>OY740766.1:116845247-118045247 GCA_963513935.1 Aphrophora alni | reverse complement strand
TAAGAAATTAAACTTGATAAAGTTTTTTTCGTAAAGATATCAGCTCCATAAAATCAGCTAATAAATTAACATTTTTAAAATATTGTTATTCAATTTACCTTTCAAGAGATTCCACGTTTAGTGTTTACAAAAAGATTACACATATAAACTCAGCGTTTCAAGATACTTATTATTTATTTGATAAAAAACGAACAATTAATAAAAATTGTCATACATTTTCTTGATCCAATTTTTACCCCTACTGTAAAATTTATTTTTATTAAATTCAAATTATTCCTCATAACACCAACGAAACTTGCAATGAAACAGTATTTTAAGCAGTTCTGATCACTCTATAAACAGACAGACATTTTGATGTTAGTACTATTAGAGATTTGAACTTATTCGTACGAATTTCCTCAAAGTTAAAACACAAAACTTGAATGTATTTATTATGATAAATGTTCCTTAGTTTCTGGATCGCAGCCACGACTCATATCCTGTGTTCACAGTGTTTAGGAAGTTCAACATCTTCTGCAAGTCTTACAGCCGACCTTGCTTTTCTTCCTCCGTTAATAGATTCTACATTTATTTCACAAACGCTCTTTGCAAGGCTATACCGTAAATCTTTGCTAAAAATTAAAAGTACACAACCAATGTTTCTCACCACCATATCCGCAAGTTCTCGGATGGTGATGCGACTATAACTTCATCAATGACCTTGACATTACGGGTTGTTGAGAACTTAATGAAACGTGAGGCCACTTTGAATCTCTTGTACCATCTCTTCTAACTATCCGTCTTCTTCAAATCCAACTAAATCCTTCCACTTGGGTATAGTCAAACATGATGTAATACCGCTACACAAGACATTTGTAGAACACTGAGTATATTCTCTCATTTACAGGAGGACCGGAAAAAAACTCTTCACCTCCCCACTAGAGGTCCTCTCCCTTGTTTCATTTGTTTCAGAGACCAAAGAGTTTTGTATTATACTTCTAGAACATACGTCTATGGTTCTTAGAGGTTAAAAAGTTAAACATGATATATAATTTTTTGCATAAACGAGAAAAATACTTTCTCTACTACATATTATTATATATCAAACAATACAATAAAATAAAAACAATCAGGGGGAAAAAAAACGAAATGACTAAAACGTAGTATAAGAACTTAATTAAATTGCAAAATTAATGTATAAACAACCAACATTTTCATAAAACTCTGTTATGCCCTTCCGTACACAATAAAAATAAATAAAACCTTTAATGAATCAAAATACGTTTAAAAGAATTTAGTCTATTGTCTATTTAGTCTTCACTGTCTATTGTCATTGAAATGTGGTTAATGGCAATTAAATAATAATAATAATAATAATAATGGATTTTTGTTAAAGGATTTTTGATTGGAGTTGATTTTATTTTCACTAAATAATTGTAAAGAAGATAGAAACATACTAGTGAATGTATGTTGTGTATGGCAATGTCTACCGATTCTACTTTTACAGAAAAATCTGGTGAAACTATACCTTTAACATGAGATTTCGTATTCACTTAGAATTATATATAAACACTTATGTATATATAAATTGAACATACAGAAAATCAAATAAACTGTAAAACAAATATGGTATCTAAAAAATAATAAATCAAATGGTTAATATTTGAGAGCTTTACTACATTTTTTGAGTTTGAATTTCAAACTAAAAATATTATTTAATTTGGTTAGTAATGAAAAATTTAATTTAAAGTGTTGTTAGTGAGTGATAAATTTAAAATATCGTATCAGCAGTAAATATGACGAAATGCATGTGAAGTGAAATCCATTGAAATATGCTAGTAAAATTAAAAATAATTGTCATTGGGATGCATACTAACTTCCCCGATTATAATAAGTAATAATTTTTTTAAAGTCGTCAAATACTAATTTTTATACTTGAATCAACTATAAAATTTAATTTATTCTTGGTTTAATGCTTTTGTTACACAGTTATTATTATTATTATTTACCATTTTATAAGTCGTACAAATTCCATTGTATTACCGTTAGATGCAGAAAGTAAATTTGTATAAAACACAGATTTAAGAGTCTAGGGAAATAATTACCTACTGGTAAGAATTATCAGCGAGTAAATTTTAAACCATGGTCATTTTAAAATGGCGAAGAATTTTCCTTTCATTATTATTTATTTTTGTTATTAAAATAAAAAATATCTTTTGAACAAAAAGGTGGTTATTCTCATATAAAAGTTCTTATGCAGGAATAGAGATGCTTTGTGATTTAATCGTGTTAATTATGTATTTTATTTTCTCATATATTAACGTAGCTGCGAAAACAATCGATTTAGAATATTTTAAAGAGAAATATATCCGTTTTAAGGCCACTAAATCTAGAAAAATATGTTTTTTATCTGCTGTGCTAATAGCTACAATTCAAGTAAACAAACGTTGATATTTTTGAACAATTATTGTTAGTCGTTTTATTATATGAATAACACACACCTTGGGACAACCAGCTATAAGGACAAAATACATTTAAATTTTCTCAAACAGCTGAAATTTTTTACTAAATGTAGCATTAATGATGCGAATAAAACGTGTTGGTCATCAACTCCCAAAAATCGATTCGAAAGTAAAAAAAAAAGAAGAAGAAGAAAGAAAGAAAAGAAAAACACAATACTGTTTCCGATGGTATGAAAGCATGATTTCTCATATCTCCACGGTTTTCATTAAAATTCCAATAAAATGTGAAGATGTAATCAGTGTAATAGACTGCAATAAAGAAAAAAAATACGGTTAAAGAATATTTAAGCAAAAATAAAAACTAACGGTGATTCCCGTCTCTAAAACATCAGTTCAAATTAAACCTCAATAATGGAATATTTAATGTTTTCTCTTCCTAACTTAGTAGTACAGAAAATTTGTCGAGATAGTAAGTACTTAGTAATATGCATATTTTTATTTGTGTGTGAGACAGTTATTGCAAAGTTTTAGAACAGGATGTGTTAATGTATATCACAAATCCCCGCCCCATAAAAAATAAAAACAAACAAAACTATTTAGGAAGAAGTACATTGACTGTTATCAATATTTGGTGACTGCATTAGAAATTAGTTTAAGCAACAGGAAAATAAATATAACTAACCCATAGGATCATTGTTTGTATTAGTACACATCAAAGAAATGTTAAACATAACCTTCCTATTTAAAGTAGAGGGATTAATAATTTTAAGGCGTAAAAAAAAGTCAGTGATACATAAAATAGTTTAAATAACAAAATGTTTAAGTATTGTTCATTTTTTCGGGAAACTACACTAAAAATAATAAGCAGTTAAGTGAAAAGGTTTAATAAATCTAAAAATAATTTGACATAGCTGTAGGAGTCGTGTAAATATACAGAGGTTTAGCTCTGACAGCTCATAGCCCAATAAATTTACTGTTGGTGGAAATTAAACCATAAACATTGCGTCATCAAATCAACCTTCTCTTGTCGTGTCAAAGCGTTCCAAATGTGTTCAACAGAATTATAGCAATATTGATACAGCTCCCAGCATGTGCTTCAATAATGTGTGTAAAAAGGTAATACTACTGTACTGACAGAATTTTGTCATGATAAAATGTTAATATTTGGTTAAAAATATACTTTCAAACAATTTACAAAAAGGAGTTTTCTTTCGATTGACATATTATAATCGGAGTAGTTATTATATATTTATTCTATGACAATTTCTGAACGTCCTATTAGACGGTAAACTAGGCAAACATTTACAAAATTATCATTTAAATCGGTTATTGTTTACTTTTTATTTTAGTGAAATTGGTAATAATTTTACTGGCTATATTTTTATGTAATCTAAAAACCCTATACCATATATTCCAATATTCAGTTTTAACTGAATAACAAGTGTATATCTATAATCTATTGTTAAAATATATACGACTGAAGTAAATTTTATGAAAATCTGTGAACAAAATTATATCTAATTTTCCCGTACAGAAAATAAACACCAAATTTCATAAACATCGGTTTGGTTTTCAAGAGTTATAGTTTCGACTGTTATATAAATAAGGATAACATGGACGAAACCTTAAACGTAATAATCTAAATACATTTATTGATTTTGGTTTTTGAATTTTACAAAACAAATCTCTGTTTTCCAAAAAT
Organism: Aphrophora alni; assembly: GCA_963513935.1. NCBI lineage: Eukaryota > Metazoa > Arthropoda > Insecta > Hemiptera > Aphrophoridae > Aphrophora > Aphrophora alni. Next base: position 118,041,104 of record OY740766.1, on the reverse strand, counting down.
ACAAAATATATTATCGCTATAATCCACGATTATGTCTAAATCAACCAATGTTAAATACTTAAAACATAGTTCTCAAAAGGCACTTCAGATCGTGGTCGTCAATTCCACAAATCTCTTCCTCGCTTCAATGCGACCAAACCATCTATACTTTGTGTAAAATAAGGTGTAAATATTCGGACGTGTAAATTGAGCCCAACAAATGAGCTGCACTACACACAAACAAAACTAATAATAATAAAACAATAAAAATTGAGTAATTAAATAAACATAATTTATACATTATAATTACACTATATCGTTTCAGTATTACATAAACTTAACTCTGATTTTTTTTTTTAATTTCAATATTTTTGGTATTTGTATAGTTTAGGGCAGGGAGAATAGAGAGGAAGATTTATGTATGTTCTTGTCATTTATTTGAGTTTAAGTGATGAGTAACTAGTATATGTTTTGCCGTGTCAATGTGACAACGTAACCGTGTCGATGTGACAACGTAACCGTGTCGATGTGACAACGTAACCGTGTCGATGTGACAACGTAACCGTGTCGATGTGACAACGTAACCGTGTCGATGTGACAACGTAACCGTGTCGATGTGACAACGTACCCGTGTCGATGTGACAACGTAACCGTGTCGATGTGACAACGTACCCGTGTCGATGTGACAACGTAACCGTGTCGATGTGACAGAGTAACCGTGTTGTGGTGACTAGTTGGCGTCGGCCGTCTCAACTTTCACCTCAGCTTGTTGTGAACATTTTTCAAATTTTGTCCGTCAAAATTTTTAAGGAATTATAAAAATGTGGTTTTTCATATATACTCCTATAAACCATAATAAAATTCTATAGTGATTTTAATCGTAATAAGTTGTCTTGGGAAGTCAATATCTTGATATTTGGGTAAACTCGCTTAAGCTGAAAGGTATTCCAAATTGATCAATGACTGTGTAGGATCTTCAGGGTTGATTTGTGAAAGTGTCAAAGGCAGTAATAACAACAGCAGTTATCAATCAACTGATACCTACTTTGGTTATATTTCATAAGGGTTCAACATCCCTAATACAATGATCTTTTATTAGGATGAAAACACTTATCTTAAGATCGCTCCTCTTTCATCTCACTGGCCATTTTTAAAATTCTTTCCCTAATCCAATTTACTGGTTCATATTTTCTTTAAAACATTTTTGCCTTATTTATTTTATTATTTTTTTTTTGACCGATCTCGTGTTTAATTCTCTTTCGTTGTGCACATTTATTGCCTTTTTAAACTACCTCTTTACATATCCGATGTTAATAGCCTTTCATAAAGTTAATGTACTCCTTATATTCCCCAGAAACAAACAAAAATGATCCTGCAAATTCTCCATCCTTATTTTCTTATAAGTCCTTCATCGATTAATCTCGTTCTACTATTCTTGGCTGTAGTAATTGCAATTTGATATTTGTAATTTGTATTAGGTAACACTATAACATTATTATTAATGTAACTACGTAGAAGGATAATGGGTTGTCTTCTATTGTGTCAAAGCATAAGTTTTTAAATTCATTATGTTCAAACGTTTCTTGTGATAGCAAATTGTGTACTCTAAACGTTGGTATACTGACATTCCAATTTTTTAAATATTTTCTTCTAATTCCCTAAACTCTGGTCTATGCTGATTAGCCACTAATTTTGCTGCTAGTGGTCCTCACTGGGTTCTTAAAAACCTTATAATGTGTTATTACAAGGTTTTCCGCAAATAATTTAAATTTTCTACCCGAAAGAATTTTGTCTTCATTTCTTTACAGTCTTGCGTTTAGTTATCTCATCTATATTTGATCTTATTTCATACGGTTTTAATTTTCTCGATATACGCAATCACATCTTTTTTTTCTCGTCATGAGATCCTTTTGTGTCAACACTTACCCCTATTCCGATTCTGCTTGCTTCTGTATAAAAAATATTCTTTTAATTTTCTTTAGTGTAGTGGTGGTGTCGAAAATTATATTTAATTTTTGTAAATGATTTCTAGCATTCTGTCGTTCACGTCACTTTTTTATTATTATTTTCCTGTTTTAAAAGATGTGTTAATGGTTTAGGTCTTTTGCATATAATATTCATAAATTTAAGAAAAAAATCTTACGCAACAAAAATAATGTCACCTTTCACATCGCAATAGATTGTTTAAAATTCAATATCGATTCTATATTTTCTTCACAGTTTCAATGTCATTTGTTGATACAGAATCCGCCAATATATCTAATTCTTGTTGATAAAGTTTACATTTTCCAGTGTTTATTTTTAAGTTACACTTTGCTAATATGTTTAATATCATTTGGAAGTTTTCCAAATTTGACTAGAAATCTTCTCCAAATACTTGTGTCATCTAAATATGCAAAGCATAAGTGCGATCTTGTTTTTTTTTATTTGTTTATAAAGCGAAATAGTTAGTAATTAAATAACTAAACAACAATAATTATGTGCAGGGTGTGCTCTTTCCACGTTTGTAGTTAGAAAATACGATATTTAGATAGTAAGTGACAATCATAAATGTTGAAGATAATTTCATTATCTTTGATTTAAGACCAACTGCATTTCAATATCTTGTGTTTGGCCAAGTTATACCAATTTGTTTTTAAATTATCGGATTTTCGTAAATTAAGAATTTTCCTAAACATTTATTAATTTCGTTTCTCCATTTATCATTATTTTTCTTTTTATGACAACTGAGCGTTTTAAGGTAATATGTCTGAGTAAAAATAAAACATCTTTCTCAATATGTTTTCTTCGTTGTTTCAAATTATTTTGTTTTTATTTATTTGAAATATATCTTATGTTTTATATACCGAGTCTTTAAATAGTTTAACTGATTGTAGCTTATTTGTTTTTGTTTTTTAACACAGAACAAAATAAAATACATAAATTATCTCATACCTTTCCATGTACGAAACTTTCTTATCCTACTGATAAACTCAGTTCACATTCATAATAACACTTGAATCGATGCATTTCGTGTTTGTAAAGGTTAAAAGTCATGATTGTAAACTTCCACAAGTTTACCACCTACTAGATTCCTGTTTGAAATTATTCAATAATGAGAAAACTCGTTACAAAGGAAAAATATAATCAGTAATGAAAATAAAAGCTGATGTTCTAATAAACTACAATTATTATGTATTTACTTATGACAAAATTATGGATTTTAAAGTGTGAAAAATACAATAAATAACGAAACTGCAACTCCTTAAAGTATTTACTTATTTTTAAAAGACCCGGTATAATAATGTAATTATCCTTTAAAATAACTGATAATATAAAACGTGGTTTTAAACTTTATTTAAATTTGATATCGAATTACAGATTATAATATACTGTGTTATTAAAGAGAGTTAACAATTCCATAAATTTTAATTGAGTTCCGAAAACATCTTTTTTTTTAAGTTAGAACATACATTTTAAATATGTAAAACTCGGAATCATCCAAAAAATGCCTGTAAAAATGTAATACGAAATCAACTTCAAAATGAGAAATTTGTTTCTTCAACTATTATAGAACCATTAAAAATGTAATGTTTACACTAGATAGTTGTCGACTAGATTTTAACGATTATTATATAGAATCTTAAAAACTCCTGTTTTGGTTCAATAATTTACTCATTGACATGGAAGTCACAATTATTTCCACCATTTTTGTCAGTCTAAAATTATTTCAATGGAGTTAATAAAAGGGTGACCCTTTATTGCTACTCCAAAATTATGTCTCTATAATTAAGATAAGAACAATGATAAAACGAAAAAGATACCATAACCCTGTCTCAAATAACAGCCGTAAAAGTAAACTAGTTATGGACCACATTTACGACCAATATTTTGCCTAGACTAGTAATATCGAGAAATAAGTTTTATTTAATAGACCTTCAAATTTAGTTCTGTCTAAATAAATACACTTAGAACACAAGCTCTGACCTTATATTTGATACTTTATCACATGCTGACTACAATTTGCTGCCCCCCTCAATCCGTTTTTATAATGATAACCAATTTGTAATTATTTGTCTTTTGAGAGTTTTCTAGGATAAACTCTCGCAAATTTCTGATTACTTAGTAACACTTACGTAGTTAGATGATCTTTTACTTAAATTATAGATGAGAATGTGAATTTCAAAATCATTTAACTTAATTAAACCTGGGGACAATAGTAATGAAATATTTGTTGTATGTTATTACTTATGAAATGTCTTTAAAAATATATAATATATTCTGTTAACTAGTGTCGTAAATTTTGGCATTATAAAAACAATTGTTAGGTTTTAATTAAATCATCATCCTCAATAACTACTATTCAATTTTATTGATTAAAATATTTAATCTTTTAAACGTTACAAACAAATTTTACTCTCTTCAGTTTACTACATTGATACACTTAATACAATAAATATTTTCATGACTGTATGTATAAATTTTGTACTATTGTGTTCTTTTTACAATTACAAGAAATAATTTGTAATATACGTAAAAATCAAAATACTTATAATTATACTTATATGGTATACAATTCGTAGTAGACCAGAGAGGAAGCATCGCAATTTTTAATTTATAGTATCCCCAAATTTGTGATAGCTTTACTTTTTGATTTACTAACCTTTGGAAAAGTTCGTTACCAATGAATAAAATTAAAGACAAGATTTAAAAACATTAGAGAATAGTGGAAGTCAATACAACGTAGTAGCAATTACTGACATTGTCAATGAAACGCGTTTATAATTGTATTGTTGGATTTGTGGAACCCAAATGTACTTCATTATAATTTTTAATAATTTTGAAAAGATTTCAAAAAATAATGGTATGTGTTTTTACGCAAATCACATACGTCTTAACAGTTATAATGGGAAAATTATTTTCTTACACCCTTCTTGTCCGTCTTACCTAGTATTAAATTTCCGATAAAATATTGGTCAAAAGATTAATTTCATTATTGGTGACATTTGACATTTCCGATATTTGCCTATTATGGTTTATAAAACATCCAATGTTGGTTTGTTATATAAATAGATTTAAAAGATAATAAAATTGTATATTAATAAATAAATATTGGAATAAATCAGTTAATAATTTGCAGTACAATATTTGTCTTAAAGTTCCAATTAAATATTGGTAAAATATTTAATTTCATTATTGGCGACCTATAACATGACAATGGACATGATCAATATTTGTCTATTATTGGTTAAAAACGCCAGTCCAACATTGGTTGACAATATAAATCCTGTATTTAACCAATTTTGGTCATTTAATATAGTATACCTATATTATTCAAAAAGAGTTTTTTGGGAAATTATTACAGGAATATATAACATAAATATCAATGACCAACAGTGGATCAACTTTGATTATAGAATGGATATATAACCAAGATAACAAATATTGGGTCAATATAAAGCCAATTTATAATGGAATTTGGGTCATATTAAAGGGTAAGTTAATTAACTCAAATAAAATATACTGAAGTAATTAACAGTTAAATTCACAATGTTTTAAGTGCTAATTAGATGTCTCAGGAAATTTGTTACACTCGATGGATAAAATTGCATATACAAGTTGGTTCAAAATACTTATTTTTCAATTTTCCTCTTTGTTTGTAAGTTTTATTAGAACTTATCTGTCCCGTAAGTATGCAAAGTGAGCACCTTAATTTTACACTTTAAGAAACCTTATAAAAACAGTGTTATTAAAACTGTACATTCAAGGTTTTAGATAAGCAGGAAAACAGTTTGTTAACTTTTGAACAGCAGAGAAATATTTGGACTATACTTGTTGGTCATAATCAATTTGAATGTCTGTAGAAGGACTTCCAAAGGTATAGGTCCAAATATTCAAATATAAAACTATATTTATTTTTATTTATTACAGGACTATATGTAAAATCACATTTTATGATTGTTACTTTTTAAAGTGTACAACAATTTAGGAGAATATTAACTCATATTAGCTCAACAACTGAAACCAAGTTTCTAATCGTAAAGTTTTAAAGATTGAAATAGATATTAGATACGTTAACTCCACCCAAAAGTTTAAAGTTGGACAAAACAACAATTTGACAAAGTGAACCGTGTTTTTTTTACCATGACACTAATTTATTTATTAACTTTAAACATAAGTACGTATGTGTGATATTAGGTTGTTTTTTTTATGATCATGCATGTAGTAAAAATGTTTTTGTGTTTAAGATCTAAAGGCGAAACAACTGTCAACAATAAGAAATTTAATCAGCAAGTTTGGTCAACAAGTAAAAACTCTATAAATATGTTAAAATACCACTAAAGTTAATAGATTAATCCATCCATTTGATTAGAACTTTGTCAAATAATTATTTTTTGAACCTATTTTGAGCTTGTAAAATTGGAGTGAATATTAATCATTTTAACCATTACTAAAGAGCCCAATAATTGTTTTTTCTGCTCTTATTCGTTATACTTTCCAACACCTTGTATGTAATTTAACATCTGAAAGATACTAACATAATTTAACATATGGTTCAATCGGTACAGAAATAATCGAATATTGGTTGTAGTTTCTAATATAAGCCGTATTGGCTGTGGACGTGTTTTAGAAGTTGGCAAAATATACTAATCAAGTTAATTTGAAATTTATAACAGATTTCTCGATAAATTATGAACAAGAAGCGGTGGTGGGGGTCCCTAAGGAGTGCTTATAACTTGAAACTTATTGGTAATTATGGAGGTTGTGTCATTTTACATTAAAGTAGACCTACGTTACGCCCCCTTTTATGATAATAACAAAATTGGGATGATAGATAAAATTAGCTTAATTAAAGTACCGAACGCTGTAAATTACACTTTCGATCAGTATTTAAATACATTCTTCTTATTACAGTGTTCTTCTTACTACAGTTTTCATAACAAAGTTGTAGTTATTTCATATATCATACATATGGAGAATATTTTATGTCTATAGTTAACTGGAGAAAAGACAGTATATATTTACTAATCTCCTTTTTTCAAGTAAAAAAATACCAATTTTAGATAATGTTAGTTTAAAAAGTAATATGTGATACAAATAATAATCTTGATAGTATTTTTAATCGAAAATAAATATAAAAAACTAGTTATGATACTCAAAATTGTAGAATTTTTCCATTAAAAAAAGCATAAGTTTGATTACGTCGTGTTAGCTAATACATTTATTTGGAAATATACCTATTGCAAACATTAAACACTCCATCATTACATGTCCACAGATAGTCACTAAAACTCTTTGGAAACTTTACAATTCCTAATTATAAAGGACTTTATTATGACTAAATTTTCTGTATAAAAATTACTCAATTTAGTAACTATGATTTTTAAATAACATTATTGTATTATAAGGTACTGTTTTGCTTATTATTTAGTATACTTAGGTGTGTAACTGATGTGTACAATGTTTATAAAATTCGGTACAAAAATAATTTTCTTAATCAGGTTTCAACAAAATATTACAAAAGTGCTTTTTTAAATTATTTTAAGCTTCCATCGATTTCAATTTACTCGTATATTATTGAAGCAACGTTTCATACCTAAAGGTATTATCCATGGTTGTTCCCAGTAAAACCAAGTAAATGAACCCAAATGATAGCTCTTCTGTTATCACGACCCACAGCTTATATATTTACAATATTGTAATATTAAGAACACAAAATTGTAATTATAAATATAATAGATTTTATAACAAAACTAATATCAAATACAAAATACAAAAATTGAATCACAGTACATACTCCCCCCGCCCCAATGGACAGTTATATTTATAAACAAAGAAAGGAGTATTTAGGAATTTTCCATTGTGTTGTGTTTAATTATTTTTATACATAATTTCCAGACTACTGCTAAACAAAAAATATTTTAATTCACGCAAATGTAGGTCCGCTATGTTCGATATTGTCACTACGTGTAATAAACCTACTTAATTACTATAACAGGATACATTTAGTAGAAAATTTGAGATAAATAGTTATGTACTTTCTCTCGAGACGAGTTACTTTTATACAAACTTCAGTCTTTAATAGCTATCAAAATAAAGTGGTTAGTGATATGTATAAAATTAAAAATGAAATAAAAAAATAACAAAATAAGTTAACAAGAACTCATTGACTGAGAGAACATTCGAATAAATGCAATGCCAATTTTTTGCTTCAGTTTCAATTAAAGTAATAGGGGTTTTTAAATATTTAATAAAAATACTGCACTGGTTTTTAGCCATCGGACCAGATACGAATAAGTAAAAAATGGATATTCGTTCAGTTCATTATGGAAATTGTTCCGTTTATGAAAAGACACAGCGTTTTATTAAATTAGTAGCATTTCATAACTTAAACTTAATGTAGGATTTTAGTTTCCCAACAATGTCTATCTCATAGTGTCATAAAAATAGAACAAAGAATAGATTCTCTATATGTTCGAAGACACTGTAATTCGAGAAACACAGTTATTAAGTGCATAAATAATTCTACAAGTTTCCTGACACTTCATTACTCTTGCAATATTCAGTAATTTTCAGCATATATTGATCACACAGCATGAATGATTTTTTTAAATTGGAAACCACTCATACTGTTACCACAGCTATTTCCTAATGTCAATAAAACATTGAACAGACGAACTATTAAATAAACTCACACCAAATAGAAATAATAAAAAAGTTTGTTGTGGATACTCATTTATTTAAAATTCAAACCGAGAATATTTTCTCACTTTGATAGAATATTATTATGATAGGAAAGATAAATTTCATTAACAAATTTATTTTTGATTATTTGGAAGCCTGATAATATAACACTTTGTAGACTGATAATTTTTTTTTTTAATATGACAATACCATTAAGTAAATCACCGTAAGGCCAATACATTTAAAAAATATTAAGAATGACACCAAAATAGTAATTATAAATATAATATTGATTTTATAATAAAAACAATGTAACATAATAAAGTAAACACTATCTCACTAAAATATTTTACCCCAAAAATGATGGGACATTTTGTTACCAGGGGACTTAAATTTAAGAAAGGCGGAACCAAATGGTAACAATGTTTGAAAAGAAAAATAAAATAAAAAGACAAAGACAAATTTAGTAATTAACAAGGCTCAAATTTATTTAAACAAAAGAAATTTCGACGGTTCAGATTTTATCATTTACAACTTAGAAAGACATCCTGAGACAAATCATCATAAACAGCTTATGATTAACAATATTATAATTAAAAAAGTTACACGCCCTTAATGTAAAATATTATAATTTAAATAAAAAAAATTAATCAATAGATTCTGAAAATTTATCCCCCCTTTTTAGTTTATATATTTTATAGTTACAAAATTTAACAAAAGACAATGAGCACAGCTTAACAATTAACAGGATTATAATTAATCCAAAAAAAAAAGATTATACGCCCTTAATGTACAATTAGAATAAAAAAAGATGAAAAGATACTGATATTTATTTCCCCCCCCCCTTTGACTTAATGAGATGATAGTTTTTCAAAACAGTTACATAATATTACTTATTTGATAAATTTCTTAAATGCTATATTGGCCAATAAATATATATATGTTTTAGATAAAAGAATTTATTATAAAATGAGAAGTTTACTTTAAAAAAAAGAAATGAAAATTTTGAATATTAAATTTTATTAATTGACGTCAATTATATTAATTTAGAAAATAACCTCTTGGAGGTTGTTAGGACCGAAAGTTTGCATGCAGGCTCCACCCAATAATTTTTTATATATTTTATAAATAACTACACAAGTCTACATCTAAAAGATAGCTTAAAGAAAAAAATATATATTTGCTGAAGCAATTTAGGCACATGTACAATATGAGTTTAATTAAAGTTCTGTAAAGTCAGTTTTTTTTTTTTAACATCACTTTTGTGCACTTGAAACTCTGAAGGTATATTAAAAAAAACGTGTTTTGCCAACAGGACGAAACATGTTTAGATCTTTAGCTGGTCTATGCAATCTGAGGCAAGAATTGCTGAGTATCTCCTACCAGCGTATTAGCTGGAAAATCCTGTCGCAGTTCACGTGAGCTTGTGCCGTGAAAATAATAATTTACTTAACATTTTTTAAAAAAAACTAAAGCGCACAAAACTGTAACTTAACATGTCGTTTAGAAACTGAGAAGTAATTTTGAGAACGAAAAGATATGTCTGACGGAGCTTATAATTGAATGTAGAACATCGTGAGTTATTTCAGATAGACTGGCAACGGGTATTAAAGCAGGTAAGCTGGCCTGCCGTTGTACTTTGCACTTAGATGTCATGCGATGCTTAGTTTTGGAGAAGGCCGCCAGGTGCCAGCATCTGTCAAACGACGGAAGTTGGATATGTGGAAGTCGAGTGAATGAAATTTATATTGCAGATGTAATTTTGAATTAGGATGTTACAGCTCTCCCCCCCCCCCCGAAGGACGGAGTTAGAGTGGAAAAGAAGAGGGGCCAGAAGGGTCTCCCGCAAAATTTTGAAAAAGGAGAGAGAGAGTGTGCGTGACGGGGTAAAAAAAAAAATTTCCTCTCAGACAGGTGTTTTAGACCTCGAGACAAACAAAAAAAACAACCTAAGACTAACATGCATAGCGAGTGCCACATTAACTATATGTAGTTCGACAGAACCGGTCAGTATACCTTCACCAAGATAAACAACAAAGAACAAATACACCAAACTTAACTATTAAGGAAATGGACTCACTATGTCCTCGTCCGAAGACGTTATGGTGACGAAGAAACAGAAGAGTTCATGACGCTCTCTATATTCTCGTCGCATCGATTACACCCGCGAAGTGCTCGATGTTAAGATATGTCTAGATAGGGAAACATGTCAGGTACATGTAGCGGCCATTGCCGTAAAGTGGAACCTCATAGTTGATAAGACTATGGGTTGAAAAGCGTCAAGTCCGGGAAACAGTGAGATATATCACTGGACAAGGAAAATCAATATCTCTTCGCCTGCAAACATCTATACAGATTACGGCACGGAGGGGCTCTAGGAGAGCTCAAGCCACCGATGCCCAAACATACAGATGCGCATTTGGCTTAGAGGAAATACGGCTTGGTTCCGTATTTTGTTATGTTCTGCAGTGCACAGAAAGAAGACTACCAGATAACAATTTGCGCGGGCCAAGAAAGATCAGAAAGAAGAATAAATCGTAAAGGAGAAGGTTATAGAAATTTTGTTAATATTTAATTTATATGATGAGGTTTGAGTTGCTCGACGTGTGCTTTTTTAATGAAGCGAGGTGAATTGGCGAAAGAAAGCGCAACGGTAACTGGAGTAAGAAAATCAATGATCCGGAAGGGACCGGACCATCGAGGCATCAATTTAGCAGCTCGCTTGTCTATAGCGGAGCTCAGAGGGTGTGTTTTACACCAGACAAGATCGTTGATTTTATACAGATAAGGCTTCCTGAATTTGTTATAGGTCTTTTCGGCCTTTTGGTGCGCTTTCATTATATTGTCTTTGGCCTGGCGCCAAACTTGTGATGGATTAGTATTAGGTTTTGGAAGGAGATCATGTATGTTCCAGCTGAGACTCAGTGGTGTATTGGGGAGAAAATTAAAAAGAATACTAAAAGGTGTTGCTTTAAGAGTCTCATGATGCGCGAAATTGAAGGCCAGCTGAAGCCAGCAAAGGGAGTCGTCCCAAGAGGATTGATTTTTGGAGTGATAGGCGATGAGGGCTGCCTTAAGGTTTCTGTTGAGTCTTTCCGCATTATTAGGTTGGGGGTGATAAGGGGATAAAGTTGCATGTTTAATACCGCGAGAAAAACAAAAGTTGCGGAAGACATGTGATACAAAACATTGTGCATTGTCAGAGATTATTATCTTTGGAAAACCGAAATTTTGAAAAATGTTTTGGCTTAAGGCCTTAATTGTACTGTGGGAAGTTGCATCTCTGACAGGCATGAGCCAGGTGAATTTTGAGAACTGGTCAACTGCGACCAGTATCATGTTATAGCCCTGTTTTGTCCTAGGAAGCTGTCCGACGTAGTCAATATGTAATTTTTCCATGGGACGATTGGGAACCGTTGAGGCAAGGTATCCTAATTTGGAGTTGTGAGCAGGTTTGCTTACAGCGCACACCGAACAAGCTCGCACTTTAGAGGTGACATCCTGTTTTAAAGTTGGCCAATAAAAATTCTCCTTTACCTTAAACAAAGTTTTAAGTATTCCAAGATGACCACCCACAACGGAGTCGTGATGGTAATTAATCACCAGGTCGACTAAGGACTGAGGTAAATAAATTCTGGTGGGCTTTTCCAAGTGATTTTTCAGGCAAAGTACACCTTTACTTAAACAGTACTTCTCCGAAGAGATGTTCTGTTCAAGGTCGGCAATGATATTTTTCAAAATAGGGTCGGCCTTCTGATGAGTCTGGATGTCATGGAAAGCTAGAGGAAAATTTGTAAGGAGACTGGTACACGAAAAGGTGACATTTTCTTCGTTGAAATTTTCCGGTTCAAACATGCGCGAGAGGGAGTCTGCTATGATGTTCTGAGTTCCTCTTATGTGCGCTACCTTAAATTTCAATGAAGTCAATTTGGCAATCCATCGGCCTAATTTACCAAGTTGACGAGGACGTGCTAAAAGCCAAGAAAGGGCTTGGTTGTCGGTTTCTAATAGGAATTCCCGATGTTCTAGATATTGCCTAAATTTCTCCACTCCAAAAACTACTGCTAGGCATTCGGCTTCATATGCAGATGAGGCTTTTCTTTCTGCAGGTGTTAAAGTACGTGAAGCGTACGCTATGGGCTGTCGTGAGCCGTCAATTTCTTGGAGTAGAACTGCTCCAAGGGCCACCGAGCTCGCATCTGTTTGTAAGATGAAAGGTTTGGCGAAATCGGCCATCCGGAGAACCGGAGGCTGTGTTATTGCCTCCCGAAGATGTTTAAAAGCTTTCTCTTGTTCAGCTTGCCAAGAGAATTTTTGGCCCTTCCTCCGAAGCAGATTTAGAGGCGCAGCGTGCTCCGCGAAATTTGGAATGAATTTAGCAAAGAAGTTGACCATTCCAATAAATCTGGAAACGGCCTTAGGGTTCTTGGGTTGCGGAAAATTTCTAATTGCATTTGTTCTAGATGGGTCGATTTGCACGCCACGAGAAGAAACTAGGTGTCCTAAAAAGCTTATCTCATTCACAGCGAAACGGACCTTATCTGGGTTAACAGTCAAGCCAGCCCGCCGCAAACGAGTAAGGACTTCCCGAAGATGTTTTTGATGCTCTTCCCAAGTTTTGGAGTAGATGACTAGGTCATCCAGATAATTAAAAATGAATTTGAATTTGATGTCATGGAAGACCTGATCCAAAAGTCTGGTAAGCACTTGGGCACCAGTACAGAGTCCGAAAGGGACTCGAGTAAATTGATAAAGCATCCAAGGAGTACAAAAGCTGGTAATTTGTTTGGACTTTTGAGACAAAGGGATTTGATGATAAGCTGAATTTAGATCGAATACTGTGAAATATTTGGCACCGACAAACCAGTTAAAACTTTGATGTAAATTAGGTAGCGGCACCGCTTCGACGACGATGTTTTGATTGAGCCTCCGATAATCAATCACCATCCTTGTTTTCTTTTCGGGATGTTGAACCAGAAAAACAGGGGACGCATATGCCGAACGGCTAGGTTCTACTACTCCTGAATCTAACAATTCATTAATGTGTTCACGGAGGTATTCCATTTTTGGGGGTGCCAATTGGTATGGAGAACACTTGACCGGAGTGTTGTCCTTCAGTTGAATATCGTATTCAACTAGATGAGTTAGACCTAACCTTTTTGTGAGTACCTGAGGAAAATCATTAATTATTTTTAATATGGCGTTTTTATCATTCTTTTGAAGATGACCTAAAGGATCAGGAGCAGCAGATTCAGATGTTGTAGACACTATAGGTTTATAAGCAGAATTACTGAAATTACACAGAGGAAAAACAATAGACCTTGAGAATTTAAAATAGAAGTTTTTTGCTGAAAGATCCAGTACCAGTCCCGTTTTAGATATGAAATCTGACCCGAGGATCAGAGGACACGACAACTTATGCGCCACCAGAAAATCCACATTCCAACTACAATGTTCCATTTTAAGATGAAGACGACAAGAGTAGGAAATGGGCAACCTTTTTCCAGAAGCCGTGACACAATCAGCCTTCACCCTGGTTATGGATTTAAATGCCTTGGTGTTCTTTAATTTTTTAAAAAGGGCTTTAGAAATGACGCATCTTACTGAACCGGAGTCCAGCAGAGCCTTAACCTTAATTTGCCCAAAAGCTACTTCCACCAAAGGCAAAAACTGATCGTTCAGGCCCCTAGATTTAAGAGAAATATTATTTTTTTTTTGAAGTTTGCAGTTGGAAAGCTTAGAGCTGGAATAGGTTTGCCTGGACCTATTCCGTAGAGAGAAGAATTTACAACCCCAGATATAATGACCGGGTATGCCACAATGATAACAAATGGGAGTAAAGTAATTTTGAATTTTATTGCCGAAATTGTTTCTTCTTAGATAGGAAATTGAATTTAAATTTTGAAAAGATGGTTTATTAGTGAAATGTGGGTTTAGGTTATGTTTAAATCCGAAGTGGTTGGTTTTTGGACGGGAGGCTGGCCTGGAGCTACCAACTAGACTCCAAACCTGCCTCCGTTTTTTGGAGGGTATTGCCTTGTTGGAGGCCGGTTCCGACATTCTGGGCTTCTATGTCCCGGCTGACCGCAACTGTAACAGACCACGGGTCTTGTAGGTCTAAAATCAGTACTTCTAACTTCGGGTCTCGCTAATGGAGCCCTTTGCCTGTCAGTATACATGACATTGTTAACATGTGCGCAGAGTCGATCTAAGTCTGCAAAATTTTTAGGTTTGGCAACAAAAACTAAGCAGTTGCGGACTTCCGGAGACAGTCCCTCCAGAATGACGTCCGTGACCTCCAATTCGGACTTATCTAAATTTAAAGTTTCTGCAGCCTCTTTAATCTGGTTTACAAAAATGTGCACCGCCTCGTTAGTCTTCTGGGGCCTATAGAACAACTCCTGCACTAGAGAAGCCAACCTTTTCGAAGGTATAAAGAGACTTAAGGCCTCTTTGTGAAAAGTTTTAAATGTCTGATGTCTAATCAGACATGAATTTAAAGGGCCCTGAGCATAGGGCATCAGAACATTATTGATGTTTACAGCTACGTCCGGGTAAGTTTTGACTATTTTTAAAGCAATTTAAAAAAAATTTAACAATTTATCGAGGTCGAACCCATCTGTCTGAGGAATTGTTTTAATAATCTGTTCGGCAGGATGACTTAATTTTCCGTATAAAGAGGTGTATGTACAGCCTTTCGAACTGCTAGGAGTCGCTTGCTGAGCATCGGCCTGCGGCGTGTCCGCAAGGAGATTTGGCCCATTAGAGCGAGAGGGCTCTGCAGAGCTAGCTTTAGTGGTTCCCCCAGAGGGCGTTAGCGGAATGCTTACATTTAATTTTAGAGGAGCAATGGTTTGCTCAAAAGCTTTAAATTTTTCTTTGAGCATGGCGAAATTGTTCTGTAGCTCGGCCAGATCCCGTGGCACGTTATTATCTGCAACATTTAGTTGCTCAGTATGCACCCGAGTTAGGAACTCTAGACGTCTTCCGAATACGTTCATGCGCGCACGAACTCGAATCATTTTGATTCCTCTTTCGGAATCGAGGTTCTCCAGGTCGTCTTGCAAGACAAACAAGGAGTTGCGGGCTAACGCTATCTGTTGCAAGAGGATGTCTTCGGTGAAGTTTCCCATTTCGGGCTCAACGCTATTCTGTAGAAGGGACCTAAGAGAGGTTCGCATTTTAGCTACAATGTCTTTCTCACCACCTCTAGCTACTACCTCAAAAGCAAGCTCAGTGTTCTTTAACGAGTCTACTAATCTCAGCAAATCTACTGCCATTTTAACTATTGCTGATAATAAAAAAAATTAACAAGGTGATTCAAAAAAAAAAATTTCTTTTAAGATGATGCAAAAATGAAGTGAAAGAACCAGAGAATGACTCAAGAATTATATGTAGTGTAGTTGTTGTGTATATGTGTGTGTGTAAGTATGAATTAATACAGACAAGCGAAAGAAAACTCGAGAAAGTTTTTGAAGGAAATTTTAATTTTTTTTTTGTTTTTTTTTTGTTTCTAACTATTTTTGGGTTTTATTATTTATTTAATTTTTTTTGGAATTCTCGAATGAGCCCGCTGTCTGGATCAAATTCAGTGAATGACTAGAATGCAATGTATGTAAATATAAAAAAAAAAATTATTTAAGCAGAGAAAATAATAAAAAAAAAAAATTTTATCAAAATCGGTTTAGAAGTTTTTGTGTAAAGTGTTTATATGGAAATAATTTAAAAAAAGAGACTAATAGGTTTATATAGATTTAAATATTAAAAAAAAATTTCATCAGCAATAGTTGTGCAGTATTTGAAAAAAGCTGCAAAACATAAAAATTGAGCCTTGTTTAACAAAGAAAATTTTTTGAATTTAAATTTAGATGGTTCCAATGCAAAATTTTGAAAATTAACTACCGTTCCAGGATTTTAAAATTAACCACTCTATAATTTAGAGATAACCAAGCTAGAATTTAAAGCAAACCACGCTCTGCTACCAGAAACATGTTACCAGGGGACTTAAATTTAAGAAAGGCGGAACCAAATGGTAACAATGTTTGAAAAGAAAAATAAAATAAAAAGACAAAGACAAATTTAGTAATTAACAAGGCTCAAATTTATTTAAACAAAAGAAATTTCGACGGTTCAGATTTTATCATTTACAACTTAGAAAGACATCCTGAGACAAATCATCATAAACAGCTTATGATTAACAATATTATAATTAAAAAAGTTACACGCCCTTAATGTAAAATATTATAATTTAAATAAAAAAAATTAATCAATAGATTCTGAAAATTTATCCCCCCTTTTTAGTTTATATATTTTATAGTTACAAAATTTAACAAAAGACAATGAGCACAGCTTAACAATTAACAGGATTATAATTAATCCAAAAAAAAAGATTATACGCCCTTAATGTACAATTAGAATAAAAAAAGATGAAAAGATACTGATATTTATTTCCCCCCCCCCCTTTGACTTAATGAGATGATAGTTTTTCAAAACAGTTACATAATATTACTTATTTGATAAATTTCTTAAATGCTATATTGGCCAATAAATATATATATGTTTTAGATAAAAGAATTTATTATAAAATGAGAAGTTTACTTTAAAAAAAAGAAATGAAAATTTTGAATATTAAATTTTATTAATTGACGTCAATTATATTAATTTAGAAAATAACCTCTTGGAGGTTGTTAGGACCGAAAGTTTGCATGCAGGCTCCACCCAATAATTTTTTATATATTTTATAAATAACTACACAAGTCTACATCTAAAAGATAGCTTAAAGAAAAAAAAAATATTTGCTGAAGCAATTTAGGCACATGTACAATATGAGTTTAATTAAAGTTCTGTATAGTCAGTTTTTTTTTTTTAACATCACTTTTGTGCACTTGAAACTCTGAAGGTATATTAAAAAAAACGTGTTTTGCCAACAGGACGAAACATGTTTAGATCTTTAGCTGGTCTATGCAATCTGAGGCAAGAATTGCTGAGTATCTCCTACCAGCGTATTAGCTGGAAAATCCTGTCGCAGTTCACGTGAGCTTGTGCCGTGAAAATAATAATTTACTTAACATTTTTTAAAAAAAACTAAAGCGCACAAAACTGTAACTTAACATGTCGTTTAGAAACTGAGAAGTAATTTTGAGAACGAAAAGATATGTCTGACGGAGCTTATAATTGAATGTAGAACATCGTGAGTTATTTCAGATAGACTGGCAACGGGTATTAAAGCAGGTAAGCTGGCCTGCCGTTGTACTTTGCACTTAGATGTCATGCGATGCTTAGTTTTGGAGAAGGCCGCCAGGTGCCAGCATCTGTCAAACGACGGAAGTTGGATATGTGGAAGTCGAGTGAATGAAATTTATATTGCAGATGTAATTTTGAATTAGGATGTTACAATTTCATTTATTAAAATAGTGATGAACTTTTATTGATTCTTTATTGTGTTTAATGTTTTTATGAATGACGTCGAGACCACAGTTAAACAACAAACACTCTAATTAATTGATGCACATGTGGATATTTTACATGTAGTATATATTCATCATTGTTTGTACAACATAGATGTACAAAAAGTACACATATTTATAAAATAATTACTTTTCCTTCCTTTTATAAAATATTAAATTTAGCAAGAAAGGTAAGAACGTTATTTGTTTACTTTTCCTGACACGAGCATGGTCGCCTCCAGATTGCTATTTATAGAAACCCTGTGGCAACAGTTCCTTGAATACAAATAATTTTCATTAAACAAGTCAGAAAAAGAGCTATTTTTAATATATATTTACACACTCTTATAGATATTGACTTTTATATAAGTGCAATATGAACATAATAAATTTAAACAAGAAATTGCATATACATATACAAGAAAAACTAAGACAAATTTACGAAGAAGAAATATGAATAAATATCAAGTTAAATTTTGGCTAATTTTGAACGAAAATAAAAGGTGATTTTATAACAGAATTGATCAAAAGTACTTCATTGGTCTAAGGCAATTGAAAGGACCGATTCTGTGATAATAAAAAAATGAGAATTGATTTCTCATTATAGATGTGAAATTATAAAAAAGATTCATTATAACAATTTTTCTCTCAAGTACACTTACCAATGAAGTTTCTCTTACGTAAAACTTCCAAAGAATTCTACACTTAGCTTAATATTGGTGTTTATCCCTCGGTGGATGGTAGCAATGTTACTGATAGTACATAAAGTTTTATTAAACATTCTAACGTTAATTGTTTTAGTGTTTTATCGATCACTTCTTTCATATAGTTACAATTATAATTATTATACGAAGTATAATAATGGGATATATTGTTATGAATTGGTAGCATTGAATAACATATACTCCAGTTAAGAATTCAGTTTCCCAACAATGCATTTCTTATAGGGTTGTAACGCATACGTTTACAATAGATCAGAGTATTGTAGTGGAAGTTCCACAAAATCAATTTTGAAGGTCATAGATAATTAAGCAACAAGTTTCATCATACGTCATGACAAATACAACAACATTCCAATAATGTTTATCATGTGTTCAGAATCATTCAGTACATACTAATTATTAAATTGGAAACCACTGGTACCGTTACAGATACAAGGTCTGGAAGGCAGTGGTCTCCAGTTAAAGATTTAAAAAACAATTGTATCAGAAACCCACAATAAATAAAAGTACGTAGAAACCGTTTGTTCAGGATACTTCTTGATTTAAAATTAAGCTTTGTTAAGCTTTATACGGAGACAATTATTATGATTCTCGTTTGTAATGTTTTGAGAAGCTTAGCCGAATTTCTATAATTGGGTATTGTCGAAATGATAAAGTATGTTTTAAAGAGCGTATCATTCTATAAACTCGTAATTATATTATTAAATGTATGAAACATCAGTCCAATTAAAATAATCTAAATTAAGAACTTCCATCTTGATATGTTTCTATCTAATACTTGAGGTTACCAAATCGGCCAAATTTTTACTTGTCTACTACATATATTTACAAATTTTGTAATTTACAAAATTCCTAGAACGGAGAGAGCAGTGGGGTTAGAATAAAAACCACTTTTCTACAGTGATCTAACAACTTGTAATTTTACATTAAGGATACTATTCTTAACTGAAACCTTTGATTTGAATTTTTTTTTTAAATCAAAAAGAATTTAACGACCTAAATTATTATGTTCTTTAGTTGTTTCATAGTTGTAGTTTTTGTCTTTTACGCTTTAAAGGAATTCTAAACTAAAACATTAGTTAATAGCACCACGTTTATCAAACTTTCTTAAATGCTCATCAAATCAGATAATGCAGTTATGAATAGTTATTGATATTAAAAATAATTTCCTTTAATTTTAGTTTAATTCCACAATATTCCATTCAACAGGTTCTTTCTCCCCAGTATGGTTTCTATCCACTATCTAGTTACATTCTTCTATATTTTAAATCTCTAATTTTTGTAGTCTTTCTAATATAAGATCACACTCTTCTTCAAAGATGATGTCTTATAATGTACATTCGGCTTTTTCTACAGCTACCTCAAGTCCCCTTCTTCTATATTTTTCAGTTATTTTTTTAATCATGTATACATATATAAATGTTAGAAACACGCCTATCTCTAGTCGTGTTAACAACCTATTATTCTCTTGTAAATTTTTTATTATTATATTAAATCAAAAGTTGGTTAAGATAATTAAACCCCACTGGCATCCCTCGGTTGCTTATTACGAAACTAAGTCGCTACTAACTAGTTCTTCACGAGAGAGGTCAGGAGAAAATTAAACATATGTAGATTCTTGCCAATAAGAGTCATACAGTCAAACATTATGGGGCAAGTTGTTCTACTACCTAACCTTATTCAGGAAGTGGTTCTCAAGACCACAATGTTCCAGGAGAACCGTGACTTTCTTAGCTTTTTCTTACTCGGATTCAACATAACGCAACGATGTCTAACAGGTATTGTTTTCATTGACATTATTCTATCCTGGAACATGGACGCCTCTACTTCTGGCTCAGTTCCTATGAATCTAGATGTATATCCTATCAAACATTTCAGTTCTGTGTCCTCACTACCACAAAATCCCCATACCTAATTGAAAATGACTGACTTTTCATCTCTGCTGTTCAAAAATAGACTTTAATGTTAATTTTTTATTTTTTACAAAAGATAAATATAAAGAGGTCGGTTGAGATAAATACATAATCATAGTGAAAGGCAGATATAAAATTAAATATTAGCATTACATTAGCTGTTCAACTCAAAATTATTATGCAGATTTTCCTGCACAATTTCACTATTTTATGTTTTTATTTTGACCTTCCCTTTTGTAATTACTACACGTTCTACATTCACCTCCTGCTGGGAGTTGTTAACGTTCTGTTTTCTATGGGGGCGTAACTTTAATGTGATGTGAAAGTGAAGTATGATGACAGACAGGTTAGCGTTTAAAATTGTTTTACAGTAAATGTATTGGGCTTTAAAACTCTGCTGCTGCTGTAATTTATTAGTTGCAAAGCAAATAAATTTGAATAAATAGTGTTTTTACATTTACAGAACTCACATTTCTAAAATATTAATTTCCAAAATATTTTATAAAAAAGTTTATTTATGGTTTTATTTTAATCGTGTAAAATTCCTAAACTAAATACCCTTGAACAACTGAACTCAAATGATACGTTTTTATCGGCTTATATTTTCAATGAATTTTGTATTTTAATTTAATTTTGACAAGACTCCGGAATTACAATTTCGGACTTAACTTTGTTATATGTAACTATAAATATTTGGGTTGATATTAATATATGAATAAATAAAATATTTAGGTTATGATATAATGTAATTCTTTGTAGTTGAGTAATTATACAAATCAAGATTAAATTTCTCAGTATTAGAAAATATTACACCAGAAGCGGCAGTTTTCAGATTCATTTTGATATTTTCTAATTGACTGCCATGCCATTGCATACTTTTGCATGTTTACAGCACATTGGTTTTGGCCACTAATCTTCACATTTTACAAAAATGATGTCAAAAGTTACTTTTGTCGATTTCGATTAATTTTATATTTTAGATTGATGTTCATAATTCTTTTCCTTTTTGTCCATTCAATAGGAACTATCATTTTTCGGAGAAAAGCGAACAAAAGCTTTACCCTTTTGTAAAAATTTATCAATATCGTTGGAGTAATTTAAAAATATAATTTTTGTTTTGTTCTCATGACAAGCTCTTATAAAAGTAAGTAAAGAAAATATCTGTAAATAAGACCACATGAGCTGGAGCTCAAATTATGGGTATAATACTCATAGTAATTATAAATCAATAAATCGAAATAGAAGCAATCAACTAAAATTATATTCTGGTATTATTGACTTTACCTTTTACACCAGAATAAGACGCATGCTTATATACTATATATAACTTACTTTCGTAAAAACAAAAATTAACACCAAAAGATAGAATCCTAACCCTAATTATTTCAAAAACCTTTATCAAAATTCTAATATTATTAAATTACAAAGATTGCTCATCAAATGAATTAGATGGTATATGTAGTAGACAAATACCCTTATTAATTTATTTTATTATATTTAAGGAATATTAAATTATTATGCTGGTCTGGAATTTTTGTCTGAAGTAGGCTACTAATTGATGAGATAACTCCACTTGTAATTTCGATTTATTTGTGTTAGTAGGTAATTTATGTTATTTTGGTTCAAACTATGTAGATGTTCTCATGCTTAGGCCGAAACTAGTCTTTTTTTATTTTATTATGAAGAACTATATTAATGCGATGTTCTGCGTTCCTAATGAATTTGTTGCTTATGTAGATATAGTCTTTAGGATAATTTCGATTAGTAAATTGTTAAATCATATTTTTGACTGACGTGTAATGGCGCTAGTTATTGGATAATCGCTTTTATTTGACCTATTTTCAAACAAATTTAAAATATTAGGATTCTTCAAATTAAAACAACGAGATTTACTACACTGATCATAGTCAAAACTTTGGATTATCCTATTTTGGAAGTTCATGTTTAGCAAGAATATTATTTCAATGTTTACGCATTTTACACATAACTCTATGGATGGGGTAAGAAATGTTTAGAAAGTTTTTTTTTTTTTTATTAACCTAGTATTAAGGTAATTTCGGGAATGTTTTTATTAAAAAAAAAAAGATTATTTGGATAGTCTCTTGTAATAAATGGACTGTTTAATTTTTTGTTAACATGTTTATTTGAACATAATGTTTAACTACGAGAAGAAAGATAATTTTTACTCCTTCTATATTTGTGAAGAATAATATTTGTAATGCAAATATTGAACTTTTGTAGTTTCTTAATATTATTTTAAATATATCTGTAAACAATTAAAATATAATATTTAAAATTTGACAAATTTAAAAGATATCGGTCAGGTGAACTTCATTTTTGAAAATGGTTTAAAATCCAATAAAATAAATTAAAATATTCAAAACCGTATTGTTAATTTCTAAAAAAAAAAACATACTCATTAAATTTATGTATGTAGAAATAAAATCTAATTCAGAATAATATAATTTTGAAATTACAAAACTATATTATATAAAACAAGTTTGTGATTTCATAGAGTTCAATAAATCTGGTTCTGTGAATGGTTTGTGCCGATTTCTTCTTCTATTATCATTCTTATCATTTATAGATAGTTGAAGTTAGATAAACATTTGTATCTTATCATGATTGATTGATTTGACAAACATGAGTGGTGACTTCAAAATATTATTATTATATTAGTCTTAAACTTAGAAATACAGTGTGAAATGTACACAGTCATAACTTACTGTTTCCTAGGTAAGTTAAACATTTTTCTTTCTGTCAATTAGTACTTCCTTTTTTCATACTAACCAAATTTCAATTTATGTTGTTTTAATGAAAATTATACACAAAACTTTGGTTGTTATACCTTTCGTTAAAATACTTGTATACAACCAATCTTGCATTTTGTTTTGTATAAAACAATTCACAACTCAGAGTAAGTTTCAAACTTTAGTTTAAATAAATAACCTAAAGCTCCACAAAATTTAAACAGCAGTTTTTTCTTAATGTCTTGTTTGTTGTCCAATTATCTTTGACTCTGACAGCCAAAATTATATTTTGTTTTTAACTCAATTTTATATATGTCCGAAGCGTTCACTATTCAAACACATTCTACCAAAGTGCGTATAAAAGCGTTTTATATATATTATATTGTAACGAAATAGAGGGCTCCGAAAAGGTCAGTGCTCGGCAGGCCATAAATTGTTAAGAGTTAAAAGGGTTGATAGCTAGAAAAACGATTCTAACGTCAGTCACGGACCTCAAGGAGTCAAATAAACCATTCAAAAGTCAATGCCTTCAACAGAAATTATTTGAAAAGGACCAATGAAAGGAATTGCGTCAGTTCTGAAGCAACGTAAAAGATTTAAAATAAGCCAACGAAGGAAGGGGATCTGGAATAAAGCTTTTGAAAATAAAAATTATAAATAAGGGTGGAAGAGAAGCGCAAAGGGGGTTTTTGGTTGTTAACTTATTGAAGAAGAGAGTTCCGGAGAAAGTGTTTCTTTAGTAGTAAAAAGAAAAATTGTTGTGAAAGATTTAGCCGAAATCAACCGTCGAAATTAAATAGTAACTGCGTCGTTTTGAAATAGTATTTAATAATAATCTCAGAAGAATAGTTAAAAGATAATCGTCGTTTATAAGTGTAAAAGAGTCGTCGTCATAAAAGTGTGTGAGTAATAGCGTCGTTATAAATGTGTTTGAACAGGAATAATTATACAATAAATTAAAAAGTAATCGTCGTCACAAAAGTGTGTGAGAATACAAGAGTAAGAAGAAAAGAAGATTCGTCGAAAAGATTAAGGCAAATCGATCCATCTACTGGCAGTCTACACGGGAACCACGTTCAAGGAACCAGGAACATTGGAGCTGTAATACAACTTCCAAGCCGATAAGTACAAATTAATGGACAATCTCAATTAAACAAACTACCACCAAATTCTATTTTATATTATGCAAATTATAGTCACCATAGAACCTAACGAACCCGTAAAGAGAAAATAAATAAATTTAATAAATAATAAATTTCAGTTAGCCGGAGCATTTTATCAAATAATTAAAAGTAAAAAAAAATTAAAAGTAAACAAAGTCTGATGCACTCTTATTTCTTTATTTTGGATTAAGACATTGTAGAATAAGTAACTTATATTTAACTATGTACTTAGAATAAGTAGTAGATTAGGACGTTAATTGTATAATTATTAAGTGCAACAAATTTGGACAATAATTGGTTTTTTTTTATTGTAAATGATTTTAAACTGAATTTTATAATTAAAGAAAAAGTTAAAACCTAGTGTTGATCTCCAGTAAAGAGTCAACACATGTTTATTATTTCATCGCATAGGAGAAATATTTTATCATACGAGTATGACGCTTGTGCTTGCTACCAAATTCTGACAAATCCATTCAAAATCGTGTTCAATTCGCAAAATAATGTAAATCTTATTACATGGAGTAGATGATAATGAACGAGTGTGTGAATATAAGTACATGTCCTTGTTTTGTTAATTCGTTGTAAAAATAAAAAAAGTATCCATGACTTTGTTTATTTATTTATTTACTATAGTTTTTTTGGTATAATTATGTCGAATTTGTTTAGTCACATTTTTTTTTATTTTTATTTTTTATAAACATTTTACATTAGGAAATAATACTTTGATTGTTGATGTCAATTTAGTTTGTATTGTATTGGTTTGGATTGATGTTTATATGATATATGGCGTTTAGTAGAAGAAATGGTTCCCTCTTTGTCTGTCTTTCTCTCTCTCCTTTCTTCTACCTATTTCTCTCTCCCCTCTCTCTCTCCTTTCTTCTACCTATTTCTCTCTCCTCTCTCTCTCTCTCTCTCTCTCTCTCTCTCTCTCTCTCTCTCTCTCTCTCTCTCTCTCTCTCTCTCTCTCTCTCTCTCTCTCTCTCTCTCTCTCTCTCTCTCTCTCTCTCTCTCTCTCTCTCTCTCTCTCTCTCTCTCTCTCTCTCTCTCTCTCTCTCTCTCTCTCTCTCTCTCTCTCTCCCCCCCCTCCTATCTCTCAATGTTATTGTCAATTTATATGACATACACTCGACATTCACAGAGTTCAAATACTAGGCTTGCAGATGATATGCTGACATGATTAAAAGTCAATTTTCTTCTTCTTTTTAAAACTACTCATTTAGTGACCTCGACCTCGATAATATTTATTCAGATCTGCAAACTGCACATAATTATTGATTATTATTATCTTAAGTTATTATTGATTAAGCCCATTTAGGACCTTAAATAACAGGTGAATACGTTTTCAAAAGGAAAATGACGTCATTTTCAACAGTCACCTATTTTTCTTTGTTTCTTTTAACCTACGATTTGTGCTATATTTAATTAAAATTTATCTGAACTTTCTATCTCTGAACCTTTCTTGATATTTGGTTTAATTTTAAGGTCATTTAGTTACTAAATATGTTATTAGTAATAATTATTTCATGGTTATTATAAAAACTACATTATTAACTATTGTGCTCAAAATTAACTATTTTTGACTAACTTAAAAGCTGCAGTTTGTTCTAAAACAAAATAATTTTAAAATGTACAACAGTTTTAAAACGTATAAACAGATTTCCCTAGCCAAAAATTTGTAAAATTGAATCTTTATCCACATTAACCAATATTTTTACAAAATTCCAAACTTTAGATAAGAAACCTCTAAGTTCTAAAAGTTATCAACCTACTTTTAGAGCTCAAACTTGTGGACATTTCATAGGTACTGGTATCGGTGCAAGAATGAACAACTTCCCATTAGATAGAAGGTTTATATATTATATATTCACTGATATGGCCGGCAGTACAGCCAATCAATCAATAAAAGATTTCAAATCTTTATCTGCGCTCTTCCTTTATACAAAAACTCATAAGATGATAAAGTCGATATTCTTGCTATTGCTATGAAAAATTTTGTAAGCTTTTGTTTTACATATTTTATTATCTCCAACATAGCAAGTAAAGTTTCAAATAATGATTTAAAATCTGACGTACGGTAATTAACTGTCTCATATTGAAACTAAATTATTGAAATTTGAGTTAGTTCTTCAAGTACAAGTTAATTCAAAGTTCAAAAATATGAATTAAAGTAAATTATTTAAGACCTTATCTGGTACATTTCATAACTTAAATTGAAGTATATATAAGTGTATGTTTATAAATGAGGAATTTTTTTAACTTTGTTGTTTGTATGTCTGAAGATAAAAGAGTAGGCCTAGGTTACGAAAAATATAAGAAGTTGAAATATCGAATATGTAATTTATACAAAACGTTATTTATAATATTAATCATTTTCATAACAGGGTTAAGGATATGACAGTTCGTGGCAAATCAAGCTTCCACGCGTCATGAGGAACTGTCTATGACGTAACAGAATGTGTCGTTCATCCCAACTTCACTTTCTGGATAATGGATTACGATGCTGCTGTTATCAAACTAAATAAAGCGGTTCATTTTGGAAAGAAAATGAAGAAAATATCCTTAGCAGTGATAATCAAAACGCTGTTATTAGTGGCTGGGGTTCGAGAATTGTGAGTTGTCATTACTCATTGTTACAAAAGTCAAGTAGTGATGAAATGTGTATTTTAAAACACGATCATGTGAATGAGTGGAGACTAGATAAGTAGAGGGTAAAGTTACTGAGTTAGAGTTAATGGATGATATAAGTCTTAAACATGTCTTTATACTTTTTAGTGGATAACTAGAATTTAAATAAAGCCATTTAATTTTATCAATGGTAAGGTCTGTTCAAATGTACACAAAAATATCTCAAAACACCCTACACTATAAAATCTAAAGTATAGTGTCGACGAAACCTTTTTTTAAATAATTTAATTTGATAATAATGATTATCGCCTCATTATATTCAGACTTTTAAATTGTAACTGTTTCATTTATGGAAGGTGTAACTCTTCTGTGTATTTCTCGCTACGATTTTGAATAGCCTACTTTATTCTTAATAATAACAGATTTTTGATTTGTGAGATATCAGTCTATTTTTTATATTAACTGAGAATGATTTACGAAATTTTAAGGTTGAAATTATTATACAAAGTTTGCTCAACTTATTCATAAGCTTTTTATGAAGTTATGGTATGTGAAGTAAGCACAATGTAAAAATGGTGTCCAAACTAAATATTTATTTGAACGATATTTATATTAATGATTTATTTTGGAACAAATATTTTTGTTTCGTCTCAGATGTCATTTTGTTGTTAATTACCTGAATATGGTTTAAGTAAACATATCATAAACTAATAAAGCCCTAGTAAGATTTTAATTATTTTTCTTAAAATGAAGTCTTTGACTCTTAATAGTTATGATTATAAAAAGATTGTGTAATAAATATACGAAAATATTTTGTTTTAGGAATGAACTCTTTTTCCAATTATTTTAAAACACAAAATTATTTTAGTTTATTCAGAAATATATGATAATTTTTTATTATATTAAAATGTATGAAATAAATTTATAAGTAGGAGAATAACAATAAAAATACTAATAAATTTATTTTTTACAGAAGTCAACAACTCCAGATGACATACAATTAAAACAAATAGGCGTTGAAATGACTAACCTTAACACTTGCCAAGAAAGTTATTCCTTACCAAATTTAAGTAGTAGAATGTTTTGTGCCATGTCTGAAGATAACGGTCCTTGTTGGGTAAGATGATATACATTTTTTTTATATTAAATTAATAATGGACTCAAAATATTTTTACAAGTATATTAATGTATAAGTTATTTAAATATATTATTTACGTAAATGTAACTAAGAATAGGGTGTGCTGTGTTTACATATTGTGTGTGATTGTAATGGAAAACATTGAGTATGTTATGTCATATAAGTATTCCCTTCGTTATAAACGAGAAACATACATTTAAAATACATCGTTAGTTCATTATTGGTTAATAATTTATTTTGTCACAATTACCAAGTAAACATTCTTCAACACGTTTAATTTATTGATTGATTTTGCCTACAGCAAGATGATGCCTATCTTGCAGTAAGGAAAAACAAATTGTACCGTCTCTTGTCAACAATGGCTGTGACACTTCTCACACTCAGTCCGTGTATGCTGATGTCTCAACGAGGAGGAACTGGGTCCTGAACACAATCAAAAGCAAGAATAACGAACAATCTATTTGAAAAATTACTCCCAACAAGAATAAAATTAGTATTTGTACTATCAATCATAAATTTTAATATATTGTCTATAGTCGATAGCTACAGCCGAGAAATCACTTATTAAATTTATTTTATTTTTACTATATTATCAAACGGAGATATGGTTCAAAGTTTAGTATTGCTTTGCCAATTTTATATCTAAAAATGCCTATGTCTATATATAATCACCTTCTTAAAAACAACTGTTAAAAAAAAAATGTAGACTACATATTTAATACAAAAAAGTAAGTATAAAAAGGTAAGTCTCATGAATAAGCAAAGATATGGTAGTCGTCGAAGAGACGAGACGATATGGCTCAAATTATAGGTCACGAGATCTCCATGTTCAAAGCAACATCTGTGGGAATGAAAGTATTGATTCTGTAAAAGGAAAAGTATAAATATAAAAATAAAGTTATACATATTACACAAGACTTTGATAACTCACAAAAAAGGATAAATTCAGCTTTAAATATTAAATAATTATCTATTAAACAGTAATAAATCAAATAAATATACTTACAAAACAATAAAAAATGTTTTCTAATAATTAACAAAATATTTAAAATTAAATTTAAAGCTCTCATTGTTGTAATGATTAGCAATAAAACAGTGTAAAATGTCATTACAATTGACGTACAAACGTGTTAATAACTTCCTACATCGATTTTTACCCCCGACCTCTGTCTAAATGGCCTCTATTATTACAATACAGGGATTTTATAACTATAAAACATAGTTCAACGTAAATTTATAAGTCTAACTCAACAAAATAATGAATATTTTAGGTCATATTTAAATTTAGCACAATTATAAAGTCTAAAAATAGAGAGAAAAAACTTTATAGAATCGCAAATATTTTCACATCAATCTCATATGAATCGGCTTTTCTACAGCATGATATCAGAATTTAATGTTATCATTAAAGTGAAAAAATGTTTACTTTAACGTTGAACTTGCTGCCTCATAAGTATAGGAGAATAGATAACGAACTAAACGTTGCGCTGTTGCCATATTTCACTTACTGGTCATTATAATAAACTTTCAGGTCTATAACTCATTATGTTTGTACTATTGTTGTCGTTGGTGATGAATGAATGCACAATCTGTCATTTTTGTAGCAGGTATTGTATGGAGAGAGTATAAGGCAGTAGTAGGCACTCCTTATTCGTTTGTGGATCTGATATTAATGCGACCATCTTGTTCAATCAACAATTACAAAGTTCTTGTTCAATTACAATGAGATACACTTGTGGAAACTTCAATATGCCCTAACCAAATGAATGAAAACACAATATTCCACAAAAAAAAACACTTTTTATACAATAGTAATTCAAAACGACGTTTCAATGACTAAATCATCATCCTCAGTTCCCTCAGTCATTGATACGTTGTTATCTTGTCAAATGGTCAAAATTACGAAAAGGAAACAAATGCAAAGTTGAGAAAAGTTATTTTGTCAAAAATCAATTTAAAATTATTTATAATGTCGAAGTTTTGGAGAAAAATTGCTTCTTGTGATAGCACTTCTTTTCCATGGTTGTTTAATTACAATGGTGCTAATGAAATTTTGTAAAGGATGATACAAAACTCCACAGACAGACATCATTCCTACCATAAAATAAAATAAATGTATTTACACCGAGTATAATCTAAAATAATATATCGAAATTTCTCATAAACTGTTTACTATTATTTAATTGGATCGTCAGTGTTTCAACGCTTAAGAATATTTTACGACTTATATATAATAATATATATATTTGAGTGAAATACCACTTTAAATTTTTTTTAAAACAAGAATTAGAGTAATTAAATAATACTGCAAATAGTAAATCAAATGTCACGTGTAAATGAGATTGAGCAAAGTTAAAGAGACTAACTTACAAGAATGGTCTTAATTAACTTATAGTGATTTAATGAAAAATTACAAATGTTGATTATTGAATATATTTAAACTTAATACTTTTCTCAGAAAGTATGGTTTAATTATATGAAAGTTTCAGCTTAAAGCAGGACTTTATTGAAACATTTAAATAAAATTAGTTTAAAATATTCATTCTCAGAAGTACCTTACTTTTCAAATATATGAAATTAATTAATGAATTCAGTTTTGTTTTAATGTGAAAAATAAATACACCCAAGAATACGGGCTCGAGAAAACTGGTTGTTTTTTGTGTAGATTTTTGAGCTTTAATTAAATAAAAAATAAATATTTATTCTACTGTCATTTTAGTAGTTTTTTTTTTTTTCAGAAAAATTACATTTTTCATACTTTATCAGTATCTTTCATACATTGTTCAGACTACAATTCTTTAAAGTAAAGTTCATGAAAACTCTACATATATTTTATATTGCAGTTATTATAGAATAAATTAATATTAAACTGAAACGGTATAACCTACATAACGAATTTCTAAACAAACATCCATATTTAAAATATTGTATTACAATTTCAACAATACAGATTTTTAACTTAGATATTTAAAATAATTGAACTTCGCAATTCGTTAAACGTGAATCAATCATCCCTCTTTATATCAGATATAACAAGTAAGAGACATTACACGTGTTTTAGCTTTGTAAAATTAATTAATCTAATTAAATTGGAAATATAACACTTTTCTCGTGTTACTGTGATACGGTCCCAGAGGAAAGCTTATCGTGAAACTTATTGGTAATTATGTAGGTTGTATTTCCACTTTGTCATTAAAACAGACCTGAGTTTTGTTCTCCTCAAGAAATATCATGTAACACGATAGTTTAAAACATTAGTTATTTCTCATATTATATTTATTATTGGAACGAAAGCTAGATCAAATTTAAAATGAACATTATTTTTACTGTATTTTGAAATTTATTTTAATAATTACGTTTATTACGTAATTGGTTGAATGTAGGCTAATATTCGTATATATTTGTTGAATATTTTTGGTTGTAGTGTTAGATTTTATTATTGTTATATACATTTAGAGAGCGCTAAATGGTCCCAAGTTTCAAAACAGAAATCTTCAATTTAATTGTCAATCAAATTCTATAAAAACAAAAACTATTTTATACAATGAAAGTTTCCAAATACTATGTAAAACCAGTGACAAATTTAAATTAAGTTATATGAAACATATCACATTACTAGTTTCTTTAAACACTGATTAATAGAAATATATTCATATTTCGCGAGTTTATATGTGTTATTGTTGTATGTTTTTTTCTAAAAAAACTAAAGCCGGTACTTATGTATTATACGGACCAACTAAATAGATTAGGTTACACCAGGTTATTATAATTAAATAGTTAATTTTGCGAGTAATATTTTTGTTTATCTTTTTCTCGATATTCACCTGATAGTGTGAAAATGGTGAAATAAAAAACATTTTAACACTGCACGACGTTATCTTCGTACATATTTATTCATCTGAATCCATATGGTAGTCGGTGGTGAGGGCGGAGGGCGGAGGGCGGCCATCGTTTCGAGACGCTACTTGCTGACATCGTAAATTCATGCTTCTGTCAGAACCATAATCCTTTTTGTAATTTTTGATAAATAAAATGTTAAACCTCAAAGTTTGTCTAAGTTTGGTACTAAAATTGGTACCTACGTATTAAATTAACTATAACCTGGCCTAACCTAATCTATTCTATTTCACTGATCCATATAATACGTAAGTACCATATGACCTATTACTACAAAATTTAATTTCTAGTTATATCAGGATAAAGATAAACTAGTTCTTTTTTTTTTAATAAACAGAAATACAAAATAGGTGGTACCTATATAATTAGATTCTATTAACCCCGGTCATATCAAACACAATTTATTTAAAGTAGGCTTTATATTTATCAGATCTTCTTACAACTGGTTGGAAAAACCTAAACTCCATAGAAAAAAACTTCTGCCCCTTGGTGGGATTCGAACACAAGACTTTATGCCGTTCTATATCAGAGAAACAACCTGCTTGAGCTATTGGCTACCAAAACACTTAGGAACAAATGCTTTTTACCAATTAGTCATAACCTAAATAGTTAGAGTAGATTGCCTAATCTACTTCATGATTAATTAACACCTTTATATTCACTCACTATAGAGATTGTTCTTTAAAATGTATTTAAATGTTTAATCGTTGTCGGATTTTTTTAAAAAATTTCTGAAGAACTAACAATAATAACAATTATTTCTTCTACTAAAATTTTTGATATGCGATTGTTTTCAAAGTTTGGGATTAAACTTCACAACATTTAAACAATGTAATTATTATATATTTTAAAGATTATATTAATACCGCCAAATATTTCTAAAATAATTGTTGTATTAAATTTAAAAATTATCTTTGCACAATTATTTATTTATCTAACATTGCACCCGTTCAACAATTTTCCACCCATGCGTGATCAAGTTTCAGTCTCTACTTTTGCATTTAAGTTAAATTCCAATTTGATTTCAATTAAATACGTTTTTAATTAAACTTAATGTTGATAATGTCAGTCTCTGACATTTATTCAAGCATTTATAATGAGGTAAATGAGGTTAGGCAAAGTTAAGGATCAATTTGCTATAAGA
Source organism: Aphrophora alni (assembly GCA_963513935.1). Lineage (NCBI taxonomy): Eukaryota > Metazoa > Arthropoda > Insecta > Hemiptera > Aphrophoridae > Aphrophora > Aphrophora alni. The sequence goes on along the minus strand of OY740766.1, from coordinate 118,007,663 downwards.
TATAATTTAACTTTGGAGATGTCATTTCTAGTAATCTAGACAGTTTTAAATACATCTTTAAATATAACTTTTTTAAAATTAGGTTTTAATTATATACAAATTGAATATTAATATAGGAGTTTATTGTAACATTTGTATAAAATGAGTTCAATAGATTATTTCTTAAGAGTAACTTATGTCTAAAATAAATAACATTACAGATTTAATACAGTTTTATTTTAAGGTTATATATATATATATATATATATATATATATATATATTAAAATCAAGGTATCCTGTTTCCAGGAGGAAGTGGGTAACTTTGGAAGTAAATTTTACAAATTAATGATCAAATAAAAATACATCTTGGATTAAATTTTTATTCCAATCTCCATTTTTCGATTGTCCTTTATTGTGTGTTTTATTTAACTTTATTTTTTTATTGCTATTTTTACTAAAACTAAGTCTATTAATAAGAATAATTGAATTTAACATCCCTATAAAAAATTATATTTTCCCAAATATAATATTTTTTAAATGGATAGTTGAATACCAGTTACGTTATTATAATTATCCTAATTTCTAATCTAATTACCACACAAAATTTATTTAAAACATGTAAAACTAAAAATTTCAGATTTACTCTAGAGAGAACTTTCACATGTTTTCTTATACAGCCCACTCAACATTTAATTATACAAACAATATTGTTTAAAGACTTTTAGTATAATCTAATATACAATTTCTTACTTACATAACCTAACATAATGAAATGTTTTCATATTACTTAAAGCTGTGAATTTTTAATTTCTATATGATATTTAGATAAATTTTGTCTCGCTTTATGGGTTTTCTATCTCCTATAAAACTGCTTGGAAGGTATCTTAAGACTCCTATTTCAGCTAATTTTTACCAATGGAGTTTCGAATTTTCAAAACCTAGCGTTCGTTCCAATTAGTTAATTAAAATATTATTTCAGTTATAGTGAATATAATTTGTTGTATTGACTTTAATTTGAATTTACCTATATTTTTAGTTTTAATATTAATTAAATGATTTTAGTTATGAGATCTCTCTTAAATAATTAACTGTGTTTCGGTTCGTAGCACTTTCAAGTTTGACTTTAATCACGTGAAACTTTTCTCTATTTGTGATATTATTATTATTGATTTATTTTAAGAACTTTCACTTAACACTGAACGCTATAGTCTGATTGGTTTGATTATTATTTGGAAGACTGGGGTGAACTTTGAAGCGTCTTCCCCACTTTATTTTTACGAGATTATTAATTTTAAATTAGCTTTGATTTTTCTATGAATTTCATAGGTTTATATTCTCTGGCTTTTTTTCTGATTGGATGTTCCTTTTTTGCAATTGTGAATTTTACCTTGAAATGTTCAGAGGGTGACAGAGGGTTTTCTGTAAAGATTTTTAACTTCCTTTGGATCTTTAATTTTAATAACTATAGCTCTTACAGGAATGCTTATTGTAATATGAAACTGTTCTGCATTGCTGTATCTTAGATTGTATAAATGGTCATTTTATGTTTCTAATGTAATAGATATTCATTTATTTTTTATTTATCTCTGACACTCCCCTACATAGGTTAAATTAACAATCAATTTGATTACTTATTTGTGTGACATTTGATAGTCTCTTCGAACAGTATGTGGTCTTAATGCCTTTAATTTGATGCTGATCTGCATTGCTGTAACTTAGATTGTTTTAATGTTAATTTTATTTCTTGGATAAAATGTTTTATACAAAACATTGGATTAAATGTAAAACTATAATTAAAACACTATAATTGTTAATAATTATATATTTTAGAACTTGTAAAATTTAAAAAAAATTGTATTATCTGCTGAAGAAAATATACAAATAGTCTATAATTTCGTCATGTATTTTACTTCAATTTTTACCAATTGAGATAAAAAACTGTTTGTCTATAAATTAATTACGAAAAGTAGTAAGTTCTTTGTATATAACCAGTGTATATTTCATGGTCACGTGCTTAGAATTTGACTTGAGATTGGCTGGAATTATCCAATATGAAAAATTAACTAAAAACTAGGCTGAGTTTTCACAGCTTACCTATAATAAAGTTTTTACTTTGTAAATTTGAATTTTCAATAGTGTGGCGTAGTAGTCTATGTCATCCTAAATGAAATTTTGTTTATGATCATTAAATTGTATGTAAATCGTTTGGGTTGTAATGGTCTATTTTGGCTCGGATTGTCATATTGCATGATGATGGGGAGGGGATATCAAATATATTTTAACAATTACTAAGAAAGAATTTTCTAGAAATTAATAGTTTATAGGCCTGTGCATCTATGAATATATTGGAGAGTAAATCATTCAATCCTTCACCAAAAACCAACCGATAAATTACAATTAATTTGGCGTCGTCACTAAATACAGCTGTAAAATACGGTTGTTCCTCATTTAATAAATTCTGAAAGCAGATTATCTTTAAATATTTCTAGTAGTTCTAATTTGATTTCAACACCAAAAAATTGTTGAACTTATTATGTACGATATGCACAATAACTTATTGAAGTTAAAATACCTAAAAATTGGTTTAAAGTTAATTGAACATCAATTTTTGTTTCACATGTAACTAATAGACCTTACACATGTTTAAAAGTTTGTAAAATTAAATAATCTAATTATAGTAGAAAAATTACATCTTGCTTATGAAAAGGAAAGGGGAATGAGAGCTTACTACGTGAAACTTATTGGTAATTATGTGGATTGTGTTTCCACTTTGTCGTAAAATACACTATGTTTAAAATATGTCTGCTTTATGTTCACAGGTTATTATGTAATATAAAGGAGTATCATCTAACGTAATAATTTAAACAGCTGTTTTCCCTCAATGTGTATTTATCTAGCAATATAAATAATGTTTTTGTTATTTAGAAATATAATATCTAATTTTTAAAACAAAATTTATTTTTCTAATTTCATTTATTTATGTATTTATGTGCATCTATTGAGAATGTTTTTCTTTTAAGGGCATTATGTCTAATTTTTAATGTGTAATATACTGTATATATAACACGTATAACTTAAGAAATATCTCACTTCAGTAAGATGGAAAACCTTGTAACAGAGAGAAGAGAGAGACAAAATATCTAGATTTAAACATATATAACTAAAGCTAGGAATGGAAAGTCTGTTCCCTGTTCACCTCGTATGCAATATTACTTTTATATAGTTTGTAGTTTCAACTACATTAACTGAAAGTTGGAAGGCTAAAAATCCACAAATCTAGGAAGCCGAAACACAACTATTACCAAAAAGCCGTAATAGGTAGGAAATATTGTTTTTATCTTTTATTTATGTTTATTCATGTTACCACAACTACAATATTTGTGGAAATTCAGAACAAATTGAAACATAAATTTGACGAATTGTATTCCACAATTAGTTAAGTGCAGAGAGCACTATACAAAAAATGATATTCACAATAGAAAGAATTAGGACGATAAGAGTGCCCCCTTTTTAAAATAAGGTTTGAGAGTTCACCCGATACAAGAACTTATTTCAGAGGAAAAGAAACATTCTAGAGAGTGAAGGATTTTGGGCCACTAGTTGTTTTTCGCTTCTCGATAGTATAGAAAAAAATTGAATGATTACAAACAAATGAGTTTTGTTTTTAATGGCGTCTATCTGTATTCCTTGTTGTGACTTACAGCCATAACGGGTGGACCGATCTTGATAATATTAGGTATGTAGATATACGGCAGTATCTCAGGGTTTTTTCTTTTTTGTTTAATTTATATTAACTTATAAATGAGCTTCCATAAGAAAAAACACACAAAAACATCGAACAATTTTTAAAAGAATTCTCTTAAGACCCAAAGAAAACTTATTAGTCCACATCTCGCCAAAAGTATCGTTAATGAAGTTGAAAAAACCTCAATGATTTTATATAACAACTCAATTATTATAAAAGGGTTAATTTCTCAAAATCTAGATTTCTATAAAAAATTTATTAAATATGAAAATTAATGACCAAAGCTTTAAGGTGAAACTAAAGTAAAAGAATATTACGGTTGAGGAATAATAAATGGGCAAAAACAAAATCTACTATCATTGAAAACTCAATCAATATTAAGTCGATTTAACTTTGAACGAAGTCAAGATACAAACGAAACTAGTTTAAACTCAGTACAGATAAATATATCTTTCTATATTTCGCTTATATAAAGTATGGTGTTCATAGTTTTTTTCACTTTTTGATCTATAACTATTGAACTGACGTTTTCAAAAAGTTGTCTGTATTTTTACTCGGTTTGTATTAGGTTTTGTGATATATACATTTGAAAGTGTTATGATGTCAAAAATCTATCTTAGTTTTACCAGATTGTTTTATGATTTTCACTATCATCTCTATTATTAGTTTAACTTGCCTTAATCTTGGATTGTTTTTTAATATACTTGCAATTGTGATAAATATATAATCTTTGGATTATTAAATTACTTCAATTTGAGGAGAACTATCATAAAATAAAAACACAAAATACAATAACTTTCTTAAAAGCACAATAAATTAAACACAATACACCAACCCAAAAATTTGTTTTCGGAATTTAGTGGGAGAAAATATTTTATAATTGGGTAAAGTGATTTTAACCTAACATTGTGTAATTTTGTGAAGAAGAAAGTTACAGTTCTTGAGTGTTTTGTAAAATATAAAAATCAACCCTAGCTGCCGTCGTTTTTTACCGTTTATTTAATAAAATGTAGAGATGAGGAACGAAAATATAAACATTTCAAAGACATTAATATTGGTACTTAAATATAATATTTATTTGCAAACACATCTTCATTCATTTCATATTTATCTACTTGATGTTAGAGTCTATCATGTGATATCATCTATCATACTACAGATGTTTTGTTAAACAGTCGTGTCAGTTTTTGAGTGGCGTAATCACTGTTCTTTTAATTGTATATCTACAGGAAGAAATTTATTACAGAAGTGATAAAGGTAAGACAAAATTTTTCTTCATACAATGTGGGCGGGTAGTATTATTAAAATCACTAACATAGGTTTTATAAAACGCCTACAACCTACATATGATATTTTATAAATTCAGGATTATATGTATATAAGGCATGGTAATGGACCAGAAAGATATCTCAAACAATTACGAAACAGATAAATGTTAAGCTAGTTTTACACAAATAATTTTATAACAAACTAAAATTAAAATTAAATATGAACACAAATACCCATGTTAACTCAAACGCGTTCAACGACTATTTCACCATTTCAGTGAGGCATGAGCTACAATAATCAAACTAAAGATCATTTACTTGCCTGAAAAGTTTTATATAAACCAATAAAGCTTACAGCTGTTTTACCTATTTGTCATGTAACATCAGTACATGCAGAACACTTACCACATTACAATATGTTAAAATAATTTATAAACACAGACATTTAGAATTCACAATTTAATCTTAGCGATCACATAGAAGCAATAAGTAAGGTTACACCAACATAAATTTATTTATAAATACCGTAACAAACTAAATTAGGTTAAAATATTTCGTTTTTTTTTTTTTAAATACATAGTTGATATACGAACCTAAATTCTATAATTTTAAGTTGACTTTTAATACTATAAGATGGAACCAAAAAAAAAACACTTTTTTTTAAATATATATATATACATGTGTTTCAAAAGTAGTCAGTTGGTAGAGCACCACTTTTCTTGCCGTACTTAGTGTTACCTTTTTTCCAGAATGTTACCTTTTACTCCCCCGTCTTTATTAGTCTATTGCAAATAAAGTAAATACCACAGAATAATAAGCAAAACAGATTATTGTTAAACATGAGCTCAAATTACTACATTAGTAACTGTCAAAAAATTATAATTCATGAAGCAATTTAAACAAAAACATAGTGTAGGGTAAAGGATGTTTACTTGTCTTTGAAATCCCTATAATGTTGACAAAGACCTCTAATTAATTTTACATTACGTAGTGAATATATTGATATTATAACCCTTAACAATTAGTAAAAATTACCTCTTTGTCGTCTAAAGTTAGTATATTATTCTCACAAACTTTAAATTAAAAAGAAATCTGTTGTGTAATTTATTGCGATAAGGATTCATTAAGGATATGTTCTATTACAATGCCGAGTTTGAGACGTCTGATAAAGTAAGTTTGGAATTGTGATGTTTTTTTTAATAGTTAATATAAATAATGGAGAAATATTAATAATCATTCAAAAGAAAATATTTTCAATAAGATCCTGTATAGGATTGCGAAAACAAAACTGCTTGCAATGTCCTGGCAGGATTAGAATGTATTTAGATGGGAGAGTAACCTTTAAAATATAATGTTATGATTTTTTTTAAGATTTATACAATGTTTGGGAAGATATTAAATCGGTCAATTTTTGTTTTCTTAGAATTTATAATTTAATCAATTTATTAAAAATAGTTGTGTTTTCATTTTATGGTAATTTTACTTAAATTTAAAATTGTACAAATAACAACAGAATAGAAAGAGTTATATTATTTGGCACATAAAACTAGAGGGTTAATCTAAAAAAGTATTAATTTTTTATGTCTCCAGTTCCAATAGTATAAAAGTAAGACTTGCAACTATTTATTGTAGTATGTCACTAAGCGGTTTGGAAACAGGTTCCCATCTTTAGGTTTTAATGAACTTCACTCTAATGTGAGTATGTCAAAATTAAAGTAAAACTACACATATACAGTTTACGTCAAATAACATTGATCTGCACATTTATACTAATTCCAGAACTGGTGTTTTTTGCACACATATTGATATCAGAACTCTATTTTGAAACCTTAGAGACACATTTATTTTATGAAATTTGATCTAAATTATTTGAGTTGGTTTTTATAAAAATACTTATTTTATTTTATTATTTATTAGATAGTTTCTCCCAAAATCTGTAACATAATTTTAAACAATTTAAAAAACACCGTAGATAAAATACCTAAATACTAAATTTAAAAAAAAAAAATCAGCTTTAAGTACGAGGTGAAAATCATTTCGGATGAAGACAGACGGCAGAACAAAATCATTTGTTAAATCACTTGTTGGATCAAGAGACTTGAAACTGGTTTGGATTGTGACGATATTCGTCTCCATTCCATTTAGGCCATTTATTTTACATCGAAGCACGGCAGGTTATATACCCTGCCCCCGGACGTGGCTACGCATCGGTATAGTTTCGTTTTTGTCTAGTGATCGCCATTGTCCCCAAAATGATCGGCTAAGATCATTTTTAAAGGGTTTAGTAACCCCGAAGTAATTTATGATTTCCATATTCGTGAATTATATTAAACTAGTTGTTAATTATGAGATTATATCATAATCATGGCCTACCCAGTCTCATAATCGGTTTGACCACCATGTGCCTAAATTAGTAATTAAATTATTATTAGTGTTAATGTTAATTATGTGAACCCCAATAGGTGCTGGCTTATGTAGATTTAATTTGGTTTAAGTAGAGATAATGACTGTGCTGCGAAGCGATTAGGCAAAACTCGATCCCCCTCCTCTATATATCCCTATCTAATCTAGTCTAAATTGGACATTCACTTCCACAATTAACCTATTATTAAACCAATAACCCAAACTAGCCAACCCCCTCCCCCACAATAATTTGTCTAGCATAATATATGGATTTTGTTTACCTATTAGATCAACATCTGCATACTATGATGTATAATAGTACAAAACAAAAAATGAGAATCCTTCCCAAAAATTACTCCATTTTTCATATATATTTTTTTAAATCGAGCTTCTAAGTGTATAACTAGTCCACGAAAAGAATATTACAAAAATAAAACGTCATTAAATATATCAAAAAACATACGAAACCTGGTCACAATTTTTGATGGAGCTCTATCCATAAACAATAGATTTTAGTCGAAAATCAGAGTTTCTAAATACTTTAAACCAATTCTTGATAATCCTTTTCAATACATCGTCGAAACATAATATTATGTTTAAACTTGAGTTACCTCATTCTAAAACTAGAGTTCTAGGACTAAACTTTGAATTAGACATTTTTTGGTTGAAGGTGAAAAACAAAAAAATATTATTTTAAGATAGAAAGGCAAAGATATGCCGACAGTAGAGGGGATGAATGCAGCCAAGGATAACGTTTCCTGTTCCAGATTTATGGACGTGTTTGTCTGTTCCTCTCTCCTAGTTATTAGTCTCAGGAGGGTTCATTATTTTTATCTAACTCTCTGATGTCAACTACTGCATCAACTAAAACAATTATATCTTTGAATTTAAAGATTTTTGTGTAACTAAACGTAAATACAAACAATTCAAATATATTTATATACCAGAGGCTTTGCTAGTTTCCTTCGCCATGGAACTCAGCCTATTACAACACTTGATGGTACGAATAAAATAGAGTTGCGTTTATTCGAGATTATAAGTATAAGCACTCTTACCTATAATTGAATTCTATACAGACCGAAATTAACTTGATTATTAGCAAAAACTACTGAACACATTGCAGACACAACGACTACTTCCAGCAAAAAAGAACTATTATAGTTGCCAACGTAATGTTTCCAAATTTATAAAACTTTATATATTCTATGGGGTCAAGAATTTAGCTTTTGATTGTAACGGAGAAGGCTGTTATAGAGAAATACGATTCTTTGCAAAACAAGTTCATTGAAATAATAATATATAAGTGAACAGAGAGAGAAATCTATCATCAAAAATATAGATTATAATCTAAAACAATTTCTTTGTCATTTTGAAAGAAAACTTATCTTTTTGTGTAAACGCTTTAACCATAATTTTATTTATAACACAAAAGTAAATCATGTTTTATTTGTTACAGAGATATCAATGGTAGTACACTCTGTAGGTGGTAACACGTGTATGACTGTAATTGTACACGTGTAATTGTATAAGTAGAGAAGCTATTGCCTGTGCTACTTGATGCAAATCCATACAATATAAATTCTCAGAAATACATGACTGAGCAATTCATTCAATAGAAATGTAAAGATTTAATATTCAAAAAATTACTATCAGTTATTTCTGTAACCGATTCTGTTAAAGCTATTGTTAAGATGGAGCATTTTTAAGGTATTATCGTTTTCCTTAGGAAGGAATTTCTTTTCATCTATTAAAAAATTTGAGGTATGCGAAACACGCAGCAAAATCTCCAATATTTTTTCACATCATTACAAAACAAAGCACTAAGTTTCCATTTTTTCTTCGGTTCAATATATTCAAGAATGGTAAATAATAACTCACATGTAAAATTTCACAAATCAACATATTTTGTGACAGCTGTTTTGCAATTAAGCATCTTCAGACAACTATGGACTAAAATTTTTAAAAATTCAAATTAGGTCCCAAAATCTAAGAATAGTTGTCTGAAGATGCTTAATTGCAAAACAGCTGTCACAATATATGTTGATTTGTGATATTTTACATGTGAGTTATTATTTATTTATATATGGAATTTCACCAAGTACAGACTGTGGTTCCGCTTAACATTATTCGAGAAAATTAAAAAGCAACCATAGTTTTTCACGATCCCAAATCATTTTTAAGTACGACTTAAAATATTTTGTTAAATATCTTCAAGAAAATTCAAAAAAAAGTAGAAATAAATCTCAAGATTGAGAGAAACAATTATCACAATAATTATAGTGATTAGTGATTTTTATACTACGGGTAATATTAATTGGGTTGCTTTACGAAGTTCCTACAGAGTATTTCGTATATATATTATAACCTTTATTATTTAATTTTAATTAATTACTTTGATTAAAACACAACTACGTTATCATATTTAAATTATTTATTCTTTAAAATACAATTTGCACCTAAAGTTGGGTGCCAATATATAACAGTTGAATTAATTAAATCTTCAAATTAATTGATGCACATATGAGTATTCAAATTTATTCATCTTATCACTAAATCTCATCCATTCAACTTAAACTAGACATAAACATTTATAACACAATGAAATACTTAATTCTAGAACATAGCAATTTTATTATTATTATTAGGTGCATCAAAATCGTATCATTAATTGTAATTTTAATTTAGTCTTTATATTTTAATATCTCAATTGTTTTATTGATTTGTTGGGCGCCAGGTATAATTTACCAATTATATAATGAAGTTACTTTGATTGCTCTTTGAAAATTTAAGTTTAAATGGCTCTCGGCCTAGCTCAGATTTTATTTAAAGTGGGGCGTGGTTTCTTTGGTAACCTGAAGTAAAAACTACAATAACTAATCAGATAACTTATCGTGGTTCAGTAGCATGGAATGATGTCTTCTTGGAGTTTTACAGGTGAGATGATCCCTCGAACTTATGGCAGATATCACAAGAAACTTAATCCAATTTATAGGCACTTTGACGATCTCGAAGCTTGAACTACCTCACTCTGTTGCTTGAATTCTTGGTCAATTAATCAAAACTCTTCTTTAACTTTACGATGATTTTAATATAATTCGATGACTTAAAACTTTTCTTCAACTTTACGACGATTTGGCGAACTTCGCCCTGTTCCTAGTTCCTCTCCCTTGCGACGCTCGTTCTTCACTGCTTTTTTTTGATTTTTGAATTCTTACGCAGAGTTTTCCCGTTTTACCCCTTCTTCGCTTATTTCTGGATGACGCTTCTTTTTGGTTGGTTGGATTTGATTTTTCAAACTCTAACCGTCTTTCAAAGTTCGTTAAATCTTGTTTCTTAGCTGAGTTCAACGTACCTCTGCCTAGTTTTTTGTCTCTTTTTCCTTTGTTAACTTGGGCGTACACAAACTTTCTAATTTCCCATGTTGTCACATTACATAACTCAACTCTTCCTATTTAATTTGTCACGCTGCCCTCGCCCTTTCAATAATTTTGTAGTTTCGAAGTATTGTTTCCTTAGAAATCCTTTAACAAAATTTATTATGTGTTGGAGTGACGTTTATGTTTGACATTTATTTCTAACTGACAAGGTTTAAACATTTTGAATTGGACAAAGCTTTTACTTAGGGCTTCTCAACGTTACATAAGTCCCAAGAAATTTTATGTTAATTGCATAATTAATGATAAAATTTGCTTTTGATACACCTTTACACTAAACTTATTTTAATAATACACATATACATATCGTAACATGGACTATGACCTACTCTTACTCTCATTTAAAAACCCACTAGAATTACTGTCCCTTTAAATGACTTTATGACCTACTCTTACTCTCATTTAAAAACCCACTAGAATTACTGTCCCTTTAAATGACTTTATGACCTAAACTGCGGTCAACCTTTTTTCTTAACAATGGCATTGTCTAGAATCCCACGTCAACAAACCCTTCTTGTAAACCCCAATTAACATTGTTCCCTTGACCCTCTTCAACTGTAGGACATGTGTTTGTTTACATTTTATTTTACAGTTAAATTCATTTATTTTTGTTTACTTAACTCTCTAATTAATTATGAAACCTTTTTAATAATCTACAATTAAATATACCTCGGATGTGAGTTTTATTATTTTTAATACTAGCTAACTTATAAGTAGTTTTTCCTATCTTAGAGATTACGGTGTATGGTCCTTCATATAGTTCACAGAACTTGTGATATCGTTTTTCAATTGTGCTTGACGGAATACAAGCTCTTACTAGTACTAAATCATTTATCTGATATTCGGTTGGTGGATGCAGTTCATTGAACTTCTTAGCGAATTTTTCCCTTTTATTTTTAATTCGTAAGTATATTTCTCCGTGGTCAATGTCGTTTGTTTCTGTGTTGCCTGGATTAATTAAATATTTTTTCCAAATTCGTGTCGGACGTGTATTAAATTGTACTTCTAATGGTGTTGACTCAATTGTATCATGGTATGATTCGTTCATGAAACTTTCCACAGTTTCAAGTAGCCTTCCCCATTCTTGGTGATTGTCAGGTAACAGGATCCTGAAAAGTTGACCTAGATTTCGCATTACTCTCTCCGCCAAGTTGCTTTGTGGATTTCGTATTGCAACGGTTCTTTGTCTAATTCCCAGTTCTTGTAACCCTTCTGTCCATTTTTTGGATGTAAATTGTGTACCATTATCCGAAAGTATGTATTTTGGTAATTGGACTTCTTTAATGTATTTCCTGATTTGATTTAATGTTGTTACGGTTGTTGTGTTTTTTACCTTATACAATTTTGTGTATTTAGAAAATGCGTCAATCACTACTAAGATGTACCTTGACCCGTAGACTGACCGAGGCAATGGTCCGTAATAGTCTACACACACTAGTTCACCCTTACCTTTTGGTATAATAGGCGTAAGTTCTGCGTTTCTACCTTTGTTGTCATGTTTACATTTTTGACATCGTAAACATTTAATTATTATATCCCTGACCTTTTTAGCGACTTTGTCTCCCGTGAAATCTTCCTTAAAATTATGGTAACATTTGCTTATTCCTATATGTCCGCAAATTTCATGAATTTCCTTAATTAATACTTCAATGAATTTTTCTGGAATCATTAATTTCCACATTCCTCTTTCCTTGCGAAATAATTTTTTTTCAAACAATTTATAACATTCTAAAATTTTTGGATCATTTTCTTCTCTTTTTGATTAACATTGCCACTAAGTTCTTCTAATTTTTTATTATTTTCCTCGAGCTTTTTATTTTGTTCTGCGAATTTTTTATCGATGCTTGCTTTTAGAATTTCCGCATTTTTATTAATTTCTTCGAAATTCTTTTTATTAAGGGCTTCCGCATTTTTACTACTTTCTTCAAATTTTTTATCGATGCTTGTTTTTAGGATTTCCGCATTTTTATTACTTTCATCAAATTTTTTATTAAGGATTTCGATTAATTCGTTTAATCCTACCGTTGGGGTCCCATACACCTTTAAATTTTCACTCTCCCCTGAATTATTACCCTCATTAGTATTACTTTCACTATTATTAATCCCTATAGCTCTATCCATTTCTGATTCTATCCCCATTTGATTATTAATCTCCTCATCAAACCCCATTGTTATTTGGTTATTTGCCATCTTTTTATAATTTTTTATCCTATTACTACGTCTTAACATTAAATTAATTATATCTAATAGTCTTTCTGTCTCTTATCTTATAATGCTACCTTCAGGTTACACCACGTGAACTAAATTTTAATTTTAATTAAACCACGAGTTGGACGCCAATTATAACCTTTATTATTTAATTTTAATTAATTACTTTGATTAAAACACAACTACGTTATCATATTTAAATTATTTATTCTTTAAAATACAATTTGCACCTAAAGTTGGGTGCCAATATATAACAGTTGAATTAATTAAATCTTCAAATTAATTGATGCACATATGAGTATTCAAATTTATTCATCTTATCACTAAATCTCATCCATTCAACTTAAACTAGACATAAACATTTATAACACAATGAAATACTTAATTCTAGAACATAGCAATTTTATTATTATTATTAGGTGCATCAAAATCGTATCATTAATTGTAATTTTAATTTAGTCTTTATATTTTAATATCTCAATTGTTTTATTGATTTGTTGGGCGCCAGGTATAATTTACCAATTATATAATGAAGTTACTTTGATTGCTCTTTGAAAATTTAAGTTTAAATGGCTCTCGGCCTAGCTCAGATTTTATTTAAAGTGGGGCGTGGTTTCTTTGGTAACCTGAAGTAAAAACTACAATAACTAATCAGATAACTTATCGTGGTTCAGTAGCATGGAATGATGTCTTCTTGGAGTTTTACAGGTGAGATGATCCCTCGAACTTATGGCAGATATCACAAGAAACTTAATCCAATTTATAGGCACTTTGACGATCTCGAAGCTTGAACTACCTCACTCTGTTGCTTGAATTCTTGGTCAATTAATCAAAACTCTTCTTTAACTTTACGATGATTTTAATATAATTCGATGACTTAAAACTTTTCTTCAACTTTACGACGATTTGGCGAACTTCGCCCTGTTCCTAGTTCCTCTCCCTTGCGACGCTCGTTCTTCACTGCTTTTTTTTGATTTTTGAATTCTTACGCAGAGTTTTCCCGTTTTACCCCTTCTTCGCTTATTTCTGGATGACGCTTCTTTTTGGTTGGTTGGATTTGATTTTTCAAACTCTAACCGTCTTTCAAAGTTCGTTAAATCTTGTTTCTTAGCTGAGTTCAACGTACCTCTGCCTAGTTTTTTGTCTCTTTTTCCTTTGTTAACTTGGGCGTACACAAACTTTCTAATTTCCCATGTTGTCACATTACATAACTCAACTCTTCCTATTTAATTTGTCACGCTGCCCTCGCCCTTTCAATAATTTTGTAGTTTCGAAGTATTGTTTCCTTAGAAATCCTTTAACAAAATTTATTATGTGTTGGAGTGACGTTTATGTTTGACATTTATTTCTAACTGACAAGGTTTAAACATTTTGAATTGGACAAAGCTTTTACTTAGGGCTTCTCAACGTTACAATATATATATATATATATATATATATATATATTTATATTTGATTTTGTACAATTTTGATGTCTTTCAAAACCAACACGCATAATTCATTTGCTAATTTTTAAAATAATCTTTGATAGAAATGTCAGAAATTATAATCGTAATATGTTAAAAATTATGTTAGCTGAAAAGTTCATTTTAATAATAATTGTTTAACATAATTTTTTTTAAATTTAATTTGGTACTTTTTAAAAGAAGTAATCCTAAATTTTGAGTTTTCGAATAAATTATTTTAAAAAATGATAAAAGTACAGCGTATTTATGTATTACTTTTAAATATCGGAATTCAACTAAATATGTCTAAATTCTTTGGTTGTATCTCGGCTGAGGAAGGTAAAACAAGACAATTTATCCAAAAAACCACCTTTTTAAACTCTGATATCAATAAAATATATTTTCTATAGCTAAAGAAAAGAGTTTTAAATATCTTTTATAATTTTTTAAATTTCATTTTAAATCTTTTTCAAAGATTTTGTTTTTTCGTATTTCGTACATCGGTGTAGACATGACACACACACACACACACACACACACACACACACACACACACACACACACACACACACACACACACACACACACATTAAAAACATATATATAAGAAGACAGTAACAAAAATAGTCCAACTTAATTTGCATCATCTCTTATCGAAAAATAACATAAATTATAACATCAAGAACTTGAGCAATAGTGTATTCTTAGTTCATCTTTTAAACAAGGGTTAACAATTGCAGAGTTCTAAAATAGGGTAAATACACAAAATAGGGTAAAATAGGTTAATACACTATAGTGATAGGTCGTTTTTATTATTTGTGGATTTACTTTTTTGCCAAACTCTGGTATCAATATTCAGGTCACCAAGCCGTAAAACAGTAGCAATCATAAGAATAAATTACCAAAATTCTGTTTAAAAAGAAGCAGTATTGAAAATTATCTATTCTTTTTTTTTAACAAACATATCCAAAAAAACATTAAAACCATAGTCAAATATAATTAATAATTGTGTTGCTACAGCTACTACAACAATTTCTTTTTTTAAATATTTTTAATTAAGCAATTAATATTACGTTTAACCCACTCTAAATCTCTTATTGTTGATCATTTAAAAAACAAATCAACTATATGTTTTTTAGATTTTTAAACTAAGATCCACAACTTTCATGTACTGAGTTTTTGAGAATATACAAACTCTAAAAAATTATTTCAGGAAATATATGTTTTGACACTTGAAAACTATGCCTTATTTTAAACATTACAGGTTAATTTTTCTATGCAACAACAAGTCCATCAATTCTTAGAACTATGCTTATTGGTTATATACCAAACTTCAACAAAATTTAACCAAAATTCCTTTCTTTAGTGAGTTTGTAAATTTAAATTTACCAAAATAGAATGTTATTGAATCAACAGAAAGGAAGTATTCCAATAAAATTCCTTAATTATTAAAATTCAACCTCCATTTTAAAATTTATAATTACATTTTTTCGTGAATTAGGACTACAAAATAAATTTGACTACATTCGTGATAGTCATTTACAACCTACTAAATTAGTTTCCTTTGGGGATGTTAATTTATTATCATAGTCTACGGTTTGTGTATATTTCTTTAGATTTTGTATATTCGCAACTGACATCAAACAATGACTAAGCCATTTTAATGAAACATTTATATAAGTAATATAATATTTATATGTGAGAAATGACAATATTTCGTTTTTTTAAACGTATCTTTTAAAATATTAACATACAAACTGATTGAAAAATACAATAATTTTGACTCATAACCAAACTATTGTTTTGGTTATTGAGAATGAAACAAAGTTTAGTTTGTAATATAGTTAAATTCTGTACCATTGTTAAATTCGTAATTCTATTATTTGTACAACTTTCATAAATTTGTATTTGAATCAAAGTTATTATTAAAGTTCTTACTTATACATCATTAAAATGACTAGTAACTAACGATAGTTGAACTTAATTCTTATTTAAATAATAAAATAATTTAGCCACATAGATGAAGTAGAATTAAAAGAATGCTGCAATTATGAAATAATAAATAAAGAGGGAACGACGGTCAAGATATTAAAACTGTTGAAGGAATTTTAATGTGCATGAAAAAGTTAATAAAACTGATTTATGGAATACTGTATTGGCATTAGTCTAGATTCTACTACTCCATTCGACTGTTTATCATATGACGTCTGTCTAGACGCAAACAGATTAAGTTAGGTTAGGTTTTATATTACTAATGGCTCATTTATTTAATCACTTACTTGAATATAAAACCTGACTTTAGGAATCTTTCTGCAAACAAAAATGTAACCTAATCAGTTCCTCGCTTCTCCGAGGCAAGTAAAATCTAGCATAGATACTAATGACGAATGCTATATAGTACGTTCAAATTCTGATAAATTGTGAAGATTAATGGCCTAATATATCAAATCCCAAGCAAAAGATAATTATTATTTAGAAAAATGAAAAAATATGAAAACCTTGCCTGCTGACATTAAAAAATCATTCCAATCAAATAAAATTTAGGCTGAAGACTCTTTTATGAGATTAGGGAACTAAGCTTAAGCTATATTTTTTAAGCCCGTAAATAATTTTATTTTAAAAAGACCATTCTATACCAACTTTTCTCCAGTAAGAAATATATTGAGTTAAAAATAATATTATATTTGTTTCCTTCTCAGGTAAAAGTAGTAGAGAGAAATTATTTGATGTCAGGTACAAAAGAGAAAGATATTGGATTTAAATTGTTAAAATTTGGAAGCACTTGAAGAGCTATTTATACACAGGTATCTATAAAATAAATATAATAAAACCTAGTCAAGATAAATAACTAGGATGTAGTTCGACAAAACTACCTACAATCATTGATGGAAGTGAATCTTCTGTCATAAGAAAACGTCAAATAAATCAAATTAAAGCAACCAAGATGTGAATTCGGGGAACAGTGAAATGGTGTTGAAAGATGAAATTATGAGATTAGAAAAGCATATTTAGCATAACTCATAGGATACAGAAAGCCAGGTAGAACTGAGCATTTCAATAGAATTGTTGAAGTCAGGTAAAAAATATATTAACCTCTAGGACGATAAGATTTGAGTCGGTCTAGGAAAAAATGGGAATCCTAACAGGCATTTATGCTTAATACATGGAAGAAGAAGTAACAGTATGAGATGGCAACAAATATTATTTTGGCTAGAATTTGGTTCTGTGGATTTGTGAGTTAGAAAGTCAATGCAATATTTGAGTAACGTTTATTTATAAGTTGCAATTAAAATTTATTTAAGGTACTTCTCTTACGTCATTTACCTGGAGCATATGCATGCACCTAGTACAATATATATATATATATATATTCATAAGTAAATTGTTGTATTAATATATATATATATATATATATATATATATATATATATATATATAATTATATATATATATATATATATATATATATATATATATATATATATATATTAATACAACAATTTAATTATGAAAAAAAATTTATTACATTATTCTTAACTATATATCTGTAGTCTTCAAATATGAATTATTTTCAATTTTACTTTTATTTCAATTTGTACGTCATGAAATATTTGAAGTATTACAAAAAACACATGTTCTCTTCTTTGTGTCTGTATATATACAGTATTTAGGGTGAAAGTGTAAGGGTGAGTTGCTGTGCATTTATTTTTAGGCTAATTGTTTTAAAACAAAGCTATTTTTTTTATTTGTGGTGAATAAGAGAAACAGTTGCTATCACCACTGCCAACATAGACTAGGGGAGTGCAATGGCATCATAACACGTAAATCTTACGCGGACAATGTTCCCCTTGGTGGTACTTTAAAATATTCATCCCCTACTGGATATAATCCCTTCTAGAATTTCCTTTAGAATATATGACTGTCATTAATTTTGTGTTTTACTTCATAAAATGTTATTTTTATATTCGCAACTAGTATACGGAAAAGTAAAACAGAAAAGAAACATAAAAACACGGATAACTTAAATTAAGCATTGAGTATGAATAAATTATTGGTATTTTTCCAGCTGAATTGGTATTATTGTTATAATGACAGCTAATTTCCATAAATAAAATAAGTTTATAATTATTACCAATTTCCTAATTTATAAATTCTAAATATTTTTGAACATAATTTTTCACAGAAAGACGTGCATATTCCACGATGTCTCATTATTTCCAGCATTAAAATCTACAAATAATAATGGTCAAGTGTAATTTGTAAGTTAAAAATAAAAGTTATAACTAAGAAAGCAAATTGTTAAAAACTTAACCTCATAGTTAAAACATTTAGAAATAATAGTTCTAGTAATGGAAATGTTTGTTATATTTTAATTAAATTTAGCATATGAACTAAATTTCATTATCCATTGCATATGATTGAAATGGTCATAACATTTAAACATGGTGGCAGTTTTGTTTTGTTTTTGGTAGTTCCTTCATATCTACAACTTACATGAGCTAGTAATATTTTACATTTTATGCATTTTTAATTAATTTAAAGGTCTAAGTGTACAAACGTTCGATATACAGAAATTCCCGTCATATTTAAGTATGTATGATACTTAATATGGCATACATAATATAGTAAGTGCTCTTGCAATTATACATTTGTAATAAAATAGTGTTATTAGTATTGAAATATTTCCATATTTACCTATAGTCTTTTTCCCCTTATATACAAAATCTTATCTGGTGACACCTTGTCAGGCAGCTAACCTTATAATATGCAAAATTAGGTTTAGTAAAATTATGTCGTGTTTTGTATACACACTCATATCTAGTTATGAGCAATAAGAGTCATGGTTCGGCCTTGCTTGAAATATAGACCAAGACTACTTTTGCGGCTACAAGACCAACACCAAAAGCAAATTGGTGTTTTAAGACCAAGACTCTTGAAGCAAATGTCTTGCAAGTCATGCACAAAATACAAGACTAATACCAAGAACGAATGTGCAAAACCAAGACCAAAAGCAAAACAGATGTTTTAAGACCAAAATTCTTACAGCAAAAGACTTGCAAGTCTTGCACAAAATGGAAGAATAAGACCAAGACTACGTTTGCGACTGCAAGACTAAGACCAAGAACGAATGTGCAAAACCAAGACCAAAAGCAAAACAGGGGTTTTAAGACCAAAATCCTTACAGCAAAAGACTTGCAAGTCTTGCACAAAATGAAAGAGTAAGACCAAGACTACTTTTGCGATTGCGAGACTAAGGACCAACACCGAACGTGCAAAACCATGACCAAAAGCAAGGCTGGAGTTAAAGCCAGTTAATCCTTAAAATGCCAAGACCCTTGTAGCAAAAGTCTGGAGAAAAAAGAAAGTATGAAATGTAGATAGAATAAGAGCAATACATAATGCATTTCATATCCGATCACTTCTTAGAATTATTAGAGTTTAATGTTCCCACGCACTACCTGCCGAATCATATTTAACACGCTCTGCCGCAGCCGAAATAGGTTTACGCATGAAAACATTTTTCTTTCAACTTTTAATATTAATAAATTCTCAATGGAAATTTTACATTAGAGGTAGAGAAGCTAGTTAAAGTCTGTTCAACGAAGGTGTGTCGTTAAGGTCGAATATTTCTTATTACAATTTAGAAGATTCTTAAATTATTCCTAAACATCCGACTGAAAACATCAGTCAAATATTAATTTATCGAACATTAACATTAACCTTTTGTAAAAAATCACTTTGCTGAACAGAAACACAAGAACTAAGCCTACTCATAATCTAAACTGGAGACATTATTTTTCTTTTCCAGTCTGAAGTAAGGAAAGTCTGAAAGTTTCAGACTCGCATACAGCGATTTAAGCAGTTTAAGTGGAAATCGGGTGGGGGGTGAGTGACGTCAAAAAAAGGAACAGTTATGTTGCGTTTTAAATTTTCAAGTGAAGACTACAATGGTTAGTTGTGCGAATTGCGAAAAATAAGTTAATTTCTTTTCCTTAATTATTAAGACGTAGGACCGGAAGGGCTCCTATACACTAAAGTTCCCCGTCTTAGAAGAAGAAGGGACACAATCAATCTCTAGACGTACAAGGTGATAATGATTTCCTTTTATCTATATCCTGCTTCTAAATACATAGAATGTCTCTATTTGTTTTCTACTTTTCTAATAGAAAAAGGGAAAAAACCCGATAGCGATTGATGTAGATTGGAGAAACAGATATGTATTATTTACCTCTTGTGAAGGGTACAGCAGAGTAAAATGTGAATGTGCTACACTATGGATATGGGGAAATTACAACAATTACCTCTTTTGATTATTTGAGGTATGTTTGGTAAAAGATAAAGAAATACTATAATCTGGATGAGTTGGTGTGTATAAAGGTCCTGTAAAGACTGACTGCCAGCTCATATTGAAAACATTTGGAAGTTTTTTTTTATGCGAGCAAAGTATTTTTTCTTCCTAAATATTAAAAATTAAATTCTAGGATTACAGAGTATGTGTTAATAATTAATCAAATAGGAAAAATTACAAAAGAAAACTAAAATAAATTAAACACATTAAAAATAACCAATTATTAAAAATCATTACTAAATAAATGTATACAAAATACTTAATAAATTTACTATAAAAACGTATAAAAAGATAAATATTTAGAAAACTTTTTAAATATATATAATAAAATAATTAACTGGACCAAAAGAATAACAATGAAAAAATTAAACTTAAAGACGACTTGTCTGAATTTTCATAAATCTAGTAAATATGTTTCATAAATATTATATTAATAAGATTCATAAAATTTTTAATGTTTATTAATGCAATTGACAAATTAATTACTGTTTATTAGACTTATAAATCAATTCGGTACATGTTTATAAGCACATATTGAGGAGTTTGATTTTTTCAGAGGTACCTGTTATAAGAAAAAAAAAAAAAATGAGCTGAAACCAAATTTTAAAAAAAGGTTTAACTTACACGATCAGAAATATGTAGTTTTTTTACTACTGGTTTTTTTGTAAGAAAAGTTTTAGGTAAATATTTGTTTGTAGTTCATTTGACTCAGAAATTTTCCTGAACTGAAACGTTTTAGATTATTAAATTGTTTTTTATTCAGGATATCTGAAGGAATAGTTTCTAAAGGCAGCGAACAGTTTGAGCATACAAAGGTACCATGGGATCTTTGGGTTTCCCTCAGGGATCAGTGCTAGAAGCAATACTTTCATTATTTATTTAAACAACTTGTATATGTGCTGGCTACAGAGGTACTACGCCTTTGCTAATGATACTGCGTTTTCACTACTGAAAGAGTGGAATTTTCAATTAAATAAACACTCTATGGGGGAGGTTTTCAAAACATTACACTATACGTTCTTGAATAAAAATAAAAGAAGTTATATGAAGTTATATTTAAGAGTAATCATACAACTGGAACCTAAGCTATATAAATACATAAAATATGTTTATGACATAAAAGAAGTACACCCATCAAAATGGTTTTGGGTAACGGTTTGACGTGGAAAAGTACATTCATTGAAATCTAAATCAAATAATATCTTAAACATATTTTAACATGTAAAGGATATCGTTACTCGGTACTTTTACTTTTCCATTGTTTATAAAGAATCATGTATGGAATTTTTAGTTGTGGAAGTACATATAAGTCGTATTATAAACCTTGGATTTGCATGAAAATTGAGCAAACTATGTCACTTGTAGTATATATAATACCCAACGAAAGCTAAAAAGCTCTAACAGTTTTCTTATCACATTTTGCTCAACAGATTAACAATTATAAGACTAAAATTTGCGTAGCTAAGTTGGTGCACCTAATCAATTTGCATATATATTGATACAGTAGTTACCAAATAAATGAACGTATTATCACGTTATCAATCAGCTATGTAACAATTATATTGTACATGAAGAAGTCAGTAATTAAAAAAATAAACTATGTAAAAATATTGTACTAACTATCTCACTCGTATATTCTTACAACTAAATATAATATTTGTTTCCATCTCTAAAATGTCTATATTTTAAATATTCATGAAAAAAAAAAGTCTTTATTACATTGTTATTGTTCAAGCCTGTGAATATTCATGGAAGATAAGTTGATATAGAAATGTCTCATATTATCAAGTTTCTAAAAATGTCTCTAATATATTGTAGAAGACGTTTATTTATATAAGTAAAATCTACGCTTTTGTTACTACGCTCGTCTTAAACTTTTTTTTTTTTTTATTTGCAAATGTTATAGTCTCTGATGAACTGAAATAAAGAAATTTCTTGCAAATAGCTAAATAACCAAAACTATTTTCATCATGGTAAAAACATGGCTTTTGCAAGTTGTGTTGTTGGGTATTTTTGCTATAAAAATAAAGTCTTTATTTTACAAACGAGACTTTATTTTATGTTGGGTATATATGTATATATACTTTTTTCGAACCCACTTATGACATATCAAAAACATTTACTTTAAAAAAATTATGTCTTCGACAGGCACCAACATTCCAAAAACTAAAAGCATTTTTCTCATTAGATATGAATCATCTGAGGCATTAGTAGAAAGGTTGTTTATGCTCTCTATTAATGAAACGTATATAAGCCTTCTTTCTTCTAATAGTACAAATTGCCGTTTGAATTACATAATTACCATCTTATGAATACTTTTGCATTATCATTAATAGTTGACTTCAGCATAAAATAAATAGACTAGAGATTACATGTATTAATAATATTAGATTTCAAGAATTTCACTGTCGGATAATTTATGAAGATTTTGTACTTGCACCATGACGTAAACAGGTCATACTTTTTTTACAAGTTTATAATTAAATTCGTTATTTTTCTAAGTTTAATGAGGCATTTCTTGGTTGTTCAAGTATTTAGGGTAGGATTTTGTACATTTACTGTTTATTTCTTCGAATTCATTTTTACTTCAATTTTAAATTGTTCACCTTAGTTATTATTAACTTTTGTGTATCCAGGAACATAAATTTGTAACCTAGAAATACAAATACGTAAATGATGTAATCCCAATTACAACACTTACGTATTATTATTGTTAACATGACAACCTGTAATGTGAGAAAAACAGCAAACAGTATTGCATGCTGAAAACAGCGGTTTTGTGAACCGTCTATCGTTTAAAAAAATGAAATTTGTAAGGTAATTGTAGGACTTTTCTTAGTTACTATATTTTATATTTTATTTCATATTTTTATATTCTATTATTACTTGAATATTATTTGTTTTATTATTTTACATTATTTGAATTTCTTTTCATAAAGTTCTTGTATCTTGTATTATATTTCTTATTTTTTTATTTTAGAGTCTAATTACCTATTATTAGGAAATCATAACATAATTATTTCTAGAATAACTAGTGATTTTATAGAATAGTAATAAGGTAATATTTTGACAATCAATTGCATTGTTTTAAGGAATACCAAGTTATTAAATATTTATACAAAATTCATTGAACTATAACATTCTCTTCAGCAAAATTATTGGGCCCAAGAATAAATACTTTAGAAAGATATATTGTAGAGGAAATACGGTTACCTCCTTAATGGACAACCATTTAAAAATCATTTATAAAGATTTTCTAAGCGCAGCAAGTAAAACCATCATGCTGTAAGTAAGATGAAGTGGTATTATATCCTAAGCCTTCTTATTTACTTTTACTTCTAAGGTGTTACATTCGTATCGTGGTAAAGCGATCTCTACAAACACATGGTGTTCATGCTCTATTAACTTTCTGACATAAACATGTACAAAATCATAACCGAAGTAAAAACTACTGGTTTCCATACGGATGAAGAGTTATCGGTTACAAAAATCAAATAAACCTCAAAAAACATTTCACCAACTTTCGCACTCAATCAATAAAAAAATGTTCTCAAAAATTTGTCAATTGTAGTTGTTATTCAAGATGGATGCCGTCTTTAAAAATCTATTTAAATAGAATCTACTCATCCTCAATTTAAATCGTACCTTATCAAAATCCAGCTTAATAATTGCGAGGTTTTTCGCCGGGAAACAAATAATAATAATGACACCTTCAAGTTTCAGTTTTGTATTTTTCCAATTACCAAATACAGTTTTCCTAATCATATTTCATCTAGTTTTTTTTTTTTTTTTTTTTTTAATTTTGACAGTCCATGCTTGACTTTAGCCCCCCGGTTCTTTCCTTAAACTAAATAAACTTGTAGGTTATATTGACTTTTTTTCACATTTCTCGTATTCGACAAATATCCTTCTGTAACAGGAAATTCACTCTCTGGAGACATCATGTATTAGAACTTGATATTTTTATAAAAACAATTTTGTAAAATATCCACTTAAATTATGTAAATAATATGAATCATCCATCAATATTAAAAGTATTGTAATTTATTAAAAAACCTATTAGCTAAGCAGAACTGTGAATTACCAGATTGTTTGTTTCGTCTTGTACACGGTAGAACATTTTATCTCCTTACTATATATAGTAAGGAGAAGTATTATGACAATGAGAAAAATTAAATATTTTCTTTAGTTTTTAAGCTCTATGGACATAGTTGAAATTCATTGGTAATTTTCTGTTTCAAGTATTTTGTATAACATTATCTCCAAGTATAACATTATGATGGTACAGTTGTGTTATTACGTTAGTTTAAAGTCTAATCGAATATTGATTTAAACCTAATCGCATGAGGGTAGAAGTTGGAGAAGGGTAGGAAGTGATTTTAGAGCATTAGCTCTTGATTGGGTGGTAAAATTGTTTCAAAGTTTTGCTTAAGTCTAATTGATTGAAAGATAAAATATGTTTGCCTAGTTGCGAAATTTTTTTTTTTTTTTTAATTTTATTTATTCATAACCAATTTATAAACAAAATCGACCAATGATTCATTCTTAAATACTAAATCACATTAGAGGATAATCATTATAATAATAACTTCCTTATTATTACTGAAGCAGTTCGTGAGGCTTAATCCTCTTGAGGCGGCGAACATTATCGGCCACTTCAAGCACTGCTCTCATTTCTAAATTCTCATGAGTGAGAAGACGCAAATTGTGACTTATTGCACATTTCTTGATTTCCTCCTCAACAAGTCTGATGTTCAAGTCGCGATGTAAATCACCATTTCTAATATACCATGGGGCATTGACTATTCCCCGTAATACCTTGTTCTGGAATTTTTGAATTATTTGGATATTAGACTGCTTTGTGCAGCCCCATAGTTGTATGCCATATGTCCATACTGGTTTCAATATTTGATTGTATATTAAGATTTTATTCTGCACTGTAAGCCCAGAGTTACGTCCAAGCAGCCAGTAAAGTTTTCTATATTTTATTCTAAGCTCTTCAACTTTTTTCTTTACATGGACTTTCCATTTGAGCTTAGTATCTAAGGTCATCCCCAAGTATTTGGCATTGTTGGAGTAAGGAACAGCTTGAGCATTGATAAACAATGGATGGGTGATAATCTTCCTATTCGTAAAGTTTATGTGCGTTGATTTTGCCTCATTTAGTTTAATTCGCCAGCACTTTGTCCAGGTACTTATCTTATCCATTGCACCCTGTAGTCTACTCGTGGCCTTCTCAATACAAGCATCAACAGCAAGGATAGCAGTGTCATCAGCAAATGTGGCAACAATTGAATCAACAACATCTGGAATATCACGCGTATACAACAAATAGAGCACAGGTCCAAGGACACTACCTTGCGGTACACCTGCTGTTATCCTCTTTAATTCTGAGTAGTCACAGCCATGACGAACTCGAAAGTACCTTCCTTTAATATACGATTGTAATAACTCAAAGTACTGAGTAGGTAGGTCCCTGTGTAGTTTATATTCAAGGCCCTCGTGCCAAACCTTATCAAAGGCCTGGGCAACATCAAGAAAAACAGCTGAACATATTTTTTTCTCTTCAAGAGCTTTTTCAATTACATTGATAATACGGTGAATCTGATCTATAGTAGAATGCCTACGTCTAAACCCAAACTGATGTGTAGGAATCAGCTGTCTGTCTCGAATGATCGGCTCAAGCCTTCTTAGAAGCAGCTTTTCGAAGATCTTAGACATGACTGGTAGTAATGATATCGGACGGTATGATGTTACAGCGGAAGAGGGTTTTCCTGGTTTTAATATTAGTATTACCTCCGCAATTTTCCAATGGTGAGGTACATATTTCACCTTAAAGCAGGCATTTATCATATGTTGAAGCCTTATGATAGCCATGAGTTGCGAAATGGTTAAGTTTTGTTGAAAATAGGTTTAATGAGATTAGAAACAAAACTGTATTTAAATATCTATGCACATTTTTATTACGTTGTTTCTAACTTTTCAAACTTAATAATTTAAAGTGCCAAGATCAATACTGTTATTTGGGATCCTAAATATTTATATATTTTCTATTTATTAAATTAATTCTATAAACTCGAAACTTTTATCACTTTAGCAGATTTAGAATGTAAACATTTGGTTTGTGTTAGTAATAATCTAAATAAACTGCTAATCATATTACGTACGATTTAATGTATTTGAAGTTTCACTATAGACTACAAAAAATTAGTAGAAATGTGTTTTTTGTTTAAATCGCTTTTGAAAAGACACCAAGCAAATATTTGCTGTTGCCCGGAAGGTAAAAACACACTAAAAACTCGAAACATAGATATTTTAAGATATAATTATACTTAAATTGTATTTAAAGAGATAATTAATTAAAACGACCAATTTATCAAGTACTTAACACATTTAGCAAAATATATTTTGTCATGGAGACCACTTGATGATTCACATTGACTAACAAGCTGGTTATTAATTATAAAAAAGGCTGGAATATCCCCAAAGTACAGAATTCAGAAACTGAGTCTTTACGATTAGTTCAGTTGTATACACGTAACATAAAAGTACGTGTAATTTAAAATACGCATAAAAGGTAACAATATTTGTAAATAAAGTGTTATTTATATCGGTAAACAAAGAAAGTATAAATTGCTGATTGGTTTTAGTTCAGAATTACCAAAAACCATATATTTCACTTAAAGTGGATATTAAAAATAAACGTGTTTTGGTGTAGTCCATTATATATGATTGACGTTAAAAATAAGTGACTACATTATTTTGAACAACAAAGGGGATGTTCTTAAAACTGAAGAATAGGTAATTTTATTTATTTATTATTACTTTTTTTACTTTGTATTAAATAGTGCTGAATAGTTTTCTGCATTTTTATACAACCTCGAAAGATTGGTAGAAATGTACTTAGGTTTGTCCAATTTTGCATTATTTGCTATCAAAATTCATTGCTTTACCCTCTTTATAAATAAACAATTTTGTTTTATAAAAAACCATATTAGTTCTGCTACAAATGTTTTGCCTTTAGGCATCATCAGGTAACTGAAATTTAACTAACTGCTAACATACGTCCATTACATCAATATTCCTTTTAAGAATGAAATGTTAAACTTTTTTTTTGAAATTTGGCGAGTGTACTTTGCATACTTTTCAGATTCTGCTCCTAGGAGGAATGTAATATTTTGTGATTGACTATGAATCCATTCTGCCACTGATTGTACAGATTTGTTAAGACAATTTCACTAGGAAAGTCTAAAACGTATTCATTATATTTATTCATTTCCTTGTTTTAATTTTATCAAATCTTTATTAAAACTCTGTTATTTGTTCTTTAAATATTACAATTTTACAAATTTTAATCGATATTATTATACAAGTATAGTGTTCTCAATTAGAGAATAGAGAATTTTTTATTTTATTTTATTTTATGTTACTGATATCTATTTTGTATCGCAAGTCCTTTTTCTAAAAATCTGCTGGAATATTAAAGTTTTACGAGTAACACGTATAAAAGGCTTGTTTATAATTGGTCACATGAAGAGATTCTCATCTGAGTTCAGATAGAAGTTCTCATAAATTTAATAAGCTCTAACATGTATGATACATTGTGGGAAAAATTAGTGGAAGTGATATTATCTTTTCTTACCTTCTGATGGGAGCTGTGAGGGTCAACTAAAATAATTATGTTAAGTTGTAGGTTAGGGAGTGGTTATGAGATACCTTTTATGAAAAGGCTAATCATTAGAGATGAATGGGGACAAGAAACGTACTTTCATTAAACTAACTAAAAATGGCGGCCGGTGAAATTTAAAACAGAATTCTGCAACCTTTTTACATATACGACGCAGAGTAGTTATTATGGAATAAAGTACTGTGATTTAATAATCGATGGATCGTTCCAAGATCCCACCTCTACTTCTGGGAAAACAATAAATCCACAGTTTCCCTAATAGTTAACCAGTTCAATAATTTTCGTGATTATTAAATTGTCTAGCCGACAAAACGTTTTCCTCAAAATAAATTAAATACTTAACAAAATAGCTGTTTTATTAAATGTGTATTTCCATAGCAAAATATTACCATCATGGATTCCAGGTTTTCATACTTTTAGAGAGAATTTAAATTATGAATTGGACCAATTATTGCCATTATGGGCTAATCTAATAAAATTCTCATAAAATCAGTTTTGATGTTAAAAATTATAACTCTTGAAAGTTAGTGCTCACCCAAGCTTATAGTCTGTGGGTGAGCAGTGGACGTATACAGCAATGTAACGTGAGTATGAAAAATAATAATAAACAAATATGGGAAGAAAATTCAATAAACTATCATTGAATAACCTTAAAAAGCAGCAGTGATTAAAAAAAACCAAACAAGTAAAAAAAACTCAAACTAACACTAAAAAACTTTGGATCTCTTATTTCAATTATTAAACAAAATATAATGGAACCTGTGACGTCATGATCTCTTCTCTATATTATAATAATATATCACTTATATAACTTATATATAGTTTTACTAAGTTGGTATATATATAGAGAGAGAGAGAGAGAGAGAGAGAGAGAGAGAGAGAGAGAGAGAGAGAGAGAGAGAGAGAGAGAGAGAGAGAGAGAGAGAGAGAGAGAGAGAGAGAGAGAGAGAGAGAGAGAGAGAGAGAGAAGTGATCATGTAAGTATCATATATAAATATATATGGAAGTAACTTATTAAAGTACTTGTTGATATATATATCAACAAGTATCGAAAAACTTGTATCGTATATATTAATTTTTCGAACCCACTTATGACATATTCTAAGGGTTAGAATTAATTCAAAATCACAAACCTGGGTCTTGATTTCAACGTTAAACCTCAGATTTATTATAAAAATAGTAAAATTACTTTTTACATATTAAGTTTGTTATTTAATTAATATAGCGAATTCAAAATTTCTGTTATTTTGAAACGCCTCAAAATTTAATAATAGTGTTTCAAATGTGAAGTTATTTGGTCCGATATTGATAAATTGATAAATTAGTGTAAGTGATATTTTTAGGAACGCTTTACAGTAATTAAAATCTACCTATAAAGCCATATAATAACAAGTATTTATTCTGTATATTTTAGCTTTATTGCGCCTTCAAATTATTGAGTATCTTCAACATATCTGATTTAGGAATAACATAAGAAAGGAAATGAAGGCGTATGTTTGCCAATTATGTTCTCAGACTACACTCTTATAACTATATGTAACAGTAATAACTATTTTTAATTGAATAATAAAATTAAAAATTAAACTAACTGAATTATTTTTCTCTCTAAAGCGAGATAAAGTATTTTAGTGGAAAATATACTGACTGTAATCGTTCTGGACTCCACAAGTTCCAAAAAGAAGTGTTTTTCTTTACTAAATAACAGTCTGTATGTCTGGTAGCATTGATTTTAAGGAAAAACTTGAACCGATATTATTCAAATATATTAACTTATTTAATATATAAGTTTTTGGATTACTAATAACCTACTGCAAAAAATAGAATGTAGTTCAAATTTATTGGACTCCTTTAACTAGGGGGAGAAAACAGAAAATTGAAATTAACTCTAATTTTAACGAAAAATAACCCATGGCCGATTGGTTTGTTATCATGTTCCTAATTGAAGCCTATTAGTTATTCTTAATGAAATCGAAACTAGTTTGAATTTCATAATGTATTCCTTAATAGATGTTCCACTCCTAGTAGTTAAATGTAATTTGAGATTGCATTTCTTTCCCCGCGAGGAAATTTCAATTATTTGAATTCCAATTGCAAGTATAACAAACAGTCAATGCTAAACTTATCTTCTGACTAATAACTTTTTTCTTTTAATATACGATTTTGTTTCATCTTAATGACTATATTTTACTAAAATGTGAATATAAATAAATGAAGAACTAATTACTTCATGTTACTTAAATATTTCGTTATATATAGAGAGGTTAGGATAGGTTCGAACAAGGAACTTTATAATAAATTCGGACAATAGCGATTCAAAGACTGAATTCATCCTAGATCTACTACGAATACATCTAGGTTGCTGGTATTTTAATACCAACTACCGCCAACAGGTAGTGCTGTACCCGCATACCTCATCACCGAAGAGTAGGCTATTCACCCGTATACACGTGGTAGACAAAAAGAAAGCTTAGTTTAGTTTAGATCAGTGTCTGTTTGACGTTTGTACTGTTTTCGTGTTCGTGTGTTGTGTTGTACTTTGTTTTGTTGTTAGTGTTGTGTTCATGTAGGCTGTTAAAGGATTACGATAAAGAGGTAAGGCCACATAGCGACCATATTGTACAACACTGATTTAAACTGACAGATGGAGCACTTTATATTGATTGATGATTACGGATTATAACATCAATTCGTGATTTTAAAATTATTTTGGAAATCTCTATTTTAACAGAAAAAAGTTTGATAAATATCGCTCTATTGAACGAGCGTCAAAAACTTTAAAAGTATTTTATTTTAAATTCGAATCAATTTGTTTATACAATGTTTTTGTTAGTTAACATTTTAAGAGTGTCCTAAATTTATGATTACAAGTTTACTATATATTTACTGATAAGTTGAAAGGGGGAAGGTTTCTTAACATAAGAAAACAATGAAACTTGAATATAAAATCATGTTGAAAATAAAATTGAATAGTGGGACTAATTTATGTTTTTTTTTTTTTTTTTTTTTTTTTTTTCCATTGTTATGTTTTCTAGAATTAGTGTAACATTTTAGGAAAGATCTAAGTGAACAGTTTTTGTATTTTATGTTTTCAAAGTTTGTAAACGATAAAAATTTCGGAAAAACAAACTTAATTACTTTTCGATTTAGACCAAATTCATTAATAATTTTGAGTATGCTATGTCTAGTGTGCCAAAGTAGATGTAAAAGAAAGTTACGGTACTCGATGAAATTGGAAAATTATATAAATGAACCATGACTGCCGTTAGACTCATTTCGGTAATTCAAATTGCCAAACTGTAGTTTTATTTTACTACGTAATGTCATAAATATTCACATTTCCTCAAAATGTGATTATAAAAGCTTGCGTTATTGCAATACGCCATTATTAGTTAATTGTTTTTAACAATAACTCACAGAACTAGTATAGAAGGGGGGGGGTGACAAATAACTTTTTTGCTTAGCATATGCATGTTTACAACAATGATTCGCAGAGTTCTATTTACATTTAATTAAAAATATGAAAAAATAAAATACAAGAAGTTTTCTCTAGATATAAATAAAAAACCAAAATAAATCAAATCCTATAATATTTAAAAGAAAATAATTCCACCGAAACTCACCCTCAGTGTTATGAAAATATGACCTGAAGTCAAACTGAATAAATTTATTAGGCCTATATGTAGTGGAAAGAGATATTTTTATTTGATTAAAGATAGGTCTGCTATTAATCTTTCAAAGGGCTGTGTGGGCTACTGTTATAGCTATAGGCCTATACCTATTCAATGTTAGATATTTATTAACTGTTCATGCTAAACGTTTCAGCATATATTTTTTGGTAATTTGCAACAGTTTATATATATTTGAGAGGTTTTTTATTTGTAAACAAAAACATAGTTCTTTCTTTTATATATTTGTAACAAGCTAACATAAAATGGCAAATATTTAATGATAAGAAGTAAAAAAAAAAAAAAAACAACAACATTTCTTTCAAAAAGTTGAGGTTATCCCAGCTTTTACGTTTTAGAATTTGCCCAAGAAATGGTCATACTAAAAAATACAAACAAATATACACCACGTAGAAAACAAACACATACAAACTTCCTAATTGATCCCACTAACACAACTCTACAGACATTTATTTTGCAATGCATCATTTGGACTTATTCTATTCATCTACTAATTAAAACGAGATTAATTGCTTTTAAAATTTTAGATTAGACCTCTCATTTTAACGTTAATATGGAAAACGATGTATTGCCAAAATTATTTTAACAAGAATAAAAAAATAAACTACTCAAATTTTGATAGCTGATTTTCAGCTGAAAAATGTTAGGTCTAATAAATACAGATCGTGGAAGGAATATTTCAATTTGAAAATTTAATATAGCTAATAATAAATTACTGTTTTTTATTTTTATTTTTTTAATATTCCAACTGTAAATTTAATAGAAGCAATTTCAAGTTTATTAAGAGAAGCTCTATCTGAAATAGGTTTTTAAAACTGCATATTTTATTTGTAGCCTGTCTTTGAATTTTTTTATATTAAGTAGAAACCATGAACCTTTTATCTGTTAGAAAATTCGTTCATTTGGGCAGCTATTGCATGCTTTGTCCTTCTATAATTTCAATATTCATTTCAGTTCTTTTCTTTGAAACTATGGTCACCGTATCTGTTCCTTTATCCACACATCAGTATCTATTAATTCATCATGCATCTTTCCTTTACTTCTATTTAACTATTGTATTACGTATTATGATCATTATTTCATAATTATAATCTATATTTCTGCTAGGATGTGCATAATTATTTTGAGTTTTTTCTTCTGTCATTTCCACAATTGTCTTAAATTTTGCTGAACTCCATTTTCTAAAGCTATTTACATTCTACTTCATCATTCAAAGAAGTCGTCTAAGAATAGGGAGAAGCGTAAAGGTAGAGCAAGGGTAGATTACATGAGTTATGACGACACCTTACAGTGACGTAAGTATATATCTTTTAAAAATGGAGATCATTCAAAATTCTTCAACAGAAGTTAGAACAATGTAGGTACTCAAATCAATAAAATAAATATATTATCGTTTTAAAAAAAGTCTCCGCATTTGGATCCAGATCATTGACACTTTCGACATCGAATATCTGAAGTGAAGTTTTTCAATTGTTTATAAATTGTTTAGTTCGAATCAAGGTAATATTCTCAGGATCTAGTAATTTTTTGCCTAGGTTGCCAAGAAAAGGAATGTACAAATAATGGTATTTTAAAAAGTTACGGATTATTTTTAGAATTGTTTCTCCGACTAACATCGTTCAAATTAGTTGAGAGTGGTGGATTTCTCAAGATTCGAATAGATTAAAGACCAAACCGCTTTAGCTATGACGATCAAATAGAGGTAGAGGAGCCACATTTTATTAAATATATAATTTAGGGTAACTATCGTAACACAAAACGTACAAAATTATTTTCCCAAAATCACCTCAGATATTTTTTCAAAAATATACCCCTTTCGAACGCTAACAATATATTTACGACAGTACCCCACAAAAATCAGGAATGAGAGAACAAAATTAATTAAGAGCGTAACTCCGTGTCGTTAATAGTTGTAACTCCGTTTATGGAAATCTGTTTGATCGGTTTAGATCGATTCTTTGTAAAATATGAAACGTAACAATATAAACCTAAGGAATCAACGGAAATCTTGGCCCATAAGTAATTATTCAAAACCAAATATAATCCAATCATTAAATTCTCATGACAAGGGGAAAAAAGAGTATTTCTTCCCATACTAATTTTCACAGTTCAATGTTTATTTTCAATGACAACATGTTAGCGAGTATTTTTATGGAGATGACAAGCAGTAAGTTTTTTTGGGTCGTTATCGGTTACATTTATCGATGTTTCAGAAAGTCGAAAGTATGTAATTTTCTCTTGTGTCAGGTAGTCCCAAAAATCAATTAATGAATTAATTAGAGCAAAAAATAAATTATTTTAACGGTTGGTGTTTGTTTTAAGGGGATTTTAACAACAATCTTCTTCAAAAGGCCTTTATACCTTTACAATAATAATTTGTTTTGAACATAGATGTTTCTTTGGCATGACATCTCCAGATTAAAGTACTAGGTTTGTTTTACGTTTACCTGAACATCGCAACATGAATGACAACATGAGCTAATACAGGAAACAGCTGATTTCAACGGGATCTGCGCATGCTCACTTCATAGGAAATCCTCAACAAGTTTAATTAAAGATTATGCAAACTTCGACTTTAATTGAATTGTTGATTTTAATCTTAGATTTCAATTTTGATTGACGAACTTCTAGCGTAACAACGATTCAAATAAATCGGTTTTACTTTTTAGGTAGTGCAAAAACTTTGTATAACTTCTTTCCTCAGAACCACATACGGCTACCCTCAAACATTACAATTTGTTACAAATTTCTTTCATTGAAAACACAGTCCGTATTTTAACCCATAATAATTTCGGAAATTTTTTTCAAAATAATATTCACCTTTAGACGAAAATTAACTGAAATCACTTCTCACGCGAAAAAAATATAATATATAAAAACATAAGTGTCGATGCAAATTAACTAACAAAATTCCTTATAATTTTAGGAGCAATTTTATTATTAAATTCTTACAAACAACGATTTAATGAACTATCAGAAATGATTAAAAGTTTTAAATTTCTCAAATTTAAACTTGTTATTTAAAATTGAAATAACCGTCTTTAAATAAAAATACAGAATTTTCTTTTATTCCAAAAATCATGAACTGTTAATTGTCAATATGTATTTTTTAGAAAAGTGTCTGAAATATCTACTTTAATTATCTTATTAATAACAAAAATATTCCATTTAAATATAATAAGGCAGTGTACTTTGAATTTAAAGAAATCACAGCTCAATTGAATGGTTCTCTGGGCGTCTTCATGAATATACAGTTACCTATATTAAACATTCACATCATTACTAAAAGCTTAAATGAGTTAAAAAACAAAATTATTTAAATGTAGGTTTATTTTAAATTTATTATGTTTTCACAATCAAATTATAACTGAAATAATATATATATATATATATATATATATATATATATATATATATATATATATATATATATATATATATATATATATAAATTTCCCTGTTCTACTTTCATTTTAATATTTGAACATAATTGTCAATTTATAATTAAATTATTACAACCAATTCTTATATGAAATAAGATGTGTTTTAGACAAATTTGTTTAGGCCAATCCAATCCTCCCCCCCCCCCCAATTATCATATTTTTTAATATAAAATATAATGATTTGGTTGTTTGTACAAGTATTTTTTTAATCTAATTTCCGGAATCAGCGGCCCTCTACCATTGAAATGATAAATATTCTCAATTTCATATTCACTGCACAAAGTCTTTCAAACTATTATTTGGAGAGTTATTTGAACTTCAGCCATTTTTGAATTAGCGAAGTAACAACCTGATGGAGTAGGCTCAATAACATTGTTTTCCCGCGTAAAAAGAAGAAGACTATAGAGTGCTGTAAGATAGTCTATAAGAGATGCATAGAGCTGTATTTAATTTTATAAAGTAGACAATCTATAAATGTAATTTAGTACTGTATTATTAGAGAAGATAGTGATGACAAAAAAAGTCATATAACATATCTTTATACAATTTTGAATGAATGTTTGGAAATATGATATCAGAATATCTACGAGTGTTTCCCCTATTCATAGTTGCCTAATCTGTTATCGCTTTCTCGCAATATGTCGTTTTCTATTAGAAAATAATTCGTTAATAATATATAAGGTTAAAAATAGTATGCATACATACTACATTGAAACAAAATATTTACAAGATAGTAAATAATTTGGAAAAGGCAGGCAGTAAAAATTGCTTTGTTTGAGAGCCACCAGTTTTTGAAAAAAAAAATATGGATACAGGCGGTTTGTTTTAGAACTTCCTAATTACTCACGAACAGTAATTATTTTTAGAGTTAAAATACCCTAATTATATAAATACATTTTTTATTTTTAGTCAAATAACAATATATTTAAATAAGACATTTAATTACTTTTTTTTAGTAATTAAATTATTCTCAGAAAAATGTATGTCTTATAATAATAATATGATAAGATCTTTTGAGAAATTTGTTAGTTACGTTTTCTAAAATCAAGAAAACATTCCCAGTAACTAAAATTAATTATTTCTTATGGAATTAAATGAAATTAATTTGTTACTATTACAATCTATAACGATTTCTGAAATTACCTCTAGATGTCCTAGAGTAATATGTATTCTTAATTTAAAATAATAGTTTTCAATTTAAAATAAATCTGTTATATTAAATTTAATGGAATGAGGGTATTTACTATTATAACCTAGAATCTTAGGCTTCTGATAAATTAAGATTTTAATATTTTAAATAACGAATTATAAAAAACGTAAAAAAAATATATTATATTTGGAATTTAATTACGTTTCAAAAGAAGTAGGATTGGGTAAATTAAGGCATCAATTAAGGTAAATATGCAATTAAAATGTAGTAAACTGGTACAGCTCATCTTCGAGATTTCCTGCTTAACTTGCAATCCGCTAAGGTGTGGATTGGCATATTAGATTAAATTTCACACTTATCTAATATATTTAGTAAAAATCCCCGCAAGTGATTTTAAAATATTCGGCATTCTAAAACTATGATAGTTCATGTTTAGCTATTGGTCAATAAACAGTTTTCTAAAGTTTTTTACAGGTTTGTAAGAATGTTTGTGCAATAATTACGTTAATGGCACATAATTGAAATATGATTAGAGCAACTAATTATAATTAAATAATAACTCTAATCAACTTTTTAAAATATGTACCAATTTTTTCTCGCAACACCCTGTATCTGCAGGTGATATGCCTAAGGCTCATTTAGTCTAGTATTGCAATAGAAACAAATACCAAATTAAATTGCATTCTTTTCATTGTTACTAAGTCGATCATAGACTAATTAATACACCTGCGATAATATAATTGAACAGCTGATCATCTGTCTGTCCGTCTGACTGATGGATTGAAGGCATATCACAGCAGGTACAGGTCAGGAATACAACATTCCATTGAGGTTCGCTTATTTGGACATAACTTTCTTCTGTTTAAGGTGCGCCTGTGCGAGTGTCGAAAGTTATGTTTACATCCTTGAGTAAGAAGGCCAATACAATTAATTAGGCACGACTTTTGAAAATATAAAAAAGTAGCCTGAAATTCCGATAATCGAAAGATTTATGGCGATTGTTTTTTTTTATTGTTTAGAAATTGTTTAATATACAAACAAATGTTGTTTTTGATTTAGGAAAACATTTGTTTTACTTTTTCTTCCTCTCTGAATATGGTACAGAGAATGTTTTAGTTTTGTGGAAAAACATTGACTAAATTTTCTCTATATCAAGTCGAACGGGATACACCAATTTTAATTATTCTTATAACGCTTTTTTTTTTACTTTTACATACATTTATAGTCATATAAAGCTTATTTTCAGAGGTATTTTGTCTAAACCCAAAGTATTGTTCATTTTCCAAATTCATATCTGGGTTTTTTGGGGGTTTCGTTGGTTTCCAAGATGTTTAAACAATATTTAACAAAACATCATGCTGAGGTTAAACTGAGGAACCCGTAAACATCACAGCTCCCTCCCCTTTTTTGTTACAGGACATGAGGATGGTGTTTAAATATTCGAAATGCAATTTATGTTTCGTTTCTTCATCATTCTTGATTTTTCACATGTATACAAACGTTTAAGTTTGTTTACCATAATAAGAGTTTTCATTCATCTGAATCAAAATTACCAAAATTTATAATGATTGATTTCAAATATTTAAAATCAATTATGACTAATTACCTCCTTCTAGTATGGGAAATGTAGTATCAAGATTCAACATATAAACAAAAAAATAATTGAGCAGGAGAAAAGTCGCAGAGACAATTTCTGAGCCATAGTCTTGAAGAAAACTAAAAGATGCCTAGTGATGAAGCAATGTCTAATATTCTTCATTATCTCTCTAAATATTTGTATTATCAAGAAATGTCAAAACGTATGTGACTTATATCAAGAAATTGATATTAATAATTCCATCAGAGAATGTGACCAAATATTGTTCCGTATTAAAAGACGATTCTACTTTCATCGCCTGAAAATGTATGAAAAAGGAGATTTATATAATTGTATAATGTACTAAATAAAAAGGTATAGACAATATTCCTTTAAATACGGTACTTACTTTTTATTATTTGCAAGAAAATTCACGTGTTTTGTACAAAATTGGAAATTTCTCAATGGGTTTTAGACTATCAAAAAACCTGTGATTCCATTATTTTTCTAAATACATAAAATGGGGAGTGGGGTGGAAATTTCATGTAATTTAAAATTCTATAAAAAGTGATTTTTTTTCACACCAACTTTTTTAAAGCCGTTTTTTTTGTAAAAAATGTCTTTTTTTTATTCGTAAAAGCTTCCCTTAAAAAACAAAGATGTAATTTGCGAAAATGGTTTTAATGGTTCAATTTTAATAGATCAATGATTAATTTAGGTAATCAAAATATATAAGATAAATTGCACAACTTTATGCTCTACAAAAATATTCTCTTCATAATTTTTAATTATAGACTATTTGTAGTTTTGTGTAATTGGAGATATTTAAAGTAAGTAAAATTTTAATTTTAACTTAATTTTCTCTTTTGTATTTTGGTCAATTTTTATAAATTTTTTTAAAATTATTTTTTCTTGTAACTCTATGCCTTGACATCTCTTGCGTATTTATAGAGTTAACGAAAAATTAGACTAACGCCGCTTACCGTGTGGATGAAATATAAATAGAAGGACGGATATCTTGTATTTTTAGAATATGGTACAGACAATTTCTATCAAAATATTGACTGCACGGTTATCCCGTTACCACCACATTATCCCCTAATATTGAGATTATGCTGTTAAAAAATTAGTTTTTAATTAATGAGAACTTTCATAATTTTTATCGTAAAACCCAAATCTACGTTATATATATATATATGGTCGTCAACTATGCCCGGTATATAAACCTCTTGGAGTTACCGCTGTTTCAGACGCATTCATGAAATTCGCAATTATAAATATAAAAATATAAAATCCCATAAATTAGTCAAATTATTCCCTCCAACTGGAGTACCTGCTATCTAATCATGTCAATTGTTTGTTTCTGTGTGGTTTGGTCGTTATATAAAATTACTAGAACCCCATTAATTTATTCCTAAACAAACATCTATAACAATTAATATATTTCGAAACGCAGGCGCTTTGAACTGCGCGATTTCTCTTTTGTTTTTGATTCCATTTACAACATCATCTTCTTACGGTTCTAATATTTAAGGTTGTTTCCGAGAAGTAAAGCGGTTGTAGCGGTCTTAAGGTGGTTTTTTGTTCTGTATAAATTCGTTTCTCTGTTAGGTGTAGTTTCGTGAGAATAAAAAACCACAAAAAGCTTTGAAAAAGAAAGACGAAGTAAAAAACGCATCCTCGGCGACTGACCTTGACGCTTGCTTGGAGGTCGCTGCACTGAGGTCTGGGGTCTGTGTAGGCGGTCTGCTGTACATATATATTATGTTTAAAGCTCGGTACGAATCAGGTTTATGTAAATTTAATGGCTCTACTGGATCAGTCATGTCTAGTATTAGAAAGCAGATACCCCTTTCTCTCTCTCTTCCCCTCTCTTCCACTCTCTCTTTCTCTACATCCCATGTGTATAAAACCAAAGGTAGACTTGAGAAATTATATTCATAAACTAAGTTTAAGTTCCTCCATAAACTTCTAGATAGTCATCAATAGATATAGGACTGGAGCAAAGACCTTAATTAATAATAGTCATAATATATTAATACCTTGACCCGTTCTGGATAAAGGACACAAGTCTCACACTTGTTTTTGTAATGTATAGAAAATTTGTTTGAGAAAGATGTTGCTTGTTTTGCCTTCTAAGAGAGAAAAAGATTTTTAACGTCTTCTATATGACACAATAGAAATAATACGAGTTATGGACGTAATCTTTTGGTGGATCTTGTTAGTTAACCAAATCTAAAAATGATTTTATTATTTTTTGAACTAATCAGCTGTTATTAAATTTCTAAAATTAGTTTCATTGTAACGAATGTTGAATTGGTTTAGACTCTCGAGAAACAGTTGCTGATTTGTAAGTTCTACTACTTTTTAAATTTGGAGCATGTTACTTTCACGAGATACCAACATTATTTTTCTTCCAAATTAAAGTCGGTTGAATATTTTATTGTTCTAATTACGCTAATCTTATTCAGTGTAAATGAAGACACATCTTAAAAAATAAAATGTGTTATTGTATTTTATTTTGTTCACTGGTTTCAATATTCAAATACGGTATTTCACATAGTATTTCAACTGGGTATAATCCATTGATTTCCCTTCGCCGTATTTCTAGTTTTCGCCACTGTCTCTCCCCGTAGTTTTTGGAACCCGCTGAAATTAAATCCGAGACATCGTACCCACTAAGGTAGAGTGCCGTAGTAGACTAGAGTTACTAGTCCGACCGGGGGAAGGGGGGGATATATTTATGGACGTCATTAATCTAAATTTAAATATCTGAGGATGGATTTTTATTGTTCAACATATGAAGCTCTGTATCAATATCGGAAAGTTACACGTAAACAGATTTCACTGAAAAAGGGATATATAAGTTGTTTCCAACAATCCTTTATGTATCAAACGCTGTACAAATATTATTTCTCCTCACTATAGCTTTATTTGACAATTCCAGGAAAGCTGAGGATCTTCGACACAACATTATATTTACATTGCAACAAACTACATAACAAGGTTCCAAGTTTTAAGGATGTTTCACCTCAGTCAAGTAATCTCCTGCCTTATTAGATTAAAAACTACTCAGAGTCGAAAAGTTTTTAAATTGAACTTGTTCCAAAGTCTGCTCGTTTTGCTTCAAGAGTACAATACTTCTACGGTTGAAGAAGTTCAAGAAGAAATAAATGTGCAAAAACATTGAACAAGCTTTCTTACACTTCTACACAAAACGTAACAGTTAACTAGCGAAGCTTCAAGTGTAAAGCTATCGATCGACCATAGAGTGAAAATAAATCATGAAATATGTATATCTCAAAATTGGTACAAACGATTTAGATGAAATTGTAATCTAATACGAGGGTTATTGATAAGAAACAATATACCTAACCATTACAAAAGAAATTTATATATTAAAAGTAATTTGTAAAATCTAAAACTACCTTAGATGGAATAATATTCTTATTTTCAAAATCATTTTTACATGTAATTTTTATGATGGGTTTAGTCACCACCATTCAGATTTACACAAAAAGTTTTGATCCCATATAAATAATTCTATGTCGACAACCATAGAGTCTCCTTAAGTAAACAAAAAAATATATACTCTCTAGAAAAGTATGATCTGAAGCTCGTATCTGTTTTCAAGAAGGGATCATGTACCGATTGAGAGTGTTACAGAGATGGCAAGATGTTCATTTTTCAATGGTAGATCTAAATAAGATATTGGCTGTACAAAATCTATGACGATAGAGAGACAGCTGAGGGTTGTGGACACGATACACCCTGAGCTGAAAATGTAAAGAAGTCCTAGGCCAACATGAGGCGATAATATAGAAGGAAAATGTTTGAAGAAAAATATATATGAGGAAATAGTGGAAGAGTCTAAATCGAACAGCTACAGCAACCGCTGTAAACCGACACATTAATTAACAAATATAACTTACTTGGGAGTTGAGGAGATACATTGATATTAAATTTAATCAAAATCATTATCCAAATTTCGCGAAAATTAAATTTTGTATGTTTATTTTTGGCAGATACTCTGGATTTTCAAAGTACATTTTCGTAACTAATGTGGACTCATCCCACCCCTAAAATATTCATTGCATACTAAATTTTACTAAAATTTCAATCTGTGCTATACAATGTTTTTATATAGAATAACAGTGTATGCATCTATGCGAGAGATTTAATCTGTGAAGCTGTATGAAATATTTGTACGCAATTATCGTTTTTCTGAACTATTATCCTTTCCAAACATATATAGATAAATTAAATTATCCACTTACAAATATTGTTTCTTGGAATGAATATGATGTGTTGTGTTTGCAGATGACCGATTTTGAGCGTATAAAACGGTCTTGCTTGAAACGGGGTGAACTCTGGGAGGACCCTGACTTCCCCGCTTCTCAAGCTTCAGTGTTTTACCACCAGACTCCACCTTTTCAATTTGTTTGGAAACGCCCCAAGGTAAGTTATAAAAATGTAAATATTTTTACATAATTATTATTTGTATTAATTATTATATCACAAGCCCCCATAAACAGCAGAAAAGAGGTGAGGGAATAAGGTAGGTCATTTGAGTGCATCCAGATTCTTTAAACCCAATCAAGATGTCTGGATAGTACATGTAGTTGAAAATATATGTTACGTCACTCGAATTTTTAATTCCAATATTTTAGTTCGTTTCTAAAATTAATATATCGAAATAAAATCGTATTTCATCCAATTGTGAAAATAAGAATAATAAAATATGAGGGTGTATAAAAAATTTGATAAAAATCTGCAGTTGTTATTGAAAAAAATATTTATATTATGTTCGCAAGCTTTAGTCTTATGTTGGGGCCCAAACTCCATATGGACCCATCCACCCTATAATTACGTCTTATTGGTTTTGTCAAACTGTTATAAACATATAAAAAGACATTACCCCTTACAGTTAATGAATATACAGAAGTGTATGTATCATTGTGCAAATGTCAAAAATCTTCAGCGATTTGCACTGTCCATAAGGGTATCACCACTTCACATTTAGTTATCTAGGTTACACTAATACACTGTTTATTCTTGTCCTGATATACCCACAGCTGACATTTCCATTGTGCCTTCTGCTTTTTGGCGAAAAAAGTATTATGAAAAACAATCTTTTATAGAAAAACAACAACAAAAACTAAATTAATATATAATGGTAGGAAGATATTTCCATCTGTTTACAATAAAAATAACCTATAATTCGAGGTTTGGTTTCGAGTAAATCGTTTTGGTACTTTATAAACCATTTTTTTTATAACAAACAATCTAGACTGTATCGTATTGATAATACCTTACACGTATATAAATAATAAGAAAACATTGCGTTATTTACTTAGTTCTGAATGTTAATGACATATTTATTTTTAATGACGTCGATCATAGCTCTTTTTTAGTTTTTATCCGCTTACTTTTTCCCTCTACTTTTAAGTAGGTGTATTGGTGTAATTAGCCTTTGTACAAATCTAAGTAATAAGTTTGATAAAAATCATCTGTACAACATATTTTGATATATCAGCCTATTGGGCGGTGCAGGGCATTGTTAGGAACCTTCGCTTCAGGAATTTAGAAGCGTTTCTGACAAGACAAATACGTTTTGTTGCATCTGAAGTGGAATGTTTGAGCGATATTTTTAAATCAGATTTTACTCAAAT
This sequence comes from Aphrophora alni, assembly GCA_963513935.1. Classification (NCBI taxonomy): domain Eukaryota; kingdom Metazoa; phylum Arthropoda; class Insecta; order Hemiptera; family Aphrophoridae; genus Aphrophora; species Aphrophora alni. Next base: position 117,963,616 of record OY740766.1, on the reverse strand, counting down.
TTGTATTTTGGTCTTATGTTAGGTACACTCAAATTCTTATATACGTAAGCAATGTGGAGCTAAAAACTCCTATTAAACAATTTGAACAGAATCGGTTCAACTGCTTTTTTTTGTTTTTTTGTTAAGAAAACAGTGCTGAAGAAAATACAAAGTAAAAATCGTAAGAACCTAATTAAACAGCGAAAAATTCTAATTAATCGAATTATAAAAATATGTATACATTTTTTTTTCAATTATTCAGTATATAGCCTAACGTTATAGCCTTTGTTGTCGTGTTTCATATTTAACCTCCGATTCTGGATGTTAGAAGAACCATTTGCTCTATTGTATTGGTAGAAGCCAGAAAATTTGTAAAATCGTTAGAGAAAATTTTGAAGTAAAAAAATATTTGATCTTGTGTTAAGAAGGTCTACCATCAAATTCATAGCTACAAGTACACAATTAAGAGCCTAAAACCTATTAGTTACCAGTATGGATAGAATCGGTTCAATGGTATTAAAAAAGTAGTGTTTACGGAGATATAAATAAACAGGTATAAGAGTAGCTGATATTTCGTAGTAATTACTTTTAATAAATCAGACGAATCTAAAACGGATAAATCCACGAAAATCTTAAAACCACTTTTCATTACTTGGTAAGAAAAAAAAAACGGATGACTTTACAAAAATTGTCTACACTTATTCCTTATTACAATTCAAAATATTTTCCTACTACTTGTTACCTTACGCGATCGTTTCCCTCAAAGTATTAATTTATTTACTAGTAAACCTGGATTGTCACAGTCTCGGTCCAGAATCGAGACAGTGTTTTATTAGGAGTTGGTGAAAAAAGACAATTCCATAGCCCGGTTAAATTACTCCCTTGAGATTTACAAAACCAATTCCAAGGCAATTTTAATTTTCTCACGTTTCTGATGTGGAGACGAACACTTTTATATGCCGTTCTATTGGACGTATGTGAGTTTGATAAATGATTTTCTGCACATGAACTCGCTTACATACTCGCAAACCCATAAACTAATTTTCCATAGTCAAATACAATTTGGAAAAATGTTTGTTTAATACAACATTTACTTATACAAATGCAAGTATTTTTCGTCACCAGTTGAAAATTTGTAAAAATAATTAATAAAAAAATTGTTTGGGAAGGTTTAAATTGTTGTTTTTTTCATATTAGTTGGGGGTACCTACGATCTCAGCTGATTGTAACTGTGAAAAGAATAAATCAGATGCTGGACTCGTCAAACTATAACTAAAAGTGGAAAGATGATAGTGTAAAACTTCGAGTTCTAATAAGTGGATTTCTTTTTCAAAGCTCACGGATATATAAAATTATATTTGGTACGATGTAAAATGGACTATAAGAGGACTTTTTTCTTTTAATAATGAACAGATATTAGAAGTATAGTACGGTGTTTATAGAGAGACGAGTAGAAGTTTCTCGTCGTATTATAAAACTAGAGGATGTTTGGTACAGAGTGGAATGACTTTTGGCACAGTGGATGGACGAACAAGAACTTAACTTTCATTCAAAATATTTTTAATATACAAGACAATAATCAAATCGTTTATGTTATAAACGTCTTAAACCAAAAACATTTTAAAACTGTAAAAGAATATTTTATACTTCTACTTTTATCTGTGTTATGTACAACGACTTAAAGTCCCCCGAGGGTGAAAGTACCGGGTTATGTCTAGACATTTTATATAACCTAACTTTCTAGTGGCGGTATTTCTACAGAAACACTGCGTGAACATGAGTCTACCACACATGAGTCAATCGATTAAATCTGAAATCTACCAAACGCGTCTTCAATAATTAATTCAAAATATTTCCATTGTGTCTCAGAAGTCATCATTTACCAGATTTATAAATGTCGACTAATCTTCAGTAAAGGTTAATTCTTTCCTAATGAATAAATCAATGCCAACCCTTGGTTTCCAACAATTTGTTAAATTTATCCACATGGCTAATACTATTTTTATCCTACTAGTTAGTCTCATGCGTAATATATGTTCTTTCGTTAAACACAACTTCAAAGTTCATACGGTAATAAATAATGTAACTCTTGAGTAAAATTATATGGTGCTGTAATACTTAGATATCAACCTTATAAGACAATACTTGATATTTTAAAAGTTAATTTCCTTCAACAAAGTTTTTACTATGTCTTGAAGAAACTACATACTAGCTTTCTTATAAAACAAAAATCATGAAAACCAACTCAATGGAATTCAAAGAAATAGATGCACGTATATTCCTTAAATGCACATCAATTTCTCGATTTTATTCATATAGATGGAAAGGATGAAATATGCATTTTTTTTTAATATTTAGGATATGAATTCAATGGAACTCCATAAACACTTTCTTGTTTATTATTAATGTATAATTTTGGTAATGATTATTATGAGGGTAATGAATTTGTAATTTAATTACTTATTGTTTTCCAATACTAAGTTGTTATTTGTAGTAACATTAAAATACTTGTTAAGAGATATCTGAGTTATTCGTAAAATTAGAAGACTATTTAAAGTCGAATTTATTCTAATAATCTATTTATTTGGTGACGAAGATGGGATATAATTATTTCCCGACGTAAAATATAACAGAATTTAATCACAATAAATGTATTATGAGTTTGATACGAGAACAAAGCCCAGAGGAGCAGAAAACAAACGAGTTTCAGATGTGCTTGATCACTTAAAACACAAAATATAAAGGTTACAAATATTTAACTAAATAAAATAATTTAATAAATTTAGTAACACTACTTGTATGGTACAATTATAATAGGTCTAACAAATAATGTATTCAAGAAGCGCATCTTATTAATTATATTGGCGGATATGTTTCATACATTTTTAAAACCATGAAATCTCTCGAAACAAAATATACTCATCTATAAGGTATCAAGATTTTTTTTTATTACGCCATATACTCTTACATATTTTTAAATAATCTCATTGTATATTTAAATATTATGCGCTGTGAGACTGTGAGTGAAGGTCATTTAAAAGAAAACGAGACCCGTTAAGGGTAGGTCACTAATATAAACGTAGCGAGGGGAGTTATATTTAATTTTGAAAGATACCATATTTTTTGGAGGTGAAATTGTAATTATCACCAATAAAAAAAAACCAATAATTTTTAATGAATAACAAATATCATCAAGTGCAGACTCGGTAGCATTTGTTTCGAAGCATCCATCTCCATTTCGTAAGTAAAAATAACTAATGTTTCATAAATTAGGTCGTTGAAACATAACATATTTTTAATACAAAAAGAAGGCACATAACAAAACGTTATCAGGATCAACCTATGTATATGTTAACAAAATTACATGATCACGTGATTTTATTTACACTTCTGTCGCGTTTCGGTGTATTTGATCCATCTTCAGAGTCCTCTCTACTGAGGTTGTCAATACATTATTAAAACACACAAAACATAAACATAACCCGCATTTATTAAATTACGTGACGCGAAACATAAGATGGACACCGTAACCTGTCCAAGAACAACCATTGTAGGCCTACTACTATGTTCTTGGACTCTGTCATCTTTGGGTCCAGTCAAACGGTGTCCATCTTACCCGTCGCGTCTCTTAATTTTAAATAATTATATGTTTTGTGTGTTTTAATAATGTATTGACGACCTCAGTAGAATGAGGACTCTGAATGTAGAGCAAATTCCGACACGAGTCAAAAGCGTATATAAAGTCACGTGATGGACAGGGGAAAAGTCAACATATATAATAATACATTATTATTACATTCAGTGATTTGAATATGATAAAGGAAAATTATTCTTAAGTATTATTCTTATTTAATATATGATATTTACTATCATTGTTTATTAAGCTATCAAGTATCTACACTCGATAAGAATTATACTCACGGATACCCCTGATATTAATTCATTTCTAATTGCCCCCCCCCCCATTACTATTTCTACAAGGAATACGCACAGTCATAATACAGATAGGTGATTTGAAAAGGTATAAAGAAAAATCTTTTATTCCAGTCCAATTGTTATAAACACCTATTCCAGTCACTACAAATTCGAATTCATAAGATAACAAACATTTCCTAAATATACTTAAGTATGAAAACAACTATGTGTGTGTGTGTGTGTTTGATATATTATTTGTATTCTGAAGCCGTCATTAGATTCACTTACGTTCGATCAAACAGCTTACACAATGTGTTAAAATCTACTTCAGAAACTTGTAAGAAAACCAAAGTACTGCTTTAGAATTGCTCTTCCAAACCTCAGGGGAGTAATTTAACCAGACTATACGGAAATGTTTTCTTTCCCAAATCCTAATAAACAACTGTCTTGATTCTGGACCCAGACTGTGACAATCCCTTTTCCTCGTAAATTACTTATTTTGTCTTGAAGGGGACGATCGTAAAAAGTCACGAATAATTTAATCAACTTGTATTTATTATTTAATATATTTAAACCTAGATTATTAATCCAAACTAAACTATTAAACACTTAAACATTGTAAGATAAAGTTCTCGATGAACATATTTACAATGTTCTCTTCTGGAGTAACAAAACGTATTGGTCTATTTAGAATATTTCCTAAAGTCCCGATTTGAAACCATCGGTATAAAACCTACAAAAAGTCGCCATTGTTATTGTGTGAATAACCCAAAATATATTCTAGATTTTTATCAAATTTATTATTATAATTTATACAAAAATGTATTATTTAAACTAAATTTCAGAATCGTGAGTAAAAGAAAATTGTAGTTTGATAGAAAAGGGCAAATACCTTAAAGTACCCCTAACAGTTGTCGTTAAAAAAAACTAACATGAAAGTTCAGGAACTAAGTTGTAATCACACCTTGTTTTTTTTTCCATTATTCATGTGCGTCTGGTGTGGTGCGGCCTAGGTTGTTCAAAAAATATCTAATAAAAAGTCCCAACGCTTTCCGTTCAATAACAAACTATCGGTATTTTTCACAGTCTTTTTGTTTTGTTCGTAAATGGCCTTCTCAAGTCTTGAAACTATTCACATTGACTAGAATTTGCTTCTTTCTCGAAGCTAGGGTCTAGAGAGCCTCGTAATTATCAATATTTAAAATTACCGCTCTTCTCTTCGTGTCTGCCGTTAATTTGTCCCTGGCGGGCGTAGTATTATTTGTATTGTTTATTGTAGTATTTTGTTAGATTTCCACCAGCTTTGTTCGTGTCAGTAACACTGCACGGGTGGGTCTTTAAATATTACATATTTATGTAGAATGCGGATAAACCGATAATAAACCAATTTTTTAAACACAATAGAATTGGTTAGTTATTCTAAATAATTTGACAACCGCTACAAAATATAAATACTAGTATTGCAGCTGGTCTACTTCAGTAACAATTTTTAACTTTTTTTATTTGTATTTTTCTGTGTGAATCACATCTGATTAAAATTTAAAAAGTTCTTTACAACGTCTAGAGCTAATACAGTATAGAGAGAATAGACATATAAAAATTCTTTTTTTTCCATCTTAATTCTTCCTGAAACTAAATGGTAAAAATGGTTGTTGTTAATTAAGTAGTGGGTCTTAATGTTTTAAAAAACTCTAAGATTAGTCGAATAAATGTTGATAGAACATTTCGTAATTTAACTTTTTTTAAATTGATGAATATTTTTATTGGTTTTTAGAACGTAGAGGGGCTTTGTCGATCGAAATAATTTGCTAAAAAGAAATAGAAAAAAGAATTTTATCTTAAGTACAGAAGGGGTGAAATTATAAAATTGAGTCTTCATAGTTCAACATGTTCTTGAAATAACCTTGTCGCAGACAGATGTACATACAAAATAATAATTTCCTCCCTCCTCCTTTTAAAATTATAACTCGATTTATACTCATTTAAATTTAATTAAAGTCCGTATGTATTATTTGTAATAGAGTAAACCCATTTATAATTTTTATATTTTGAAATTGATAACTAATAATATAAAATTAATGAAAAATCAAGTTATTATTGAAGAATTGTTTAACTTAACGCTTTAAAGCTCCAGTGTCGGAGCATAAAGTCTCTACAAAGTAACTAAACTTGTCCCTATTTACTGGTTGTCAAGGCCTTGATCTTCCTCTCGCCACTATTCTTCTCCACGTCAATATAGATCTTCCAGACCTCCTCGAACATATGAGTCCAGTGCAATACTTTGCTCTCAACAGATTCTGGCTTCGTAAAAGTATGCCCTAACCATCCACACTTTTTTTTTCTTATCTGACTTCTATTTTATCTCTTACATTCGTGCTAATAGTTCCTCGTTCCTAATAATATCAAGCCATTTTACATTCAAAATTCGACTGAAAAATCTATTTAAAAATACTTGCACTTTACTAGTTATGATACTTTTCGTTATTCACATCCATAAAAGAGAAAAAAAATTTCATTTGTTGTAAATATTCTCAATTTTGTTTTTCCTTATATTGTCCAGTAGAATTTTTTTTTAAATCAACAAAATTAGTGTCAAATATTTGTTAAACATGGGTAAAACTAGTTTAATCAATATTAACCAAACTTTTTTAATATTTCAAGGAGGTTTAAAAACACGCATTTAGATCAACAAAGGAAGAGATTAGTGAAAACACAATAAAATATGTTTATCTTTTCAGCTGTAGACACAATACAGCATAACGAGTCCAAACATGCTGCAATTTCTCTGTGGATTTCATATTTGATCTGGAATGAAACTTTACCATTTTTTTCGTCGTAAACTTTTATAAGCTGAAAGATGTAGTAACTAATAAAGGATACATAGTTTAAACTTTATAGTATCCATTATAGATGTCCTTATTAATACTGTGGCTGAGATCTCATGAAAACATTTATTAATAACTACTATTTTTTTTCTATTATGTGTGACATGCATAATAGTTATGAACGCACGAATAATTCTGATTTTGATTAATTCACTTCTTTATAAAAATCAAGGAGGATATATTTTGCTCGTGAAGTGAATGAACTGTAATCCATTAGTGTTGTCGATGTCTGTATCCGATCGATCTTGGAACCAAACAAATCGATTCCCACGGGCTGTTGTTTGTTGACTAGAAGAAGGATAAGACCAATATAAACAACTTGCAGAATTGGTTAACAATAGCGTTAAATATACTATTAAGTACAAGGTGATCAAATTATACTTAATCCTTTATAATTACAACAAATACTTATACGTTTTAAGTAACACTTAGCCTAATTTGAACAATAACTTAATTTCTGTCATCTTATAATATTCGGGTTGATACCATGTCATAGCAAATTATTAAGAAAAAGTTGATTTATTAAGCACGTCTCAAGGTCAAATAATTGAATGTTGTGGTAAAAAACTGCTAAAATATTATTTTGGAACAAAGATAATTTTTTTTTGAACTTCTAAATGGGCATGCAAGAGTTCCCAATAATAATTTTAATTCTCTCTATTAATTTTTGAGACCGCTCTTGCTCAAATTTCGATAATCACAAAGTCGTTTGAAGGGTGTCATGTAGAGAACCATTTCCTTAGGCCATGTAAGGTAAAGGTTAGTCAAGAAATTCACTGCGTCGTTGTTATACGTCAATGCACAAGGTAAAGGGTTATCAAAGTCTGTGACCTGATACAATCCAGAATACACATAAATACTAATTTTATGAAAATACTGCCTACTAGTAGACTACTTTCAATCTGCCTATACGTAATTAAAATTTGTTAGCCTTACTTAATTAACATATGGAATTGTTGTCTTCCTGGACCTGATGAACAGCCATATTGAGTCAAGTAGTGAGGCAAGAAAGATGTGTATTGCGATTGAGAAGTGAACGTCCCTAGTGGATCATGGTTTGGTATGATGGATAATTGACCACAAGTTTAACCGGAACAGTTTCCGGAGTTCAAGGTGCCGAAACCTAATTCAGTTCTGCAGTTGACAGGTAACCGGTTCAGTGTGTGAATTTAACAGGTCACAGAAAGGCATTAATACCGACAGAAAGTGTTGAACATCTCAGACATAGTGATCCAAAGAAATCCATGAGAATTTAACCTATAAAGGTATATTATTTTCTAGGTTAGCTTAAACCAACGCAATTACAGCTGTGTGTGAATTGAAACCCAACAACAGTGCTAAGCATTGATAGTTTTTAGATTTTATTGTTGGTGAAGGATAGTACGTTTTAGATGTTGCATTCTTCACAGAAGAATGGTACATCAATATTCTTCACAGAAGGATGGTACATTAACATTCTTCATCTGTCTGTCTACGGCAAAAGTCAAAACTCGTGTCTGGTGTGTACCAGTCTCAAGGAGATCTAAGACTCGACCTCTGCATGATGATAACATTGGTGTTTTGGTTGGTGTGACGCAACATTCGGAAAGTAGATCTGACACAATCATTGATAACACAGTCCAAATTGCCAAGAAGTATTTGTAGATTGTGGATGGGAACGATTCCAACCTTACTTCTAACAAAGTGATCACAACTTGTATTTTAAACTATTTTTATGTATTTTCTGTACTGTAATCATCGGGTACACATACATGTTTTATCTCAATGTAGAAGTTGAATGATTATAATCAAGTAAAAAGTGAACCTTTACCACTTGAAACATATATCACACAAAAACAGTGTATTTTAAAATATAGTGGTTTTATTCTAACATATTGTATGCATATGTACGAATAAGAAAATGTGTTCAACGTTTATATTTAAAAATAACCTAACAGAACGGAGGATATTTCGAAAACGGCCATTAAGAATTTTCATTTTTTTATCGTCATAAAATTATCAACAATGATCTGTTATATTTATTATTAATATTACAATTTAAACAATTTCTATTCTTCCTTAAAAGTGAGAAAGTGCTGCACTTTTTTATTAGTTTTGATATAGCTTAAGGTAAAATCACGTTTTCCTGTATAAATTATTACAGCAAAACATTTCAGCTCAACCAACCCACAACATTGTTTAATAACATTTACAACACATCAGTTAACAAATCATTCAAAAGACACTCACATTAGGCCTCAATTATTCAACAATTCACATTCCTCGATAAATTATCAGTAGTGGCATATCGTAGGATGTGGGAAAGCGTAGGTGAACAGGCCAACCTAACTAAAGCGATTCGCGTGGTTTTACGTCAACCTGGTTATTTAAAATGCGCAATGGTTTTTGGTTGTATATGTTCAATTGGCCAGAATTGTTCTTTGTTATTGGATTTTGGAACAAAAAATGTCGTAAAAGGGCATTTAATATGAAAAAGTGAATAAAATAAGAAATATTTTAATAAATATATTAACTTTATACATATGTGTATACACAGAGTTAACCAAAGGTTATGTTTCAAATAATAAAACTCTGTTTCTAATTCAATATTTGTGATATCAACAGGAGCAGTTTGCCTCTTAGAAGAGAGCTATTCAAAATGTTCGGTTGTAATGATGCCTGATGCCGATCGACTAATATTTCATTTAATGGTGTCTTAAAAAGAAACTTTTGTATACAGACAATGGCAATCCTGGCAAGAAATGAGAAATGTTTTTGTGTAGATTATCAGAAGTCGCAAGAGGGAGCCAGTGTCTTAGGGTTGAAAATTAACAAAGCCAAATGTATGATATCAATAGTTAGCCAAGTCTTGAAACTTGGTTATTTTCGTTTCCTGAGCATAGAAGAACTATCAATATTAATATTAAAATATATCAAAAGAAATATTCCTTCGGTTGGCTGTAAGGAATAAATGCTACACAGCTTTCCAAATTACCTTTAGAAAGCATTGACATCTTTATACTTTTAGACACTACCTTTATATTTGCTTACTATACTAGTGGTTGTTTGGTACCTGTGCCTTCCTTATGAAATGCAAGGAAGTATAAATATAAAATGTTTAAAAGTGTATGCATATTACAGTTAACTCAAATATTGTGATTACAATCTAGGATTGGAGCTCAATTAAAAATTCAGAAATTTTGTTTTACCCGTAAAATGAGATATCACCCCACCAAAGTTTACATTTATAAATTTTGAGTTGACCCCTCCTATTAAAGTAGCTCCTCATCACACTTTCTAAAAATGGAAATTTACGTAATTACGATAATTGGACATGTACAATATTATCAAACCAAAACTTTAAAAGAAAATTTCCAATCAATGTAGTAAATGAATGTCTAATATCGAAGTTCTCGTTATTCCAATCTCTCTCATGGAAAGGGCGACACACTAGACCATGCAATATTATTTAGGCTCAGTGCTTACGTTTGCAACAATTCCTTTCTTAAGGAAAAATGTGTAATTAAAAAAAAAAAACTTTTTTTTTTCTAATAACATTTTACCCACTTGTAGTACAATGTTCCACAACTGCTCATTTTGCGTCAATCTGCATTCAATTATGGCCAAACGTGGAGCACGTTTTCTATATGATAAAGAAATGAGAGTTATTACAAGAACAATATTTTCTAAAACATAACCTCAAATTTAGATTTGTTTTAATAATTAGCAATATAATAATAATTTAAAACTTCTCGTTAAAACGTCATTTAGGATAAGCAAAACATGTATACAAAACAACAAGTATACTGAAATAAAAAAATTTAAAAAATCAAACTGTTAACTTTTCTTTTTAAAAGTAGCCTTCATTTTATACTCGACTTTAACCTTTCTTTATACAGTAGATAACCCTTTTTGATTTACAGAGTCAATGAATTTATAAACCAACAAAATAAATGTGAAACTGAATATATTTTTCGAATTTTTTAATTTTTTAGTTGAGTTATATCAAGCTTCTAAAGTCGTTGTATATATGATTGAAAATATGGTCTGAAAATGGTTGCCATACAAAGCGGATTTAGAACCTATATGAGCCTACAATAGCTTATTTTGTACAAATGGCCACTTGCATATAATAATGTCAAAGTCCAGTTCAGAAAACAAATATATACAAAAAATAAATTCATGTATTATCTGGTTAGTCCATATGTTGTCCATCGAGTATTTTACATTTTATATGTACTAAACAATTTTCAAAAAAATTTAATACTCGTGTCATTATGTAATTAACAAGTCTTACAGTAAATAAAACTTTTGATATAACCAAAAAATACTATACAGCAATATCTAGTTTACTTTCCTTTCAAAACTACTGTAGTTGAACAAGAAGTAATTAGCAGAGAATAGCTGTACTTCATGGGAGAAGAGGAAACTCGAGTTAAACTGGTGTTTGAAGGGAGAAAGTTCTGAGATTCAATTTTACTTTCTGGAGAAATTTAGTTAACTTTTAAAGCTCTGTAAGTACGCTATACAGAGTGTCTATGTAGATAAAATGGCTACAATTTTTCCCTGGGGACAAAGTACAGTGTCTCTTCATGTTTCTATATCCTTAACTGTGTTCAATGGGTCTTGTCCCTGGGAGGAAGCCAACCGTAGAGTGATTGAGAGACACATTTCAAGGACACATTCCATAATTGCCTGTCCCCTAATTCTACTGAATATTGGTGAAATTATGAGACTCAATGTGAATGAATACAGGGTCATCAGAAGATAGCAACAAAGGTAGCCGAAATGACTTCTATCTGTTGACAGCAAAAAAATCAAAGAAATGGGATTCTGCATCATCATTATATTTGGAAATTTTCCAGTTCAAGTATTCAATTACCTCAGACTGAAAAAGCAGAAGTTATAGAGGGTAAAAAATATGCACAGACAGAACCCACCTAAAAATTGTTTGGTTGGTTGGTAGAACTGGACTTCTGTTGGTTGTGGTTCTAAGGAGATTCTGAGTACATGCAAGTATCTCTGTAGGACCTGAATCTTTAGAAATTCCAAGATCTTGATGGGTTTCGTTAGAAGAAGTTTTTGTAATTTTAATAAAGGTAACGTTTTTTTATACTCCAAATATATTTATAAAAGAAAAAAATATATATTAAACTAAATTTCTCAACAACAATTTATAAACATTTTTGAGGATTTTTTTCCCTTCAAATTTGGTTTGGTGATGGAGAGAGTTAAAAAAATGCATGGTATATAACAAGACAATCAAGGTAGGGACTAGTAAAAACGTAGTGTAAATCGGCTCAGTCGTTTAATCTCTAGAAATAGTGCATTCCTAAGTCTAGCCGTTCGAACATGTATGTGCTATTATTGTTTGGGTTTGTCTTAAGTCTTTAAACAAATTGTTTACCAAGATTGTTAATTTGTTGTCTACAAACTTTAAAAAGTGAGATGATAATATTTGGAAAAAAGATAGCTATTTGATAACCAAGTTCCACATTTCAAAACTGGATGATCGACTATTAAGAGCGTCTTGTCTTGGGTGTCACATATACGAGTTTAAGAGAAATTATGTACGTTAATAAGGCAAAAATAATATGTCCATATTTTAAATTACTTTCATTTAGAAGTATACACAATCCAGATGTTCACTCGTGATCAACCGTACTAGTTAAACACATGTCAAAATATTTAAATAAACCCCTAAACAGATTCGTCAATGTGAAAATACTGAATCAGGTTATGGTTACTGTATTTATTACATTATGACAATTGTTGTGTACTATCATGAGAATTAATTAAAATCTTTACTTTACAACAAAAATTAAAATAAAACCTTTGATTTTGGTCAAATCACATATGGCTCTGTTCCACCTCCGCCATCTTGGAGTCATCGCCAATAAGAATAGTATTAGACTGAAGAAGTTGTACTGATGTCAATTTTCATCTCAGAATTATCGTTGAAGGATCATTTTAAATATCACGTGAACGTGGATATATATATATATATATATATATATATATATATATATATATATATATATATATATATCACCAAAGGTAACTTATCACCAAAAACCAAAATTGTAATCTTTCTTTCTTCGATTTCATTGGATGTCAAATAACCCTAATTGTTTTTGATAGTGAGTAGAAATATCATTATTTTTATAAGATATTTAAGGTAATCATATAGGTAATACAGTGTAGCGAAATATTTCTTTGTCTATTTTTTCAACTTTAGCAACATGTCAGCTAAAATACACACATGAAATATTTCGTTTAAACGATTTATCTACAATTTCCGACAAATATGAATTTACAGTCGAGAAAACATAGAAATTTTGAGATATATAACATATAAGAGTGACAGAGGTAGCTGAATTTCACTCATGCGTAGTAGCCTAGCATAATGTTTACTAAACTTAGAGTTTTCCCCCGCCCTGGGAAAAGAAACTAGGATATTTTGTGCAACGGCGGTCGTACAATAAAGGTGCTAGGAATTCACAGATACGTCATACCCTGGTACTAGTAGCATTTTCGAATTTTATTTCACTCACGCAGAGCCTTAAGAGGTTTGAAAATATCGTTGGTCCTTTATAAAAACGTTTATTAATTGTTCAATTTTAAATAATCATACTTCAACTATTTTTATTTTTGGAAGTACTGACTTCAAATTTAACATTGGCCCACATTACCCTCAAAGTCTAAACAACTGTGACCCGATTTTTAACAAACTTAAAATGTTTGTTTTTAGACGCTAAGTTCTAATATAACATAATTCCTTAACGTAAGTATTGTATATACAATGTGACCTAAAACTTCTTTCAAATTTTATTGATTTTAAATAAAGATTAGTTGACACGACAGCATATTGAACAATGAGAACTGTCAGCCATTTGTAAAATAAAATTGTTAATAACAAATAACAACTCATAAATTGGATGTTGTTGACAAAACTGTAATTTATAAACTACGCAGTTTCCTTACAATGCTTTGTCAGCTTTATTATAAAGTATGAAGCCTTAAACAATTTACTTTGACAAAATTAATTAAAACTATTTAAACGTTATAACATAGTATTGTGTGGTTTAACTCGAAGTTAATAGAAGTTAATATTATCTTACAATTACCAAAAACAAATTAATCGAAGTTGTAAACTGAAATTATGTAATTTAGCGTAAACAGCACAATGAAATAAATGTTACGAAAACACTTTGCACGCTGTGTTTCAATCAATTTGAACGAACTGAGGCCCAAGCAATTGTATAACAATTGAATCCCCGAAAAACTACAAAGCTGTATCTACTAATTTTGTTTCAATTTTCATACGATGTAAACATTTATATTCCAAACCTATATGTCTAATTGCAATTAAATAAACTACGGCCCAAGTGTAATAATTGGCAAAACCGAAAATGAAACTTGACTGCCACCATTCAAAACTTAATTTTATTCAAGTACGCTTTACTCATAGCCAACGTTTGTGGTATAATTAAAGCCATCTTAAGCTATTTTTAACTCTTTTAATATCTTTATCTTTTATTTTTTGTAAACAATAATATATATTATAAGGTTGTACTATAAACAGTGTACTTCCTATAACCTATAAATATTACATGAGCGAAAATTCTTTATCCATCTCCTTTCTTGAGTCTACAGACCCTTTTTAGGTGACACGGCATCGAATATCATTTTTAGTTTTATGAATGGGTGTGATTTTACGCTGTTTGTTTTGATTAATTTTAATTTATTTATTTTCAATAGCATGCGCCAGAAGTATGTGATGTTTATTTATAGTTATTGCCTGGGTACTTATTTATTGTTAATCTTTATGAGAGAAAGACACGTGGGAAGATATGTCACGTAGCAATATCCGTGTAGGCCAATAAGTATTGTTGTTGGCACATAAAACACATAACGTAACTTTTCAAGCGTAACGGTAGAATAGATATAATCTGAACATTTACAGTATTACAGTAATATCTCTTTCAAAAAGTAAAATTACCTCTATAATAAGCCACACTCTTAATGTTTTAATATTTCTTAAAAACTAAACATTTATAACTCTTTAGGAAATGATATGGTGATTTATTTAAATTTAAAACAAACATTTGTTTAAAATTATATTTCGTTAAAAATTCAACAATTTTGAAAACGTGAAAGAGTTTTAAAATCTGTTTGTTAATTGAAAGATAACTATTTAATACATGGCATTACAGATGAGTATATTTCGAGTGGTAAATTAACAGAAAAGGTGTTAGGGACAAACTTTTAGTCCTAAAATTACAAGTGTGAATAACACCTGACAAAAAATAAATGTGTTGTATAAATTAATAAACGGTTTTAATCATAAAAGATTTTTTGAAATATATTCTTATTTGTACTGATTTTTTAAATGTATACTTTAAATTTTCAACCTGTATAAGTGAGAATTAATTAATTTTGAAGTTTGAGCTGTTATTGACTCCTAAAGTAACATAACACTGCTTAACCAGATTATCTTATTGGATCTTATCTATAAAGCTGTTAAAATTCGTAATTATTTTTTCATTGACTGTAAGAGGAGGTAAAGTATGCACCTTCTCATTTATATTTATACACAACAATATACTTAGTCTTTATTTAATGTTATATCATTTTTAAATAAATCACTAGAGTACTGTGGTGATTATATATGAAAAAAGGAAAAACCCCAAACAACAAAATAAATATAAATATAAAATTAAAATAAATATTATTTTGTTGTTTTGAGTTTTTTCCTTTTTCATCATTTTAAAGTTAGTGGTGAAAGTTAAAGTTGGTAAACAAAGGAAGCATATTTGTTTTTTACTTGTAGTTAAATTTATCTCTTTAACTTATTAATTATTTTACATTTGGATAAAAAATCAAGATCGAAACCACTTCCAAACAATTTTAGTTATTTTAGTTGACGGAGCTACAGATTTCTTGGTATTATGTTGTTTTAATTTTTTTACCGAAAACTCCCTTACCAGGATTTGTTTCTTAGTTGACTATACGTTATGTTACGACCTTAAATCTATATTTGAACCCAAATTTTGTCAAAATTGTTATGTTTTGATCTTATGTGAAGTACCCTCAAATTTCGAGTTACGATCATTAGATTTTTCGTTAAAAGCCCAAACACTCTTTAGGTCAGATAAATAGGATTAACATATATTTATTGGACTAGGAGGAGGGTTAAAATTTAACACAACCATGAAAGTCTACATATCGATTTTGTTCACCAGTATATACAATATCCATATATTGGATATTACTATTCTCTGTTACTTATGTCTATTCTATTTTAAATTGATAAAAGATGAATCGGAAATCAAAGAATATGTGTTATGTATTATGTATTATATATTATTATTTACTTATATGTCCATCTTTTAATGAAATCATATATTTAAACCGTTGTTCAATTAATATTTCAAGTATATATATATATATATATATATATATATATATATATATATATATATTGGGAAGTAATTTAACTGTCTTCTTTTAAAAAACAAATAAATTATCACAAACTTATTTCAGTCTTTGCTTAACATTTATTCGCTCTGTGCAACTTGATTTAAGAGGCACTTCTCTGTTAATGATAAAGTCACCCGTTTATGAAACAAAGACTATAACAACTTAATGACAGCAATAAACTTGAAAACTCGGAAGTTGTTAACAAAGCAGTAAATGATATTCATAAGCAACCAACTGCAATTACACGCTTGGGAATTAAATTCACTTCTACAGAGTTTGTCAGTAAAAGCTCAACAATATTAATGATGTCGCCATACTTCATTTATATATTATATATTCATTCTATTAAAATCGCTTTAACACATTCGACCTTTTAAGATATTCCAACGTAATTTAATCTTTTAACGTGACCAGGACTTCCCGGATGAATAGTCTTTCTGGTCATACAGATGAATCGATTTTTAAAAAGCAACAACAAAACAGAAGAGTTAAAATTTCAACCTTTTTTACAGACAAACAGGTTAACCCATAAAAGTCCTAATTTCCGTATGAATCGTCTTCATAACCAGATGAACTGATTTAAAATAACTGGAACAGTTAAAATATCCAAACGAAACGTCTTTATAGTCAAGGAGATGAACCGATATTTTTTAAATCAGATGTTAAACTTTCCCAATTAATCGTCTTTATAGCCAAACAGACGAATAGATTTTAAAAAAACCTGAACAATTAAAATTTCCTGACGAATCGTTTTGTACCACAACAGATGAACTGATATTTTTAAAAATCGGGTATTAATCTTTCCGGGATCGTCTTTTTTAGCTAAAAAGTTGAACCGATTTAATAAAAAAAAAACCAGAACGTTTAAATTGCTGGGCGAATCGTCTTTATGGTCAAACAGCTGTACCAATATTAAAAAAAATTAGATAATAAACTTTCTGGACGAATTGTTTGTGTAGTCAAAAAGGAAACCGATTTTACAAAAATATAAAAAGGTGTTAAAATTCCCGTACGAATCTTCTTTAAATCCAAGCAGGTGAAACGATATTACAGAAAAATTATAAGATGATAAATTTCCAGACTAATCGTCTTTCTAGCCGAACAGATGTACGAATTTTTTTTATAAATCAGAATAGTTAAAATTTCCGGATGAATCATCTTTACAGGTAAACAGATAAACCTATATTTAAGAAAATCATATATTAAACTTTATGGACGAATAATCTGTATAGCCAAACAGGTGAGCTGATTAAACAAATCAGATACCGTATTAAACATTATCGACGAATTGTCTGTATACCCAAATCAGAATGTGTTCAAATTTCCAGATGAATCGTCTTTTTAGTCAAACAGATGAACCGATGTTTTAAAAAAATCAGATGATATACTTTATGGCCGAATATTTTTTATAGCCAATCAGGTGAACCAATCGTACAAAAAATCAGAAGTTGTTAAAAGTTTCAAATGAATCGTTTTTATATCTAAACAGGTGAACCGATTTTATAAACAAACAAAAATCAGATGTTGAAATTTCCAAGACTAATCGTCTATGTAATCAAAGATTTGACCCGATTTTATAGAAACGTTAGAAGATTTTAACTTTGTAGTCAAACAGAAGATCAACCAATTTTTAACAAATGTTAAACTTTATAGATGAATCGTCTTTATAGTTAAACGGGTGAACGGGTTTAAAAAGAAAAATCATTAAATAAATGTTAACATTTATTATCAGACGAATCGTATTTACTGTATAGCCAAACAAATGATGAATCGATTTTATTTTTTTTAGCAGGTGTTAAAATTTCCAAACAAATCACCTCTATACCCAAACAGGTAAACTGATTTTTAAAACAATCCGAAATTTTCAAAGTTGAAGATGAATCGTATTTATAGTCAAGCAGGTAATTAGATTTTTTTTTTAAAGTTAGAATATGTTAAAAGTCAAGACGAATCGTCTTTATATATGAAACAGATAAACCGATTCTTAAAGAATCAGAAATGTTAATAAATACGGATGAACCGTCTTTACAGACAAACAGGTGAACGATTTTTTTTTTAAATTCCGAAATGTCAAAATTTCCGGAGGATCATTCTTTATAGACAACAGGTGAAACGATTATTAAAAAAAAAATCATAAGATGTTTAAATTTTCAAATAAATCGTCTTTACAGCTAAACAGGTGAACCGATATTATAGCATTGTTTTGATCTATTTGGCTTAGTTCTACACTCCGAGTTACCTATTTTTGTTTTTAAATAATAGGGGGGAAAATGGTGAGAGAAATTTAGAAAAAAGTTTATAAATGAAGTTGAAAAAGGACATTTTGTTTGTTTATTAATATTCTTAAGCAATATTTTTATTTATAAATTGTTAAACAATGATGATACGTATTTAAAACCTCCTATTTTAAAGATTTTAAAGTTGTGAGCTCGGGAAATTGACATAATTTTTTTTTAATGTTAATTTGACAAATGTATATACATATTAAAAGTAGCCAATAGTTATTTAAAACACATGGCGAGAACATACGGTCAATAATATCTAAATAATTATCATTATAACAATGTCTAGAGTAATGATAATAACCTTGTCATTTTTCTGATCAGCTGTTATAAATTAATTATGAGTTTTTTCACGCAATGTTTACTTCATTGGTCAAAACAATTACTCATAACTTTGCGCTAGTTAATATTGTATGAAACTCGTTAATTACTAATAACTACTGATACTATCTGATAATTATTTTAAAATCAGTTAATAATGTCTATATATTTTCCCGTTTCCGCTGGAAAATATAGAAGCATCACCTATTCTTGAATTACCTTGTTTCGTTATATTTTCATGCTTTTAATTTGTGCATTGGTGTGTGCAATTTTTTAACAATGTCTGTTCACACTTTATTTTTGTAGAAAATCGGAAAAAAATTATAAGTTTCTTTATGTCAAAATCATTATATATTGTTTGTTGCAGGAACTATCTTCCAGGCCCGTGTTTGTTCACGATGCGCCGTCACAGTTTGACATCAGCCCCGGCAAGATGGGTAAGTTACTTTCTCCTCAATGCACTTCCTATAAATCACTTGAAACAATGACTCTTACTTCGACCTTAAACAACTCTTCTCCTCTTTCTTCCACTGATGGGTATATTAATCTTTTCTCTCTCTCTCTCTCTCTCTCTCTCTCTCTCTCTCTCTCTCTCTCTCTCTCTCTCTCTCTTCATGTTTTATTTATTGATTTTCCCCGTTAACCAATGTTTACTCACTTATCTCCATTGAATGAATGTCAACGTGCGTTTTAATTGGACAAGAGAAAGTTAACTTCAATCTGTTCTGAGCGCGGGTTTCTAAATTTATACAATTATTTGTTTGTCCTGATTATTTATCAATTAAAATACTTTGTAATTTTTAAATTGTCCCGTAGACCGTGACCGAATTTAGTTATCGGTGTTGAAATTACATGTAAATTCATCTGACCTGATAGTTAAATCGGAGTTTTTTTTAATGATAATGATATTATTATACATAAAATAACAAATCAAATATTATTTTAGTTTAACGAGCTAGTGTTGACAACAGTCACACCACTTTTGTATTTAATTAATATTTTTTCAACTCTATTATTTCATCGCTAATTCAATTATGTCACAAATTTAAAAAAAAACATTTCTTTGATACTTTTTGTAGTTATTACACTTGATTTCATTCAGACCCGACACCTTGAAATATCCACCGATTATTGTCTCATTACTTTATCGGTCGTCAATAATTTATATGTCTTTGTGTATTTATACGACATAGATACCGATTACACAATAGATTTTGTCAGATATTCAATAAATTTAAAAAAAAAACGGATTTTGGCATGGTTTGGACAAATTCGCTAACCACAATGTTATATTTTTAGACCATAATTATTACTCTCTATCTATCACAATTCTTGCCCAATGTTCACAATTGTTTTACTTTTTTTAAATTTCCACTCTATATGTCCCAATTTTTATACGATTTTAACACATTTACTAATACTTAGATAAACTACTTTGAAAAAATGTGATTATTAAATGTTTAATTTTCTGATTATTTGAGGACTTTTTGTTTATAGATATAAAGCAATTTTTTTCTTTACAAGAAGAGGAGTACAAATAGCAGCCGATAAATCACATTAGATCTCTCTACCGATTGTAATTAATGATACATTCACTTGATACTCTTTTCAATATTTCCCAAAATAATTTTAGGTTGTCGAGATGACAGTTTGCTTGTAAAATCCTTACAGATGTACCAAATTTAAAACTGGAAAATGATATTATAACTTAAAATATGATTTGTATCTTCTGAATTAATACCCTTATAAAACCAGCTGCAAAATATTCCTAAAACTAAATTTGACCAAAAACAGTTCTTCTTCTCGCCCACTTGAGTTCAGACAGATGATTAGCCACAGAACACCTCAAGAAAAACACTTTTTTGCACTCTGTGAACCTTAACACAGATATTTCCTCAAAAGTATTTTCCACTTTGAAAATTTGGAAAGATGAAAGTAGTAATAATAAATATTGAAGTTGTAACATAAAGTTTGGGGGTGGAGAGACCTATGCATGAGGTCCAATATTTGTTGGTGTAAATTAATCTGTCATGATTCCAATAAAGAAAAAATACCATGAAAATATTGTGCAGTATAATATAGAATGTATTCGTATATAATATATTATTCTAATTGCATTCAGTTGATATGTTGTAACGCTAAGGTTTGACCGCCTACAGGTGTTAGGTACCGTGGGTCGTGGACATCGTGGGAGCTCTCTATTGTTTCTTCCAATGTGATGGCCACTGATTCAGTAGGAAGAAAATTATGATTAATTATGTAATTAAAATCCTTCAAATAGATTGAAGTTTCGATTTAGGAAGGAATTATTTACTAAATTGAAAATATCTTAACTTTTAAAAATATGATTTTGTAATTGATTAAAATCACATTTAAAAGCTGTTTAGAATCTCACCAACCAAAACAGTCACAAATATACTTTTAGCATCATAATTATAGCTCGTCTATCTTATGTCAAAGAGTGATCGTACTGTTTCTCATATCTTGTCTGTTTTATACAAAATCAATTCCGAATTGTTCTTACAATGCGATCCAATATCTAAGTTTAACTTCATCAGATAGTCTATATAGATCAAACAAAATAATTGTTAATATTGACCAATAATATTCAAATTTTTGACAAAAAAGTGACGAAAAGGCTGCTATTTATGAATTTTTTTCATAGGTATTAAACACATTTTCTTATATTTCTAACCTATTGTAAAAGATAATGAAAACCATTTCTCAGTCTACACGTTTCCATTCTTATTTTATGATAAAAAGTTGACAACAAACTATTTAAATATATCAAGGATAACGAAATTTTAAATTTGGTAAATATAGTTCAAGCATTGGTGTTGAAGCGTTGTGTAAAAACATTTGAAACTACTTAACAAATTCCTCTGTCGTACTTATACCTCCAAATAACCGTAACTGATCACTCCCACCCGGTCGCACAAACAAAAGTTCTTACACAAAATGAGCTCAAAATGTTCGTTTCTTATTGATGTATTTTGCGCTTATTCAAGCTCAGCTCACCAGTGAGCAAATATGTTACACAATAACACTGACTGACTACTTCATCAAAACTCAAAGTCAATAAGTCATCAAGTGTTTACTGGTATCCCCTCCTATAATATGATTTTATTAATGATTAATTAAATAATCTTCACCTATTTCAATAAGCAAAGCTACAAGGACGCAATTGTATAATAAGTTTGGTAAGGTCTTAAGGAATTCAACCATTATAATCAATAATATGATCAGCCAACTTCGAGTAAAGCCGAAATGACAATCACTAATTCATTTTTTTCTTTTGTTGTATTTAATTACTGGTGGAATAACTACGCATCGTTCCGTCATGTTACTGTTTTAAATTAGTTTTAAAATAATTTAGCTATATAAAATTAGTATGATATCCACATATTTAATCAGTGAAAGTAATGTTTGCATAAATTCTTTTTTTTTACGATAATTTAATGTGTTAATTGAAGTAATATTATAGTGTGCGCTTAGTTTTATAGGCAGTTTCGGGGAAGATTCGAAAAGTTATAATAGACTATACAGTAATTTATTGTCTATATATTATTTATAATTACAATCATCAGGCCACTATAACATGGTGATCACCAAAATTTTAAATAGGTTAAATATGTTTTATATTCGTTTTAATTCACTGTAAACGATGTTTTTCGAAATGATTATTATTTGTAACCAGGTCTAGTTTGAATAACTATGTTGAATTATAACTTTCTAGTAATTTATTATTTGCTAAAAAAATCGGTTTAAGTGTTGGATGTTTGGTCTTAACCCTTTTGGATCTCAGAGGAACATCGACTTGCTAGGACACCTGATTTTTGAGATACGATGATGGTATTTGACATATATAGTATAACAAATTTAACTTCACACAATTTGAATATAACTTTCTTTAATTATTCATTATAAAATTAATTTTTAAAAACATTTACAATAAAAATCAATTATTGTCCAAATCTGATGCACTTTATACTTATACACTAACGTCTTAAACTACTACTTATTCTAAGTACATAGTTAAAATAAAATTCTAATTCTACCATGTCTTAACCTAAATAAAGAAATAAGAATGCATCATATTTTTACTTTTAAATTTTTTACTTTTTATTTATTATTATAAAATGCTCCGGCTAACTGTAATGTACTATTAATTTAATTTAATTTAATTTCTCTTTACGGGTTCGTGAGGTTCTTTGGTGACTAAAATTTACATATAAAATAGAATTTGGTGGTAGTTTATTTGATTGAGATTGTACATTAATTTTTTACTTATAGCTTGGAAGTTTTTCACTGCTCCGATGTTCCTGGTTCCGTGCACGTGGTTCCTGTGTAGACTGCCAGTAGATGGATCGATTTGCCTTGATCTTTTCGACGAATCTTCTTTTCTTCTTACATTTATTTCTCACTCACTTTCGTGACGACGATAACTTTAATTTATTGTATTAATATTCCTGTTCAAACATTTTTATAACGACGCAAATTTATCACACACTTCTATGACGATGGTTACTTTTAAACTTATAACGACGGTTATCTTTTAGACTTATAACGACGATTATCTTTTAAACTATTCTTCGGAGATTATTATTAATACTTATACAACAAAAAAAAAGACGCAGATACTATTTTATTTTGAAGTTTGATCTAAATCTTTCACAATCGATCTTCTTTTCTACTAAAGAAACACTTGCTCCAGAACTCCCTCCTTCAATCAGTAACAACCAAAAAGAAAAGAACCTCGTGCGCCTCTCTTCCACCCCTATTTATAGGTTCTAATTTCAAATGCTTTCTTCCGATCCTCTTCCTTCATTGGCTTATTTTAAATCTTGTACGTTATTTCGAGAATGTCGCAATTTCTTTCATTGGTCCATTTCAAACATTTTCAGTTGTGGGCATTGACTTTTGGAATGGTTTATTTGACTTCTTGAGATCTGTGGCTAATGTTATAATAGTTTTTCTAGCTGTCAACCCTTTCAACTCTTTACAATTTATGGCCTGCCGAGCACTGACCTTTTGGGATCCCCCTATTTCGTTATAATATATATATATATATAAAAGTACTAATTAACCGCCAGGTTATGGTATAACGCCTAGTCGGCAAATCCCCGCAGTTTAGTTTTCTATTTATTGAATAATTCCGTAGCGGCTAAGCTTATTACCAAGTCAACTGGTTATACGTCGTATTAACGTTAAGCACGCCTATTTAACATGTCCTATATATAATATCCTGCAACTTAAAGTTGATATTATATTATATTATATTATATTATATTATATTATATTATATTATATTATATTATATTATATTATATTATATTATATTATATTATATTATATTATATTATATTATATTATATTATATTATATTATATTATATTATATTATATTATATTATATTATATTATATTATATTATATTATATTATATTATATTATATTATATTATATTATATTATATTATATTATATTATATTATATTATATTATATTATATTATATTATATTATATTATATTATATTATATTATATTATATTATATTATATTATATTATATTATTTGGGGCGAAAGATCCTTTCACTAGATCTACGCACTGGGTGGTAAATCAAATTTTAGTATTTTTCCCAACGTAAAGACTAAAGTAGCTTTCACATTTGTTTACAAGTATTCCTTCTGGATACTACATCGGTGCTCATTTTATGTTAATTCTAGGTTTTTATCATAATGACCTCAATAGTTATTTTTGAATTATTTCAAACTTAGCTAAACTCTTTTTTCATTACTGTTGAAGGGATATTCGCTTAGATTTACTACAAGTCTAAAATGTACCTCAGTATTTTATCCCCTCAGACGTTCAGGGTTTGTTATAAACGGAAGCACATGGAAAATATACTTCACATAACTGCAACTTTAATAATAACTATCACATAACAAAACAAAATGTTATCCTACTATTTTATTTAAAAAATACAAAATGGACACAACTGATTCTGTTAAAAATAAGATTCACATCTATCTTGTATTCGATTAGTAATAAACAAAACCATAAACCACTGAGTAATCATTTTACTTGCTGATTTCCTGAAATCAGTTTAATCAGTAAAAATAATTATAAAATACTAAGGAAATTAATTACATCAAATGAAGAGTTAATTTAATTGATATAGGATTGTGATGTAAGTTATCTTTAAACTTATAACTTCTCTACATGTTACATATATTGTTCCAAAATGCGGAAAAAATAATGTTTGTAATATCTGGGATATGGTTCGTAAATATCTAAACCAATCGAACTCAAAATTCCTGTCGTTTTAAATATTTATTTGTCCATACATTTGCAATAACTATACAAACAGCGTACTGAATCAGACCACATTGTGTATCCTTTATTTCTGCGCTAATGAGAGCAACATTAAATCTATATTTTGAAATGAAACTACATAATTAAATAGAATACTGAGTTAAAGTTAAAACTTAAATTTAAAATACAAGTATTGATTGTATGCTTTTAAATGTAATTTATTTATAAAAAATATTAAAGCCAAAGTAGATATCGCCGAAATAAAAGATATACATAAATCATTAAAGAAATTCACCCCATCTCAAGAAATTGTTTGAGCTGCATGCCGATTATTTTTATTTAAAATTTCTAGAGTATAACTTTTCAAAGACAAAAATAATTCACGGAGCGCTTACGCATATAAAATGTAACAGTAATGAAACACGAAGGGCTGAAGAGATAATTCAAGCTACAATATTAACACTTCTTATGCGTATTTTTTTACTCTCTTAAATTACTCTTAATTACTCTCTTTAAAAAAAATACTCTCTTTTAAGTTATATACGAGAAGGTTTGTGGAATTTATAACGCTCAGTAAATTTTGTTTTCATCTAATAAAACTACAAATTAATGAAGTTTATAATCACAATTATAATCTGTAGTTATTACCTTTAAATAGAAACATGTAGGCGGCTATAAAATTTGATTCTATCTTACTTTATGATATTTTCAGAAGTGGCTACGTTTCTATCCGCGCGTTGAAGTATCTCGCTTCACCAATGCTTTCACTTTCCCACTTCAGTTTTACAGCTGTTTTATCGTCTACTTTGCATAACACAAGTAATAAATAACGATGACATAAACAAAATGGTAGTCATTTTTTTAACAAGTCATTTGATTTGTTTCATGACAATTCTTACAGTAAACTCGATAATAACACGTTATTTATTAGGTAATGTTTGAAGTTGTACTTCCATAATGAAAAACATTATACGGAAGGTTGTTTCTCTTTAAATTGAGGTATAAAAGGTTTGTAACTCATTTTGTTAACGAGTAAAGGTATCATTTATATATATAATTTGAGTCATATATCTTAGCATCAACCATTAAAAAAACATCTTTTAGACAGCTTAACTTTGTGATTTTTATTTTCTAAACCCTTACTCTCGAAAATGCCATTTTTAGTATTGGCGTTTATGTGTCTAGCATCTGTAAGTTATGTGCCTTACGCACTTTGTTTTAGTTAAATTTGAACAAAATTATTAAATCTGACTTAGAGACAATGTAAGTTTTATGCCACATGTATTGTATCAACATTTTGGACATTAAACTCTACGTTTTTCCTAAAATTTTATTACACTCACCTAGACTAATAATTTTAATAAATGTGGATGTGTATGCCGGATCGTTCATTTACACTTTTTGATAGATCACTCATGCCTCGGAACTTTTCGGGACTGAGTAACCATTACGCATTGTTTGAGTCTTAAAGAGCTAAATTTTGAAACAATTTAAGCAAAAATGTTACAGACGATTTTGATAGTGTCAGTATCGTTTTGTTATTTCGGCGTTATAGATGATAACTTCTAATGTTTAAGATTAAAATTTGAAACTTATTTTGACCTATTACCCCTCAAAAAACCCTATATAAGTTAACAAATGTGACAAAATCTGTCAACCTCTTTGAAACGTTTACACATCACTTTTAAAACAAAATATGGCATTTCATACAATTTCTGAAAATAAAATCTATTACCAGATAATGCGATCTATAATATTGTAGTCGATTTCTCTCTAAAAGAAGTAGCGCAGTAACAAGTGTTTTATTTACAACTAATTGTTCGAGTAAGAAATGGCTTCAAAAGGCCTACTTTCTCTTGGATAGACAGACGTACACACACATTCACGCGTGACGTTTCTCCTACGCATAAACATCCGTTTGTGCATGAGTGGATACGATCAATTCTAATTTCAAATTGTAAGTATTTTATAACAAGCTACAGTAGAAACCTTTAATGCTTGTCTTGAATGATTTTTCGTCCTATAAGGTATACTGAGAAAAGACTTTATAATTATTATCAGTTATATTTTTATCCGTATGATATACGTGTTGTGAATCTAAAAAATAAAGACGTCTTTCTAACCGTTCGTTAAAGTCTCCGTTTTGACAGTATGTATCAGAAGTAATAGAAATTAACGTTGAAAGGATTACACCAGGTCAATAACCAACAGATAATAAATATGCATTAAACTAACTAATATAACGCTTAAAGCAAGGTTTTCTATTTAGTTGAAATTTTTTAAGGCAGTAAAAAGATAAAGTAAGGAATTATTATTCTCAAAAATCGTTATTTTTATTTTTTTCACATAGAAGTGGTATAAAGAAGGTATTGTCATGGTAAAAAAAACCGTATTTGGATGCATATTCATTTTGAGGTTCAATGACTGTAAAAAAGGGCATTTTTTGCATTTATATCTGCCGTTGGTCAGTGAACTAAGCTTTAGTCTGCTCGTTCGATATTGTTCTTTTTCTTATTTGGCGATAGTTTGATCGTATCTCCTAAATCTTTTTCATACCTTAAAATTAACAGTATTTTTTAAATTAAAAAATACCCAAATCAACATTGACCACCGTTCATTTTTTTTTTCCAAATTACAAAGAATAGTAATTATTTTTGTATGCCGCTTGGCAAATTGACTTTACAACACTTTATATCAAAATTTCATCGAAATCACTTGGGCAGATATTCTAATTTTTCACTCTCAAGTAATTTCATTTCACTTTTGACCGATAACTAACATTTTCAGGGAGATGGCGGCCAATATATTTTGTTTGAGTGCTTTGAAAAAAAAAATGGTCAAAATCATTAAAGTAGACTTTTAGAAAATCGAAACCCAGGTTTATTTTTATTTTAATATTGGAGTAAGGAAACGTTTGTGCAATGATCATTTAAACTATTTTCCATAAGTTTTAATAAATTAAATTGCCTTCAACAGTAATTGACCAAAGAATTAAATAATTGACTAAACTTTTTTTCCTACTACTTTTTTTTCAACTACACGAAACAGTAAACGTTTTAAAAAAACATTAAGACAAAAGAAAGTTTGATAATGTAAAATGCATTATTTTATTGCTGACTTATAAGAAGTATAGAGAGAAATTTATATGAAATTCCAAAATTTCAATGTTGACTTTTCGTGAAAATACTAGGTTTTAGGAAAGAGAATTTTTTGGAAGTATGTAAGCCTGACTAATGTCTGTTAGTTCCTCTTGTAATGCGCTCCAGTTTTTAAATTATTTTCAATGTATTGAGCAATAACTGTTGAAAGTATAGAAGCTACAACGTTAATAAAAGATAAAAACACAGATTCATTGCCAGATAAGATTTTTATATCTCCCAAATCACTTAAAAACAAAATCAATAACATAACTGTAACCCAGAAGACACCACATAAGATCTATTGGTTATTATCACAACAAAAACGTTAATTCGAGAGTGAAGAGAAAAATAAATCTTTTGACGTTAACTTTTTTTTTTATTATTGGTTTACCTATTTTAACTAAACTAAACTATTATTATTATTATTTTAACTAAAATATTTAAACTATTTTTACTAAGTTTAGTGAAAGTATTGTCAATGTTAACACCAAACAATATCTCAAGTTACAAAAAAGCCCTGGTCTAATTATCAAAAAAGAAAGCCAAAACTCCAGTCATTAAAAATTGTATACAATAGAAAAAAGTATAGAACACGTTTTAGATTAGGTTTTCCAAGCACGTGTACCTAAGAGAAAGTTTACGCAATGTTTTCGCCCCATTATCGCCAAATAATATAACGTCCGCCATTTGTAAATGTTAATGGAAGAATCTAGTTAAGTTTTTATGAACCTAGACTCAACTCTTATATAATTTTAAATCAATCGACAGTTAGGTTTCTGTACTTTGCTTTATATAAGAGGAGATTATTTTGTATTTATACGGTTGTAAAAGTAAATCGGTGTCATTTTAAATAATTTTCCTTGAAAACAACTTAGGTTAAAAAAAATAAGATTTACTCCATTTAATTCTGAAACTAGAAAAATGCGAGTAGTTATAATGAAACAATAGTGGTTATGTATAGATAATTGAAAACCTTAAGAATTTCTTTTTGTTGTATTTTATATTTTAAAAAATCAAGTAATATCTACAAAGGAACAAAACAATGCTGGTGGTTATTTATGTCGCCTAATTGGACAAGAAATCATAAAATACCTCTTGGTCGAGCAGTCAGATCACAGCACTTTTAAAACGCGTGACGAATTGCAATTTTTAGTTTCACCTATTGATGACCCATTAGGAAGTGAAATCGGGTACGGGAGCGCTTCGGTGATCTTTCTCCGGTTGTCACTTTCGACAATAATTTGAACTAATGCGCGATACGCATTTCATTAGAACCTGGTGAGAGTTCTGTCCAGAGGTTAAATGGATAATTTATTTTTGATACGGACTCGAAATCGATAGCTTGGGATCGAAATCCGAATTCATACGAACTATCTACAAAATTATTTTCTCTGTTAATATTAGCACAACTACGTAGGAGACAATATATTAATGAATTCAGAAAACAAAATTATAAATCTGAGGATATTAAACTGAACATTATTGGGACAAACTCAGAACCATCTATTAATGATAATAATAACTTTATTGATAATAAGCTTTCCTGGATGAATCATATTACCAGTAACAGTGATAAAATTACTTGAGGAATATTTGCACTAAGAAATTTAAAACAATATTGAATACCCTTTATTCTTTTAACAGCTTACTATGTGTTGGTATATTCTCATCTAAACTATGATATCGTACTCTGAATATACTCAAAATTTATTTCCTGCAAAAGTAAGCTATAGCAGGACTGAAGTAATTCCATACATGTAAAAATTTGTTTAGGGAACTTGAAATTTTTGCACTTCCAAGTGCCCATATACTGGAAGTATTCCTCTATTTCAAATTCAAGTGTGATCATGTCCAGAAAAAGGCCATACACCATTATACCACTATACAATCTTACCAAACACCATAAATTTAGTTTATGAAGTAAACTTTCTTCCCGATCTGGTGCACTTTTAATGACTTTATGCACCATATATTTCTTAAACTTAATTGTATGGAGCTTATCGGATACCCTCTTGTATGCAGTCATTAAGATTTTAATTAAATATTATACATTATTTATACGTTAAATTATATATTTTAAAAAAGGTTATTGTATTTGTTATTATTATATTGTATTTAAATTTATGTACAGGACCTTGATAATTACTATTTATTATGTTTATTTGTATTTTGTGTATTTAGATTAGTTATGTATATTATTTGTGTTTGTTTTAGTAATTTAGAATTGTACGAGTCTTATGAAAAATGTAATTTGACAACAGGATTAAAATTAAAGAAAAATTGGGATATTTTCGTGTTTATTTTTTCACTTCAATGATGTGGAAAAAGTATAACAGTAAACAAAATCAATTTATTTAGTAACTTCATACCTGATGTCTGAAGATGCGTATAAGTACGCATGTCTGTAATAATCATGGATTAGAAACAGTTACAATGATTTAATAGAAAATTATACGAATTGGTTTTTAGCTGTGCGATTTTCTTATTAAAGTTTGTATTTACCATTTCTAAAAACACCCTGATAACTATTTAAGCCGCTTCTAGAATTAAATTCACAACAAAATAGAAGCGTGTGTAGATGTCCGAAAAACGGTAATCACCATTAACACGACTCAAACAGTTAAATCATTTATACAGTCTTTTAATAAATCTTCTATGGTAGTGTACAAGCACTTTCTCTTTTTTTAACCCAGAAAGAAACCTCAATCATTTTTGCAAAGTTAAAAGGAATAGTATTCTTCTGTAGTTATATTTATTCCATAAGAGCTATACATAGAGCGAAAATGAGCAATAAAACAAACTAAAATAAGATTTTTTTGTTTGTTGAATATTTTTACAACAATTTGTGTTTTTTAATTATTAAAACAATAACAAATATTTACTGACATCTCGCTTTTGTATATTCCTGCTTTACAAAATTTTCAAACGAAAGTTTCAGTGAAAATATATCATATTTTTTAAAATATTAATATTATTAAATAGAATCTAAACTTGCTTCGCTTTTGACATAAACGCACCATCGTCATAAATCGAATTTGATTAAAATCAAACTTTTAACCCGTGATTAAAATCAAACTTTTAATCACGGGTCAAGGATAATTTTTGTTCATGACAATTATTTTTGAACCGTAATATTGTTTTATTTAGGATTATTGAAACGTCATCATTAATCCTCGATTTGAATCAAATACGATTTACTCTGTGAAAGCGTTTATGGCAATTTTAGGGACTATTTAAATATATAAATATTTGTTGAAAGAGGAGTATATGGTTTATTTTCTTCTTTTTTTACTGACAGCTGTGGAAGTATTTCTGCATTTTTTTATGGTTTGTTAGTATTTTTATTTTGTATGGTCGTGTGAGAAAGCTTCTTCGATGTTTTTGCACAGTTTATTAAATTTACTATTCTTTTATATTTTTTTACTAATGATGTATAAAGCCGAACATACATACCAAATGTTAAAAATATATGATAAAAATTGTGACCTTAGTGTTCTATTTAGAAATATATAGAATGAGGTACCAAATGTTGCCAAATCATGCCTTGGATCGTTGGGCATTTCATAGCTTAGAGTGTCAAAATTCAATTGAAGGAACTCAATAGCTAAAATTTTTGCAATACAAAAAAACCTTAAAAAATAACTTTTTCTGAGTTTTTGGAACCTATTTATAATACTGAACCTATTTACTGTTCCTATATACATACTCGGTACTCTGTACAACTGAGTATATGATAGATCAAGAAAAAAATTGTTTGTCACATAAATTCAGAAAGAATTGTCATAAAAGAATTTGAAGGTGACAACGACGTGATGGACTCAGCAGTGGTACGTGATACAAGAAGACTGAGAAAGTGAAAGAATGCCAGCTGAGAGAATAGAAACGTAACTTCGAGGTTAAGGATCGGGCTCCTTGTATTGTCAGACAACAACCATTCATTATGTCGACAATCAGAAGCAGCTTAACACAACGATTGCTTGATCTTGCTTTGATATCCAAGATATTGTTGATGGCCACTCGGAGAGTACTTAATAATTCCAAACTATTTTTTAGGGAATTATTTTTTGTCCTTTTTCACGTTTACGTAGTGTAGATTGTATTAAAAGATGTGTAATTGGTTATAAAAAGGAAGGAAGATATTTTGCTGATATATCAGTTTTGTGACCTCTCAGTTTGCGAAAGAAGTACTTTTACGGATATCTGTCTGTCTTCTGTCGTATGTGGAGTGTTCTACAGAAAATTTGGCGTGTGGGTATATTTTAGCAGCATCTCAGAATTTTTGTTTTGTTTTTTGAAAACTCAAATTTTGGAGGTAGCTGTCAACTGAAAATAAACACAAAATTATTAATGTGTTTCTTGAGATTTATGATTTCATTTTGGTTCATTAACCTTCTCATATAAACAAAAATTTAATAATATTTTATTTTGTAATAATAAGTATTTTGAGAAAGGCCTCATTTATTGACGAAAATAACCAATTTAATTGTTTTGTTTATGAACTTTTTAAAACTAAAATTTATTTTATTCATAATTTACTGAACTATCTAAGTAAAACAAAGTAATTGTCGTCATCCATACTTCCTTTTCACATATATACCTGGAACACGCGAGCGTACATTTTGATAAAATGACGATAAATACACTTCTTATCGTTTACACTTTGATTTTGAGTATGAGTATGTGAGGAAGTTTTTTATGACATTTTTTCACTTTTTATTTCTCATAGATACGTAAAAAATGGGATTTTTTGTAATTGAAAACCAAAATCTATGTTAATTTTCACGTAGTATATAAAACTTTGTTATTTACTTATTTCTCTGATGTCCCTGAAGTAACAGGTGGCCCATTTTTGATCACATTCGGTACATAACATATATATATATTTGTTTAATACGGAAGTTGTTTGTTTATTAAAATTCCTCTCACAGTTTAATAGTCACATATTTTAATAGTTACTTCATTTAATCAGAAAGAGAAGGTAAAAGGAAGGGGTTCAAAACATTTCTAGTTAGAATAAACACAGATTTGTTGCTTTTTGGGAGAAACTAACCCACTGGTGGTAACCTTCTCTGGTTGACTGCAAATTCCTTCACAGCCAACACGTAGACTGAGTGACCTTGCTGTGACATTGAAGAATAACTTGACCTTTAACAACATTACAGAGAAACTACTGCTTTGGTATCAGAAAAAACTGTAGTGATAAATTATGTACCGGAACTCGAAGTACAGTCTAAACTGAAATTGTAGTGCATAAAATAATCACTAAATTTCTCGTATTAACTTTAGCAATAAATATATATCTTATATACTTAACCATTATAATATAAACAAGTTGATGGGACACCATGGCACTTAACTAGCCCTGTCATACAAAATAACTGTTACATAGACTTAACTTTACTCGCGTGACAAGGATTTTGTCTGATCAGCTATACGTGTATTTAAACACCTGAGCTCCGGGCACTCCATCTCGGCAATTCAGCTCTGACGGGCGAAATAACTATGTGAATATTCTATTTCTGCAAATCTATTGGGAATATTTCATTTCCGAGAATCAATTATGAAATTACAATTTAGACGAAACTTTGGTTTTGCTTTTTTTCATATTACATACAGAATTAAAACATGCAAAATGTGTGTTAAATAACTTAATAGACTTATTTCCTTCAGCTCTACAAATCTTCTTTTAAACCTCTCTACCCTTTGCTTCGACCCTTGGTTGTCCCAACGTCATCTTAACTTATTCCCTGTACTCTCTATGCTGTCACTTGCCTTGTCCTTGTTATTATCTTCCTATTCTTCTGTTCCCCTGAGGGCTCTACTCTAACAATATTGTTTAATATGCCAACAGTTTTAAAATTTAATTAGATTTTTAAATTACAACACGTTTTTATGTGGATACATAAGACTCCCTTATCCTAATTGCTATGCCAGTTTCTTACTTATGTACGGACGACAGCAATAGACGGACAGCAAGAATAAAATATTTTCCTCAGTACCTTAAAGTTCTAAAAAGTTAATTCTTTTTGAAAACTGTATGTAGAATTTTTCTCCATTTCGCAATTATAACCTACTCTACGTATGCCGAATAAATAATATATTTTATCTTAATAATATCAACTATAAATCGATCCATATATTCGGACAACAATATAACATTTAAAATTGTCCTCCCTTATTACAGAATGTTCTGACGTTTTCTTCTGAATTTCCCTGATTTTTGGTAGTCTTGAGTAAGAATTCCTTAACTTAAGACACACTTTCGCAATTAACAGAGCTGATATTGACTGAAACATTTAGTGTCAGTTATGAGTGTCAATATGAAAGACAAATATTAAAACATGTAAACACTGAAAACACAACAAATCTCTTTGCCAAGTTTAAACAGATGTATTAAGAATGTATGTTTACAGATTAAACTTGATTACGAAAGCAGGTTTACCCAACCGTGAATTGACGTGATTTAGTCTGTTATAAACACTTCGTTTTAACTAGGGGTATGACCGAAATAATAATTGTGAGTTCTCAAATAAGTTCAAAAGTTGTTCATCTTGAAATAAATTCCCCATAATGATTAATTTGTTTCATATTTAAAAATAAACTAAACTCTATTTGCTCTTATTGACAATATTCTCTAATGGTATAACGACGTTAAAAATAAAAGTATCAAAATAGGTTTTATTTTCTTATTTTAATCGAAACCAATTACTCAATTACAAAATATATTTTAATTGTCAACTTAATTACTCAACACTGAAAGTGTTAACAATTTAGTAGAAATGTTTTACGTAAGCAGAGCAGCCAACTGAAACGATTAACTCACTTAATTTCCATATAACTTTAATTCCATTTAGTAGTTAACATTTTTTAGCACCTTGTATAAATAAAACGAACAAATTGTGAAATTGCTTTTTTTTATTTTCAGAAAACAAAATTGCACTTAATTAAACACAGAAAACCTGTTATGAAATAGTAAACTCTTAGGTACAGAAATAATCTGATAACCTGAACAATTACAGCAATATTGTTAAATTTTTTTTTAAATAAAAAGCATTAAATAAATACCTTTAGTCGACAGTCGACAACATGTTTTTCTTACTTAATAGCAACAACTTTTTCGTCACTTATTGTATATTTAGTGTAAAATAATAATAAATTAGAACTACAGGTGCTGTCATTTAAAATTTTTGAAAGTTTACCAACCAAATGAATCATTTATTTAAATGTTTATATTTTGACGCAAAAAAAATCAAGTAAATCTAATTTCTAAGTCCACAACTAAACTATAAACTAAACGCAGAAAATATTAAATCATACTAGGAAAATATTACCCATACCGGTTATAAAAATGACTGCGAATTTCAACCAAATACTACGCTTGGGAAAACACTTTTGAAACACAAAATGAAAAATTTGGACATTTTAGATCGAGTAAGTTATGAAAGGAATAAAATAGCGAAAACATACAAATCGGTTCAACGGTTTTGGTTACAGATATACCGTGTACAGATATGCTGTGTACAGATATGCTGTGTACATTATATTGTCCGACTATCAGCAGTTTCATTTATGAACACATACAAAGTCTCGATTAAAATCTTAAGTCTGAACCAAATTCTTCCGAAATTTGGGAACAATAAATATGTTTAAATTTATTAATAAATACGTTAGGACGTCAAAAAATAGATTACTGTAAGACAAGGTATTTGTATTGGAACATGTTCTCATACAACATAATATAACTATTTTTGATATCCTCAAACTTTCAATAATATTATAAAGCTGAAATTAATCAAAAGAAACCAGAGACCGAGATCAACAAACAAGCGAGGCAAGTGAAATGTACACTCTATTATTTCAGCATAATACTCTAGATCTACTTGAATGTTTATGTTTTCGAAATCAATATATTTAGACAATTTGTTTGACAATCATGAGGATGTATGTACATAAAGACTTGTTGAAACCACAAACACAGCTTAGGATTCCGTTCAAAATTGCCAATAAATTATTTCTGAGCAAGTTATATAGACTTAATTATGTACAGAATCTTTACTGCCGCTGGCTCCTTTCAACCAAAGTTCATTTAGTTTTACTAACGGACGACTATTTTTTTACTTGCAGTGCTTTATATTAATTTCTGTAATAATTAATCTTCACATTTCGACCAAACGTGATAGAAATCCCATGAGTCAAATTCGGTTTATTTAGGAAGAACTTCCATTGCAGTGTCCGCGATGTAATTTTACGTAAAACCCTTTGGACCGATTTTACTGCAAATTGTTCTTTATTCAACATGAATTTTTTTAATTTTATTAATACACTTGCGGAAGTTTTATAGTTATTAAAAATATTGAAATGAATATTTCTTTTCCTCATTATGAATGAAAGAGGCAGTTTTAATTAGAACGAAATAATAGACTTTGAATTTCTAAAAATTTAATTGAAGCAAATTACACGGTTTAAAATAGAACACATTTTGCGACACGTTTCGTTCTATCAGTGACGCTCTTGTTTAAAGAAATTACCGATCTTTCTTCACTTTAATTCCCCTCATACAGCATGATCATACAGGCCCTCCCCCAACCCTTTTACTTTGATTACTAATTGGAAAATAAAATAAAAACTTTGGGAAACATCTGTGAGTGTAGTCCTTACTTTTAGGTATAATAAACTTTTTACCCTCCACCCAGGGGAAGTTATGGGGTTAAATTAAATGGTTCAGGAGAGTCGTGAAGGTCGTGATAACTAGAGGAAGAGTACGAAATTCCAATCAGCAAATCTAAAATAGCGACCAATCAAAGTTTAAAACTAAGCTCTGCTACAGTATTTTTTGTTTTAAATAACACGTATATCAGTTATTAAAAGATATGATTGTTGTTATTTAATTCTCAGTTTAGAGTACTTACGACTTATAATTTTGAATTTGTGATTCGGCTATAATTTGGTCTGATAAACGTGATTACTGGAGCAACTGCACACACGACGAACACAACTGTGCAATGTATGCGTTACTTCTTTGGTGAACATATAATGTATCGTGATCTATGGCGTCCGCTATAAAAATGTATAGATTGTTAAGAAGATTTAATAAATCGTTCTTGTAAATTCTACTTGCTAACTTAAAACAGAAGTCCAAAATACCACTCTATTGGGTGGTGTAATTCGTTTAAGAAATAATAGGCCTAATATATGAAAGTTGAAAGGTGTAAATACACACTTCTTTTATTTCCTCCTTTTTTTAACATCTATGAAACTGGAGATTACACCAGGGTTTTATTTTATAATATTGAAAAGTTTTAGAAAACCGTTGATATATTTTTAGATTGAAGGTTTTATCTCCATAACTTCTCGTTATTGCTTACACAAACCATTATATTAATATTGCAAAGTGAGCACTGTATTTCAAGTCGTAAACTCCGCGTCCATGCCTTGAGACTGTGCAGTACTAATAATCATTCAGACATAACAGAAAATATAATTCAAAACTCTTGAACAAAAATCATAGAGCTATTCCTTATTTATTAATTTCGTAACGATTGATAAATGCGTTTAGTCCTAATTAAATAAGAAAGAAACAAGCATCTATAATGAAATCTTAAAGTCAAATATTGCCTCCACTTCCTTCGTATATGAGAAACTCGTCTATTCCCACCTCATCATTTAGTGTAATCAAGGTTTTAATAATATCTGTTAATGTTTTTGTTTTTTTTTCAGTTAAATTTAAAAATAACTGAAAAAAAATTACAAAAGTTTCGTCTTAAAACCAAAAAAAAACATCTTGAAAGCCACTATTCTGATAATGATAAAATCACCCTTTTATAACAAAAAAAACTTACTTGACATTGCAGCAATAATTAAGTTTAAAACTTAGAAGTTGTTATTAAAGCAGTAAACTATATTCGTAATCAACTAGCTGTAATTAGACGACTGGAAATTACACTCACTTCTCAATAAAATCCCGATTGTTATAAAAATAAATGACGTCGACATATTTTTTATTTATCTGATAGATACTTTGGTAACTAAATTTGATTTCTGAATAATTTTTGTGTAAACTATAGGTAACAAATTTGTTTTACTCTTAGATATATGTAAAATGACAAAGTACTTCCAAACCAAGAGATGGTCGATGGCATATAATCTCCCCTAACTACCTTGTTTTAATCGAAATTTGTTAGTACTGGGAAAGTCGAAAAGTCCCTTATTAATCAACCGCTCGCTTTGTTTGTTGCAGAAACTTGGGGCTCGTACACCCACTTGCTTTACAAGTGTTTAAATACGCCATAAACGTACCTGCTAGTTGATTAAAATCTATTTTACCAGTATTTTTCAAACTGTGATTTTCTATTACTTGAGATTTGGCACTCTGGTTTTTGTAATTAATTTTTTTTTTTCATAGTTGTTATTCTAAATTTCATTGAAATGGATTAAGCCTTGTTTTGAGTATTTAGACTTTTATATACTTTATATTTTTAATACGTTATTGAACTCAAAAAGAATATATTCCCGAACAACTTAAGGTCTATTTCTTCCTGTCACGTTACTTTTGTATATATATATATAATAAAATTCTTATATTATTATAAATATATAATATAACAATTTTTTTCAAAATTTCTGTTGGAGTTAGATAAAGATTTGATTACAAGGTTTATTCACCTATAGATTTATTTTTCAAAGGATCAGGTAGATATTCAAAAAATAAATGTTTCTTTTTCTTTTAATCATTTCCTTTTTTTCAATTTTTATGTTATATATAATAAATAAGTAATAAAAGGTTTAAAGCATCTACTTTATGGTAAATTTTTTCTGTAACGAACTTGCTTAAGTAATTTCCTGAAAAACTGGAATAAAAATTAAAACGCCTTAAAAAGACACTACCGCATACACACACACATGTAAATCGTGGCGACTCTGATCAGTGTACATTTCAAGGTCTCGGATATATGACTCTAATGAGAACGGCTGTTTCAAACAGAACGCGTGTTCGTTTATAACTGTTTATAACAGAACACGACTGTTATAACTATATTTCCATTATAGAAATCAGCTATATTGCATTATACGTTTAAATTATGTTTAATGATACTTTTTTAACTGTTTTAATTCATATAAAATTAAATAATAAACTATACGATTTCGTTTAAATGACTCTGAACACAAATGAAATAACACAATGGAACTATCGCTTCATTGGTTTCGACAATTAACCATATCGAGAATAATTCCAATCTGTTGCCTCTAATGTTGACAGCTGCTAAATCCCTCAGCATGGTTTATATTTGGTAATTGATTCGAATAATGTAGTCTACACGCGCTGTCATAGATATCTCCTTAGTTTCACAGAATTTTACCTAAATAGTTGCATTACGGTTTATAAATGATATAATAGCTGCATCGCTTAGTAATAATGATTAGTATAAATAGATCTCTCTTGCGTTGCCCTTGTTTCTCAATAAATCAACATCATATTTGCCTTAATAACTCAGGGATTTAGGTAGTTTTAAAGGTTCAAACTGTATACATGTTCAGTTGAAACTAAACTGGACTACCTAAACTCTGAACAAGTCAGGGTAATATGTTTTTATATTTGTTAGTAATGGACATTTTCCTTGGTAATTGACTAGAAACGTTAATTAAATCAGTATAAAATGTGTTTTGGTAGACTAGCTAAATTGTGTTGTAATATGATTAAATTGATTAATTTTGCATTATTGTAGATACTGTAATTGCCGAAAAATAGTTTGCTGGCAATAAATTCAGAAAAAAATCAGTTATGAATTTTTGCAGTATTGCAGTTCTTTTAGGCCTAAAGAACGTTAAATAAAAAGTATTAAAATTTTATAACTTATATTTCGAAAAATTAACATTTATTTTAAATTATTGAAAACAAATAATCGAGAACCAATTTTAAATGTTATTTGGACAATTTTTAATTCGGTAAAAACTTTGGAAATTAATTATATTGATATGAAAAGTGATTACTCAACAATTTTAATCTTTTCTGAAACATTTAGGTTTAAAAAGGAAGTAGACAAACAGAACGCGTTTCCTACCTTTTAAGTTTATTTTAATATCCGGAATGACCTCACGATGTTACACTGTTTATTCCCGTTACTCACTGTATATGGCCTAAATTTCCTCTCTGAACAATGATTAATGCGTATTTCATTCCTTCAGGTCAACTCTGACTTTGCTTAATATCTTGTTTGGAATGATAGACAGCCACCAACTAAATCTTAATACGTGTTAAAGAATTTATCTCAATAGACCTTTTTGTTTTAGACCAAAATAGACAACCACAAAATAACAGTTCTATTTTTTTTTTTTTTTTTTTTTTTGTCAGTCCTATGTCGATTGACTGACAAAGATTTTAGAAAATATTTAAAAGTTAGAACCAGAATAAAAATTTCATTTTATTAACAATTTTTTTTTTCTAAACTATAATAGGACAAGAATGAACCGGATGGAATGCAATGTCAAAGTGGGATACCTTGAAACCAACCTTTGAAATTACCTCATCCGTCACTTAACAATTGCAGTTTACGTCACTAGAATTCATCAGTAGGGCTTACACTTATTTGTCTTCAGTAAGCTGCCTTCCGTACATTTTAACTCTATCATTTGGGTTTATTACTATTCAAATTATATAGTTCACCAGACATATGTCACCAGTTACCAGTAATATAAAACTCGGTATGTAAGTGACGAGAATTTCGTTTAGCTATATTAATGGATTGTTGACGATCTAGAATTTTATAATTGTATGTGCATATCACCAAGATGAATAAAATAAACTGTAAGAGCTAATGTATTAAAAATAAAAGGAAACTTCGGAAATATAGAGAGACTGTGGCTACCGAATAGTCTCTGTTGTGAAACCACAGCCACAGGAGAGGCACTTATGGGATTCCCCTCGCCCTTAAGGCTCTTGCTACAATTAAATGTAAATATTAATCATTAATGGAGATCCCCTTAAAAAGCCTCAAATTTTGCTTGACTGTTCGTAATCATGAAATACGGGAATATTTTTAGGAACGAATTGATCACCTTCTGACAATAAATCGCAACTATAAATACCAGTATACAGTCTTGGCCAATCCGAAATGTCCATACAAACTTGATTACAAATCCTCAAACTTCGACTACACGTCATTCGTCAATGTCTGTCAATTTCTTTTAAATTTGTAATTTGACACGTTGGTATGGATTATTAACCTTTAAAATATTATCATAATCGATAAAATCAATGAAGAAAAATAATTTTTAAACTTTATACACATTTCTGAATAATTTATGAAATAAAATATTAAATGTTGTAAAATTATGAACGCTAAAATATAAGATTACATTACAGCCCACGATGTTTTACAAAAGTAAACTACCATATTAAATTTTCTTGAAACTAAAATTATATATATATATAGTATTTTTTTAAATATTTATTGTTCTTGATTTACAATATAAGTTTTTAAAAACAATAAATAATCTCGAAATTTCTATTAAAAACATTATTATATTCTAAATTTACAATTTTTCTGGCACTCATTACCTTGAAATATTTAAAAGTGTTTATAAGCCCTTCCCAGTCCGACTTTCTTACTGCACCACGGAAACAATTGATGTTTTTATGTTAAGAATTTGGAGTTCTTTATTTTTTAGGAACAAACCTGTTAAACCAACAATAAAACTTATCTTGAAATCCATTTTTTAATAGAAGCTATGCTATCATTCATGAAAAATTATTATAGATATTAATTTTCATTTTTGGGTGTACGGTTAAAATTAACAATTTTTACAACTAACCTTTAATAATTTTATAGTGTAAACTACATATGGATATTCTTGTTTTAAAGTTAAAGATAATGATGGGTTTTTAAAATTATGAACGTGGCTTAATTGCCATTTGCCATTATTTGTGTATATGAAAACTAATACACGACGTTTTGAGAATATAAATCAACTCTCGTTATCAAAAAACGTAAAGTTTATCTGTCTAAAAGTGAAAAATATCAACTATTATCTGTGTGTAAAAAACCATTACTACGTTTTTCTTAAGTTATAGATTTAGTTTTAGTTTCCACCATGGCCCTGGGCTACTAGGCTATCTTAGTGTTATTCACTTTTATGCTCTAGGTTTAACACTTGATAAAGAGAGTTGATTTATACTGACGAAACGTCATGTATTAGTTTTTATATACAGAAATTATAATAAATGTCCTATTAAACCATATGATATGTATATTGTTTTATGCAGTTTTTAGCTGCAAACAATAAGTTTGGTTTTCAAAACAAATTATTTAAAACTACCGCCATTCTTAAAATAACAAATAGATTTTTTATTAATCAAAGAAATTGTAAAATCTGTAATTAAATGTATATTTATTTAAGCTTAATTTGAATAAAATTGAGGGGAAATTATGACCACTAGAGTGATATTGCTCAAAACTTGTTCTAGCTGTCATAATAGGTGTTAATTTGATGGTATTGTGACCAAAATTTGTAATACTGTAGTTACATTTTAAAACAAATTTCACTAATAATACAAGAAGCGTTTATCATAAAAAACA
The DNA here is from genome assembly GCA_963513935.1 of Aphrophora alni. Taxonomy (NCBI): domain Eukaryota; kingdom Metazoa; phylum Arthropoda; class Insecta; order Hemiptera; family Aphrophoridae; genus Aphrophora; species Aphrophora alni. The sequence continues at coordinate 117,920,744 of OY740766.1, read as the reverse complement.
CTGATTAATATTACATAGATCTCCATTCCTGTGTTGCCATTCAATGTTTTCTGGTACAAGGTCAAGTTAAAATATCAAGTTGAACTTTCCAGGTACAATCAAGGTAACAAACCAATAACTGCAAATCAACTTTGTCAAGATCACTAGTCACTTCAACGTATTTTCCTTTAAAAATAAATAACTTACCACTGCCCAAATTGTTTTGTTACCATTCAAATTTATTAATATAGCCCAAATATATTACCAGAGAACTATCACAAGTCAAATTTGCAAGTCAATTGTCGTTAAATACTAAACAAATGTTTCTTTTAATATAGGCCCTGAGCTAATCAAACTTCTACTAATAAATAGAAGCGACAAATCGGATCAGCTGGTAACTGTTCACATAAAGTTGATGATATCCATTACACAGTTAACCCTAAAGGCTAGATGATAGAAGGCTAGAACAAATTCCTGTGTAATGGATGTCAGAACTAAGTGTTATGCATTCAAACAAGACCAAATGTAGGTCAGGTCTAGGTCATAGCCGTGGAAACTGTTGCTAGTTTGCAACAACACCAATACTCGCCATAAGGTGTATAATTACCCGATGCTGTCCTATGCCAAGTTCATTATTTACTTTCACAACTTTACATGATCGGATGATAGTTAAATGGAGGTTAGCTTCACAAGACATTGCACGATTCAAGCTAGGCTGGATGTAATCTTGATCCCTAGTTCACATTCATTACTACCCTTGTACTTGCAAGACATAGGTGAGTTTCTCCTGCCGCGGTCACTCTTAAGCCTGGGTAACTATGCAGTTGTCTATACAGGACAACGAAGTATGTTTAATAATGCGAAAACTAATGCACACACAATGTGGGGTCCGAAGTAATTATTATAAAATAATAACTTCGAGAAATTCAGCGAGTATGGAAATGGCAACTAAAGTTAAATGTATGTGTTTAAAAGATTAAGAAAATTTTGTTTACAGTCTGACTACATACCGTAAACAAAACAAGTTAGATATCATTAGAAAGGCATTGACTTAAAATAGTGGCTTTTCAAGGGTTTAAGTTCCCATCTCCCCCACGGTAATCATAATTTAATTTCCTGAGGGTTAATTGTAAAGCAACGGTTGAACGTACTGTATATCCGAACGTTCATTTTAAAGATGTCTTCGCCAAGGGTTGAGAAATTATACGTGTCTCTAAACGTCTAATAGAAAAATATAAATAAAATTGATAAGTTTAAAAAATCCCATTGTAAATCAAATGTAACGATTAATACCTTAAGCCTTACATTAAATAAAACTGGGCCTGTTCTTGCATTGCCCGTATGCTTCTAGTCATTATAAATATTTTTCAATTAGTACAATATACTATTTTTCTTGATGATATTTATATAACAAGTGTAAAGACTGTAAAGATTGTAGCTAACATTTCTAACATTTCAATATTAATGTTAATTTATCTATGTTAATTAAATTTGATATATCTGTGGGAAAAAATAGAAAAGATATTGATGCAGCAATATTAAAGATTTAAAACGTTTACTGATCACGGACATTCGTCTATCAGACAAACAAGGAAAATGTAATTCCTTTGTTCGTTAAGTGACAAAGAACAGAAATTTTCGTAGCGGAGATAAACTCAACACTAATGGCTCAAAGTGGTAGACAGAAAATGAGACAACCCGCTGTTATCAGATCTTACAAAACCGAAGAACACGTGTTGTCTGACAGACGGAAGTTTAGTTTCAAGATTTTAAGTATATTTCTTCCGGAACCTTGAGACCGTTATTTTTTTTTCATCATCACTGTTAACAAGTTAGGAATGCTTAGGTTAGTTTTTATGTTTATATTGTACAGAATATATACAGAAGAGGTGGCGACTTAGTGAACAACACCTTTTTGGTGTCAGTGAAGCCCAAATAAATGAACCGATTTTAATTATATATCTTGTGTAGGCATATTTTGACCATGTCTAGGGTCTCTTTTTTTCATTTGTTGAATAACTTAAAATTTAAAGTACTATCTATAAGATAAAAACACAAAACACCTATATCAACAAAGTCGTTTTTAACGATTTTATTCAAATTTTGTTGATCTTTAACGTTAACCTCTTGCGACATATTTTTATGATTGGTTTTCCGTTATTGCCCTGTCAGTAGTTGATAACATTGTAACAAACAACGTTACATCAAACAAGATTCAGCATGAAGACAACAATGATAATATGTACTAATAATGACAAACCCTAACGCTTTTCATTCCGGTTCATCGTACATTACGGATGTAACTGGTTCTATTTTTCTAGTTTACGAACTTTCACGAAATAAAAATGCTATTGTTGCGTTTTTGTGTTACTGTTGTTTCATGAAATGGAGTTATTTTAATCTAAATAAACTAAACTAACCTTTGGTGGGAGGATAATGGAAACCACATAAAATGAGTGGCGAGACGATAAAAGAAAATACCAATGTGTCTATAGTGTCGAGCCCTATTTACCCAAATGGAAGGTATTGGTTGTGGGTAAAACACTCAAAACGGCCGTGGAGTTGTTATGAAAAATGTAATTTATCAAAATATGTTGTAAAATTGCAAACAATTAAAAAATTACCTTCAGGGAGTAATTCCCAAAAAGGAAAACAAACCTTGATACAACTTAATTCCACCTTATAATAAAATACGATTGTATGACAATATTAAAGCAAGTCTAGACAACATTTAAATATATAAACATTGCTTAAAAATGTAGGCGTACATAGCTCATTTTCTTTTTTTTACTTACAACTAAGGAACTGATTAATTTGGCGACTAATAGTTTTGTTTGATTCTATTGGGCACAGATGTGTGAGAGATTATGTTAAATGTGTATGTGTTTAATTTTAAAATATATCAGTTTAAAACTGGGCTTATTACACTGAAAACGCATCCTTTAAAATGGAATCTTTGAAAGTCTAGTACTTGATTTGACTCTCTAACTTTTAAATTTGGACACATAGGCCTAGGATTAAAACAAAATATGATAATTACGACATCACTTTATTGTATAATCTTAAAATTAAATACAACCTAAGTATGTCTAATGCATTTTATATTTGTAATTTACTGGTTGCTATCGTAATCAATTCCATAATATGAAGCGTGTAAATACATATCAAAACACACATTTACTATGTCCTAGGATATTTTGTAATTATAAAGGTATTTTACAAAACTATGGGCTACAGAGAATATATGTTTCATACACACACACACACACACACACACACACACACACACACACACACACACAAACACACAAACACACACACACACACACACACACACACACATATACGCTAAGTGTATAGATTCTGTTATTTAAGAGAAACTCTGTCAAGACAAACACTCAATTTTATTTATATAAAACGTGTAAATGTAGCCTAATATTAACGACATTCTCTTGTAATAAATCCTAAAATTAATTAATGGGATTAAATGGTAAAAAGTCTTAATAAAGCACTTTTCTGGTTATATTTAAAGTGTTAACTAACTTATTTGTATTAATTTTGATTTAAATCCTTTAATTAACTTAAAGCTATATCCTTAAACATTTGAGATATATAGAATTCAATTTAAATATCAAGTATGTGGATAGTTTATTTCTATATTCGACTTATTAACTAGAAGAATACTTTCATGTTTATCAATGACTAGGACATGAGGAACAAGTAGGTTTATGTCAAGAACCTAGACTAGAGATAGTGGAGTAGTGCGACACGGTTACATTTCACGGTAATAAATTGTATGAGAGTGACATTGACTAGTGTTGGTTCCAAACACCTTCGTAGTAACAGAACTAACCACTTTTAAAAAAACTAGATTTTACTTTTGGTATAATTTTCGCGCTCCGATAATTTTATTAAGGTTTTAACCTACAAAGCGAATATTTTGTGTCTGGAATAAGATAAGTTTAGAAAGTTGGTATTATTTTAATATCAAAACTATAATACCAATGTTATATTTAAATGAGCAAATGAGACATGAAAAAAGTAAAATTTTCAAATGTGGTTTGATAATACCTGGTCAATCGATTAAAATTACCGTTTTCTTAAGTGTTTACGATTTTGGGTTAGAGATTAACACATTTTACAGGTGTACGATTTCACGCTAACAGCTCTTTGATTACTGTCTAATCTACGAGTATAAGAACTGAGTAACTTGTTAGTCGTTCTTTCCAGTTTCCGCATCTTTATAAACTACAAGAACTATAATATAGGGGCCTACAACTTTGCAGGTTGCAATTTTAATTAAATTTGAGGCATTTAAATTACCTACAATTTTCATTTCTTATATTATATTTTTTAAATTTTAAAAGCGATTTTATATATATAATAGTAGTTTTAATTTGTTTTGTTTTTAAATTGTTCTAGTTAAAATAAAAACAATCCCTGTCACCATCGTCTTAACAAAAACAGAACATAAAACGCTCCTTCACATAAAACTAACAATAGACCAATGATTAAATAACTATAACAATAAAAATTCAACTTCACCTACTGCCCTGTAATCAAATTACTATTCCTTTCAATATTCACATTATACTAATTGATCAGATAAGGGATAAGAAAGAAACTCCTAGTTCTTAAATACACCGTCAGGATCAGAGAAGAAGAGTTGGTCAAGAGTGATCTGATAGATTAAGAAACGTCTAGATCAAATAGATAATCATCATGATACTCACTAAGAAGAAGAATAGTAAAACACACTATATTTGTATTTTTATATATTTTATCTCAATAGAAGATTAAGTTTGTTATTTAAAAATTGTCATATTTTGTTTTGCATTTTAATGTTATTCTGAGGTAAATCTTTGAAGCTGTCAACATGACATGGAAACATGGGAAAATGACATTTAAATAAAGTTTAATAAATCTAGAACAAATTCAATAAGAAAACAATCGATTATGAAATGAATCACGTTTCGATGACATTTTAGTCATGATTCATCTATTAAAGCAACACTTTGCCAGCAAGTTTTATTTCTAGGTAAAATCTTGTAAAATTTGTATAGCATTTTCTTTCTGTTTTACAAAATATATTCAACAATTTTTTTTTTAAATTGGCAACGAAAACATGACCATCTCTTTTTATGATCAATATAAGAAACAATTTGTCAATAATTGGAGGTTGTTCAAATTTATCAATAGCACATTTTAAACTATACATTTTAAACTGTACCAAGTTTAAATATTTGTTTTCTGCTGTCTCAAATTACTATAACAATCAAAACTAATTCTGTTGAAAAGATATTGGATATACTTCATTATGGGGAATCAAAAATTTAAAACAAACCAGGGAAATCAAGTTCCCTGCCTGGGAGTAATTGAAACGGCCAGATCTCTCCATATGATACCATAAAATACTTATCACTATATTATAAAAGTTAGAATAGAACATTTGTACAATTTGTGTAAAACTTGTAAGACTTTTTAGATTATATAAGACTTTTAAAATACGAAATCTTTTAACTATTTAAGGAATTTTAGATTTCAATAAGGCCATTTAAAATCAGTAAGATTTTGAAAACCTTTTATGAGACTTACGTCTGTTAGAATGTAAAATACGTTTATTTTTCGCTTCGAGTGTCTCAGGTTCTTCCAGTTGAATAAGGGGTAATAAAATACAGAGATATGCTTTTAGGGTTTACAATAAATCCTTTACTTATGTAAAGTGACACACACTTTACACTTAATCTCTTGACATTAAATTTCGACATTCATGCACCCACACTTATTGGATATTTCAAAATTCTTCTTCAAAATTATTTCCTTTAAGTTCTAATATCAATAAGTTCATACATAGTTGTATAAAATTTTGTTCTAAAATATTTATAAATATAATTTCTTTATTTTAATTTTATAATAATTTACTACCCCCTTAAAATAGTTATACTTGGAAATTCTAAACAAATGATGGTATTCTCTTTATTTATTTGTGGGTTATATTTATTTTATGTTTTATGTACTTACTTAAACAATAATGTTCTTCAGTTTTCTGCATGAAGGGCACACTACACAACACTATATATTATTTAAAAAAACGCCTTTTTCAAAACACACTTCTTATTTCTAATAGTTTCACTTATTGAATTTGTACTTTGTACTTTTTAAATTTATGAGTTATAATTTTCAATTCCATTTTTATTCATACTTTTAATTTTATTAAAATTCGACTTCATTTTATTATTTCAATGCCTATCATTTAGTTGTCTGGGCCTGAATAATTAGCTCCTCTTCTCTAACTGATTTTCCCATCTCCGTTCTTCCTTATAGTTTTAAGATTTTTCAGTTCTAATTGATGAAAATGGTCAAGGGAGTTGATTAGTTGTCGTGAATTAAGGTTTTTATTCTATCAGTCTTACAGGTTTATGCTATTATTTTACGTTTTAATTTTACATTAACAATTTTTTTAAATCGTACATTATTCTTGAAGTTTCATATTTTAAGCCTTAACTTTGCTTGAAATGACTGTCTGAGAGGTCAAATGATATTTCCAATGGCGTACAACAATAATTTGTATATCTGCCTAATGTTAGCGTTATTATTTTATACAGAGTGTAAAATAAGTCCGGATAATGCCAAATATTTAAAGAACGGCTTAAAATTAAAACTATAATTTGGTAAATGTTTGTGCAGCAGCTTTTATTTTTGCTCTTTCAATTCTTGTATACTAACTTTAAAATTTTTAATATAAAAATGACATGTGACACATTGTTTTTTAGTACCTTTTGATTGTAAAACCAATGTTAAGACCTTTTTTTTTAATAACTTGTTTCACTTCTAAGATATCGACAACTGAGCGCGTTAAATAAAACAATTGGAACACACTTAAGTATAATAGATTTACCTCTGTATACATAATACAATGTTTGGTAGAACTAAAACATCTGTTGTTGTGCATATTTATTGTTGTGTTGTGTTTTATCGTGTTTTTTTTACATTTAAAATTCAGTAAATTCAGTTGTTTTTGAACAATGCCTATGATGAATGCTACTTATTTGAAACCACCTACTGTTGTGTATTAACAACAGTAGATCACGTGGTCGAAAACACTAGGTTTTTTTTTTTTTTTTTCCAAATCCGGCGACCTTTATGATGAATTTCATTCATAACACTTAGTAGTGTTATCAGTAGATATAGGGCTATGTTTTCCTAGTAACATTAATCATAATACTTTTATCAATTGCCTTGGTATTTTAATTAGATGATGATGTTGCAGAATGAGTTTTTAATTTGACAATATTGAACACTTCTGTAATATCAAAACATCGAAATCCTTAATTTTAACTTTAGTTTCTAACTTTTCGTGTGTCTTTTTTAGTATTGTATTCAACGCGGTTAAAATGGTCGATATCTTAAGAACGGAAAGAGGTGTTTAAAAACCTGGTTTGAAAATTTGACTTTACAAGCAATAGGAAAACATTTGTCGAATGAACGAATTTCTATTAAAATTTTTTTATTAGTTTTTCAAGATCGTGCCAAAAATTGAATTTTAAAGAGGATACTCGACAGAAGATAATGCATGTAATTGTTTGCCTTACAGTAAAAAAAAACTTCCAAAAAGTGTAAGTGGGAGGAACTTGTTTATTAGTAGAATTTCGCATAGGCAATCTGTATTTATTGAGGTCAGTTGGATTCATTCGCACAAGTAAGCAATATGTATTGAGGTCATTTGGAGATACGGGTTAAACATTTAGTTTATTTTAATTGTATTGTATGACACAAATCTATACTTTGTAATTGGGTGTGGGAATGGTGTTACTTGATGCACACTTTCTCTCATACCTGCCGAAATAAACACTAAATATGAATATTTAAATTGTATAGTAAAATGTCATTTCAGATGAGAAACCGAAATTTAAATTATTACGGTCAGGATTTGTTTTTACATTTGATCAAAATGTCTGAATCGTTTTCTTTTATGTACAAATAATCTCAATCCTCCCCACCTCCTAGGTCCCTGCTATACTGACGAAAGGAGTCACTGATTTTTCTAATTTACATTCCAAAAATAAAAATTAGAAATAATCTTTAATCAACGTTCTCTAACAGATTTTTTATCAGTTCTAAACCAGACCGAGGGATCTGGGAGACTTTTATTTAAGACCTCCCCTGTAGTGTCATTAAAAACTGAACTAAAACTTCATAATTTACAAATCACATTTAGCTAGAAAAATAAAATATAAAAGTTATATTTAATTACAAAACTTGCCGTTACAATTTTTGTTTAAATAACTTTTTTTAATTGGGACAGAAGATCTTTACATTATATTTAATGAAAATCACAAGAAACGTTCTTGAACTATCACTCTATATATATATATATATATATATATATATATATATATATATATATATATATATATATATATATATATATATCATATAGAGTATAGTACATAAAACTTACAAACACATATTTCGTTTCACTCGCCATCATAGCTGCAACTCCTAAGGCTAACTGAACTATAGAGGGACAGAGTGAGAGCTATTATAATAGAGACGATCAACTCGACATGTAACACACTACAATTTATTTCCTCATAGAAACTATCCAACAACAAAGAAGCGTTCTGTCCATTTTATTAGCGGATGTACCGTTAATTTCAAGTACAAAACCATGATAAAATTCCAACAATGGTTTTAACATCCGCTTTAAGTCTACGCCATGCTCAATACAAATAGATTAAATTCATGTCCTTGTCCGCCGCTTTATTACCCGGCATGCCATGTTGTACAACAATCAACTCATTGTCGTCATCACGTGACCAGAGAAAGCTTATCACGCTTCATCGTGCAATGTTTACTTTCTTTTGGTTTCGTTTCTGCTATTATTGAAATCAAAATTAGATATGTACAATAAAACTAAACTTTATTGTAAAATAGCGATTAAATATAAGGCTGTTTTCTAGGTTTTGGACCATTTCAATACTTTTTAATATATATTTTTTTAATAATACTAAACAAAATTAATGTATTTTAAATGTTTTGTTAATCATACATATTCATTATCAAATTTTTAATAGTATAAAGAAGATATTCCCCGGATTACTTATCTAGTACTTAACATACCCGTAAAAGTTAGTGAAACTAACTTATTACTATGTATACATAAATCCAAATATCAGCCTGTATAGTTAAACCCAAGTGACCCAAAATGATTAAATTTCACATATAAGTCGTAGGTGCTCATTAAGAAAGGTTTTGATCATTCCAAACCTAACGAGAAATTGGTTAAAAATCAAAATCTCTCTTATCTCTTTTTATGAATTGTTCGTCTGAAAATCGGTATATTTAGTTATTTTTTCTAATGATTAATACTAAACATAAATAATTTCGAAAACAACAACATTAAAGGGAAAAAATAAAAATTTATTTATATCGGACGATGGCGATCATTACTATAATTTAATGCTTTAATAAATAATTATAATAAATCTCTTATTTTCATTTTGTCTTATGAACTTTATTTTCATAAAATTTAATTATCTTTCCAGAAAAACAAAACAACGTTTTATCTAAATAATTATGTACATAAATACATTTGTACTAATTGTAAATAGTTCAATAAGACCAAATCAAGAATAAAATTGTTACATATCGTTGCGAATTATGGGTATTAAGCTAGTTTTTAATTAAATCAAAAATAAACAAAACATTATTACCAAATATTTGTTGTCTTTATCTCTTTGACAATAACATTGTATTTCACAAAAATTGCCAAATGAGAGTTGTTGCGGTTATTCAATGTTTCTCACATGGGAAGAAAGTAGGAATTGTAGAACATTATACTCAATATAACTTTGTGAAGTTTTATTCCTACTATAAATGCACCATACATTTTCAATTTTTAGTTGATAGGGAAAAATACGAAGTCGATTTGCGAATCCATTTTAAGTTATCATAACCACAACATACAGACAGACAAACAAAGATAGTAATTTATTAAACACTACTTATTTTGAATTTTAGGAACATCAAAACATGTGAAGATAATCTAGATTAAGATATAATGAAATGTTATCTAATCAAATACAACCCGTCAAAAGAAAACTGTTATATTTCTGATGTCAAACACACACACACACACACACAGACACAAAATAATAAAAGATAGCAAGTAATGAAACAAAATGGAAAGGCCTGGACACACCTAACATTGCAATAGCATGACCCCACAGACCTTCTATTTGTAGAAAGGTTGAAACTAGATCGTTCGTGATATGGTTGTCTGGACTAAATACAAAAAAACGAATATCGATTTTAGCTTAAATGCAAATTCTCCGTTACAAATTGAGTGTCCAGAAACAGAGTGATACTTTGGAAGTCAACTATGTAATGAATAATTGATGTTATTTTAAATTTATGATAGTGATGAAATAAATATAAAGAGTGTTCATGAAATGCTTTATCAAATTTGGGTAGGTGGTAGCAAACATCAAAATAAACAAATATATCACGTGTCCTAAAACATTTTGTTATTAATCTATCTGTTTGTGCGTTTGGAAAATATATATAGAATTCCAGAACGGATTGAAATATAATATCATACATTGCAGAAAGTTTATATTATTAGTTTACCATTTGTTTTATAAAATCCCATAATTTAACACCTAACCTTTTTCAAATGGTAATAAAATTTTGTATACCAAATATCTCGAAAACATAACAGTTATGTTTTTGTTGTTTTTTAATTGTAAACAATGAGATATTTTTGTTCTTATAGTAAATCAAAGAATAACCAAGATATCAATAAAGACAGCAACAAACGAAGAGCTTTTCTTGCCTTTCTATAAATAATTTTCTAAAAGATAAAGTTAATGATGATGACTCGGCCAGTATTACGTGATGTTTCCCAACATCCAAAATAAATAAATATTTTTGTTTAGTTTTACCCCCGTAAATAAATGCTGTCTTTTGAAATGATTTTAGTTATAAATACATCTTATGAAATACTATGAAGAATTTCAGTCATATCACAATTGATACAGGGGGATAAACAAAGATTTTGTTTTCTGTGGTTTAACGCTAATTTAATCCTCTTAGAGATTATATTGTTCAAAAACCTTTCTTATTATGCAATTAGGACAAAAGAACAACTTTCTTAATAAGTTTAACTCATTTGGCCACGTTTCTGTGATGCTGTAAAGAGTGATCTTTAATTAATACATATTGGTATGTAAATGAGTATTGTACATATATATGTCTTAGGATTGAATTAACATTGGTTTTGTACTTAGTCCACAAGTATTTAAAACAATCTCAAAATGGGCAACCATAATGTTAGCACGATATGCGACTTGTCAAAACAAAAACAACCCTATGGCTTCTAACTTTCACTGTAAGATCCTGGAAATGATTAAAACCATATTGTCTAGTAGAAAATGTTTACGTCACGTTACTCTTGCAAACACGATCCTTAATCAAAAATATCTATAAGGAAATCGGTAGTCAGCTGACAGATTCAAGCGTAGCTAACCATACGATCCCACAGTATCGGAATGTGAAAAGGAGGTCGGCATTTCAGGTCTATAAAAATTTTAGTTCTTAGAACTCGGGAGGCGCGGAGCACATTCTGCAGCCTGAAAGACTACTTTCGTTGGGAAACCAGTTGAACGACTTCTGCAAACGTTTTCACCTTTCTATCGGTTCATAAATTTCTTTGCTGTGTTGATTTTTTTTACCTTTTCCCATTATGTGAGTTTAGATTAAAACTTACATCATAAAATAAAACTAAATATTCAACAGTATCAAATGTGAAAACGTGTTATTTTAAAAACTTTATCTATGTCTGACCGAGTTGTGAGGTACTGTACTATAAAAATATAACTCAATGATTGTTTTTAAGAAATGTGGCATAATTGGTAATATTTCATAATATCTTCTATGTTGGGTGAAAATGTATGGTAATAATTATATTTCAAATATATGAAATTCAAATAAAGGATAATTGTATATAAATAAATATCATCAGAAATTTCAATATTTGCCGGTGGTTGAATTGTCGTTTTTATAACTTATATAAAATAACTATTTCTCTTTTTTTAATATACAGTGTATTAATAAAACAAAACAGCTTACTATCTCTGGTTACATTAAACATCGAAAAAAGGGCATTTTGTGGAAATAGACATCTATAAGTACAGAGTGAGTCAAAAGTAAGATACCATATACAGAATAATCCGAAAATTCATAAAATGTGGTTTTTTTTTACCCATATACATATTTTTATGTTTTCTTTTAAAATAGACCAAAAAATTAATTAAATCCGCATTATTTTATTATTTTTTTAAAATTAGTTTAATAGAATTTTAGTAGTTTAAAGTTTTAATTAGAAAATGCCATAATCATTAGGTGATTACAGGTAAACATTTAAAAAAATAATAATAATAAATAAAATAATAATAAAAAAAAAATCATTCTATTTGAACAACATATGCAAAATTGACTCATTTTTACAAAGATTAAAATGAAAGTTGTAGTTTTTATTATTAAGTTTACGTTACCACACATAGAGCGAGTTTGATTTTCCAGTAAAGATAGTGGTCAACAAAAGACATTATGATATGATTGATATCACCCTGCTGATTATGAGGGGGTGTGGTGATAGAAATGATCTTTCCAAGACGTAAGGTTAGGGCGCACAGATTTATTTAATAATATATTCCATTACACACCACCGATTTCAAAAACTACAGTTTACAATACGGTCCACGGTTTTTAAGAAACTGGAAGTATAAAAGACCTTGCGGGCTGTAGGAAACGAAAATCTGTGCCTAACGGTAATACGTCTCTGAAAGTCTTGCTGAAATCTGTAGATGGTGTGGATTATCGCAACTTAATCTAACAATGTATAGATTTACCTTGTTAGATTTACACGAACGATATTGCTGGTTTCAGCAGGATAACGCAACGTGTCAGGGACTTTTTTGGCCATCGTGTAATATCGAAAGGATTGTGGCCTCCAAGATCCAAAGCTCTTACTCCTGCAGACTTTTTCCTTTGAGGGTTTTTAAAAAGTAAGGTTTTCCAAATACAATCCTTATACACTTGACGAATAACATTGAAAGTGAGATTTCAAACATTACTGAGCAAACACTATAAAAAGTGGCTGTAAATGTTGTTAATCGTGTCCAATCCTGCATTGCAAACGGAGGAAGTCATTTTGAACATTTGTTATAAAAGATTAAAAGTAATTTGAATGTTGTATAATTATATAATGTTATATTAATTTTTTAAAGTACTGTAATAAATTCACGTCATCAAAAAAGTTGCGTCCTTTTTAAAACACCCAATGATATGTCATGATATTTTGTGAATAGTGTACTAATTCGAACTATATTCAAATAGGATAGAATCAAATATGTTATCATGTTATTTCCGGCCGAAGCAGATGTTTTCTCTCCAAACTGGAGTACTTCTCAGCGCTGCCCCTCAACGATACAACAAAAACGTTTGTAATCTATGTACAATCTACAAAGTAACAGTATAACTTACGATAGCTCCCTAGTTAATTTACAGAGCTTCTAGTTTGAATATTCCATAAGTCCATCACGTAAAAATCAATCATAAACACAGGACTAGAAAAGATATCACCAGCGATGGGATCACTAGCTGACTGCTGGGAATTCCCAAGAGATGCAATGCTAAGAAAATACAACTTTGAGAAACACTTCTCATCACTGTACTAAATTCAAAAAATGAGTGGGACGAGGAGCCCATCAACTCACTGGCAAATGTTACCATAGTTTGGTACACGGACAGATCCAAAACCAAAGGACAAACAGGAGCCGGACTATTTGGGCCAGGTATTAAGTAAAATTCCTCGAAAGTGATAGCTAACTCATCGATATTTTTCAGGCGGAAACTAACCTTATTGACAGGCGATACCAGAATAAAAACATAGCAAGTCTGTCACACAAGCAGGCTGCTATTTAAAACATCGAGTTCTCTAACCATCAGTTTAGCGATATTTTGGAAATGGTTTAAAAACTTAAAGAGGTAGTCAAGAGTAATAAAGTAGCTCTACTCTGGGTACCAGAACACATGGGAATGGATAGGATAAAAATGCAGATGATCTTACGAATAAGTGGGCATCCACCCCATTTGTAGAACCAGAACCATTCTGTGGACTTGAAGAAAACTATTTCAAGATGGAAATCAATAGTTATGTGAAGAAGCCAGTTGATCGAAACTCTGGAAAGAAACAAAAGGACTGAAGCAAGCTAAAGAGATGCTCAAGGAATTACTACCGTAAGAGATCCAGGGCTTGTAGTAGTAATCCAAGAATAGTCTAAGACTACTAACTGGTTTCCTTGCGGGGCACGGAACACTCAGAGGAAATTTAGGAAAACTTATAAATCTTGAAAATTACAGATGATACGACCTGTTATTATAAGGCGAGTGAGAAAACCCCTCGTCACCTACTAATAAACTGCCAGGCTGTAACTACTAAAACAGCGAAAACTTTGGAATGTTTCAATTGGAAGATCTACCCTCTCTAAATCCCTTTAAAATCATACAATGTATGATAGCTACGAGATTGGAAAGGATGATGTAACTGAGTATATTAGGAATAATAAAAGGCCCCCCGGACAATAGATCCATAAAACTCGCAGTGCAGTGGTAACACCTAATATTTTATAATACAGGCCTAGAAATTAAACTTTAACACATTCTTGTCTCTCTCGTCGGCACTATTTAGCTCCGTGCCAAAACAATTACGTAGAAATAAAAACTGCCGCCGCCGTTTATGCTTGCTGTTGTTGTTGACTATTTGTGAATGGCTAAACCTCGTAACGCTTGGCCGATCAGTCCACAATGACGACCGCCAAATCACGACCACATGAAATGTTACTTACATCGAGAGCTCGCTCCGCTTGAGTTAATCAGCTGCTTGAGTATACATTATTATGAAATGGATTACGAAACGTATTCCCGCTAAATGTTCGTGGGAAATCTGGACATTGAATAGGAAATATTTTGAGAAATTGAAGCGGTTATTCGACAGGTAATGGACTGGGAAGGTTTTAAGTACTTTTTAATTTCCGTTGAAGGTGATTAGCCTTCGGGCAACTCGTCTTCGATGAACTGTGAAAGGTTGTACATGAGTTTAAACCTGTCAATACAGAGTGTGAAAAAGTTATATAAATTTTTGAATAGGTTATAGAACAATCGTTTTTTCTTTCCTCTGTATCCATTTTTAATTTTACACACAATTTAAATATCTGCGGAACAAATTTATATTTTTCTCCATAATTTGCTTTTGTAGTGTTTATTTATTTTACTTTTTACCTAACCATTCTTAAAATGACGGCTATTTTCGTTTTTTAAACTTTTTTTGTAAAAAAGGTCGTACAACCTACCAGTGGTTTAGGTTTTCGCCATATCTTACCACAAACGTTCGTTTTGCATAGCTTTCAAATTACGCTCAAACTACTGTACTATGAAAAACAGGGGATGTATTTAAATTTAAAACATAAGAAATATTACCTGTACTGATTGGGATTTTAGTTGTGTTGTTAATTTATATGATAAATTTAATATCCATTGAATATGATTGAAAAATGCAATTTCAAAATACCAGCCTTTTTTGGGTAATTTCTTTTTGGTAACTTCTTTTGGTAATTACTTGAATCTGTAATAGCTCATTTTGTGCAACTTGGACCTGCATATTTTATTTCTAAGTTTGAGATGGCCAAACAAGAGGGGTAATAACAGCAAAAAATGGCGTCTTATGAGAGTTTATTAACTACTTCCTGCAAAATTTACTTTATATTTTTTTATAAGTGGTTGTGAAGGCAAAAACTTGACAAATTAGGCTACACATCTGTGTAAATTATCATAAAGTAACGTGAGAAATATAACATTTATCAAAAGAAAAACAGGTATAGGTGCAGGAGTTGTAAATTTTATAGACGTAAATAAAAGAGTTACTTTTGTAGTGGATTCATAGGAGTGATAATAAATGGGGAAGGAAAACTTTAATGCCATATATTTCAATAGTAATAACAAACAAATTACCTTTATTTTTCCGTATATGAGAGGGGATTTTATATATATTTTAATGGGATAACAATAATAATTCAAAAAAGCTTCATATTACACAACTAGATAATCGAAGAAGAGATTAGTGAAAATGGTTTAAAAATCGAATTGGCCTCTTAACAGAGCTGAAACAAGAACTTGAAAAGGTTTTTTTCGAAATTTTAAATTTTGTTTATCAACACTGAAAAGCAGGAAAATAAGATTCAAATATTTTATAAGAATTAAATTACCGGATTATACAATATTTTTGATATATAATATATAATAATTATGTTTAGTTTTTCATCACTCATTGATTAAAATTACATTGTTGCTACATTTAACCTAGATTAACTACGCAATACAATCGAAAACCTAATTAATAACAAACCTAAACCTGCTTAAACCTGATTTAATGGGGTTTACCCATTCTAATTGTTGCGAAAACTACAAAATTATCGATTAAATTTGTCTTAATATTTACTTCTGCAGTTTGGATTATGAAAAAAATAATATTTTTTTCCTCCTTTTAAAAATACACTTTTTTTTAATCTACAATTTAAACTTAATAGCCGTAACTAAACAAAAATTAGATTAGTTGTTCACCTGTAAATAAGACTGATAAATTGTAAAAAGAGATTTTACACCTATTTTTTTAAAACTTATTTTTAGAAAGAAATGAAACATCACCGTTCATTTCACAATTTTACCTGTTCCTTTTAAATACGGAAACATAAGGTGTTCATTCAATAAAAAATAAACCTCCAAACTTGATCTTCCAGACAAAGATTACTTACGACCTTCAAGAAACCATTTGACCTTCAAATCTTTCTTCCTCATTTACATGAGGACTTATTCAACATTCCCCAGTCCCAGAACGGAGTCAACCTTTAGAACACGACTATAAACAGGTATGTATAACGGCAACATTGGAGAGGTGCAAGTACTCAGTGGGTGCTACCCGTCTCAGATGTTGAGTGTCTGGACCGGTTTTGCTTTGTCATCGTGTGTTTAATGTTGTTTTAAATACTTCTTAATATTGTGAAAAAACTTTGGCCAATAGTTTACAGTCCGAAAAATTTCAGACAAATGTAAACTACTTTGCAGTTTCAGAAGCGGTTCAAATATTTCTCGATTTGAAAAAGGATGAACTTTGCTTAATGTAAAATGAATCACGGATCCATGAAAGGATGTAAACTACAACGTGGTTTCAGAGAGATTGATATAAAACTGCGCTGATGTGTCATTCAATGGTACAAATAAATCGATGATACATATAAATTAGGTTGTGGATTTAGAAACTGTAAATACAAATTACACCATGGTGCCAAAGAAGGATCAGTCATAAGTTCAAAAGAGACCATGTATACAGTCAGAGGACTTTATTGACTAATATGCCAACTTGTTCTCTGTCTCTAATGTAAAAATAACCATTATAAAATTATACAATTATTTTGGAAACAAATGATATTATCAGTATTATTTTGTAAATAATAACACTAATTACATATAATATGTGACGAAATCGCGGATTTAGTGTTTTTGACAAGTTAAGTTTTTTTTTACATTGGATTTTATTCTCACCTTATAAATCTAATATTAAAAAAAAAAATTAATATAATCTAATATTTCAATTGTACTTTTAAACTATTATTATTTTTTTAATAATATAATTTTAAACATTTTTTATATAAAAAATTTTGTTCTAACCGAATAAGTTAAGCAACAAAACAAACGAAATTTTATTTTCATAAATTATTCTAAAGGGTCTAATAACAAATCATGTTCGTATTTAGGCTATATCTTATAAGGCTTGGAAAAAAGACACTGTCACTATTTCGCCCTAATAATCGTTAATTCTTAACATGGTGTATTTTATTTATTTATTATTATTTCTTATGATTTTTTTATGAATCACCATTTAAAAATCTTATTATTCAAATCTGATCAATCGAATTTAGATAAAATTTAGACAAAATATAAAAGTTAAGTACTTTTATTTAACAAGATCCATTTATTTTTAATTATATGTAAACATCTCCAATGTGAGCGCGAGTATTTCAGAATGCTTCTGTTTATTTAGTGTTACGTGTATGCTTGTCTGAAAAAAAATGGTGATGTTTTATATTATTAATCTAATAATTATTGAGAAAGTATTAACATGTTTAAAAAAAACACAACGGCACCAAACTGACAAGATCTAAAAATACAATCTTGGATATCGTTCGAATCCAATTAGGAAGCGTTATATCAATTTATTTCATAGCTATTACTTTTCCCTTCAAGTTTGTGGTGAAAGTAGTATTTTCTGAATGTAATTATTCAAAATCATTACAATCCGTGAGAGTTCAATACACAAATTACTATGACCTTCATTTTAGACGTTGTCTATGGAATTTGATGACTAACGCCGGATTATTCTTGTAACTAATTATAGTTTGGCAAATTGTGAAAGTTTTCGCTTAATTGAGTTTTTTATAATAATTTCGTAGATACGATTTCTACAGATATTTTCTATTGTACGGAAGCACTAACAATGTATTATTTGGGAATTTTCTAATAGAAAACAATCTATTGTGGTTTCTTACATATTAGAAATTCAAGCAATCTGTACATTTTTGATGTTTCTAATAATATTTATACTATTGTATATGGACCTGATGTTCCCGCTTTCTGAGATATAAAGCGCACCTTTAAAATTCTGTTACGGATAAGTTTTAGTTTCCTAAAAAAAAAAACAAATTCGTGAAAATTATATGAGCGTTTGGAAGTTTTGAAAGTAAAAACATATTTGTTCTAATTTTACAGTAATTTTTAAAGTCTAAACAGATTGATCTGATTTAGAATTTTTTTCTATTCAATTCCAATATACGTTATTTGTAGGAAAAACTTCCGATGTCTCCTGTTTATTGTCAAACACCACAATTGTCTTCACAACCCGGGAGAAGAGATTTTTATTTCAATTATCCTCTTTCTTATGTATTCTATAGTGTGCTACACAAACCCCCTACCTTTAAAAAAATCCTTTATTGGTACATTAAACACTAACACTTTTCCATGTTGAGAAATTTTAAAATTCTGCTATTGAAACAGACGCAATGAAGTTTTAAGAACATTTTATAAAAGTTTCAGGAATCGGAATGTCCTTCTTAATTCATATAAATTTCATTCCAGTAGAGCAAATAAACTTTCAAAATTATTAGACCGAGAATACAGGTTTTTTTAAAAATTATGCTCCACCAAAACTTTTCTATCTTCTTCCAAACCTAACCACGAATTATTAAAACATCCCTATTATATCTCTGTGTAATTGGGTACTGGAAACAATTATTATTGAAACTGTTGCTGTAACTTTATCGCTTTTTCCATATTGTACGTTCAAAAACACTGTAAAAGCAGTTAATATTGTTCCTCTGTTGACAATGACGACAACTCTAATTTTATCTTCGGTTCTTGTTAATTACTAGTATTGTTCCTTAAAACAATAATGCTATTTCATATTAATATTATTTGTATGGCAAAATATTTATATTTTTCTTTTACAACTTATCTCACGCTTTGTTAAGGTAATGGTAACCCCTATAAATGTAAAACTATGGGAAGAGCTAATTCCGGAATTAAAATTCATTGATTATATTTTTTAAAAAAATTGTTTGTTATTATTTGTATCTCGTTACTATATTTTTTGTAAACATTTAGTTTTGCTATTATAGATTTTTATTTTTTTTTTCTAATTGCTTTTATTTATTTTCATATTAATTGTTAATTGTCGTAGGAGTGTAAATAATTGTAGTAATTATTATTATATTTAATATCAATAAACGTATTTTTTTCTGATTTAAATATCGGATCAAGCGATTTTGAACATTTTTTTCTTCTAAATTGTGGACGTTTATGACCCAATATACTAAACTGCTATAAAATTAAACTAGGATTACTAGTTAAATGAACAATACTAAAAGTAATAGCAATAATTAATTGAAGATTTTAATTTTATTGTACTTGCGATTTGACACATTCGTTTATATCTAACATTGTACTATAATTTTATGAAAATATCTGTAATGAATTTTGAAATATTCAATCTTTTAGGATGCCATACATGGTTTTCTTTTCATTTCTTAACCCGTAACTTTTGATTCCAAACTTTTGGAGGCTTGTATACTTTTGTATACATTTTGTTTGCTTAACTTTTTGTTTTATATATACATGAGTAAGAATATTGTGTACTAAAATTTAGTGAAAGCCAACTGGAAGATAATAATTCAGTTGTCTAAATATATAAGCCTATCGTGATTAAGAAAGCTAACCTGAACACATTAGAAGGAGGAGGAGGGACTATTTATGTGATATGAATAATCGAACTAACGACCATTAGAAAGTGTTCCACTTATAGATTGTTGTTATTGTCACAACGCAAAACATACGTGTTTTCAATGTCAAGTAGATCAATGGAATAATGTTGCTTGTGGTGAATAAAAATATCTTGAAAACATGCACCGTGTGTTTTACACACTTACAATATTTTCGTGCGATGGCATTATATCCATTATATTTTACGTTTGGGATATGAATAAATTTTGATAGTGATTCCAAGGCTTAATTAACCTTTAACGGTAACTTTTGACTTTTTTTAATAGTTAAAAGTCTTGCGATATATATTTCAGACATGTCAAAATCCATGAGTTTGAAGGAACTGAGTTGCTCATAAATATATTTCCACGTGCTTTCGAAATCAACAATTTTAATTCCTTTACATATTCTATTTTACTTTCTTCGTATACATTGTAAGAGATGATATTTTTATTTATCGCATATTTTTGATAAGAGGTGATAGTTTCAAGATTCTGTCCTTTCTTAGCACTCACAATAAAACCATGTTATTTTTTAAAATATTACGTTTGTCTTTATGGGTAGCCTTTATAACCATGGTACTTATTTAGAAATCTTAGTGTTCTCTGTAGCATCACAGGTCTTTATGTACAAATTTAATCATTTTAAAGTATTTGTTGTACAAAAAAGCCTAACAACTCTATATTCTTTTAAATTGTTTTTATAGCTGTTTCTAAGATCCACATAATAACAAATTAACCATACACACCCAAAATTGTTCTTCAAATAAATATGATCCAATACGCAAATTTAATTTCTAGCCATAGAGTAGAAGACATACAAAAACATTAAAATATAATTTTTATAACATTAGACACAACGTTTCTTTAAATCAGTGCACATTTGTAATTATCTGTTATTAACTTAAACTGAATGAGACAAAATGGACACAGATGTATTAAAAGATGTGTTAAACAAATATTTGAAAACTAATGACCTTTAAAAATGTATCAATCTCTTATTAAAACATTAAAAATACAACCTAAGATTAATGAAGACAAGAGAAAAAATAATTTTGAAAGGTGACAAAAAACACGATGTTATTTAAACAAATACTGTAAATGTGTGGAAAAATCTCTATTTATATTTTTATATTTTAATAAAAATTGTTTGTTTTCCAGGAGACAGATGGCTGGTGTCTTGTCTTGGAGTACTCTACCTAAGCAAAGGTCTTTTCTACCGAGTAGTCCCGGCAGATCAAACCTTTGCTATAGACCAATACGCCGGGGTCTTTAGGTTCAGACTATGGTGGTGCGGAGAGTGGGTGGAAGTGTTGGTGGATGACAGGCTGCCAACAGTTACCGGGAGGTTGGCATTCCTCCAGAGTCAACATTCGGATCAATTCTGGCCAGGACTTTTAGAGAAGGCTTATGCTAAGTAAGTAGTCCAATTATTCAAAAAGTTGTAGGAAGATTTTGGTGGATGGGAATAATTGACAACAGTTACCGGGAGGTTGACATTTCTGGAAGGTCAACTTCTTTTGAATAATTCTATCAAAAGTTTTAGAAAAACCTGACGAGTATTGAAGTTTTGTTAAAGCTGTGAATTATATCTTTATAATACACATGCAGATAAAATGAGTCTATAAAACATTGATTAAGACATGCAAAAACATTCCTATGGGTTGTAAAGTTTTTAATCTTTAATAAAATGAAGAAAAGATAGCCGTGCAATGTATAAACTTCTATTGATCCACAATTGGATATTCTATTACAAATGAAAAATCGTAAGAACCTTATTTGAATTTTTTTTCAGAATGTTAAAATTCATGGAAATAGCAAGTTTTATTATTATAAACCAGAAAAAAATTTATTTGTAATTTTCCCCCATGTATTTCACAAGGGAAGTAGGCATAGAAATAAAACAATATTTTTTGCGGATTTTTAAAAATATTTTTTGGGGTGGATACAACTAGACTCAAATTGGTAATCAGTAAAAACCACAAACATATCAGTTCAACCGTTTGGGATGAGAGACTTTCTCCAATTTTGTTTGTTTCTGTGGATTTGGTTTTAGCTCTAAAAACAAAACGTTATTATGTTTATTTTTGAATATTTTTAATGTTATAAACAACCTTTAAAACCGCGTTACTATTTTGATATGCAAAAGCCACAACTAACGCGATGTCCAACTTTCAAAAGATGTCTCCAATTAACGGGAAAGGTACAATCCGTCTTATAGCGTTACTCATTACTCACAATTTCTGATATATTGAAAATTGAAAGGCTTTTTGTTTATTTATTTACTAGTTTTGTTGAAGATTCCAAAACTTTTGAGACCATGGTTAAACTCTAGCGTGTATTTTATTCCCAAGAATTAATTTTTACTGACATCTCGGTTTATTTTGACGCACAATAAAAAAAAAGACGATTTAATGATTACGATTTAAATATGTTGAAAATTTGACTCTTTTATACCAAAAATGTCAAATAAATGTCATTTGAAAGATATAATAAAGTATAATTTTTAGCAGACTGTACATGTAAATCACTACAATTCAAACCTAAATACAAAATTTATACCCTCATTTGCGGTATCAAACACAAATTGGGTTGGTTCATTAGAAACTAACACAAAGAGACAGACGCCCAATAAAGCGTTGAAAGATCTTTGGTATATTTGGATCTTTGGTATTTTTACGTCGCTTGAACATTTCCAATACTCCTCGAAGTATCCTGTGTACATTTAGGCTATATATTGTATAATGCATTAATACCACCTTCCCTGACCTGACTCAAGATCAAACTTCCGGTAGTTCAGGTCAGACATTCCTGATTCAAACAATAACAACTCAGCTAATTTGATATTCCTAGTGTGCAAGCGTGAGATTATTACTGTACTTGTCGTTAATATATGACTTCGTATTGCGTGTATTTAATGCACTGAGTACCGTTTAACTGAGATAAAACAGGTTAGACAACTCTCCCACAATAAATATCCCTGATAACTAATTACATATTAACATTCCTCTTTCTGGAATTGTATTATGGTAATATTTATAAACCTACAGTAGTGGAAGAAAAAAATATTATCTAGAGTGGTTCTCAGAACGTTGTAAGTGCGTTTCGAGGTTAGGAATTTAATAGGTGTGACACTACAGGTGTTTGTAAAAAATAAAATTGTAGTTTTCATTTTTGGATCGTTATAGTTTTGAGTGATTACACCTAGTTTTCAAGTAACTATTTATTTCTAGGCCGGTTTAAAGTGCTTATTGTTTGGTTAAATATGTCACTCCTTCCCGTATTCTCTACAATAGAATGAACACAATTAATGTAAAGTGGGACCAAAATATGACGAAACTTCAAATCCTGTTTAGTTCATTTTAGACTCTAAATGTCTCTAAATAGAAACTAGCTGATAACAGTGAAAAGGTTACAGGAACCGTTTCTAAATAGCATCATTAGTATATAAAAAGAACGTATGCCAGATTTGGGGCATTCCCATTTTTTAATTAAACACTTATTGCAAAATACATGTTTTTAATAATTTGTATTTTTATATGACAATTTGAATGCCCGTTTGTGAAATTTAATTTATTGACAATAGCTTCCTTATTTTTCATCGGCGATTGGTGAGCTTGATACGTACAGAGTTGATATTTGAAAATTTATATTTAATTTAATGTGTTTGAAGTTGAATACTACACGATATATGAATAAAAAACTGTTTAAAATTACCGCCATTTTGGCTTTTTCAATTCGATTATTCTGATTTTCAAGTAGGTTGTATTTGAATATACTAGAGTTCTTTGTAGCAATTTCCATTTTCCTAGCTTAGTTTTTGTGGCCGATATCGTGCTTACTTACAGACGGCAACGAGGAGGAACGGACGGCTTGTCGAAATCACTTTTTCGGTTTCCTGGAGTCATGAAACGTAAAGATGAGTCAAAACACGGAGGTAGAAATATTTTTGCTACTACCAATCTTACCCTATACTGTATACTGGATATTTATATCAAGGAGCACGATGGTGATTTCTTCTGTATTAAAAAAAATTAGAGTTAAAGTTTGATACCAAAATCAAAAAATCAGTTATACGTTATTATTTGTCTGATAATTTAATTTCTTCAAACTGTATAAACGACAAAATAACTATCAGCTATTTCATTAGCAATATTATTGTAATTACTTATGAGATTTTTGGATAACATAACATTTTTGTGTTGCAGCGTTGGTACTGTAAGAATGTTATGATGATAGTGATATGAAAGTGTATACTCGTTATATATAATGACTGGGCAACACATTGGCCTTGATATGAGATCAGGAGCGATCGCAACTTTCAATAGTTGACCTATGACATAGCATGAATGTCGTGAGTACAATTTGAAACCGTCTACTATCAGTCTTACACGAGACAAACATCTTGACAATCAAGTAAACGATAACTCTAAGTAGGGTTCAGACGTTTTGAAAGCTATTTTTAACTTACAAACAGTTCGATTTTGTGAAGTCTGTTGAAGTTTTATTTCTTTTATTGTTTTGTTTTTTGATTTTTTTTTTATGTTGACAATTAAATTTATCTACTGAATAAATATATTTATTTGTTCTTTTGTAATTCATTTTGAAACATGTAAAAACATTTTTGAAAATTTGTTTGTTACAAGTGTCACTATCACTTTTTTTTTTCAGTTCCAATGAAATGATTAAAGATGTCAATTAAAAATTATATTTTATTTGATACTTTATTCCTTCCTCCATATTTTTTTGTTATAAAAGTGTTTAATTTCTAACATTTACGTAATATAAAGTTATATGATGAGTAAAAACACGTATGTAGGGTTTCTTGCAGATACTGTTTTTTTGATGACTGCCTATCGTTTGTCTGTCTATTTGGCATCTATCGTCTGTCGAATCTGAAGTTTTCTACAGTCCAAAAATGTAAACCAATTTTAATCAAATTTGATATGTGGGCATATTTTTTTTTCCATATCTCGGGAAGCCCTTTCATCTTTTGAAACTTAAAATTTCTGGATTTATGTGGGTTAAGAAAAAACACAAAATTTGGTTTTTCTCAAAATCTGCTCTAACGATTTTGATAAAATTTTATCCAAGTGTAGCTTCTAAAGACCCAAACAATCTCGTATTGGTCACCATCTCTCTAAAAGTGCTCTTTCGTGAGTTACCGGGGGAAAAAATCGCTCATGGAGCTGTTATTAAATACGTAAATTCACAAAATCAGCTCTACAGATTTCATTTAAACTTTAGTGGATTTTTGAAGATTGATGACACAACCCCGTGCGCAATACAAGCAAATCATGTTATTCAGGAATCATTGACGAAACAAAATTAACTTTGACCGTCATCATTAAAAACTCAATTTTAATCAGTTAAGCTACCATTTATTCAGAAGACGATGTTAGTGGCACCAGCGAAGCAACTTTAAGCTTTTATTTAAATATATATGCGTTTTAAATTTATTTATTACTCAAAGACGGTGACTTTGGTTCATTTTCACTTTTTTATTGAAAATTACCGAACTACATTTTTGGTTCAATTTTGTATGGTTTGAGAATGTTTGAGTGAATAAGTCTATCCAATGTTTAAACACCATGTATTTTATTTTAAAATTGTAATAAATAACTGATTCTTAACCTTCACATTTAGTAGACAAATATGATCAATGTAGATAAAGCTATTTTAAGAAGTAAAATATCAAATGTTGGTGTAAATACAATGTTCTATTTTCGCCTATAATCTCTCTTGAAAGTGAATTTATTAGACGACATATTGGATATGTTAAACCTTGGAAAAAAACATTTAAATCTTTAACATTATCTGTATTTGTCTTCAACTATATAAAATTCTTAGAATAAGTATTATATCTTATAATGATAATAAAAATGGTCAAAACTCTTAAACATCTATATATAGACTAATATCTAAAACAGCTTATATAAAAAAAAAAAAATTTAAATCGATGTCGTACACCATTGATAAACCAAATTGTGAGGAAAAATAAATTCGCCCTAAAATATCTTCATCTATTGAAGAGGTTAATACAAAATAAAGATTACCGTTTGACAATATTTATTACGTAATTTTGAAAGGATATTATTTCTGAAACGTTATTTTTTGTAAACCTTTGTAGATAGAAAATAACATTTAAAATTAAATTCTTAGATATGTAATTTAATAATTTATAATTGATATTATGAAAATGGATTTCGAGAGCCTCTATTTCACACACGATTGTAAATTTTAAATAAGTTCAAATAAAATCGTTTTAAAACTTGTTTTGGCCTACATCCACCCGTTTTATAAAAACACATATTATCTTAAAAAAGATTTCAGTCCGCCGTTTAAAAAAAGAGAAAAACTGATTCCATGGATTAGGAATTTCGATAGTTTGAAATATGTTCTATCTCTTAAAGTATCGGCGTCGGTAATAGGGGACCATTATCGTGGCACACCCTGTACATAATGATAGTTATTTCATAGATAAAACTATACAAATTAAAGCACCATAAATTAATACCTGATAGAGCATTACAACATAACTCCCCTGAAAACGGTAGGAGATTACTATCACAAAACGTTGTCCAATTGAGGCCTACTTTCACGCTTAAATTACAAGCACTTAACAACGATTAACAAATTTACAAAGTAGTCGTCGACCCGTCAATTCCAAATTTATTACGTTCCAATTTCATTTATTACGTAAACAATTTGCATAACAACAATTTGGTTTTGATTTATGTTGTATATTAGCGCAGGCAGTTGGTGTGACGTAAGAAAGCACATTGCCCTCTACTCCAACGTATTTGACCAGACGTCCGGACACCAACGAGCAGGTCCTTACGTAGGTAGGACCAGCATGTCCGATGTCAAACCGTATTTAGTTATTTTCTGTATCGGTGTGGGAATATGCTAGGGTGAATGAATTCATAGTCGCCAGAGAGTGTGCAAATTTAGTTTTTTGTATGTATTAAAAGATATATAGTATATCTAAACAAAGATGAGTACTTATGACCTTTTTTTAAACAAAATAATAGCAAAAGAATATGTAACATGTATTTTTACTTCTAATTAGTCCGGACACATACTTTATTAAATAATAAAATTAAGAATATTTGTAGGTTAACCTACAATACCTCCATTACTCTAAAAAATATTGGTCCATTTTATAACTTTCTTTTAAAATCAGCAGTTTTATCACAATGACGTAGATTAAAGGCTCAATCCGATAGTAAATTTCAACTTACCAGGTGTCTCAAAAGTCCGCCCTCTTTCTTAAGTTTCAACTAAAGAAAACAAAAACCTAATTAGACGGTGATAAGCTTATAACTTTTATTTCATATTATAATCCGCCATTTTAAACAGATTGAACTAAACCGGGTTTACAAAATTGTTTTCTACATTAAATAAGATTTCCAATTAGATGCAACAACACTTATTTTTGTAAGTTTGAATTTGGGCCCTCCCACTACCAATTTGATACCAAACCGTTATTTCACTGTGAATTACCAAATGAGTTTTTCTCATGGAGTATGTTATATATTATTATTCTCTAATTTCATGTATTGTCATATGTAATCAAATCATTTTAATGTTAAATACAAAGAGGCGTGACTCTTTATTTTAAATAGAGGAAACATAGTGACTTCTTTTCGTCGTGGTTTTTCAGTACTGATTAAAATGAACACGACACGTGTTATCATTTAAAAAATTTAAGTTCCACTGTCCCCAAAAACTCAAATTTAGGTTCAAGGTTCAAAATTACCCACATGACCAACGTTTAGTGCTATAAAGTTTCCTAAAATTTTCTTTTCCAAATTTAGAAGTGGTTGAGGGCTTTTGGAACGTTTACTGTACTACTACGTTTATATTACTTTTTATAGCATATTTTGAGAAAGTTTTTTTTTTCTAACGTCAAATATATCTACCAAATTTTCAATATATAATCATTTTAAAAAATAGTGAGGAGATATGGCGAAAATTATTTCATTCAAAAAATGAACAAAATTTGTCCAAAGAAGACTCCTCAATACGCAGACAACGATAAACATCATCGCAAAAAGCATTTCTCGATCTCACGAAAGTGATATATTCTCAAAAAACTGGAAATGTAATTTTACCCCCATTACAAACATTCCTTGTGAGAAAATGAAACGTTACGTACTGTCATTAAATAATGGTACTTGTAAAAAGAGTTTGTTTAATACTAACACAAAACAAGCTGCATGTTTCATAAGTATAAGTTATTAGAAGCTAATGAACCATGAATTACTTGACTAAAACAAAGTAATGGAATGAGTTGAAACAGAACAAAGGAAGTTCATGCAAAGCTTAGAGTTAACCAGGTCTCGTAAGCGATATCTCAACAAAAGGAAGGAGAAAAAACCACCTCTAGCAGCAGAATAGCATCGGCGCACTTTTTTGTATCTTGTGCACTGGAGTAGAATAGTATCTTCTTGCGGTAAGGTTTGCTTTTTGTTCTTTTACTTTTGTTTTCTACCGACTGGTGTTTTTCCTCAACATCTGTTTATCGAGTAACATTTTTTACTTTATTTCTCCTGTATTTTCTACCTTTCATTTCATTCCGTTGTAATCTTGCAATTTCTATTTTAATTAAAATAAGAATGTTAGTCTTTTTCATGATTAAGAAGTTCCATGTTTAATCCTCGTAGGAGCTAAACAATTTACGGCATTTAACTACCATTGTGGGGTAAATGGGAAGCTACAATTGGTAACGAACTCTGGTTGAGAATTCTGGAACAACGTGGAAAGGGATTCGATGTGCTAACCACACAGTACCCGACTAAAAAACCGTCCAGCAGACCCAGGTCCTTCTACGCTATTAAGCTATAGAGTTAAAGAGTTATTATACAGTCCTTGTTGAAATATTTACACCTGTTTCATTGCCACAAGCGGCATCATCAGATGATAATTCAATATAAAAAAAAGAGTTCTCACAGACAAAAGTGATAAGACATTAAGATAATTGATAATAACGTCTAAATGACTACGTTTCTATTTCGACTATTTCACATGTTAGAATTAAAACAATACTATAATTACAAAATTTAAATCAAGATTTGTTTGCTATTTACATACTTTTAAAAACCAAATAAAGTCGAAAATGTCTTTTTTATCCAATTTACATTTTTAACAGCCTTTTTAAAATGCGATCAAGACTTGGGAAGTCGATATGTGCACCGATCATGTTCTCCAGAATAATTTAACAAACTGGAAGGGAATCATATCGTTAATTGTCTGTATGTACGTGTGCAAGTGTGTGAGTGTGTAAGATTTGACCTCAGTTTTTATCCAACTTCTGTTATTTAGTCATTGCGATCATCCTCGTAGAAACAACAAATGAGGCCATGAAATGTCTATCGATCCTACTCATTGGAGTATTTTTATATTAATTAATTTTCCTCGTAATTTTATATGTAGACTTTATTTTAGAAACCATTATGCAAGTAAATTTCAAAGTATCAGTCCGTTTTGAATAAAAGTGTTTGAGATTAATTTGTTTTAGACGAATGTAGTGTAAACATTCCACAATAGTTCCTCCATAGATTTTAAAGCCATCCGGGTATTTGTACTAAAACCACAGAGTATCATCGAGTCGCACGAGTTAATCCAGGTTGATCAAGCTGCAAGACATTGTAACGAACTGTCAGTGGTTCAAAGATTTGTTCGTGAGAGCATTAAAGTTTACTGTTGTAGTGTGGTTCCATTTAAATGGTCATGTTTAATAGACAGAGTTACTGCTTCCGTAACGCTGAAAATCGGCATGACTATTCCAAACAACCTTTGATTCTCAATAAAATAAAGTGACATATCTTGTCAACAGATTATTATACCTATTTGGGGGGGGGGAATAAACCTGACGTAGAACCTCTATTTATTGCAGTTTATTGCATTTTTAGAAAATAAAATATTCTCGTCGTTCCAAGAAGATGGAACCATTGTTATACAGCAATTATAACAATCAAAGAAGAAACACTTTTTCATAATACTATCAATGAATTAAAATAACAGCTGAAATCAAATTCATATCAGGTGAAGCAAAATTAATAATTACAACAAGTCTGCGAATATCCTAATCGTTAATTATCGTTTAAGTCTCCTCAGAGGCTGCTTTATGGATGTGGCAATCCCGAGGATCGAAACTGGATCTACAACTTTTTCTCCTATAGTCTTGGAGTATACACCTCTCTTTCATATTTCTAACACTATTTACCAACTCTTATTCTCTTTCCGCTCGACAATATTGTAATATTACCACGTTTTTTTTCTTTTTACCACGTTTTTATTAGATCGGTTTTCAACAATAGTTGTTTAAGCAAATAAAAATTGGCCAATGAGATATAGACTTGAAATTTTAAACATTGGTCGAGGATGGATAACAATGCAATATTATAACCTTGTCTGCAAGATTGTTTAAACAATATTTGATGAGAGCAGCGTCTGCTTTGCGCGCTTTGCATATTCTGCAGTGAAGTATACAGCATCAGCACTGTCGTTTCTGCTCTCTCGCGTTGCTGTAACAGCAGAACTTGTGTTTCAAGTGTGCACATTTACCTGTATGAGCGTGTCGCGTTTCGTCCCCCTAGTTTAAAGTGTAATTGCAATTTCCAGTGGAAACATCACCTTTTACGTGCTCTTGGTGATAGTGAGTAGTGCGCTGGATTTTCGCCGTCAGATGTGCATTCAATAGTGTGCTAAGCGTATATGTGATTATTACATTTCTGACAATCGTTACAATGGTTAAAGAGAGACTACTCAACGGAAGCGCCGATTAGAGAAGAAGAAGCAAACACGGCAAGTTGGGCTACAACAGGGTCTGGAGCAGATAAGTTGGCAACATTAGCCAAACGCCGTAAGCGAGCTACAGAACGTCCCGAAAAACAGAGCAAGATCGAACTTGAAAGTGATAAGAAACGAAAGACTCTAGCGAGGTCGCGTGAAACGGGGGACGCAAATTCATCTCGACTTGCCGATGACGTGCATCAACATGCTCAAGCAAGAGCAAACGAGGCTCCGGAAGCGCGTGCTGCTAGGCTTGCTAGTTGGTGCACGCCGCCATGCACGCCGTGCACAGATGCACGCCGCCATTCTGAAAAACGAACGTGAGAAACTCCCGAGACGCATAAACAGTATGTGAAATGCATTGGAAATTTCCTATATATGTCCCTGTCAGAGTCTCATCAATATAATATACAAAACCGATTGAAATCTTTCACCCGGACATACGACTAAAAAAACAGAAAATAATAAATAAAATAATATTTTTATTATACCACGTTTTTAAAACGGACTAAAAAGTATGTAATAATTTTTATGACCGTTCTACAATTTTGAGGGAGGATTGTTAGTGGCTATGGATATATTTGGAATACTTGGAGAGAAAAACGTGGGGCGCAGCCAGTAAATAATACAAGTAGACAATCCGGATGAATTCACAGCTAATTTCAGTGAATCGGAAATGAGATTCACTGTAATTTAATTTATTTACTCTTCCTTAACTATCATAGATTGCCTGTGCCCCACGTTTTTCTCTCCAAGTATTCCAAATATATACATAGCGACTAACAATCCTCCCTCAAAATTGTAGAAGGGTAATGAAAAATTATTTTATACTTTTTAGTCCGTTTTAAAAACGTGGTATGTTAAAAAAAATTATTTGATTTAATATTTTATACCTTACCAAATTTGTAAGTTTATGATATTTTATGAGTTAAAATACAAATAATTTGACTACCTAGCAGGAGGTCTGATCCATAAAACTCGTCGTTGTAGTTAAAATTGTTATGTCATTGTTTGGTTTTTAGTTTGATTTGTTAGTTTTATGCTAAGGAGTTTTTTATGTTTTTGTTAAGGCTATGATGACCGTAACGGTTTCCGTCTTGAAATTGTTTAAAAAATATTAATTAATTTTACAAATAATTTTTTGTTTTGAATTTAGTTTGAAAAAACACCCTTTAAAATGTCGTTTTTTATTACAGGGCTGGGCAAGTATCATAATGAGTCACAAGTTAATAAACATTACATTACATTTTTCATACACAGGTTATAGAAAACCTTGAACTTAGCACAACTCTCTGAATGACCTCGCCCGTATGCTCTGTCTAAGGTAACTTCCTCCGACATTTCCGTTGTGTCCTACCTTAACATAAGCCTACATGACAGTTGAATAGCTTTCTTTAGATCTCTCTGATAGGTCTGCCAACAATAAATGTATTATAATTATTTTAAAGAAACTTGTCACCTCATCGCTATAGCAATTAATGCAAAAGTATTAAATAGATTTGTTTTCTTTTAATAAGCTGGAAGAAACAGGTTGCATAAGACATTGTAAAATTGTATTGTTTTTAATTGTTAATCATTTTTTAAATTTATTTTTATCGAAACTAATTATCGTTCTAGATTACATCAAACTTTTGTTTTAATGTATTTTGTTCAATTTTTGGTAATAAATTTTATCTTGTTAAAGCTAACTAAATTATCATTTCTTTTTAATAATTTTAAAAGTGCCATTTTTAAACTACTGTAGGGATTCGTTGATTAATGAACTTAACAGACATTTTAATCCATAGAATTTTAAACTAAACTTGGAGAAAGTCATAAAATTTTTCGAAGAACCAGAGAGGACAAAAGTACGGTCCCGCATTGGCTACGAGTGTTGTTTTTCCACTATGTTTTTGGAGTTTTGTTTAAACTAGTCAAAATCACACGCTTTCTTTGTTTATTATGGTATGTTCAACCTCCCTACGTTTACATGGTATAATTTAAGCATTAAACATACGTTTTTATAATGTTTAAGTCAATTAATATTTAATGAATGTTTTATTATTTAGAGATAAATTCAAGAATTAAATTACGAGTGTAGTTTGTTATCCGGTGATATTTCTGGATGTGGTTTTTAACTCTTACAGGCTAGAGCAAGTGTTGTTCTCAGCGTTACCTCCTATTTGCACTCTAAAATGATCTACTGTACGTATTTACATGTTACAGTAAAAAGCTATCATTAGTATTATTTTAGTTATCTATATTTTCCTTTTACGTTGCTTTGTTTTGAAGTCGATTTTTAATGTAAAAATACTTTATAAAAGCTCATTTAGGTTTGTATCTCTGAAACCAGCAAAGTATTTTAATGACAATCAAATATATACTAACCCAGTTAATGTCGACAATTACAACGATCCAAATAGTTCGGACTTTTACAATCTTAACCTTAACCACGGCATTTATATCTAAGAGAAAAAGTGACAAAACAAATGATAATAACATTTCTTTGGGGTGGATACCGTTGCCCTCATTGAAAAGGTCTTTTTTAGAAGACCAAAATTTAAATTGAGAATTGAAATATTCACCTCTGTACCGCCAAGAGGGATAATATACAAATTTTAAACCTTCATAAGTTTTTGATTTCTACCTTTACATAATACTGAAAAGAATTAAACCGAATGATCTTTTTAAATTTTGACCTCCAGTAAATGAAATGGTAATAAGGCAATTAACTTTCATGAATTTATTTTCAACAATTAAAACCTTATTACATAATTAAATCCTTTGTTTATTATGGTTCCAGATATGAATTGTATGTGTCTGTTATATTACGTTCAAACTTGAGCAAGTTTTCTTGCCGTGTGTGTTTTACACGTGTTTAGTATTTAATGTTTCTAACGGGAATAGTTAATCTCTCATTTTATTACGACTCGCATTCTTAAAAACATTTCGTATTTAAAATTCTTTTTTAAAAAACATTATGCAACAGTGAAAGTTCCAAGTTATTTCTAGAAATCTCTAAATGTCCGATGAAGATAAGGCCGAAAAGTCTAAACTCAAGGATAAAAATAATCTATTGTAAACTAAAAGAAATCAATGTAATGATTTACTTGTTAACATTAAAATCATCATCTGACGGAATCGTTAACTATATAAAGTTAAAATGAAAAAGTATTGTGTAGATTTAAAAAATATTTGTTTCTATTTCGGAGATAATTGTTCTTGAAGAATTAAAATACCTCTTGGAAATGTTCTCAATTATTTTTCGAGCAAAACGATGTTCCACAGTAACAGCCAAACGCATCAACCAATCTTTATGAAATTTAGGAATAAGATTCTTTACAATTAGGCCGAATGATGTTTGTACAGTTTCACATACAGTATATGATTTTCCGTTTTTAAACAGCGTCATCTCAAAACAGTTACCTACTAGGAATAAAACCACGTTTCGAAGTGTTAAACATAATATTCTGAAAGAGGTTTAACGTGTAAAGACAGAACTTCAAATGAGAATAAACCATCTGGTTTCAAAACATTAAGGGTCGTTATCCCCCAAAAAATTTAATTACTTCTTAGCTCTCTAAATTGTTTATGTTTAATTTGTAATAACTAAAATTATTTTTTTAAATTTCATGGGGTTTCAAATTCTTAAATAAATTATTATTTTTAATAGAGACTTGTTCCATGAGTTATGAAATGAATTGCGTCACCAGTCACTGAGGGCCATCAGTGGTGATGGTTAAGTCAATATTCAAAAGTGAATATACATAGATGGGTTCGGTATTATATTTGATGGCAATGGTTGATTAATCAAATCACAACGCAAGTAGCAAACCACTCGTAAAGCATTTAAGTTTTATTATTTATCACTGTGAGTGGTATATTATTCAAGTGTACAGTAGTGGTATTATATTCTGTTACTTCTTATTATATGACACATCGCGCGTTTGAACACGATGTATGACGTGTTAAAACATTCAATGAACGAGGTCTGTACTCTTTACAGAACCATTAGTTAACAACTTTATTGTAGGATTACTGCATATTGATCATATCTTATGAAACTAACACCCGATACTTCCAATATTAAATAATTTGGTAAGATGTGTATTAGTACACGCCCTATTGATTAAAATTGTTGACTTCTACTATTTAAATTTAGTGTATACGGTCGTTTTTATAAATAATTGTATAAACGTTCCAGGAATGTTAGTTGACTAACAAAATATTCTATATGTTTTAAAATGGGGGTTGTTCAAAAAGATTCTTTCAGAAATTACTTCTAACACGTTCCACAAAACTCTTGTTTTTTTCTTGCATTAAATGACATCACAGTTGTTTTCTTTCTTCAATATTAAATTAAAGAGTTTTGGTAAAAAATGTTTTCACCATTTAACCTTAACATAAACATAATATACTGTATTTAATAAGTTCAGTAGTAGTTTGGAAAATTAACTTAATTCCGGAAGGAATTGTCTTAGAAACTGGTCAGTTTCACTATTTGTATAAATATTAAATTGAGAATCAATTAATTGAAACTGTTAAAGAGTATCGGTGCTATTGTTTTGGAATTGTATCGTCATGTAAGATATCGCTAAACATCCTCACTACGGTGGAGTATATAATGACTAGATACACGTTGAACCATTCATATAGAACGACTTATTAACGCGTTTTTATTCCAATTCGGAGTACATTACAGAGTGACAAACCCGCCGGTGGTGTACATTAGTTGCTTATTTTAGTAACCCAGTCTTGACGTATTTATTCAATAGTTAAATATACTGTATATCTCATTTTTAATTTACCTATATTTAGATGTATTATTATAGACTAATAATTATTAAAGTATTTTAGTCCTACTTTTTTTTTTTTATTTCGACATCCTATACGTTTTAAAGTCCACTAATGGCGACTGGGCGAATCCGCTACTTCCCACTGGCCTAATAAATCAAAACAAAAGATTTACGGTTATTCCTATCGATGTTTTGACGTACATAACAGCAGTCAGGATACATAATATTCGTACAAAACTGAAGATAGATTTTTGTAATTTGAAAACTCAAATAAACTCATATTAAAAATTTAAAATGTTCAAAACAGTGTCCACTTAAAATAAAATAAATATTTTCATTGTAAAACTTAAAAACACTGAATTATCAAAATTTGCATATTTTATAGTTAGTATCTTTATTATACCAAGACCAAATAACAAAATAATATTTCCGTAACATTTCGACAAAATATATTTTCGAACTATTGCAAGATCCGAGGGAAGAATTATCCATATAATGGAATATAATATTGGTTCTCTTAATAAAAGAACAAGTACAGGACCGAGACGCCATCATGAAAGTAGTGATATTCACAAACGGTAGTCCTATATTCTATAAACTCGTGTAAAGTATGGTTTGTGAGACAGAACTGAGCAGGTACTGTGATGACAATAAAAAATATGCTAACAACAAAACAAATTTTATGTTAATATTAAAACCTTTCAATTAAATAAAGGTTATAAAAAGCTATTCGGTTATCACTAGATTTCAACTGTCACTATCTAAAGATTCTATGGTCTAGATTATTAGTTTCATCATACACAGACTGTACCTGCTCCATTATAACCTACAAACCCGAATGCCAAAGAAATCTCTAAACTATATACAGTACAAACACCTATAATTAACTTAGGATTCTACCGAGGCGCTGCGACATACAAGTTTCACCGTTATAATTGCTGTCATTTCGTGCTGTGCCGTACTACTACCTTCATAATTATCACAGTTTACAATGTATCCAAAGCTGGTCAATGGCAGCC
Source organism: Aphrophora alni (assembly GCA_963513935.1). Lineage (NCBI taxonomy): Eukaryota > Metazoa > Arthropoda > Insecta > Hemiptera > Aphrophoridae > Aphrophora > Aphrophora alni. The sequence goes on along the minus strand of OY740766.1, from coordinate 117,883,742 downwards.
ATTTTGTTAGGCGTAAAATTATTTTATGAAGCCTTAAATAATAAACTGGAAGCCTTACAGAGTGTACTATCGTGTATCAAGTGACTAAGTATTAAGATACAAAGAGATAATTTACAGTTTTGTGTAAATAGGTGGATATGTTGTAAAAATAACAGCCAATGAAATTGCATGATTATGTTATGAAACCTACATACCAGATTTGAGTGAAATCGGACAAAAATTGCTAAAATGACCTCTGCGATAATAGTACCAAAAAGTTAGAGACGTTTTTAAGACTACTATTTTGTTTACAATTTATTAAACACTAATTTTAAGGGTAAACTGATAAAGTTATATTCAGTGATAAAACCAATATTTATTATATATAATAATTAATTTGTTGTATCGATGGATGGAAAATGTTAATTTAAATCAAATGAGTTATTTATGGAAAAGGGGGATTGAAAAGGTAGGAAAATGAGATAGGGAAAAGTTGTCATCTCAAAATAAAGCACAAACAAGATAGTGACATCCATTTGCTATTCAGTTATTCGACAGACCGGCCTTCAAAAACGTAGGAAGACGGTTCCCGATTGTTTGGCCTCGTATAGAAATACACTAGTTTAGAATCCTTTGTCGGAGGAGATACCTTCTGTGTGTTAGAGGAAACTCCAGACATTTCCTCCATCTTTCGACACCTGCGCAAATAAGATACACATTATCTAGGCACCAATAAGGGGAAACCATATTATTGTATATTGTAACAACACAACATACAAGAGCTTTCCTCCTTTAGAGTGTCATCCACCTGTGAAATGATAAGACCAATAAATGACCATATTAAAAAGTTATTTTCTCTTCAACGCATCGTTATTTATCTATCTCTAGAGATCGTCGTTTCTAATCCTATTAGGCCAACATTTTATCAAGCTTAGTCGTAGACATCTTGCAGTCAGTGAGAAACTTCTCGATACCTTCAAAGTTCTTGATACCTTGAACATGCATGAAAACCTAATTGCAACTTTTGTATTAAAAATACTCTCAATATGTCTCTCTGGATTAGGTGTCACCTTTGTAAAACCTCCTTTGCCTTTCTAATCCCAACTCCATCCATATCCTCGTTCAAATTACTCCTCAGCGATACCACTCTGGCCAAGTACAAGAACTCCTCAATGTTATCAAACAAAATGTATTCCTCTCGAAGACCTACTTCCACAACTACGTTTACAGTCGTGACACTTATTTTCCACTCATTCCTTCTGTAATCCCACCTTTTCTTTACTGTTAATCAAGTTTGGCAGTTTTTCTCTAATCTACGTGAGAAGTACATCATCATTAGAATACTCAACACTTACTAGACGACTTCCTAAACCCCACTCCATTTCTCTTCTCCTTTCCCTCTTTATGGATTTTGTTCAGTACCAGTATAAATAGCAAAGTGAACAATTATGTCACTGGAAATAATACAAGCTTGCCATTATGCTTCACCTGACATTTAAAGCCAAAGTACATAGCTTTTGTTACAGATAAAATGGGGCTCAAACAATTTTTTTCCAACCAAAACCATTTTGAAATTTTCCGTACTATATTTCTGGGTTACTTTTTTACTATAAGTAAAGACATTCCTACTTTGAATACACTCGGACTAGACATGTATGTGTCAATCTAAAGCGATTACTAACACAATGCACACACAAGCACACGCACATGCGCGCACACACATTTATAACACGCCCACACACGTATATTTTTCTGCATAAAAAAAATTATTTTTATTTTACTCCAATTGATAGGATCGATAAATTTATCAATAGTCTCAGTTCTAGAAAGTTACAACAAAATAGATCGAAAAAACTACAATTTCTTTCTAGTAATTAATCTGAATGTTTTTCTGTTTGCCCTTTTTGGAAAAATACAACTCTTGGTTGTTGAACACTTTTGTCTATGGTTTCAGCTATTCATTAATGTTATTCTACTCAACACATTATAATGCAAACAATGCTTACGCCAAGTTATTGTATTTGATGTAATGTTTGTTCCTTCCAAACCATTTAAAATTAATGCAAATGGTTTTGACAAATGATTGCTTTTGTTGTGCAAAGGAAAACATTTTGTAGGACGTTCCACACTCCCAGTCAGTTACGACTGCTTATAATGGAATGCGATGATGTATTCCGATTATTTGTAATGTAATTGACATGTTTACATACTGCCTACATTCTTTCACAAGCGAAGCATGAAATAAAATTCGCACCTATTGAACAAACGTTCTCGCAACCGTCTTCATTTCCAACTATAAGAAACAAACATGTTGATAGGTGTTATGTTACGTTTCCAACCTTTAAACATATTTCTCGTAATTGTGTAACTCAATACTCTTGTGATGATTTGGACCTGACGGCAATCGTAACTGTTGCTCGATTCTTTGTTCTTCGAAATTTTATTTCTTCTTATGGTTTAATGGTGAAAAACCTTAAGGGTTGTAAAAAACGAGAGAAAAAAAGCTTAAAATGTAGAGACCCTAGCCCTCTAATACAGTACTTCCATAGGGCCGGGTTGAAAGAAAATGTGTTAACAAAACCTAATAGCAAAAATGAAAGAGAGGGATATGTCAATTTGTTAAACTAATTTGGTTTACTACTAATTTACTTACCCTATAATACATATTCCCTCTAATCTTTGCAAATATGTAGATTTTAGAAAACCACTACTATTATATTTTAAAATTGATCGTGTTAACTATATTTATCAGGTTGAATGCTGTCCTCTAAACCATAAATATTATTTGTCATGTACACTAGATATGGTACTTTCAATCATTTGTCTACAAAAAGTGTCACGATAATAATTATGACGAAGTATAATGATTACCATTTGTAATCAAAAGATCGATCACTCGGAATTTGTGGGACAAAGTGACAAATACTTTCTATATATTTTCTAATACTTCCTGTATATTTCCAATACTTTCCAGGACAAAGTTTCTGGAGGTAAAATTAAGTTATTTAACAGTTGCTCTTGAAGCAGGTAACACAAAACGTTAAGTTCCGACAATTAAGCGCACATTACCAACATTCATTAATTCTCTACTCAAAGACTTAATAACAATTCTTACTAAATTTGCAATGTAAGCTATAGTAAGGAAGGCACAGTTTTATTCTTTTTGTCAAATGAAGCGATCGGTTTAACTTTTTCAACATGGCTGACGTTAAAATAAAATCCGTAATAATATCTTGAACGCAAAAAATTGATAAAAATTGTGAATTTAATCTACAACACTTTCCTTTCCCTTGAATGGTACCCTAAAACAAAAATTGTAATTCATATAATTAAAACATTACCAAACCTAATAATTGTATGTACTAATGAACGACGCCAACTTACTTGGTGGCGGATAAGTTCACCTATTACCATATACACATTCCTTAAGGCGGGTTTACACTAGAAAGAAAACAATGTTTTTGGAACTTTGTTTATATTTTGCTACTAATTTTGCACACAATGTTCCTAAACACAGGGACAGCCACACTCTTGAAGATGACGAGGAGGATGCTCTTCTTCTAGCTGCCGCTACATGTGTTTTGTTGTGTTGTGACAGAAAACCCAGGAGGTTCTGGGTAAGGCCTTCACTTGCGTCACGAGGTGTTTACAGTGGAAGTGACCTATTGAAAGACCTTAGAAAAGATGACGTAGATCTGGGTGGAGAAATAAGATGTGATGGAAGCTTAAAAAATTTTGTCGAATGACAAGTGAAGATTTTGAGTTTCTTATAACTAGTATTGGCCACAAAATAGGAAGGCCACATTGTTTCAGAACAATGTTCCTACATGTAAACGTCTTGCGTTTCCGAAACATTCCACAATGTTTATAAACATCCGCATCTTACCGCTTTCTACGGGAAACAAGAAACATGTGGAGAAACACCGAATTTCTGTTCCGAAACACTGTTTATAAACATGTTTTGTTGCCACTGTAAACGCGCCTTTACATTAATACTTTTAAGAAGAAAAGAAATATCAATTTAAATGAAAAACATGTAATATTTACTTCTAACAAGAAATGCTTTCAACAATCTGCGTCTGTTTAGTTTTAATATTGATAAAATCTAATGTATTGAGTTCCACGAATGAATATAAGATAATAAGAGTAAGTATGGTTTCGGACTAATAACTTTAAACAAATGGCTTGAAATATCAAGGCCAGTATAAGTCAGATTAACTTGGTAAATATACATTTTAACAGTTGTGTACTGATACATTTATTTCCTGAGTATGGATGTAAAGAAACCAAAATAATTATAGCCAGACAAACGATATTTTGGCTAATGACGAAAGATTTTAAGTCCAGTATAGGACAGAAAAATATAATTTTCTGTTTCGTATTAATACATTTTTATTTTCCACGTATGGGTGTAGAAAAAAATTAATAATAATGACAGTACCAGATAAATGACGTTATTTGTAATGACAGGAATCTTCAAGGCCGATAGATTAGTTAGTTTAACTGATGTCTTATAAAGTTCTCTAGGTATTTATTTTCCAAAGGTGGATGTAAAGAAACATAATAATGATGTCGGAAATGACGTTATTATTAACAATAGGAGATTTCAAAGCCATTATAGGTCTCTATGATACATCTAACTGATGAATGTATACAATGAACTATATAATTTAGTTAAAATGCAATGCATTGTTACCTTATTTCCTAAGGGTGGATATAAACAACAAGAATAATGATAGTGTCGGACAAATATAGTTATAACTAACGCCAGTAGATTTCAAGGTGACTAGAATAGTGATAACTAATGATTTATAAAAAGAAATTTATACGTTAGCAATTATATGTTTATTTCCACGTGTGAATCTAAACAAGAATAACTATAGTTTCGGACAAATGACATGAAGAACAACAAAAGATTTGAAGGTCATTAGATAGGTTAGTTTATCTGATAACTTGTGAAAGGGAAATATTTCGTACTTTAACAGTTATGAAATGATGTATTTATATTCCATGTGTGAATGTAAAGAAAATGAATAACTATGATTTCGGATTAGTGTTGTAACTAATGGCAAGAAATTTCAAGGCCGAGTCATCAGTTTAACTAATGACTTATAAAGGGAAATATATGGTTTGGTAGTTAGAACCAGTGTATATGTCATTTTGATTTATGTCTATGTAATGTGCAGCAACGTTTAATGTCTTTTATAATTTGTTTTCTAAATATCTGATAGCAATTTCCATTCAAAATAAAATATTGTAGCCTACCTGCATGATATGTGCATCGTCGCTAATATTTAAAATAACCTTTATATGTAAGTGTATATTTGTGTTTAGTGTGTATTTATTTTTTAACACTCTACAGATGTCACTTTTATTAGATTAACAGTATATATATATATATATATATATATATCGATTTTTATTAATCAATATCTTACTTTTCATTGTGTCATAATTTTAAATTGCTCAAAATGAGCTATTTTGTGACGCTATACGATGTATTTGCGTGAAAAATTAACCTCAAAAAGCATTTTAAAGTTTTAATTTCATCCGCCAATTTGAAATTTACTCACTTGTATTTCTAGTTTTTGGTAATAGTTTGCATGGATGAGCTAACAAATCAAATTTGAGAAAAATCAGTCTAAAATTGCAACTTGTAAACACAAAATTGTGACCTTTTACTAACGCATAATATGTAACGTAGTAATTGTGATCAATTATTCCAATGGATACGATCAGTGCTTCATGGAATCTGTTGTTGGCCTTAATAAGAGGCCAAATAAATTCGTGTTAAGACAACTATTGTCCAATAAATCACGATCTGTTAGCACGACCATTGAAAACATGTTTAAAAAAAAAATAGCTTTCTTTAAAAAGTGTACACTTCTCCAGTTTTTAATTTAATTTTTTTTTATAACAAGTACATTACGATAGTGGCAGTTTATATTCAGCCTACATACTCTAGTTAACAATTTAAATGACCCTTTTATTCACACCAGACTATACTATTACCAAGGTTAAATACGTATTCTTTATTAACTGAGTGTTAGCTTACTGACTGTACAGTTATTGTCATTTACAAGGTCAAAATTGTATAAAAGATTCCTCACATTCTAATATTATCTAGCTGAATATAAAGGTATCATATTTATCAAATATTGAAGTTTCAATATATAAGATATCACGTTCAATATTTCATGTTGAGATATTAAATTGTCTGAAGGAAAACATATCCGCTGTATTTTATTGCTTGGAAATTTAAAGTGAAGTAAGGGAATAAAGTGGATGTAGAGAAATGATGACACTGCGCCATATTATCAAAACGTCATACAACTGTCAGGAAATGTTAATGTTTATTATACAGTTTTTAATACAACAATTGTGACCTCTTTCGTGGTATTTGCGACATCTGGGACTATGAAAGGCCTACCCGTATTAAACGAAAGGAATAATTAGACTTACTGTATTAAGTTGGGTGTTCCAGACCATCCATATCTCATATATTGTGGGCAAACGGTTGGTTCAGCCAGAAACTAGGTGTAAAGTTTTTTCTCACTAATTTGCATGTTAAGCATTTAGAAGAAATATTTCTCATTTGAAGCCCCAAAGAGGGATATATTTAGAACTTCAAGTCTGTTTCTATAAATTTTCAAACATAAACATAATTTTCATGAAAAAGTTATAAAGTTTCTCGTCTGACCACATATTTCTGCTTTTGTTTGAATGGATGTTATAGACCAACAATTAAAGAGAGAAAAGGGACTCAAAATTTAAAAACTTTTGACAATCAAATAATAAATGTATTTTTCTATACATTAATATTGGATTATTTGATGTTTTATAAAATATTTATTTGTTTTGTAACACAAAAAAGTCTAAAAACACCAGTGAAATAAGGGTTTTTTCATTTAAAAACCAAAAATACCATAAAACTATAACTACAAAGAATATTTGGTTTTGTCAAACCTTCCTTACATTGAATAGTGACGCTTGTTAGACATTCAATTATTTTTTTATTTTTTATTGTCTATTTATTTATTTTTAAGTCTTCATTTTGGAATGGTAACAATATATTTATTTAATATATGTGGTTTTCAAAGACCTTTTTAAAATGAGTTATAACTTTCCATTTGTTTATATTTAAAAATCTCTAAAAATATACCCAATCCTCCAAGACATACCCCTTTGGGGCCATCAATTTAGAATAAAATATGATCTTAATTCTTTATATGCAAATTATTTAGATAAAACTTTATACCTTGTTTCTAGCTGTAACCGTTTGACAAAAACAAATTGTGTACGAGTTGTCTGAAACACCCAGTATACTAGGTGTCCCAGTATTCCAGCCCTTTTAAGTTTTAAACAAATTAATACAACAACAAAAACTATTTGTAAATATGTACAGTACTAAAGAATTAAACTATTTACATACAAGGTAGTTTTAAAATTTTAACCTAACAAATTTTATTTAAATTACGACCGTTTGAGCTTTTTATCCTGAATTCTTCACTTTTGAACTGGTGAATAAAAAAAACATAATTTTGTATAGTGTTTGGAGATTTATACTATAAACCAAAATTGGGATTTTTACACATGTGTCAAGTGGCACAAACTATTTAACCAATTTTTGCTGAGATAGTCCATTTTCAACATTTGTTCAATTTTACTATAAATCTCATTTGTTTAATTTTTCATATTATTGATGAAATAAATTACTAATTATACTAATAATACTGCTATATAATTATTAACTCCAATTAAATGTTACAAAATTCAATTATATTTATTTGCCATTTTTATCAATTCAGTATATTGCAACACCTTAGTAAGTTGAAGAACACTTAAAATAAAAGATGCTGTTTTTAGACTTTTTCTTACCAAACTCTATTTCTAGTATTTCTCTTTAATTTTTGTGACCTTGTGGTTTTTCTGTTATTATACTTTAAGCATGATGTTTTCCAAGTCTATAGGTAACAAAACGGACATAAATGTTTTAATAAAGGGCAAGACGATTGTCTCAGTTTCTTTAACCTCACAATAAACAACATTCTCTATCATCGATATACTGTGTAAGGCATTGTGTAAAGTTTATTGAAATGTCACTAGTCTAACACGTAGGACGCAGAAACAGTCGAGACGGTCCGACATTGCCAATAGGCTCAAGGCTTCGGCAGCACCCACAGTCAGAGGTTCAGATATTACCAGTAACTAATACCTGTTGGAAATTAAATTACTTCAATGTCGCAACCGCCAAATCACCGTCGATTATGATCCCCCAAACTTGTTTTTAGTATACTTTTATAGTAGGCCTACCCCCCCAACATACATATTTTTATAAATATGGATACGGTACTGGGCTCCAGTCGTAGCATATAATATCCAAAGTTCTAAAAAAACTTGCATAAATACCAATTTTTATAACAACTAGCCAAAAATCCTGAACAACAATTTTGTTAATTGGCCAAAATTGAAAATAACTGTCCTTTACGGTCGTATTTCAAAATATCTGTTTACCTTTACTACAAGGTCCTATATCTCATTGAATCGAGTTGCGAATGACGTTCAAACCTGTTTTCTACGACAAAAATATTCAAACTTCACTAAAAATGATACTTTGTACTACATCGATTGCCGGATTTATGTTGAATTTTATTGAGATATCGTATATAAGCAAGGTTTTACGCACAATTTTGTTCATACAATAGAAATATCTCTGGTAAAAATAGCAGGTGTAAACTTCTTGTAACTTTCCAACTACTTGAGTAAAATTAATATTAAATTCGAAAGCAGTGCCTCAAAACATTACTTTATAAGTTGCATTAAAATCAATTAATAAACAAATATTTTCAACGTATTGTTTATAAATGCTTTACGTTCGAACCGTTTAAACACAGTGCTAGACATTACCTGAATATACTCAATTTCATTAATAACGAACGATTAATATCAAATTTTATGAAATCAGGGAACACCACTATTTTCAACCCCATCCTTAAAGTAAATTGTATCTAAATATAATCATTCTGTCCATATCTACCTTATATTTTGGTTAATAAAACCTCCAAAACTTGAGAAATTATTTGCATACTACCCCTATTATTTTCAAATTCAAACCTGAAGCTATTTTGTTTAAAATATATAGAGAGGCTAAAACAGTCCCTCGCCATACTTGTTTCCACAACATTGATCCCTCCTACTAAGTTTTTTAAAACAGTAACATGAACGTCGACGTTTCATTGATGAAAACTATATTTCATTATCTACACTTATTTACTTAAGTTATTTTTAAAATCCACACTTCATCTAAAAAGCTAGCAATTTCAAAATGGTTCTAAACCGTTATATAGACAAATTAGGTTTCACCATTGAGATGAACATTGAAAACTTTTGCAGTATCACGTTACACTAAATGTATTGTTGGCATTATTAAAAAAGAGTCAAATTTCAGATCATTTTTCCGAGCTGAAGGTTAAAGGCGGATATGCAAGAACGAGTTATAGTCATCGTTGAAAAACAATACCTTATGTACTCGTAATTTGTACCAGGAATTGTTACTATTTTTAAAACTGACATGAAATCCATGTCGTGAGATCCAAGATGGCGACAATAAATTGTAACACCATAAATTGCCAACACACTCATTCAGCATCAAACTTTAATATTTCATGTCATTCTTACCCTCCTTTCTGAAATATTATTATAATATATACATAATATTGACGAAAATGTCATACTTAAGTCACGCCCAATGTGGTTTTAATGTTATCAAGACCATCGAAAAGCGACATCGAAATTTTCACCGTCATCACTATACTTTCCTTATTTACACAAGAGGAAATCACATATTGCATATAATAATTCAGAGACTCTATCAGAAGCAGATAGACTCTTATGCAGAAATGTCACTGCACTCGGCGTTTCCAGGAAATATTTAAAATGGCTGCCATGTCTGAGACTACGCCGTGCCAGACGGCAGGACACCACCGTAGAGAGAAGGATATGTTGTCGGTGCTATGAGAATATTAAAATGTCTGCTAAAACATTCACTCCGCGTTCAAAATAAAATCTGGTCAACAACCTGGAATAGAGTTGTTTTCTTGTAGTTGGTTAGTGTTTTATTTATAAAATGTGTAAACTGTTACACATTTTACAAATTTTCTCGCATATAAGATTATACGAGTATAGAAAGCTATGGAACAATTTTGTGTTACTTAATTTCAAAGTGGTTTTGTGGTTTATTTTACACCTGTCTGTATGCACTGCTCTACCCTACATTCTAAACGAGTGGAAACATTTTTATCAAATTTTGTGTTTTGGCCATATTTAGCTAGGTACTTTAAAAAAATATTCTATATTAAAAATTCGGTAGTTGTCATAAGACCGAAACAAAAATTTTAATTATCTTAAAATCTGTTTTAATCAATTTCCTTTCTCAAATATAAGCGCTAAATACCCAAACAAAACATATTGGTATTTGGTCTCTGTTTTCGAGTAAATTTAAGACTGATCAATTTTAAACAGAAAACTACACACAAACACTTTGATTTTTCCAAAATATTTATGAAAATATCGGGAGATCTTCTTACCTTCAACAATTAATTGTTTTTTTTTCTTTCGAAAAACATCAGTTTTAGAGCTAAACTTTAGAAGACAAAACTGGTTAATTTAAACTTATACAATATTTTCAGTATCATTTTTCCACTTTGATAATTACATTTTATTACTGGTAAGAAACAATTGATACAAAGTCCCTAAGATTAATTGAATTAAAATAAACTGTTTCTGTCTCTTTTAATTTCCCTCTAAGGGTGATGTTTTCTATAAACAAATTTTTCATAATCAGGAGATTCCGAATATTTTGTTAACGATCTTGAACAATTAATTAAGTTCGGAACAAAAAATATTTTCATTTATTTATTTTTTAGCGTAAAATAACAATTTATAATTTTAAAAAATATAGCTTTATATTTTATAAAAATTGCCTTTACCTTAAAATGACCTTGCAATGTAAATTAAACAAAGAATTAATAGTGACATTTTATTTATTTCATATTTAACTAACTTTTGACAAAATTATTTTTCTTTTAAGCTTACCATTTTTAAGATGTTCACTTAAGCGACATAACCCTTTTATATATAATTTTATAGATATGGAAGAAATTTTCTGCATTGTTATGAACCATTTATTTTTATTGCAGATACCAAAAAAATATTCGGCACGCCTTAATAATAACTTTTAAACGACGAATATAGGGGAAAAAAAACCTGTGATTTAGGTTGCATCTATCGGTGTAAAAAAAGTACTTCTTGGCACGCGATTTTACTTCCCACATCCCGGTAATAAATCAAATAAAACACGATTTTCTTCTTGTGAAGAACTTGACATAAATGACCGGTTCAAGATTGAAGAGTTCAAGAATTGTTGTCCTTTTGATATACAGTATTATCAGATTCTTTTTATATACGCATACATCGTATATGTGATATATCATAAAGTCGTGATAGTTAATACGTGTTTCACTGAACTATCCGTATTGATTAACTATGAACTCAAATAAATGTTTTTTTGAAATTATTTTTGTTTCTTTGTAGTCTGTGCAGTAGTCTGCACGCCAAACAAGTAGACTGATTTGATCAAATTTTGTGTTTATTTTGGACGAAATAATTCTCTGATAATTCATAGTTTAATGATTGCTGATTATAGAAAAACGCAAAATGTAAAAAAATCCTTTAACGATTATAATCATATTTCTCAATAGGTTCTAAGGACACAAAGAAAACATATCGTTTGCCTTCTCCCTAAAAGATATCTGCTCAAATCAATTCGTAAAAAATCGACAATAGAACGGTTAATAAAAACCTAATTTCCCAAACATAGTTTTAACGAACTATCAAATTTTGGTAAAATGTGAAAATTGATGACCTGAACCAGTGTGCAAAAGAAATTACGATTCAGGATTAATTGACAAAACAACGTAAATGATCCTTAATGTGTCATTAAAAACTCAATTTCAATCGATTAAGATTTTCTTTTTACAAGGGTTTATGGCTCAAGAGAAGCAAACTTGTGTTCTTATTACATAATTCATACATTTTTTATTGTAATAATACATAGGTCATGTTGGTAAACTCGTAATAAAGTCCTTTATTTCTTTTTTCTCACATATAAGTGTTATGTATATTTTTGGAGAGATGGAAACTAGTAGGTTTTGTTACGATCATTAGTGGCTACAAAAAAAATTAATATTGTTAGAGTCGATTTTGAAAAAATCATAATTTTATATTTTAGTTTTGCTAATTACCAATTTTTAATTATAGAGAAGGGGGATTATCAACGTTAAATCTTTTAATAAACATCTAATTCCTCAAAGTTTGCTGTACTGCTTGTTTAGAGTTTAGCAAAATATGAAGATTAATGACCTAAACTAAAGTGCAAACTCCCTAGTAGAAACATATTAAGGACAAGGAATAATTTACTAAAACGAAAATTAATCTTGAATTCCTCTATTAAAAACTTTATTTTAATCACATAAGATTTTATCTTATGACAAGTTTATGGCTTCTATATAACTGTAACAATGTCTTTGAAAATATATATTTTTAAATTCACAAAAAATGTATGAAAGAAATGTCTGTATAACTTACCTCGCATAAGTAATATGTACATTTTTTTGGAAGATTACTACCAATACGTTTTGTTTGTGTGCTTAGAGGGTACTTTTAAACAAAATTTGATTTTAGTTGTAAAAGGTAATTTTCATCAAATTCGAATTGTGCGTTTTGGTAATATCGATTTTTTATTAAAAAACTAATCAAGCAAAGATCTTGCTAATAAAACCTAATTTCTACAATGTGGCTTTACCAACATGACATAAATTTGAATAATAATGACCCAAACCCTGTATTTAAAAACATTAATAAAATTTAGACATCATGAATAGGTGAATAAAATCGAAAATGAAGGTTGTCATAAATAGACACTTTTTTCAGACAACAAGAGATGTAGATTTTTCTAGAGATGGCGAAGAATAATATGCTTTGTTAGTTTGATATATCGTGGGTGGATGTGTGAAAAAGTTAATGCAATTATATGCATAGTTTATCTCCTTAATTATAAAAATTATACGCTTGCCCCAATTATTATAATAAAGCTTTATAAAACAGAAAAAAGTCTTTATAGTACTATCGTAATGAAGATAATGTCGCGACACGTTACGTTACGCTATGTTACGGATACCGTTACGTTACAATATGACAACGTTTCTGGACTGTGAACAACGCTAATAACCTTGTCACCTGAGATATGTCCACGCAGTTATACATTATTCAACAGATGCCTGTGGAATTCGAGCCAAATAAGACAGTACAGTTATTTGAGGTGTATCGGGTGCCCCCCCCCCTTGGATTTTTGCATGTCCTGTAGTTCGGTTGTAGTGTGGAATGCTAAATGGTATTCATCGGACTCGTGGAAGTAATATAACAAACTAAACACAAACTTTCTTACATGCATCCATATAACAAAAACTATAACCGAAAATAATATTTCTCGTTATATTCCAAAATATTTAGTGGACAAAAATTCTTTTTTATTGCTTAGTTTTATCCCATGTTCTTCTAATGGGAGATAAGTTGATATGGAAAAGTCCATCTTATCAAGTTTTTCATATTGTTTTAAAGATATTTATATATTTAAATAAAGCTTAATCCATAAAAATCTGGCTTGTGCCATAAACCTAAGTGTAAATTATGTTTGATTGAAATCGAATTATTCATGACAGCGGTCGAATTCATTTTCTTTAATTGTCAATTGTACCATAAGTTTATTTTTTACTTATTACTTGCTACACTAGTTATAGTCATTGCTTTTCGCGCAAATATTATAATGAAATCGGTAAAACCCATTACAAGGATTTATTTCTTTTATAACAGCTCTATGCCAATTTGTTTATTTTTGACACATAACTCACGAACCAATATTTGATGGTCACGAACATTTTATTGGGTCCTTAGGAGAAAATTTTACAAAAAGTTGACCAATCGTAAAACCGATTTTGTAAAAATCGGAATAATCAGTGTTGATCTTACGGTAGCTTGGCTCAAATAGTTCTCCTGAAAACGGATTTACGCGAAAAACTCAAAAGAGGAATGACGTATAGAAAGTAAAACTGATAAACTTCTATTTAAAAAATAAAAACAAATCCATAAACAAAAACCTTATACTGTCCGTATAAACGAAAGAGTTGAACAGATTTGTTATTTTGTGTACCCCATTAAATTTTTTTTATTTAAACCTGGAATAAAAATAAAAATCGTCATAAATTTTAGCACTTGATAAAGGGGAAACTCTCAAAATAAACTTTTCTCCTATAATAACTTAAGGGGTCAAATGCTTAAAAATGATCAAGATCGATTTTCCAGTTTTTACCTATCCTGATAGACTCCATATTTGCATGATAAACATTTCATACTATAACTTTATCGTTTATTCAAAAATCTACCGGAAAATTGACACGAGTCAGGACTTTTTTAAATTACGTTTCTGTTTCATTTCCCAGAACATTGTTAAGTGTATTTAAAATTAAAATGAATAAAAACACTGTTTAAATTTGACAGTTAATTTGTTATTGGTAAATATCATTTTACCTCGTGTTTTAAGGATCTTCACTGGAGACAAAAAAAAAAGGTTGGCAATTAAAATTGAAGTGATGAAGTTAAAACGAAATGTGCTCTAATTCATTGTAACAAAACGTACAGTCGATATTAAAATAGGTTTAATTCAATAAATGCAAGATGGGTACGGTTTCATGTCATATAGCGTATGATATTTATATAAAATACACATGATATTAAATTTATAAGTTTCATTAAAATTGGTCAATAAAAATATTGATTAAATATCTTTGATTTTTTAGGACTTGCGGAATTTACTGAGTCAAGTATGTGTAAATCAATGTCAAATTCTACTCAGCTCTCTAAAAACCTTCATGAGGTTTAACAAAATGTTCTATCACCCCCCCCCCCCATCAAAGCTTATGGCACATACCTTTTGCCAAACTATAATATTTTTAATTAAAATATCTGAACTACTCGTTATTTAGACAGTGTGTGATAATTGTTTTCCACTCCCACCTAGTTTTACACCAAACCCTAACGCTATTTACGCCAAAATTTAATCATTCAATAATACACTCTTTCTTATGAAAAATGCACACTTTAAGTGATCATATTATCTAGTCAAGACGCATCAAACCACCTATTCTTGACGCAATGCTTTACAAACGTTCCACAGAGTCTCACAAATATCATTCCGAAAAGAAAAAAAATCAAATGTGTTTCTAATGGTTCAAAATGTCAAAAATCATTGAAATTATTATAAATAAATTTTTAAACTACCCCAATACTTTCCTAATTGTATAGCATTATAGTTACTTACCTAAACACCAATGTTATAATCAGACCCAGTGTCAAAATCAGCTGTCAATAACAAAATTTCACAAACCACACATACCAGGTCAATTTATAAGACGCTTTGGTAGAGTTATTCTATTCAATATCGTGAAAAGAATAGGTTATCTTAAGTACCTCATTAATACTGACAACAGTCTTTACAGCAGTCTAGAATTAGACTAGACGATTCGAGGTGGACTGACTTTAATCATTTTATTATTTGAGGATATTTTAGTGATATCTCTGAACAATTTTACTCAAAATTTTAGGGTAATTACCATTTAAAAAATGTAAAATAACTATTTTCTTACAATTGGTTCTATCGGTTACAATCAAATTTATCTCAAGTATAGCATATGAGGACCCAAACAAATTGTATTGGTCGTTGTCTCCCCCAAAATGCCGATTTGTATGTTATCGGTTAAAAAACTCCAATAGTACTGTTATAAAATACGTGGTTTCCTAAAACCGGCTAAGCCTATACCAATTATTGACAAACAAAGAAAACTGAACCTTCACCACAATCATTAAAAGCTTCATTTTATTCCTATAATATGGTTTAGGCATAAGATGCGTTTAAGACACAAACTTAGGTAATATTTAAATATATAATTTATCAAAGATGGCATGCGTAGTTTATTTTTTGACTAACAAATACCGAACTAATATTTTTTTATCTAGTCGTTTTGTTTAGTTAGTATTTCATTTTATATACGAGTATATGAGAAAGTTTGTGCAATGTTTTTGCACAGTTTATATAATAATTTTCTACTTTAGTTATTTTGATCAAAATATTCTTAGGATAACCACTTGTCATCAAAATGCAAAATATTTGTACCTTCGTTTTAGTTTCACCCCAACCTATCAACTTCATCCTACCAATTAAGCTCAATCTTCTAAATTTTGAGTTAATTAATCCAGTTGTTTTGATGTCAGGCAGACGGTCTCAACGCTTCTTCGTGAATCATTGAAAATCGTAGTCGTAATTTTTATTACATTCACAATACTTTCCTTAATACGTTAAATCGCTCGTGTATATTATGAAAGTTTTATGAGATCCGTATATTTCAGGTTTTCTCGTTATTTTAGTATCAATTTACGACCTTTGTAAAGTATATAAAGGTTGTTAAGGCTGGCAAATTCTATTATTGGGTCGTAAATTTGTTTATAAGGATTTAGTCGGTTGTTCATCTGACAAATACTGTTTTATCACACGCCTCCGATAAAATATTGATTTTTTATAATCAACTTAAAATCTCAGGAGCATGATATGTGCAAATACCTTTTTACATGTTGAATTAAATAAACGAATCTAAATACATCCTTCTTTCTTTAATTGAATAGTAAAGATAGTTTTGAAAATAAAGAAACACAAATGGACCATTGTTAGAATGACGTCTGTCCACTTGTCTAGTCATATATTTTTTTCAAAAATGGATTGGCTTTAAAAAATAGTATAGTGGCTTTTGATATTATTATTATTATTTTTATTTTTACAGTCATCATATTTTAGTACAAAAATTTGATTAAGTTGATAAAAGTTGATACTGATTACAATTTCTTTGGAGTGGGAGTCAAAAATTATTATTTTAAAAAGTCAGTTTTCATAAAACATGATTATTGAGAACTTGAACATATTTTTGTCACTAACTTTTTCATTTTAATTTTTAACGATTGCCTAATATAGAGAAAGTTATGTGATTGGTACAAAAATCAATGTCGAATTCGAAATACAATAATTCGTTGATATATCCGTCTTGAGGTCCCCGAAGCCTAAGAAAGTACTCTCTGGAATAATATCTGTTATCTATGCAGAGATCTTAGCCAAAACGACAAATTCTGTATGTAATCATATTTTGGCCATAATTCAAGAAATTTTTATTATTTTCTTCTTCTTTTTATAACTGAAAATTGAATATATTTGCCAACGAAATCTAAATCTCATTTAACGACTTTTATCAAATTTTACCAGACGTCAGCTCTAAGGATCCAAATAAGGTTACTGTTTCCACAAAAATTATAGTTTGAAAGCTAGCAGTAAAAATCAAAAATCATGCATAGAGCTGTAATAAAAGATACATTTTCTCAAAATCAGCTCTTCTAATTTTGTGTATATTTATTGGTGAAATCTAAAGTTTAATCTTCCATATCGGTGTGCCAAACAGGGAGTAAAACAATACCATCTAGGTATAATTGACAAAAAGAAAATGGACCTTAACTGTCGTCGTTAAAAACTCAGTTTTAGTCAAATAGGATCTGTGCTTAGAAAGAGATTATAGCACTAGCGAAGCCAGTTATGTTTTACTTAAATATATAAATATCTTTTAAAATATATTTAATACATTTTTTTTAAGTTTGTAAGAGGTTATATCAACTTACTTCTCACAAAAAAATGCATTGGCTAAAAATGAATAATAATGGGGGGAACATTTATTTCTAACGTTTACGTAGAATAGAAACGTCTCTCCCGAGGGATGGAAACAAATATTATTTTTGGTTTTGTTTATGAGTATATTAGGCAGTTAGTGCAATTTTTTTTTAACTGACATTTAATTTCTAATGAAAATTTACCTGCCTCAGTATTTCTTCAATTAGAATACTGATTTGTTTGATCAATGATTTCGAAATTGTTGAATATTGTAGTGCTTTATCCTTCGTAGATTTCACAATGGTTAAACAATATTGTGTAATGTTTGTACAATGATTGGTCGACGAACATGTTTATCTAATATCCCATTTTCTATCAATTTACTACTTCATCTAAATTTGTTCCGAAGGCTTTTCAAGGTTAGCTATGTCAGCAATAATAACAGGTGGAGCTACCTGTTAGATAATCAATTCATGAGAAAGTGTCGTGTTCAATTCATTGACAATGTTTTATTTTGATTACATTAACTAGAATATTGGAATGTTCGTGTGGGCGCTTCAAGGTAAGTTCAATAACAACTGGCACTAAAGATGAAAATATTAGACATGAAATGTTTGATGAAGATAGGTGTGATACTAGTTAGCTACCACGTTTACAGTCCCTTGTATTTTTGCATGTCTAATATTTGTATCTATATCTGCGCGTTAATCGATTCACAAGGAACTGGCATATTTTCCTTGCATATTTTAACTGGCATATAAGTGCATATTTTCACTTGATTATCAATGTGATCTACTATGATTACCTTCACAAAAATAAAGTAACGTTTATGTACATCCTTCAAAGGTCTGGCAATATTTTCACTTGATTATCAATGTGTTCTACTATGATTACCTTCACAAGAGTAACGTAATGTTTATGTACATGTTTGATAGGTCTGGCCATATTTTCACTTGATTATCAATGTGTTCTACTATGATTACCTTCACAAGAGTAACGTAATGTTTATGTACATGTTTGATAGGTCTGGCCATATTTTCACTTGATTATCAATGTGTTCTACTATGATTACCTTCACAAGAATAACGTAATGTTTATGTACATGCTTTAAACGTCTGGCCATATTTTCACTTGATTATCAATGTGATCTACTATGATTACCTACACAAAAATAACGTAATGTTTATGTACACGTTTCAAAGGTCTGGCCATATTTTCACTTGATTATCAATGTGTTCTACTATGATTACCTTCACAAAAATAAAGTAACGTTTATGTACATCCTTCAAAGGTCTGGCAATATTTTCACTTGATTATCAATGTGTTCTACTATGATTACCTTCACAAGAGTAACGTAATGTTTATGTACATGTTTGATAGGTCTGGCCATATTTTCACTTGATTATCAATGTGTTCTACTATGATTACCTTCACAAGAATAACGTAATGTTTATGTACATGCTTTAAACGTCTGGCCATATTTTCACTTGATTATCAATGTGATCTACTATGATTACCTACACAAAAATAACGTAATGTTTATGTACACGTTTCAAAGGTCTGGCCATATTTTCACTTGATTATCAATGTGTTCTACTATGATTACCTACACAAGAATAACGTAATGTTTATGTACATGCTTCTAAGGTCACGTCGTATTTTAGCCAAGAACACACATAGGCAAAGTAAACGGCTTTTACAACTTTCAAACTTGTCACTGATCCAATCATTTGGAGAGTACACAAACTGGCACCAGTGAATCATCAAGTTCTGAAAAATTACATTAAAAATAAGACCAAGAAATTTCACACATGTGTTTTGGATTATTTGTTTACCTTTGATTCCAAATAGTTTTCACGCTTTTATTTTTAAATCAACGATAAAATCATCTGGCATAGACAGCTAAAGCTGCAAACGTAACTAAGTCTAATTATTTCTACGAACTACTGTTAAAATAGTGTCATTGGCAAGTAATATTGCTTTTAAAGATTCAACATATTGAGATAGATCATTTATATAAAATTATAATGATGGCTTTAATACTGAATACTGAGGACTCCACAAAAGACTACGTTATTCAATTAATTAGGAAGAATCATAACAATTTTATTGAGAGTATGTTCTACTTTGAATACACAAAATATAACTAAGTATACATGTGGGCGCTTGAAGGTTAGTATAACAGGTGGAACTACCTGCATGATTTATTGAATGCATGCTATGTGATCAGATTAAATCAAAGTAGGTGTCAGCTGATCTCAAGGTCAAATGGGGTCGTGCAAACATATGGTGGATCAGGGAAGAAGGACATTAATTCAAGGCTTTCTTTTATAAATTATAAAACATCGAAAGGCCATATTCTAACAAAAGTCTTCACAATCACTGCACAAACTTTCTCATATTCACTATCTCACTCCAATGGATTTTAAAATAATAAATTTATTACAAATATAAATAGGAAAAAGTAATTTTTAATTTGCTGTTAGAGTTCAAATGGTTTCTAAGTACAATAGAACCACATTTCTGAGAATCTGGTGGTCTTTATAGTAAGAGAAGGTGAAAACATTCTTAACACTTTTATTACTAAGAAGATTAATGTATTACTAAGAAGTACCACAAGCTATGTCGCATAATTTTGATTAAATGTGTTGGTGAATGATCTAAATAACAACGTCAGTAGAAATTATTTATTTGTGATTTTATATATGTATTATTAATATCATGCAAACAGTTATAAAACTTAAACCCTTAAAATCAGGGGTAGCAAATGGGGGTTACTATTGAAAGTTTTAAAGGTACCCCTGCAACCCCTACTTCGAAGCGGGAGATGAAACTATAAACTACTTAAAAAATACTATATCTTATGCTAGAAAGATCTGCTAAAGTTTAATTGGTTATTAAAAAAATTAAAATATTAAGTGGGGGTGTGGGACTTTTTGGACACACGATATATATCCAACATCAAGACTCACCGGGGTCGAAATAACGATGACTAAAACGAGAAAACTGTTTGTTAAATGCATTACTATGAGGTCCGTTGGTGTTCTTAACAACATGCACAACTACGAGATTTCGTAAATAAATCTAACTTTTTTTTTCGAAAACCTGGCTATGTAACATGAAACCCAACAACATGTTTTCACATTTAAAACAAAAAGTATTCGTGTTTCTAAATAATACTTTGTCTCGAGTAACTAAAGCCATGTTGTCAACTTCTGAAATATCCCACTGAATATTAAATCTAATACATGACTTTACAAGACTGTTTTCTTTGCAACTTCAGTCATAAAAACTCTTCTCTGACGTTTGTTCCTTGATGGGAAAATACCTCTAGTCTGATAATAAAATAAATCTTTCCGCTCAGTTTACCCAACTTTGGAATCCGGATGTTATTACTTCTTTTGTAACTCTGTTTTAGGTTTTACTCGTCTACTTCAGTATCTAATGGTTTTGAATATATCTTTCAATGAAACGGATATAACAGATTCTCATTGTACACGTGAGACGTAATTACAACTAATTAGAGATATATTCATCAACGTTTACATCTAATTGATTAAAAATACATTTAATATGCGTCTCCAAGGTAAGAAACTAGTTGGAATAAACATGACAAATTTTAAGAACATTTAAAATAGGGTACAACTTACACGCTTAAAAAATGTAGGAAAATTTCAAAAGCAATAAATTAGACACTTTTAAAACGAACATTTATTATACGTTTGACAAGTTAAAAGAACAATTAATCGATGTGAATATATTTGACGAGAGACGAGCGTAAAGAGCAACAATAAGTGAATTTAAAGATTTTTTTTACGATATCTGACAAGAGATAGATTTAAGAAGTAGTTGATATAATTGACAAGATCTGAGTTTAAAGGGTATTTACCATATCTGACAAAAACTAGATTTAAAATACAATTAACATAATTGACAAGAGCTTAGTTTAAAAGGAATTTACCATATCTAACAAGAAGCAAATTTAAAAAGCAATTAACATAACTGACAAGAGCTGAGTTTAATGGTCATTTACCACATGTGACAAGAAGCATATTTAAATAGCAATTAACATAATTGACAAGAGCTGAGTTTAAAGGACATTTACCATATCTGACAAGAAGCAAATTTAAAGAGCAATTAACATAATTGTCAAGAGCTGAGTTTAAAGAACATTTACGATATCTGACAAGAGGTAAGTTTAAAAAGTAATTAATGTAATTAACGAGAGCTGAGTTTAAAGGGCATTTACCATATCTGACAAGAAGCAAATTTAAAGAGCAATTAACATAATTGACAAGAGGCTTGTTACAGAGTATTCAACACATTTCTTAACAGATTAGTTTAAAGAGCATTTAACATAAATTTGATAAGAAATGAGTTTAAAGGTCATTTAAATTTAAACACAAATTTAAAAACAAATATCACTACGACTTTTGTCATAAAATGCTTTGAATTTTGATATAAAATTTCATATAAATCCGTTTATTTTTGCTTATACAAGCATATACAACTATTGTTATTAACAAAACTGAACAATTATTATTAATTTATGTGGGATTGTTGTTATATAAGTTTTAAATATGGTATAGGCAGTTGTGTGTTTCAAAAGGGTAATTTGTCGCTTTCAACAGTCTATTATCATAATGCTGGGCAATTAAAATATGTGTCATAAGTTTCCTGTCTCCCTCCGGCTGACCAGTGACACATAGTTACAAATGCCACTGATTATTTTGTCCGTCACCCTTAATGATTATTGTGTGACTCATAAGGACCTTGCCTCGTGATTAACCACCCAAAGTAGGCAGTTGTCAAATAGCTAACATCTTCAGTCAGTGTTTGTACGTCTCATATAGAACAGTGTTAGTTCGAGAGTTTACTAAACAGTTTATTAACAAGAGACAATCCAAAAACTATATTGACAAGAGGCGGGCTAAAGACAATTTAAAATATCGACAAGAGATAGTTTAAAGATTATGTAACATATTGATAAGAAACTAGTTTGAAGAAACAAAAAAATACAAACGGTTAAAAAATGTTTTATCAAATAAAACTAGAAACTAGTTTGAAGAGCATTGCATATACAGCCAAAATAAAGAGCCGTTTATAAATTTGTTTACCAAATTTGACAAAAAATTAGTTTAAGGAGTATTGAATATACTGGCAAGAAACAGTAAAAAACTATTTAACATATTAACAAGAGACTGTCTAAAGACTATTTAGAATATTGATAAGAGATCGTTTAAAGATTATGTAACATATTGATAAGAAACTAGTTTGAAGAAACAAAAAATACAGACGGTTAAAAAATTGTTTATCAAATAAAACAAGAAACTAGTTGAAGGAGTATTGAAATATTGGCAAGAAACAGACTAAAAATTATTTAACATATTGACAGGGAAAATTTTAGAAAATATTTAACATACCAACAAGATATTTTTAAAAAAGATTTAATAAAGTTGACATCAAACTGATTAAAGAACAACGACAAGAGACAGTTAAAAGACAAGAGACGGTTTGATATATTTGACAAGAAAGTAGTTTCAAGACTTGACAAGAGGCAGTTTAAAGGCTACCTAAACATATTAACAAGGGAGAGTCTAAACGCTACTTAACATATTGACAAGCGACAGTCTAAAGACTAACATATTGACAACAGACAGTCTAAAGACTATTTAACATATTGACAAGCGACAGTCTAAAGACTAACATATTGACAACAGACAGTCTAAAGGCTATTTAACATATTGACAAGGGACAGTTTAAAGACTATTTAACATATTGACAAGGGACAGTCTCAAGACTTTTCAACATAATGACAAGGGACAATCTCAAGACTATTTAACATATTGACAAGGGACAGTTTAAAGACTATTTAACATATTGACAAGAGACACTCTAAAGACTACTTAACATACAGACAAGGGACAGTCTCAAGACTATTCAACATATTGACAGGAGACACTCTAAAGACTACTTAACATACTGACAAGGGACAGTCTCAAGACTTTTTAACATAATGACAAGGGACAATCTCAAGACTATTTAACATATTGACAAGAGACACTCTAAAGACTACTTAACATACTGACAAGGGACAGTCTCAAGACTATTCAACATATTGACAGGAGACATTCTAAAGACTACTTAACATACTGACAAGGGATAGTCTCAAGACTATTCAACATATTGACAGGAGACATTCTAAAGACTATTCAAAATATTGACAAGGGACAGTCTCAAGACTCTTCAACATATTGACAAGGGACAGTCTCAAGACTATTCAACATATTGACAAGGGACAGTCTCAAGACTATTTAACATATTGACAAGGGACAGTCACAAGACTATTTAACATATTGACAAGCGACAGTTTAAAGACTGTTTAACATATTGATACGAGCTGTTTAAAGAACATATAAGTTAACAAGAGGATAGTTTAAATACCATTTGAGATTCTTTCATTAGCATTACAATACACACATATTTCATATAATTATATCTAACACATTAAAAGAATATAAAATGAATTTAACACGTTTTATTTAATTAAAGATAGGTTATATGGCTTTAATAAGCTTTTAATATATGACAAGAAATGGTTAGTTTAAGTAGAGTTTGAAATATGTTTAACAACATTTAAGATACGTGGGACAAATTTGTAGTAATTTAGAAACGTTTTACACCAATAAAGAGCATTTAAAATTCATTTCTTTAAAGAGTTTTAAGATGGGCTATTTTTACCAATTTAATGGACAATAAACACATTATGTATAAAGTTATCTGATAAATAAATAACTTTAAGAGTTTTACTATATTGTACCTTATCTAGAGCATATTATGTATAGTATACATAATCTTGTATAACTGAAACTTTAACAAAAAGAAAGAATAGAAATGATAATGGACTTTTACTTCAGTTAGTTATACTTGTACTGCTAGAAGCAGTACAGTTGTCTGTGTGAAACCAATGGAACAGTTGCCGTGATTAAGCTCTGTTCTACAGACAATAGACCGACCTAGTGGACATAATTAGCTTACCTTTCACTTGTTATGATATATTTATAAGCCTATCCCATGCTGTAAACTGTTGTTTGCGTGAGGTTAGCGAGTTCTAAAATAAACTGACATAGGCCTACCGATTGCTGATGATTATTCAACATAATGGCATTAAAAGAAAACTTAGGAGAAAATGTTCACTTAGAAACAAAATTTGTGTTTATTATTGGTTATCGATTTATTGTGGTTTTACTGTATAACATCTGTAATCTGTAAAGGGATTACAATGGTTATAACGTATTGTAAGTGTAAGATGATTACAATAGTATAACGTATTGTAAGATGATTACAATGGTATAACGTATTGTAAAATGATTACAATGGTATAACGTATTGTAAAATGATTACAATGGTATAAGGTATTGTAAGATAATTACAATGGTATAACGTATTGTAAGATGATTACAATGGTATAACATATTGTAAGTGTAAGATTATTACATTGGTATAACGTATTGTAAAATGATTACAATGGTATAACGTATTGTAAAGCTGCGTTTACACCGGAGTTTGAAACACGAGTTGCAAACAGAAATTGCAAACATCTCTAAAAACGCGCATTTTTAGACGAAACATTTCGCTGTTGCAAACAGTTTTTCAGTGTTTGCAATAGAAATTTTTGTTTCCACCTGAAGTCGGTAAAGATCAAAGGGAGTTGCAAACTTTTGTTTGCAACACTGGTTTCGGTCACTATGTGCCGTTGAAACACGAAACAGAAACATTTCCCCGTCATCCCCTACGCTGCCACCTCCACTCTCACTCACGTGATCAAGCTTGTTTATGAATCTCCGGTAGCTAAAAAGCGCAAGGTTACGGCTAATTTTTCCGTTACAAAAATAGCCTTTTGGTAATTCGTATCCATTTTCGAAATTTTGTGACCAATCATTAAAGCTAGATATTCAAAATCCTCACTGGTCATTCTTACAAAGTTTTTAAAACTTCCGTCCGTTCTCAGTTCACCTGATAGAGGGTCAACACCATCTCTATTTAAATTGTCCAACAGGTCGTTTCCACTGTACGTAGCTCTGGAATGCAGAGACGGCCTCATCCAGTATCGTCTCGGCCTACGTTGTTTTGACAACACGACACACGCCGCCGCGGGTAAAATGACATCCTCGACACTTGACATCCTAGGAAGGACTGATCCCAGGAACCAGAACATAGGCGAGTCATAATCAAGGTCGAAAGTGTTTCAAACATTTTCATGAAACATGGAAATAAAACCATGAAATAAAAATTGCAAACTTTTATTTGAAACTACTGTTTGCAACTGCTGTTTGCTATAAAAGTTTGCAACTTTTTGTTTGAAACTTCGGTGTAAACGCGGCTTAAGATGGTTGCAATGGTATAACGTATTGTAAGATGATTACAATGGTATAACGTATTGTAAGATGATTACAATAATATGATGTATTGTAAGATGATTACAATGGTATAACTTATTGTAAGATGATTACAACGGTATAACTTATTGTATGATGATTACAATGGTATAACTTATTGTAAGATAATTACAATGGTATAACGTATTGCAAGATGATTACAATGGTATAACGTATTGTAAGATGATTACAATGGTATAACGTATTGTAAGATGACTACAATGGTATAACTTCTTATAAAATTAAAGGTATCATCTAGGCTCAAATCTTGGAATTTGAAAAGCCTGAGTATCCACGAGATCGGCTTTGTAGAACTGAATATATCTGGTCGATCTCTATTTCCGATGAATTTGTTGTCAAAGAGCTTTGTTTCTTTGGTTAATAACCTTCGTAATTTTAACGAAACTAATTAGTAACGAGTAACGCCTATTTTATTAAACTTTATTTCTACTCTGTCGTACTTCTTCCACCTGTCTATTCATACAGCTCTGCTTGGCAAGTCTAGTAGGGAGCAGACTTCCTTCCCTTCATTACCCATGTGGTGATTTAGTTGAACATAAATAATAAAATATATTTTAACTTCTATTATCGGATTTATCTTTTTATTGTTAATTGCAGGTGCTGTTTACCCAATTCTTAAATATAGGACGAAATATTGTTACAGTATATAACCAGTAAAATTAATTTAGAAAAAAAATTGGTTATTGTTTTTACCCTCAAACATACACACAGAAAAACGAAATAACACGTTGGGGGGGGGGACGTTGGACAAAATAAATGAAAAGTCTTACTGCAAAAAAACCTTGCTCGTGGTATCTTATGTTATTTTAAACTCTTTCTCCTAGACAGAAGCCAATAGAGATAACATACAAAGTTATAATCGTTGAAGCGAAGTCTGATGTCATACAAATGAACAAAGATTATGAAGTACCAATAACTCTAGGGAGTTAAACTCATGTCAAATAATATGTCTGTTGTATCGCTGTATCTCGTGTGACGGAGACAAATAACTGTACTTTAACACAAAACCGCTAGTAAAAAATATCATGTTGGTACAGAATAAAGTGAAATAAATTGCATGACGTTAACACGATATGTCCCATGCGCGTGCGTGTGTGTGTGTAAATTATAACACCGGAATGTGGCCTAGTTTAGTGTGCAGACTGTGTAAAATTGTGTTAAGGATATGTACTGTTGATTAACTGTCGGATATAAGAAATAGCAGATAAAAAAAGATGTAACGCTTCCTCTCTACAGCTGTCTTGTGTGCGTGTGTAAAATACGAAAAGGGAATGTGGCCTAGTTTAGTGTGCAGATTGTGTAAAATTGTGTTAAGGATATGTACTGTTGATTAACTCTTTGAACTAGATGTCAGATATAAGAAATGGCAGATAAAAAGATATAACGCTTCTTCTGTAAAGCTGTCGAGTGTGCGCGTTGGGTGTGCAGGCTCTTTAAAACTGTTTTGAAAAGACGTACTGATGTTGATTAACTGTTTAAACTAGGTGCTGGATATAACAAATATCCGATGAAATAGATACGTTGCGTCCTCTCTCCATTGTAAGTTATGTCAACGGAATGTGCCTAATGAGCGTCTCTGTTAAACTATATTCAGATAATGTAATGTAAACTCTTTTAATTAAGTCTAAATACATTAAAATTCAATCAATAAAACTCTTCCTTAATCATCTGCATGTGTGAGTAATAACTATGACAATGAAATGTGTTTTATTTATACGTCCACTCTCTGTAAAATTGTGCGTTACATACTCTTTGAAAAACTGTTAAATTAGAGTTGTATAAAAAACAGAGACCGAAAAGAGTGTGCTTTCTACTCCAAAGTGCATGTTTCTAGGCTGTAATATACCGAAATATAGCTTATCTTGCACAAATTGTAAAATTTTATTACGATGGTGTTTTTAAATCTTTTAATTTAGTGTTGGATACAAATTACTACTAAAATATATATAGTCTTACAGAAACTCCTTGTAAAGTATCCTTTACTGATATTGTAATTTGGCAATTTTATTTAAGCTTCGATTTTGATAAATTTGTATGAACATGTTTTTATTATCTGAATTAATTATGGAATTGAATAAAATTTGAATTAAAAATATATAATGCATCTAATCTCCAGATATAATTCAATGGTAAAGTAAAAAGACTAAGAGTCTTTATTTTGTTCTTCTTTTACTTCTTTTAAAGCAATGACGACCGAGAGGTTTTTTCGCCTTTAAAAAAACAAAGAAAAATTGTGTAATCAGCGTTAATTCAAATTTTAGACGTAACCTTCATAACATAGCAATACAGGAGGAAGCCCTATCTCTATTAAATTTAACTATGTTATCATGAAATTAGTATAACTATTTAGACCTTGAATCTACTTGAGCAGATTGATCCATGAACCAAGGATGACCGCATTTTAGGTTAGGAAAGACGAACCTAATCTAGTTCAGGCGTTTAAATTTGATTTGTTTTTCTGACTGCGTAGTACGAAGAACGTTGATCGAACTTAAATAACTCGTACAACGATATTCGTGATTTTTTTTATTAAAAGATTTCATTGCAATCACTTCCTTGGTAGAATCTTGATCAACTACCATCAATGTGTACCATTGATGTTTATGTACTCAGAATTCCTTAGCGTATTGTGTTTGTTTACATCACTTATACATAATGACTCGAAACTGTGTAACAAAATTCCAGGATATTATTGTACGTACAAAATAAATAAAAAAGTAAAAGATAACTCCGTTGCTGTAACTACATACATATTAAAATATTAATTGCAGATATAGTGTACTTTTGTATATGACATTTTACTGGTAGTCTAAAACATTAATTTATTTGTACATTTTCAAAGTGGCGGCTATTTAAAATTGTAATCTCGAATACAAAAACATTACATTACAAAAATGTACAAAAAGCAAATAGTTTCTCTTTAAAACGACATACTGGATGATATCTTTTATTATGTAGATCACACTATAACCGAACCTACTTAAATACAAAATAATAATTGTAATTTCTCAATAATTGTAATTGAGCCTGGAAATGGAAAAAAAAAAAACCAAAATCACTCTATGGTTCTGTCCGTATTCAAATTTGGATGAGTATATATATATATATATATATATATATATATATATATATATATATATATATTTATTTATTTATTTTTTTTTTTTTTTACTAAATTATGGAATTTCAATCATATACAGACAGAACCATAGAGTTATTTTTCTTTCTTTTTCATTTCCCCGCCCAATTACATGCCAGTAAACAAATTTTGGGTCCTCTTAGATACGTTTAGGTCTTAAAATCAAAATTTCGATTCTTTTAGGCTCTTACAACTTAAATTTAGGGTCTTATAAACCTTAAAAAACATAGTTTTTCCTTGGTTCTTAAACGTGAGCCTCTTAAATCCAAAATTGTGCATGTCTTATACAAACCCTTTGGCGTTTTTGTCTGGAGCTCCTTAAATCCAAATATTTGTACATTTTTTGATTGAAAAATAAGCATAGAATAAGGTTATATCGAATTGTAACAAACCCTGTTATTAGAAAATTATTTGACAGACCATCATGATTTTTTTACATATAATTAGAACCCGTCAAAATATCAGTCTTGACGAAGGGAAAATGAAAACTCAAATACATTAGGGCCTATTAAACTACTAATTTGTTTAATAACAGCTATTCAATAGAATAAACGTAAAATAAATTTTACGTTAGATTAACAAACTATGTAGATAGATGACTAATAGCATCATGTTGTTTTGTTGAAGCATAATGGCCTATTGATAAGTTTTCCTCTAAAAACATCTGTAAATAATCATGGAAACGTTTACAAATAAAACTAATTATTATTAAGAAGAATTAAATGGATTTGTACGACACCTTAATGACGTAGATCAAAGTCCCCAATACTTTAAGAAACATATTACTCCACTGAAATTTGTCATTTTATATAGATCTAGTTATAAAATAGTATATTTCATCACTAGGACCAAAAGTGAAGCTTTTCCATACAAGCTCAACTTCAACAGAAGAGGCGAAGCCGAGGTCGGAAAATGAGCGAGGATCGAAAAGCTTCTTTTGGTCCAAGGGATGAACTATATTTTTCGTTATATTACAAACAGTATAAAAAAAAGAATTTAAAAAAACTGAAATGTTATAACCTATTTAGCTTCAAATCGAGGGTAACAGCTGTTTTATCGGTTATTTATAATCGAGAGTATGGGTTGTTTTTATAGATGGTTTACAATCGTTAAGTAATTCGTATAAACGAAGTAACAGCTGATGATCTTGACTTCAGCTGATTTTTTTAGGTCCTAGGACTAAAAAGAACAACTTTAGCATCTCAATGCATGTATTGAAAACAGCTGTTTTTGAACCAGTATGACGAAAAATATCTTATTAAACCCATTTTATTCAAAAACTGAAACGATTATTACATTTTTTTCACTAAAATACCTTGCTTTATAACTTAATTTTTAACGATTGTACCTAGATGTATTATATAATTAACTTAATTTTTATACAATTTAGCTATTACATATATTGATACAAATATCGAGCTCCGAACTAACCCTACAAAACAAATCAACACAGCGAGTGTTATCTGCGTACCATCTGTAATCTATTTTTGTAAATCTAATCGAAATTATTTCTTTTAAAAACTCTTGAATTATTTCCTACAGTCTTGTCAAGGGCATGTCAAATTTCAGATCGTTGAGGTCAAAGCATTTACACTCTACAGGAGCGTGACGACGACCAAACAACCATATTATTAGTCTTATTGGATTTGCTTACTGACTCTAATAATGAACAAAAAAAAATAAAACAACCTTTTTGAGTAACCGACGAATGACAGACAGACCAAACTGATGCGCTGTTAAATGAACTGAAGAGCCCACAGATTGTCAGACGATCATATTAAGCTTTCTTTATAGCTACCTGTTGGGCGTTTATTCAATCCTCCTTGTTTTCTATTACGTTTGTTCTTCAATTACTTTAGTTTCAATCATTCGTCCATTTTCAAATAAATGAAAAATAACAATACATTAAAACACAAATGAAGGTAAACTAGTTTACTTCAAACTGAGGTCATTAATTTGGTTATATGTATATTTTTTAAATACAGACACACGTAATATATTGATAATAACATTTATTTAGTTTGATCAATGTCTATGTAAACCGGTGGGTCGAAATATTGAAGGTGGACGAACGCCCAAAACTAGTAAACTATAGTAATCGTAGAACAAAACTACTGGGGATACCAGGAAGGTTAAACTGACGTATCGATAAGTTGAAACATACACGATTCCATTATATACGAATGAACACTAGAAAGAGAAGGAAACAGAATTAATTATTTTTTTGATTAATAGAGCGAGAGAGAGTAAAAATAGAGAGAGAGAGAGAGAGAGAGAGAGAGAGAGAGAGAGAGAGAGAGAGAGAGAGAGAGAGAGAGAGAGAGAGAGAGAGAGAGAGAGAGAGAGAGAGAGAGAGAGAAGAGAGAGAGAGAGAGAGAGAGAGAGAGAGAGAGAGAGAGAGAGAGTTAGAGAGAGAGAGAGAGAGAGAGAGAGAGAGAGAGAGAGAGAGAGAGAGAGAGAGAGAGAGAGAGAGAGAGAGAGAGAGAGAGAGAGAGAGAGAGAGAGAGAGAGAGAGAGAGAGAGAGAGAGACTGACAGACAGACAGAGTAGGAGTAAGAAGAAATGAATGGAGAGAGAGATGGAATTAATTATTGTCAGTATTAATACGAAAGAACAAAATAAAAAGCCGGAGAGACGTGCACAATGTCAAGGCTAACAGTATTTTACAGTGTATTTTGATTCTTAAATATTTGAGAAAACCCTAAAGAAACCTGTTTGGGGTTCATTTAGTATTTTATAAACTACTCAAGACTGCGATTTTCTTCTACTTGTGATCTGCATATTGGTTTGGGATATTAATGTTATAATAACATTGCATCAGAATTTTATGAAAAATGCTCATGACTCTTTTTAACAAATACTTTCCGAACCACCATTTTTTTGAAGATAGTAACAACAAATTCCTTTTGTTTGGGTCCTTAAGACCTCATTTTAGCAAAATTGTTCAAAAAGTGTTTTTTATCCGATTTATAACATTTTCCTTTTAGTAATCGTATTTTTTCATACATTTTTTTAAATTATTTATTTGGTTTTACAATTTCTTCAAGGGAAATTTTATAAAAATTGGATAAAATAAAACAACTGAAAAAAGTAGGCTATTTACTAAATTTCTTCAAAATTACTAAATACGTTAAAAAATTATCGTATTGACGGACACATGTGAACATATAAAAAGGAACAAAACTTCAAACAGTATTATATAGATCCGAATCAATACTTAAAGGTTTTGGCTATGATCTCTCAAACAGCTGCCATCCAAAACGGAGTAAATGAAGCTTTCCATTTTTAAATTTCGAAATAAATAAATTGTACAGGAGAGACCTGTAAAATAAAGTAGTACGACTTAACCTATTCTTCTATACGACCTTCTAGTATTACTTGGCCTATTTTTAAATAATAAATTTTTGAATAAAAAAAAAAAAAAAAAAAAAACTCTCTTTGTATAAGAATTGTTGTTAATACTCCTTTGTAAATGATTTTTTTTTTTTTTAATATAGTTCTTCATATACAAATTAGTGAGATATTATTTTAGTAACTTAATATCTTTAATCGTTTGTTCACAGTACAATTAACACGAGTGGCCTGAACCATAATATTGTGATTCAAAGTGTAAAAATATAAATACTTTAAAAATTCAATCTTACAAAAACTTCTTGAAAAACTAAATGAATAATAATTTATTGCATCCAAGACTAGGAACTGTATTTTATATCTAAACAAAGAATGTGCATCCATCCACATTCTTTTGCAAGCAATATACTTACAGCCTGTCTCAGAACGTACTCTATGATAATGAAATGTTCTAAAACGTTTTAAAATAGGCGAATTCCTTTCAGTTTGTCTACACTTTAGTAAATCTATGACGTCATTTAGAGCTGAAGAATGCAGTAAAATAAATGGGTTAAGTGCGATTGCTAGTGTGATTTCAAGAATAGATTGAAGTTTATTGTTATGGTCTCCGTTTATTAAAACATAAATACATATAGGGGTATTTGTGTGTGAGTTAATAGTAAACACTGTAATAGAGAGATTGGTGAACACCAATATTACAACATTTATTATAAATTTATTATATATACTTTATTAAAAATATAATTAACTTGAAACACCAACTTAAATACCGAAACAGGATGTGAGACAACACGCGCAAGGCATCTCGAATTTCACCTAACAGAAGCAGAGGCAGTGAACTTTACAAATCGCAAATTAAGCATTGCACAAGTGTTCTACGTGTGAAAGATTGCACATTAGGAAAATCAATGAGAACGACAAAAATTCAAAATTAACCAATGAGAAAGAAACACGAGGGATTCAAAAAAAAAAGAAGAGGGGAGAACAACGCGTGAATAATGGGTAGTCAAAAATAAATCTTCAGAGGGGGAACAAGTAAAGAAATTCAATAACAAACTCAGTCCGTATTTAACCTGCTATAATAATATAATAAAATAATATCAACTAAATCTACACCAGTGAAGTGTTGTGAAAATTTGAAATAAATAAAAAATAAAATCAAAATAAAGTGTTCAGTGAAAGTGTGAAGAAAGGGTGGAGTGTAAAGTAAGTAATCTTAAACTTTTATTAATGTAAATCAGATCTCAATTGGTTAATACAATATTATCAAACGAAGTCATATACTGGGTTTTATTTCATTGCTTTGTAAAGTTAAAATATAAACTCATTAAAACAAATAAGGGAATAAGGGACAATTTTGTACAATTTAAGTAAATAAATAATGATAATCATAATATTGTACATTTGTTAAGGCTTTATTTAGATGTAATATTATGGTGATAGAAATTTGTTATTGGCAGTCTAGAAAATGTTCAATAAATTTGTTAAGTTAATTTGTTCAATGAATTTTAATTAATTCGAGGAATGGCCAACTCGAATCTAAAAGTTTAATGTTTTTATAGAGATTTCATGTGAAAGGGTATTCATGAACATTTTCGATTTTATTAAACTTGTTCTAAATCAAAATCTGTATTTTTTTCCTATCCAGTTTCATTTTTTTAGAGTCAGCCCACAGCCAAGCGAAATTTGAATCAATAGTAGAGTCTAAGGAGAAACCCCCAGAAACTTATAAAATTGTCTTACATGGTGAAAGCACCTGATTTAATAAAGTTGACTCACACGATTAAAATAAATCAATCATACAAAACAATCTAACATAATCTAACATGGTGGAGGCGCCAAATTGAAAAGTAACAAAGAAAGGGGGAAAAAAGTACAGAAATATAAAATTAGATGTGCATTTGTTTAGAGAATAAGTAATATATGATAATAAGTAATATAAAGATATATAGAGTATATGATTTCGTTTGAATGTTTTTTTTTAAGAGATGGTTCTAACTAATAATAAATGGATTTGGTTAACACTGACATATATAAGTTTAAAAAAGAGGAAGCAATAATAATTTTAAAGGCATTTAAAATAGAAGGTAATGAAAATAAAACTCTTGATGAAATTAGGAAAATTTTAGCACTAATAAAAAAAATACACACTGAATTAACAGCAGACATAGAATACAAAAAAGCATATGATTATCTAATCGATTTCAACAAACTATCCCCACAACAAAGAAATAAATATCCACAGTTAGAAGAATTAGAAACTTTAAGAAACCCACAGAAATTTAAACCACTAATACACCCTACATACGACTCAGAGCAAAATAAAGAATTACTTTTAGCAACAACCACACACATATATGATCCAGTAGCTTTTGATAATGTGTATGTAAACGTAAAACAACCACAAGAGAACATTTACGACGAAGTCACTACACCACAGATACCAACAAAAACAGAAACAACCACTAAAATGGAAAGGAAAGAGAAAATACCATTAGTTCAACCCTACCAATATCACGGTTTACCCTCAGAAGATATACATACTTTCATATCGAGATACGAAGTAGCTTCAAGAGCTAACGGGTGGTCGGACAAAACACAAATAAATCTATTACCAACATATCTGGCACAATCGGCTTTAGATTGGTATAACAGTTTTATTAAAAGGAACCAAGAGGTAGACATAACCTGGGAAAATGCAAAAACAGAATTAATTAACCTATTTACTCCAATAGCGCAATGTCAAAACTTACAGACATTATTAGAAAATAAAGTTCAAAATGAATCGGAACCAGCAATAAGCTTTTATTTACAAATTCAGGCCCTTTGCAGACGAATGAACCCCAATATTGACGATAAACAGATAATATCACATGTTATACAGGGTTTAAAACCGGAAATTTGTGAATGTATAATAACAATGGAGAATAATACACTTACACAACTAGAGGAAAATTTAAGAAAAATAGAGCAACAACTACTCCAAAAAACACTAAACAAACAGAGATACCTTAGAAATAAGGGTAGCCAGAATGACAGAGAAAACAGACACTTTGAAACGATTAACACAATGTCAGAAAAGATAGAACAACTAACGGAAATCGTACACACGCTAGGTATAAATATACAACAAAGGGACCATGAAGTAAAATCATTCCAAAAATACGACCAAAGAACAAAACCACAATACCAAACCAACCAACAATTACAAAATAGGCAACATCAGACAATACCAAAGTTTAGAAATGCATATTTTCCAACTAATGGACATAAGAGGACAAGTCAAGTATGCACAATTTGCAATAAAACAAATCATCCAACAAGCAGGTGTTTCTTCAAACAATACAACTGCAAAATATGTAAAATGGACAATCACACCACCGAACACTGCTTTTTCAATAAAAATACAAATACTTACCCCCAGAATACAACCCAACATAGACCAAATGCCAAAAGAAATCAAGAATTTTGTAGAAAATGTAGTAAGAATGGACACTCAGTGCAAGAATGTTACTCAAATAACAACTTCAGACAAACTTACAACCAAAAAAACGGGCTAAATGGGGGGGGGGCTATTATAAGAACAAATAGCTATTCAACCCCACAAAAAACAAGTACATGTTTCCATGCTAAATATCAACAACCACACATAAAAAATGTGCGGAAGCAGAATTCATGCATGCTCGACCAAAGCAAAATGAACGACAAACAATTCAAAGACAGTCAACGCTATTCTAATAATAAATCTAAAATAAAATTCAACAAAAAACGAGCTAACGGTATAAGCTATACTACTCCAACATACATATGTCAAAATCATAACACATTTCAACCATCAGATACGCAAAACAAGACAACCTTAAATTTGGGTACACAACGACAAACCAAAAACACTGACAGACACTTAAACGACAGAAAACATTATTCCATGGCTTTAAGAAATCTTAAATTTAAACAAAGCAAGGGCGAGTCATATGAAGAAAGCGAAACTCCAAGGACCTATTTAGATGTAACAACACAATATTCACCCCAGGATTACAGCACCACGGATTCAGAAGTAGAAAACGAAATAACAATAACTACAAACAAAGTCGGATCACAATGTAAACAGAGTATCGTTACCAATGTTGACCTAGGTCGTGAAATAGGACATGGCGCTGTGACGCGTGATGAAGAGATAGTCGATGCAGCGAAATTAAACCAGGCCGTTCGAAAGCAATGTACATTAGATTCATACAGCATTTTCCACAAACAATACTTAAACAAAAATGGGGTATCCAAAGCAAGAAAATCGGAGAATGACGTAACATGGGATGTATACAATACACTGTTCATCAATAAAAACGAAAATTGTAGAGTATGCACAATTAAAGTGACATTCAACACATTAGACAGTCAGGATATAGAAACAATCTTAGATTCAGGGGCAAATGTTTCGATATGTCAATATGACCTAGTCAAACATAAAACAATAAAAAATAACACAAAGACAATAATAAAATCGGCCACAGACAACAATTTAAAAATTCATGGAGAAATAAATTTACCTTTTGAAATAAATGGAATAAAATTCACAAATAAATTTTATGTAGCTTCAGGAATAAATGCTAAGATGATTCTAGGAAATAATTTTTTACTAGCTAATCAAGCAAAAATAGATTACGGTAAGAAACAAATAACTCTGCAGTCAAACAACCAAAAATGTATAATAGATATGAATGAATCATGGTTAGAGAATTTAAAAAACATACGTTTGATAATAAATAACAATATAATAAGCAACCCAGAAATACGATCACTCGAGCAAATAAAAATTGCACCAGGACAGAGTTTAATGGTACGAGAGATAGAAAATTATAACGAACAAATGGATTTTGAAACGGATAGACACTTAAGGGAGCAAAAACAAATTCATGCTTACATATCAAGACAAGATGATAAATACTATATTCACATATATAACGCATCAAAAACACCAAAAATAATAATGCCAAGAACACTTATTGGTCATATAAACAGAAATCAAGAGGAACCACGAATTTATGATACAATAAACAAAAAAATAGCACCTACACAAATAACACAACAAAGAAACTCCAACAAAGAACAAATTGCAGACAAGAATGGAGTACAATTCCAAATTTGCGAACAACTAACAGAAAAACAACACAGTCAAGTAGTAAAAATAATAAAAAAATATAAACATATATTCACTACGGAGGTCGGAGATCTCAGTCCAGCAAATATAAACCCAGTCAAAATACAAGTAGTTCAGGGTACATCAGGTATCATAGTACCGCCATATCGCCAAAGTAATCAGGAAAGACAGGTATTAAATAAAGAGCTAGAACACTTAGTACAAGCAGGAATTTTGGAAGAATGTCCAAACTTCACAGAATTTGCATCGCCAGCATTTATAGTTAAAAACCAAGATAACTCACATAGATTAGTAGCAGATTTTAGAAAGGTCAATGAACAGATAAAAAATGAAAATTTCCCAATACCGAGTTTGCAATTAATGTTTAGCTGTTTAAGCAATTCACAATATTTCACGAAATTAGACTTAAAAAACGCCTTTTTTCAACTAAAAGTACACGAGGAAAGTAAACCATTGCTAACAATCCGAACACAAGATAAAATGCTTAGATATACTAGATTACCACAAGGACTTAAAGTTTCAAGTGCAATATTCCAGAAAAACCTAAACAAAGTTCTAGCAAGTCACCTATTTTCAAAATGTTTAGCTTATTTAGACGATACCATTGTATTTGCACCAAACTTTGAAGAAAAATTAGATAACTTAGAATCGGTTTTAAAAGAATTAGACAAAGCAAATTTGAAATTAAACACAAAAAAATGTAAATTTTTCTATACAGAAATAGAAATATTGGGGCATAGGGTCTCAACAGAAGGAATAGAGCCTTTAAAATCAGACATTCAACCAATATTGGATTTCAAGCAACCAAAAACATTACGTAACATAAGAGCTTTTCTAGGAGTTTCAGGATTTTTCAGAAAATTTATCAAAGATTATGCACAAATAACACACCCTTTAACAGAATTACTCAAAAATCAAGAACAAAAAAAATCAAAAATAATTTGGACTGAAAAATGTAACAAAGCTTTTGAACAAATAAAAACGATACTAACAAATCCACCATTGCTATCGCATTTTAAAGAAGTCAGACATACAAGAGTTTACACAGACGCGTCAAATATAGGCATAGGGGCGGTTTTAACACAAGTTGACCCAAACAATAATCAAGAATATCCAATAGCATATTTGTCAAGAAAATTAAAATTACATGAAACGCGATACTCAACTGTTGAAAAAGAGATGCTTGGATTAACATACGCCGTAGAATACTGGCGAGAATATTTATTAGGAAGAAAAATAACATGTTTTACAGACAACTCAGCATTACAATATTTTCAAACGTTTAAAAACCCTTCGAATAGACTTGGACGCTTAGCTACGAAATTAGTAGATTACAATTTAGACATACAGTATAAGAAAGGAAAAACAATGGGTCTCCCAGATTTCCTGTCTCGACAAGAAACAGGAGACGAAATTCCCCAAAATTTTGAAGATGTATTCTTAATCAATTCAAACACACCGGACATAGAATTGCTACAATCAAAAGATACATATTTGAAACAAATTAAACTTGCACTCTTAAATATAGAGACAGATAACAATAAAATTAACAGAGCATCCAGACATTACACTTTAGACGATGGAATATTATACTACAAAAAATTCAATGGTCAAGAAATAACAAAACTTTTAGCAATACCGTATGAACTAAGGTCAGATATATTAAAACAAGCTCACGACGACCCATTAACAGGAGGTCATTACTCATATTACAAGACAATGTCAAAAATCAATGACAGATACCACTGGCCAAATTTACATACAGACGTACAGAATTATACAAAAACATGTAACACTTGTCAAAAACGAAAAATACCAACCAGAAAACCCTATGGACTTCTGAAATCAATACTTCCGACACACAAACCGATGAGCAGATTAATTATTGATTTTATAGGGCCTGTAAACTCATCGTTTGGCTATAAATACATCTTAACGTGTACCGACGCAACAACCAAATACGCTTGGGCTTTTAAGTGCAAAACAGCTGATGCGAAAACTGTAGCGGAGAATTTAATGAAAATAATATTAAAATATGGAAAAATGAGAATATTACAGTCTGACAGGGGTACACATTTTAATAA
This sequence comes from Aphrophora alni, assembly GCA_963513935.1. Lineage (NCBI taxonomy): Eukaryota > Metazoa > Arthropoda > Insecta > Hemiptera > Aphrophoridae > Aphrophora > Aphrophora alni. The sequence goes on along the minus strand of OY740766.1, from coordinate 117,843,757 downwards.
CGAAATAATAAGAAATTTAACTTCAACACTAGGAATTAACCAAATACTAAGTAGTGCATATTCACCCCAAACACAAGGGCTTACAGAAAAATTTAATGGAACATTGACCAATATGTTATCACACTACGTATACGAAAAACCAAATGAATGGTCAAAATACCTCGACAAAATTGTATACTGTTACAACTCAACAAAACAAACAAGTACGGGATTTACACCAAACAAGTTAATGTTCGCTTTTGAACCAAACAACCCTATGGACATAATACAAATCCTAGAAAACCCAAATTACGACATCAAACAACAAATAAAACAGATTCAAGAAATTAGACAAACCTTGCCAGAAATCATAAAAAGAGCTCAAGATAAACAAAAATTCTATTATGATAAGAAGAGGACAGATTTTGAATTTCACGAAGGGGACGAGGTATTAATAAAAAGGGAATTTCATGGAAAAACACCCTCGAAATTTGATATGCAGTACACTGGCCCATACCCAATTATAAAAAAAATAAACAGACTAACATATTTGGTAGAGATATTAAAATATGGACGGCTCCAAGGTGAGCCAATACACATTTCTAGGATGAAAATGTATCACAGAAGGTCAATATAACTATAAAAAAAATATATATATATCTGTGTACCATAAACCCATAATTTATTAGTTACGTGTAAATAAATAGAGTAATTGAGATCTGATAAAAATTTTAGATTGTACAAATAGAATAGAAATAAGTATGTATTAGCTTTAAGCAATAAGACAACATTTAAAACATAGCTTCCATAAGTAAAGTTTAACAGAAAAATAACCCGTTGGGATCTGATCAATAAAAAGTAATGTAAACATTAAGAATGACAACAACAAAATAATAATAATAACGGTAGTAAACAACTGAAACTGCGAAATAAATATTCTAGGTAATTTAAGAGAAATGAGTAGACGTCCTTATTACTCTTAAACTTCTACAACAGCAATAGTCAATTTCGTTACAGTGAAAAGAAGGCACTGATCACGCCATAAATTTCAACGAGCGAAAGTGACAAACACAGCTGACACTTCCAGCGAATACATAGCATAAACATTTCAACTCACAAATATCAACAATGTACTATTGAAGTAAGCCTACACTTCAATGTGCTACCACAGCAAAAGTCGGGCAACACACATTACCGTGTAACAATAAAAATGGATAATGAGACATTCCACTTAGCCAGCAAATCTTCAAAGCTCAATGAACATTCCACTCAGCGATTCCACATAAACTATCAAACGTAAACAAGGCGTGACACTATTGATGTAATATATTGACAACTTCAAAATCTTAACTTCAACCAAGCAGAAAACGACCAAAGAAAATTGGTGGTACAATTTTAAAACTGGGAGGAGGAGTGTAATAGAGAGATTGGTGAACACCAATATTACAACATTTATTATAAATTTATTATATATACTTTATTAAAAATATAATTAACTTGAAACACCAACTTAAATACCGAAACAGGATGTGAGACAACACGCGCAAGGCATCTCGAATTTCACCTAACAGAAGCAGAGGCAGTGAACTTTACAAATCGCAAATTAAGCATTGCACAAGTGTTCTACGTGTGAAAGATTGCACATTAGGAAAATCAATGAGAACGACAAAAATTCAAAATTAACCAATGAGAAAGAAACACGAGGGATTCAAAAAAAAAAGAAGAGGGGAGAACAACGCGTGAATAATGGGTAGTCAAAAATAAATCTTCAGAGGGGGAACAAGTAAAGAAATTCAATAACAAACTCAGTCCGTATTTAACCTGCTATAATAATATAATAAAATAATATCAACTAAATCTACACCAGTGAAGTGTTGTGAAAATTTGAAATAAATAAAATCAAAATAAAGTGTTCAGTGAAAGTGTGAAGAAAGGGTGGAGTGTAAAGTAAGTAATCTTAAACTTTTATTAATGTAAATCAGATCTCAATTGGTTAATACAATATTATCAAACGAAGTCATATACTGGGTTTTATTTCATTGCTTTGTAAAGTTAAAATATAAACTCATTAAAACAAATAAGGGAATAAGGGACAATTTTGTACAATTTAAGTAAATAAATAATGATAATCATAATATTGTACATTTGTTAAGGCTTTATTTAGATGTAATATTATGGTGATAGAAATTTGTTATTGGCAGTCTAGAAAATGTTCAATAAATTTGTTAAGTTAATTTGTTCAATGAATTTTAATTAATTCGAGGAATGGCCAACTCGAATCTAAAAGTTTAATGTTTTTATAGAGATTTCATGTGAAAGGGTATTCATGAACATTTTCGATTTTATTAAACTTGTTCTAAATCAAAATCTGTATTTTTTTCCTATCCAGTTTCATTTTTTTAGAGTCAGCCCACAGCCAAGCGAAATTTGAATCAATAGTAGAGTCTAAGGAGAAACCCCCAGAAACTTATAAAATTGTCTTACATGGTGAAAGCACCTGATTTAATAAAGTTGACTCACACGATTAAAATAAATCAATCATACAAAACAATCTAACATAACCTAACAACACTCTAGAGACTATTATTACGGTCAGATTTTTTTGAAAATGGTACGAAACATTCAATAAATTTGTAACATAAAAACCCCTCGGAATATTTCAAAACGACTACAGATTTAAAAGAAAACTGTTTTTAACAATAACTTTTCACATCTACATCCCACAATAGACTGCTACTAAGAAATCACAATTTTACACTTTTTCTAACAAAATATGATTCTATTTCTACAGTTATTAAATAATGACGCTATGAACCTTTTATTGTTATAGTTTATTCGAACATTTGCATGATTATTACCAAAATTATTTTCAATAGTATGGAAGAACCCTCGTTATCTAGTAATAAAATCTAGAAGATGCTAAATAAAAATAAAGTTCTGAAAGTCTAGGCGTATTGTTCAAACATCAAGCCTTATTTTGTTTACACAAATGATGGTAAATCTTCAAATAAACTCTAACAATAACTTATTATTCACATCTTAATGTGAATCTGTAAATATCATTGAATTGAGACAAATTTTTTTAAACTATTTCTTGTTATACTGTCTAGACCTTGCGATCAGCTGATTTTGCTTAACTATTTGTCAGCTGTCCAAGTGAAAGCAAGGTTATGTTTAAAGCTTGTTATATAATTGCATCGAGCTAGGTTTGTTTTTTAACTTTTGTGTAAACTTAGAATGAGTATAAAAACTGGTAGTTTATAGACCGCAGTAGTATTTGTATCAGCTATAGATACTAATAAATACATGGACACTCTCGTAGTTATTATCTCACTGTAGGAGTTCATAAATTGGTTTTCTGAAGTTTACCGTTCTGTCGGTTCTGTACTCTACGATAAAATTGAAGGACGAATTCGGTGTACGAGGATACTTTGGGCTTATATCCGGCCTGTCTTTACATATATACACACACACACACACACCTGTAAATCAAAATCTTCCCAAAAATGCCAATTCTAGAATTATAGATCAAAAATTAAAAATGAACCGTGCACTTACATGATCGTTTAATTTCTTGAAATTATAATTAGAATATCAACCAACTGTTAAGAAAATACTATTTTATTATCCAAATCAATGAGCAAACCGAATATTTAAAAATGACCTCGTCCAGCGAATTTCATAAATTAGTCCCAAGACTTTGAATGGCAGTTACTTAAATCAGTTACTGCACAATTCCAAGGCATGCACGCGAGTGTTTCTACTTGTAATAAAAATGTGAATGACTTATTGTACTAAAGAATTTAAATTAACAAATGAAATACAACTCAAAAATAAAAATCTTCCTTACTTTTTAGAAGTTTTCATTTGAATAAACATTTTCGAGTACCATATGGTTACGAAAAAATCGAATTAACAATTATTTACAAAAGAGTTACCCTGTTTTATTGCCACAGATTTCCAGTAAATTTTGATAATACTTTCATGTATTAGTCAACGTAAAATAGTTTAAATATAAACTGTAGTCAGATCGTTTATGCTTCTAAGGACACTCACAGTTGTGGAGCCAAGATTCGTAATTCAGCTAAGTCGGTCACCATTCCATATATCGATGGGTCCAACATAATATGTATTACTTTGTGATCCCAATGAATGGTAACTCACAATCCAAATTAAAAGTAAGCCACCATGAAATATCATTTATAGTTGTGTGGTGTTTTGTTCAATAACAGTGGTATTATTTACTGTTCATTCTTAGTTTATTGTTACCAAGAACGATTTATTAAAATGTTAAAGCATCCAAGGAAAGGGGTCCACTTCCACAAAACCACTAATCTAATGGCGTCTTTTAATTGTTTGTTCTCAAATAAACCGTTATAAAGGAAAACATTTCAATTTGAGGAAGTAATTACGGCTTCACTTCAGTAGTCTCGATTTTTATGACTAATTACGAAAATGAAATGAGAAACTGAACGATTTAATTTCACGACAAACAAATGAAAGCTGCTTTGGCGTTTAATGAGCTTCCCCCCCCCCCACTAATATCCAGGAATTACAGACAGCAACAAATTTTATTGCAAATAGCTTAAGATGTCACAGTTGTATAAGCCGTTTTAGTGAATAATTAAATTCTATCAACTAATGTCGTTTTTTGTATTAAATGTTAGTCATATTTCTCTGTTGTTATTTATTACCTTATATTAAATATTTATATCTCTACGGAATGTATAAAATTCCCTATGTTTTTGTTTATTACGAATGAATATAGATAAAACGTGATTTAGGCTATATTTTATAGGTCAAAAGGCACGGAACCTATTTTTACCTTCGCACGAGACTTAACGTCCTTCATACCATGTGATGCAGTAACGTACGGTTTATATAAACCTGTTTTTATTTATTGAATTTGATAAAAAATCTAAACAAAAAATGTATTTTAATTTTAAAAAGTATTCTAAAACTTTCTGAAAGCAATCAGTTTCTAAAGAAGAAATTACTTCTTTTTTTTTTATGCCGAATTTGAATAGAAATGTGATAGCATCTTATAGTTCTGCTTTTCAAAGTTTGTAGACGGGATTCAACTTCTCGTTTTATAGTTATGTGATTCCAAAACAATGTTCTGACGTATCTATATATCGGTACAATTAGCCCGTCATTTTTACTAATCTCTTTCTATGGTATTTTTACTTTAATGAGCCATTTAACTATAAGATATGATTAAAATTAAATCAATCCAAAAGTATTAAATATGTTTTAGTTGATGCAAATCTAATGTGGCAAGCTCATATACAGAGTCTAAAGAGATATTTGTACATTTTGAGAAATTTTACTTTTTGAACTTGTGTACTCTAAGGAAATTCTTGTGTGGATTTATTATGTTTCTTTTCAGTCTAACTTGGATTTTGGATTTTGGAGTTCGTTGTTGAAGTAGTACCTATAAATCCATTTTAGAGTTATAACTAAATGCAAAAAAACTCAAAACCAATTTAATCTGTGGCTAATTCAGAAAAGCAAGATGTGCAGACTTTCTCTCTATTTTGTGATTCTAAAAATCCTAAAATTTGTTTTTGTTTTCAAAAATCCTAAAATTTATGTCATGGTATAAAGTATTAGTATTATTGTTTTTTATTATATATATATATATCCAAATATTTAATGTGGAATATAAATATAATACCTACCAGTATTTTTGTGATTTTATGAAACCTCCCAGACCAAGTAGTAGTTTATTTATGAAGAAATGGTTATTAACATTTTAATCGGACATTTCCAATTATTTATGTATATAAAAAAATTAATCAACACCCGAAGTAATAAACCAAAACCAAGTAATAAACATAACAAAAGTGAAAAACACCAAGTTGAAAACTGAAAATTTAATGGCCTTTTTTCGTGTGTTTGTGGATAATTTCTCTCAGGAATTTATTATTCTTTTGTATTTTAAAACCTTAAATTAAGAACTAAAAAGTTTGTTTTTACAAATTTGATAACCGTTACATAGACTTTCATAATTGTCTTCACTAAACCGTAATGTCACTCGATTGAAAACTTCCCGTATAAAACTAAAAGAAGTGAAGTTTTATCGGTAAACATTTAACGATCATTAAGGAAGTATCTATAAGGTTTTTATTTACATTTTATTTCTTCCTAGTTTATATTTTTTTCCTTCCTAATAAATTCTTGAATCAGTTTCCAATTTATGACTACTTCGTTACCGATAAATAGTAATATGGGAATGATCAAAGATAAACAACCAGGAGAGAAATATCTTTTTTTTTTATGTAGGTAACAGATTATTAATTACAAACCAAAACCCAAAATTCAAAATATCTTCCCATTTCTTTATACTATAGAAAATTCCTACCGCAAAACTAGAGTATTAATAACGAGCAATAATCAGAATTGTAAGCTAACTAGTCATTTGTAGCACCCCCTAAATAATTTTGAATATAAGATTCCTGCTTGACTTTTTTTTAAATAATTGTTGTTCAAATATTAGTGGCGTTAGTTTTGTGGAATGTGCACGTAGTAGCTTTTTTTCTTGACTGAAACCTCATATACCATACTGTCAAAAAAAAACCAAAAAAAAAACCACTAATATAAATAAACAAAGTCCTAGTAATTCACTAGAACACTCAAAAACTTTATTACTAAGTATAGTCAACTTTAAAAAAACTTGTTGGTATAATGTAAATTAGGTTTAGGTTAAAAATTACATTAATTTTTTTGGCCTATCGTTAATCATTATATACTACGTATAGTCTATATAAAAAGTAAAATTCGTACTATATAACTAATGTCGTCTCGCAGACAAGAAAGTTCATGCTGAGCTCACTTAAAACCTATCTTTGGCCTTCGGCATCCCTTATAAAAATCAACAGAACTCCTGCATACAATTCGTTAACCACAATCAAACTAATAACTTTTAATTCCTTTAATTGTTTTAAATAATTTAAGCCTGTAATTTGTGTATATATTTAATTCGACACTTGATATAAAACAGTATTTTTTAGATAAACAGTCAACTAGAACCAAAATAAACACATTTACGACTCTATAAAAGGATTGGGTCATAACGATCCTCCAAGACTTTACGAAAGGTCGTAAATTGATACTAAAATAACCAGGAAACCCTAAAGTAACAGAGCACGAATACATTCATAATACACTTAAGTGGTTTTTATATCGTGCCTTGTACTTTAGCTGTGATACATAATATAAAGTGGAAACGTGTTACGCCTTACATATTTAGAATAAATTTTATAAATGTTTTTATTTCTACGTACATCTTCAAAACTTTTTTTTTATATCCATGTTTCTAAAACTACTCAATAATTAAAAACAAATTTTATTCTAATTCAAATTTCCATTGACATCAGCAAGAAAAGTTGATGAGACTAATTCATTTATTATTTTTAGGCTAAGCAATCTTTGTCATATCGCCTGTATCTTAAGCAGTAGTTACTGTTTCAATATAAATCAATAATACCACAAATCACCGTTATCTTTTGAAAAGGTTGTCAAAAACTTTAATGTTATATCTAATAATCTCTCCTCTATAAATATTGAAAACGTATTCCGTTATATTGTCTCTTGTCTACCTCAATATCCTCCCTAAATTAACATTACATTTTGCCAATTTGTATACTTTTTTGATTAATTTTCCTGGATTATGCAACAATTTTTTTTATATTATGGCTTTATACCTAAGACCATTCATTAACGATAATTAATTAACCATTAACCATTAATTTGAGATTAAATACGTTTTAGGCAATTTCAAAAGAAAATGACCTTCATAAAAAAAAACAAATTTCGTAATATACAACCAATACAATTTTTTTTCAGAATTTCTAGTTATTTATGCAGTTTTGGATAATCCAGGAACCAAGGACATACTAATTGCGAGTCTTCCATTTAGAATTCGATGATAATCCTACACTTTAAAATATAATTAAAAATTATTTTTACAAAAGGACTAGAATAAATTTTTGCAAACGTTGAATAAAAAACAACAATGCAACCGTTATTGAGTATCAATGTTACTTTTTAGCAAAAGAGTCTCATGGTTTCGTCGCAAACGAGATGTTACTAGTTGTATGTGCAATTGATTGTAGAGTGATAATACATACTATATTAAGGGTGTCATCTGAACTGTCATTGCTGTTAAGAGTAACAAGCCTCACGCAAGTGGTCAATATTATTTTATTATTTCGGTATTCCAGTATCATATATTTACGCTTTTTTTAGTTTTTCCACAGGTAATTTACAGATAAAATAATAAGATTCGCTAAAATACATGTAATAGGAAAGTTACAATGTAAATCTCAATTTTAATTAGTATTATATATTTGGTAACCAAATAATCCCCAATATTTATAAATTTATATTAGTTTATACCTTTCGTTATTAATTAATTTTTGCAGTAACTATGATATTTTTTTTTAGATTGAGTTTATTCTAACCGTTTTAGTACGTATAAACTGATGTCGAATTCAAACTCAGAGTTTTAAAAATCCAGTTAAATTTAAATCCATTTATTAATCAAAATTTTGTAACAAATTAATAAATTCGGAGCAACTCATTATTTCCACTTTAACCGTTAAACTATATTAACCAAAATCAAACCCTATTCCGAGATACAAGTCTGTTTCATCTAACTGCAAAATTATGAATCAGAATCAGACCACCTGATCTTGATATAATGTGTGATGTAGACGGACAGACATTATTTGTAATTGGAAATTAAAATACTGATTCACATTTAATAATATCTAATTTTAGTTACTCTATCCGATTTCCGGTTAAAGATTGTTTTCTGAAACATATCCATTAAATCTCAACTTTTTCAAATACAAAATACTACAACCTTAGGTTTAACACTTTAAAAATACCAACTGTCTGACTTACTACTGATCATAATACAAAAGTGCTCTTTGAAACCCCCACATAAAATTATGCAAAATCGAACTCTAACTTCAGAAAAATTTGAAATAACAGATTTCAAAATTGGTCCTCAAAAATAGGTTTACATTTATTTCAACTTAACGTCTCATAAACCGTAGCCATTTTCATTTTTAACTTTTAGGATAGGGTAAGTTTTGCGATGTCGAATCAAAAATCGACGAGTAGAGAGTTATTAATGAAAATACCGATTTAGGTAAAAATGGTTTTTTTATTTTTTAATCATATAGTCTTCAAAGTACATTAAAGCTTTTTTTGACTTACTTTGATCAAATTTGGTGTGTGGGCTTTTGACAGTATCTGGAAGTATTTCTTTTATTTTTTTATAATTCCAAATTCTGGGGATGTCTGCTATAATACAAAAATAAATTTTCATAAAATCACCTTTACGATTTGGATTTAAATTTCTTCAAATATAGCTCCTACTTACGAAAGCTTTAAATCTCCCCACCCAATTTTCCATTAAAAAAATATATAGCTTCCAGAGTTATTGGTTAACATAGATGCTGTTTTAGTCGTATATCTCACAATCGTGTCAAATTTTATTTATCAGATTTTAGCGAAATATGGAGGTTTACAACAAACCAAACCAAACGTTAAAAAAAATTATAATTAAACAACAGTTCTCCAGTAAATTTAAAATAATAAATTCAGCCTTGAGGGCCGTTTGAATCATTTTGATATTCTCCAAATGGCTATCATTACAAGATTATTTTCTTTTTTATCAGGTTTGACACAGTGATTTCAATTATTAACCTTCACGTTCGCATAAATTTTGTTGAAATAGCTTGAGTCTCTTTTAAGATAATAAATTACTGATCACTACCATATGTTCAAAAAATAACTCCAGAATGAAACATTTTTGAGAAGGTGGAATTTTGGGTGGAGTGTTGTTCTCTCTATAAATGTGGAGAAATTTTGTGGACCGTTTATTTATTGCACAGCTATTTAAAAACAGTGATATTTTGCCATAAAAAACTAACTTCTGGTGAGTATAACAATATATAAATCGGCAACATCGATTGCACGAATTTGAGTATAGTAATGAGGCGACCAGCAGGTGTAGAATCTATTTCCGGGTGACGTCACATCTCCGGAAGCGGAAAGGCGTGACACCTATAACTCCGTGCTCGTGCTTGGAGATTGGCGCAGTGATTGCAGAGTTATTACAGTAATCTCTAAACTTGTCCTTTGATGACGTAATGACAGTTTAACTTAGTTCCAAGACTTTGACACCTACACAGAGATGTGTCACTTGATATTAAATTGTATCCATCTTAATGTATGAAGCAGTGCAAATTAGTTTTTCCCGGGAAAAAATTACGTCAAATCTAAAAATTTGAGAAAATATTTGTAAATCAATATTTCTAAATTTTAATGTGGATTATTTGTTTAGCCTTTTACTGCTAAATCAATTTATTTTTAGAAATAAGTAACAAGAATATTTTTACAAGGAATAATAGATGAGATTTTGTTTAAAGTTAACTTTCTTCGTCGTTTACACGCAATTAATTAAGGATGAAAATATATAATAAATATAAAATTGAAATCTGATTAAATTTATTTTAATTTGTGACCAACCTCATCCTTTACTATGTATTTTCTATATATTTTTTTACAATTATTATTTTTTTATCAATTTGTTTCCGCAATTTTTAATTATAAAAATGGGATATATAATGCCTGTTCAGTACGCATCAGGGTATACGATTGTTTTTCCTTAAAACATTTGAATATTAAAATTTCACTGTTTAATGCTATCAAAATTAGCTAATCAACTAAAAACATATGAACGAATAGAATGGTAAAATATCTTTTTTAACTGTTATAATTACCTGCAACTTTTGTTATGGTTGATATATTTTAAAATTAAAAATTATTTGAATTTTCTACTGCGCAAGACACCAACGCAGTTTTTACAGAATCATTACACGTAAAATTACCGTTGCAAACTTTCATTTGTTTCCTTGTGGAGGAGATTTGTTAAATTTATTTGTTTGGCTATTAACAGTTTCAATTTAGAGATTTTAAATACTCTTCAAAAGTGTTCTTAAGATCATGCTCGGTAAACATTGCATAAACCCGGTTCTACGCCTCGTCATGAAGTTTATTTCAATATGGAAATTAACACAAATAAAAATAAGAGAATATGTTTAGAATGAACTAATGCAAACACAATGCGTTATGCAATTTAAAGTAAAATAGTTCGCTTCATGAGCACACTCGAAACTTTATTTGAAATAAACAAATAGATTCTCTGATGCGAACAATAAATTTATTAAATTTAAATTTATCTGAACAATTTAAATAGAACATTGTTTATCAGACTACATTCTGGAAGCTACAAAGACTATTCCCATTTCCGCCTCGATAAATTGTATTACTAAAGCCCACCAAATAGATATCAGCTATATTATGCATTCTTCCAGAGTTTTATTTTATATAAAGGGTGTGGCAACACTCCTGAGATTATTTCGTACAATTTAACTGATCACTGTGGATGTGTCAAATGTTAAATATAAGAGGTTCCAGTGAAACTTTTTATAACTGGCCCCATTGATTCTACTGTAGGTATTTGCTTTGCAAATATTTTTTTACAACGATCTAATTTTTTTTTTTTAATTAACAATTTATACACAAAATAACCGTACCATAAATTAAGTATGGTAAACCATACAATTAAGTACCATAAACCGTACTTCTCCTTCCAAGTATGGTGTTCATAGCGAAAACGGACACATACATTTTATAGAGCATGTTGAAAACTAAGCAATTTTCACTTGACGTGTTAAAATATTGTTTTAATGCATGAGTTTAAAATGGTAAAATTGTAAATATTAGGGGGTGGGTGTATATACCATAAATGGAGTGAATACCATTAATAATACAAGAATAATGTTGAGTAGTTAGTGTACTATTATAATAGGCCTAAAAAATTCAGTTGGAAAATTAATAATAGTCTATTGAAATAATTACACTATTATTAGTTTACAATTACAAGAATAAATTGTTTGTTTATAAAATACACTACTAACGAATAGTCAATTGTGAAGATACAAATATATAAATTACTATTGTTAACAATAAAGCAATGAAATTAAACTTACTAAACAATAAAACGTAAATACTACTCAATTAATACCATAAATGGTATTCTCAGCAAAACTGGACAAATACAAGAACCAGAAATGATGTTCGTGGCAGGCAACTTGTTTTAAAAAGGCTATTAAAAACAATTATCAAAATATAGTTTTTTTTACGTTCTATCAGTTTACAATTTTGTACTTCGTGTTCAAAAAAATCTTTTTAATCCTCTTTAATTTTAAACGAATTAATTTAAAGAAACATGATTTACTCTTATTAAAATTAAGCACATCTTTGAATTGGAACTAAGAGGAAGATATTATTATAAAATATGAAGCTATATTTTTTCTTTCGGGGATTTATAATAAAAGTTAAAACAATACTTTATCATTTGCAGTTATTTAAAAGTATACAAATATTTAAGGAAATGGCACTCTCAACTTTAAAAAAATGTTATTCTCTGCTAGAACAAAAACTTTATATTTAAACCAAAGAAATGAAAGAAATCTTAGAAAAACTTACGTAAAATATGTAATAAATTGAATTATTGAGTTAAAACAATATGTTTAAATGAAATTATTGTTTTGTTTTTTTTAACAGACCCTACGCCATCATAAACCTTCACGTGTCATAACATATAAAAAAACCTCTTTTTCCAACAAATGTATAAGATATCGACAATATTTTAAAGGGTTACTTTTTTGTCTATTCTCCAACGCACCATTATATTTTATTTACATAGAAAGAAGACTCATTTCGCATTAAGGAGGAGGAGAGACAGAAAACAAATTAAATCCACGAGAAAAAAATTTGTGAATAACAATTTTGAGATATTGAACATTTTTTAATTTGAATCTTATACTGTACGATTGAGGGAGGTAGTACCTAATACTACTATTTTATTGTTATACAAGATTATTTGGTCCATAAATTTGTCAGCTGCCGGTGTCAGATCGTAAGTAGGTTAGTTTAAGAAAGGGTAAACTGTTTAACCCCCATCAGATTGTTTATAGTCATTGGATCTCTCAATCAATTATCGGCATTTAAAAAGGAACTGCGTTTAACTCTAACTAATGCTCAGTAGTTTCAAACTTATAACGTAATTATAACGCGAAATAAATCTTATTTATTATGCAAATAAAAAAACACGGGGGAAAAGAAGAAATTCTATAATTTCAGATTTTACATAGAACTTAGGATTAAGGAAAAAGTTTAATTAAATAGAAGCTAACACACGCCAAGACTAATTAGGTTTCTAATTTCATTCACTCTCTGGGTTAATATGGGTTTAATTGGAGTTTATGTGACGAGGGAAGTCCGTATTAAACATTTTTGAGATTTCCTAGACCACATACTAGGCACACCCATACGTGAGTACAGAAGGGTAATTCTAGAATTACGTAGTGAGGCTAATTTTCCAAAGGAAACTAATACTTATGGTCTCATTTTGTAGCCTTGTAAACCCTCTATGAAAATTTTAGTCTTTTTTGCGACACATAGTCCGCTTATTTTAAGCATAGAAAAAAAGCGTATCTAATACCGCGTATCTGAAAATAAAAACTGTTGTTATAAGAAATTTATTCCAACTTGATAGAATTCCGCTCTCCACGTCTCGTCTTGTCATCATATCATTCTTTAGTCATCGTCTTATTTCCTGCTATTAATTCACTGATTCATCATGTTTGTCATCCACACGGTTGCTCGTTACAATACTCCGAACACATGAGGTTAACAAAATCGAATTCCCCACTCAATCATCTCAAAAGTATTTTACTGAAAGGCTACAGGTTTTAGCTGAATGTATACAAATAAAATAGAAAAATTACTTAAATTCTTTAAAATATAAAATAAACATACTCACTTGGCTTATATCGGTTACTCTCATAGAATATCTTATTTTTTTTCAAATTAAAATCAAGAGTGTAACATTTAATTTAATTACAATTTTTCAAAGATAGTTGATAGATATATTAGAACTAAACAACACAGAACTTGTGCCACGAAATGTTCCCCTATCTTAATCCCTAGTACAAAACTTGAGAGATTTAATTTTCACATATTAATGTTTTTTATGTACCTCTGTAAATCTTTGTGTCTCTCTTAGCTTCAAAATTCCAAGAAATGGACGTTCTCAAAACGTCATGAAGTTCCTTCTATATTTCAGATATTCAAGGAAGTGAAATTACGGTTCAGGATTAAATTAAAGAATAAATGTGAGTAAACTCTATAAGAGAGATAAGAGAAGAGAATTATTATGTAAAAAAACCATAGCAAGAACTTACTTCATACTTGTGGGAATTTTACTTTTAATTTTAGATACATGCATAGAATGGAAAATGTTGAAAAAACTAAAAAACTACAATATATAATTTGTAGAAAACAGAAAAACTAAATCGTTTAGCTGTTTAATCTACTTTAGCTAAAAGTAGTGCCCCCTCCCCCCCCCATTCATTTATAAATATAATTTAGGCAATATATGACAGTTTTAATTTTGTGTTTTCTACAACGATATTTTGGATGTTTTCTTTGCATTTTGATTAATAAAAAGATCACCCAAAAACTTGTTTACACCTATTTACATTTTAAATACTAACCAAACAAAACTATTCGTCAACAAAAATGTAAGTTCGATATTTATCAAACATTAATGTTATAATATGAGATAAATTTTCAATTTCATTGGCTTAAAACGTTAAAGTTTGTTTGGAGATATATTGCTTAACGGTAATGTTGTATTATTTGTATTTTTTCACACTTATTTGAGTCATTAATTTTCAAATTCCACAAAAATTAATAATATCGGTAGAACCTATTTTTAGAACATACGTCTTTTACAACTGGTTCGTTGTTTTTACTGAAAACTCACAAACTAGCATTTTTGAAGAGATGACGACAAACACGTTTTATTTGTATAATTGGGCGATACATTTTAGCATTTTTTTATAAAATCGTGTGTCAAATTTTTGGTACCCACAAATTTAAGTTATCGAAAAATTATAGAATATAAAATCAACCCGCGTAATGGATGGACATGATCCCAAGACTTGGCTAGACATCATCCCGAGAAACGGGCAGATATTGTCCCGAGATATGGCCAGACATCATCAAAAGACGTGGCCAGAGATCATCCCGAGACATGACCAGAGATCAACCATAGACAGGTCAGACGTGGCCAGACATCATCCCGAGACGTTACCAGAGATCAACCATAGACAGGTCAGACGTGGCCAGACATAATCCCGAGACATGACCAGAGATCAACCATAGACAGGTCAGACGTGGCCAGACATAATCCCGAGACATGACCAGAGATCAACCATAGACAGGTTAGACGTGGCCAGACATCATCCCGAGACATTACCAGAGATCAACCATAGACAGGTCAGACGTGGCCAGACATAATCCCGAGACATGACCAGAGATCAACCATAGACAGGTTAGACGTGGCCAGACATCATCCCGAGACATTACCAGAGATCAACCATAGACAGGTCAGACGTGGCCAGACATAATCCCGAGACATGACCAGAGATCAACCATAGACAGGTCAGACGTGGCCAGACATAATCCCGAGACATTACCAGAGATCAACCATAGACAGGTTAGACGTGGCCAGACATCATCCCGAGACATTACCAGAGATCAACCATATACAGGTCAGACGTGGCCAGACATCGTCCCGAGACATGGCCAAACATCATCCCGAGACATGGTCAGAAATCATCCCGAGACATGGCCAAACATGATACCAAGACATGGTCAGACATCATCCCGAGACATGGCCAGACATCATCCCGAGACATGGCCAAACATGATACCAACACATGGTCAGACATCATCCCGAGATATGGCCAAACATCATCCCGAGACATGGCCAAACATTATACCAACACATGGTCAGACATCATCCCGAGATATGGCCAAACATCATCCCGAGACATGGCCAAACATGATACCAAGACATGGTCAGACATAATCCCGAGGCATTGCAGACATGATCCCAAGACATGGCCAGACATCATTCGCTAAATCAGTTTTTTGGACTCGGAAGACCTCAAAAGGGATATCTCCCATAAAACTCTAAATCTGTTTCCTACTCATCCTATTTTTCTGTCACTACGTACATGTAAGAAAGTAAAAAGTAGATTGCAGGCGGATACATAGATAATCTTCGTCCTAGCATAGAAAAAATACTTGTCTGTGGTCCTAGTAAGGCACACTATCATCACTGACTTTGAAAAATCGATATACTGTAATCGAAGTTAACATCTTTGATCGACTTCCTAAGCTCACAAAACTCTTCTATATTAAAGCAGTTTGTCTTGATTAATTTTGTCAAAGTAGACTATGTTTTAGTTTTCAATAAAGCTTTCAAAACATTATCGGGAAACTGCGTAGTTCAAAAGCGTTTAATTACAGTTGTTAGTGCTTTGCATTTACTGTTTTATCGACAACTTCCTATTTATAAGTTTATGGCTGTTATTATAACTTTTTTCACAAATGGCTGACATTATTCATTGTTCCATAACATGCCGTGTTTTAAACTTAATAACATTCGAACACATTATTATTTCTCATAATCCAATGAAGTGAATGTTTATGGTGGATTAGTTGTAGAGTATGTGCGTAATTATACTGGACTTTAAAGTTCACTGTATGGCATTGACGATTCACGTAGGATGTGAAGATCATCCTTCAATTTAAAAAAATGACAAATTAAATGTCGACATTAAAATGAGAAGCAATTCAAAGCGAACGTTAAAAAGTGTTACTCTGTCATCGATACATGTCCTCGATGAATTGCTCAGTCAGTGATTTTACACACATACTGTCCGCGAGCGTAAAGAAGTGCCCTGAGCTCTGACCTATCCGAAAATTGCAGGCGCTTACTTGAGTCGGCGCCACCCTCCGTCGCTCACGACATTCTGCGCTCACATTAACTGTCGCAAAACATGTAAAATGGCGAAGTGACATTTTCCTTCATTGTATCTATTTAATTGTGTTAGATCACTGCAATGATAAACGCTGATGCCGATCTTCCAAACAAAAGTGCTCGTACAACGAGAAAACTTATGAACGATCTAGGCTTTAAGTTTGTGAAAAGGCAACGCAGGTCGATCCTTATTGAAAGGGAAGACATAGTGTAACGGAGAAGACAATACCTACTCAAAATAAAGGAGTAGCCTATAGAGAGCAACAAAACAATATTTTCTACTTGGATGAAACTGCCGGCCACACTGTAAAAAAGGCTTGGACACCAACTAACATAAAGTTGGCAAAACAAGCGTTTATGGTTGGAGAGACTACATTTATTAATCCCACATAAATTAATAATAATTTTTCAATTTTGTCAATAACAATACTTTTTGTATAAATATGCTTGTATAAGCAAAAATAAACCGATTTTTTGAGATTTTATATCAAAATTCACGGCATTTTATGACAAAAGTCGTAGTGATATTTGTTTTTGTCAATTATTAAAAATTGTCTAAGCTAAATATTTGTACTGGACAAATATATTATGAGTCAGTGCCTATTGTCTCCCCGCAGGTCAGTAACGTTGCCCCAACAATGGTACCCGGGCCCGGGCAAGCTAAACCAGTGCCAGTTGACTGAATCTCTGCCTCACTCCGACCGTTCCACAACTATAATTTTGCATCTGCGATGGGTCATTCAACAGTCTTTGTACAGGGATGCCATATTAGCAGAAATAAAACTCCCTGCGACACGAAATGTTTGGACAGCGCTGAGCGCCTGCAAATAATGTGCGGTTACATCAACACATTGGTGCAACCGTCCTGGCTGAGGGGACTTCTTTACTCTCGCGGACTATATAATAATTTTTGTTATTCAAGCCATCTCCATAATACGACTTGAAGTTCAAAATTTAGAATCTCCTGTACTGCCATTTTACAGCCAAAGCTGTATCCGCCTCTCACACTAGTGCATTCTAAACTGATCTAATGACACTACAACTCACCTCATGTATCAATCACCAAGTCTCACAATAAAGCATTGGACAAATTCAATTTAATACTACGGCACATGCCGTAATTTGTGAAACGATTGAGTTAGACTTAATACGATTTTGAGGGTGTAGTTTTCCCTCTTCTCGTTAATAGAGTACTGACTGGCGGCGTGCGTTTGGTCAATATTTTGAAAGATCAGTCATACATTCTTATATCGTTTAAATAGGTTTGTTTGCATGTAATGGAATTTACTATTACAGCATGTTAAAAAAAGAACAAATGTTCTAAATTAGGTAATGAGAAAATTTATAAAACTCATTGCTAATTTTAACGTATGATACGTAATCAAAAAAGTTTAGATGTACAAAATTAATAAATACTATTATAGTGTTATAGTATTAAATATAATTTTTCTTTCGCCAAAAGTCAACATTCTACGAGTTTTAAAAACCACGCGTCTGCTCTAAAACAAATCTAACATTTTCAGAGAAATAGCTACTGACAGACTCTCAGGCAAAGAGATATTAAGTAAGCAATAGTTTTTACCTCAGGACATTCAAATCTGATACATTCACGCAAATCTCAACGTTGATTTTCCCTCAATTACAATACTTTTTCTCTTTACATTAAGTAAGAAAGTAAACAAAAATCGTTTCAAATAACTGTCATATGGTAATGTTATGGGATTTTTTTAATTGGGCTACATGCAAAATTATAAGTAACCTATTGACATTATTTTTTGTGACCTCTATCGTAACTAAAACTAACTACTAATAAAACATCTCTTTAACTCTGTGTGATATTATGTAAGGTAAATAAACTGTATAAAAACATTGCACAAACTTTCTCACACCAAATCCACGGAACCAAATACTAAGTAAAAATAGCATTGGCCTCTACCATTGTTTAAAAATATTTAATGTTCTTTATGGGTAGTTCATCCCAGTGTTTATTTTAAAAGAGATAAATAATTGTTATCAATATTTTTTTGCAATTTTTTTTATGGTTATATATATATAAACATTTAAATACTTTATTGCTTGCTTAAGCTGTGTGCTATGCCATTGAAATTAAGTGTTTAATGATGACGGTCAAAGTTCGGTTCGGTTTCATTTTCCCCAATTATTGCTGAATCGTAACTTTTTATTGTGATAAATCACAGGCCTACTAGTTTCAGTCTTAAAATATTAACATTTCACCAAAATTTAAACAGAACTGAGTTTGAGAATTTATGCCTTTTATTAATGTTAAATGGAAAAAATTATCTTCTAAAACGGAATTTTTTGAAATATGGTAATCAATATGTTTAGTGTGGGTCCTTAAAGATTACTTTTAGCAAAATTTGAGGAAAATGAAACCGATTTTGAGACTACTGAAATTTTTAGTTTTGTTCTTTGGCAACAACTACCTTGGAATTTTTATTTAGCGAAAAAATAAACAAAAAACATCATCAGATTTGGCCAAAATATACCCACACATTTTATGAAAGTCAATCCACTCTCTTGTGCTGAAGAGAACTACACAAACACACACAGAGAGAGGGCAGATAAACAGACAGCAAGAAGATGTCATTCCAAATTACACTTTTCTAAACTCAGAAGACCTCAAAACTAAGTTTTCCGTGAAAGTACTTGCAGTAAAAATGCGTCGCTTGTTTTATTTAAAAAAAAAAACAATATAGTATAGTAGGCTTACAGAGAGACGTGTGTGGGCTTTAGTAGTTAATGACGGGTAATTTGGCAAATATAAAACCGCAACATGGGTTTGAAGAAGTTGCTACAGGACCACAGTATCCTACGTGACTCTATGTCAACGTGGGAACAAAGTTTGTTTGACTAGTGAACGACATGACTATCAAGTCGTTCCCTTAGCTTTTAATTTTTGCTTAGAAAATACTATTGAACTCACATCATTTTCTGATAGAAGAAACTAATGTTCTATTGTATAACATGTTACTTTAACATAATACACGAATAGTATTTTTTAAGAAATAACTAAAAGTTTAAAAAACATTGCAAACGCTTTGTTAAATACCCATCCACAATAATAAATACCTAAACAAACTAAGTGTTTTCTACCCAAAAAGGAAGTTCAATAGTTTATAAGTTAAAGAATAAAAATTATCCCTGAACACCGTATAAAATATAAGGCCTATTAATTGAAAAAGAGATTTAATGATAAGTTTCTCCATTTAATGTTTTTTCTAATACACACACCCAAATAATATAAAATCACGAATTATATAATATACGCTAATAACCCAGACACGCCCATATATACACTTAGATATTTTATATTACTTATCATACCATTTCAATATTTGCATGTTTACTTCTTGCATACATTATACGGTATGCAATTCTATGTAAAGGAAAAATCATTTAAAGGCATGAAAAAATTCACAGTAAAAACTCATTTTGGTTATTATTCCTGAACCATAATTTAATTTTACTTGATATTTCACATTTTCGTCTGGGTTTTCCATCTTCATATTTATCATACGTTTTACCAATTACATGAGGACATACGGTGTGATATCTTTCAAAAATGTAACAGGAATCGCAAATCCGCGTTTGAGATATTCAATCTGTTATGGCGACAATTCATTTTCACTTTTTGATCGATAAATCTCGTACTGGAACTTTTGGGAATATTGAGGTCTATATTTTTATCAAAATCGTTTAAACCTAATTTGATAAAATCTATATATTTTGTTTTGATCTTATGTCAGAATAAAAATTTAGATAAATTAGTTACGGTATTTTAGATAGATTGAAATTAAAATAACTTTTTTGTAGCTATATATTATATATATAATGAATCTTGTAAATTTCTATTGCCCTACCACCACTACTCTGCGGTCGTTGCCCATTTCTGTCCTCGCTTTGGATGAACACTCAACAGAAAGTTACCGCTGGGCGCTCAAAGTAGGCTTAAACCCAGATACCAATCTGTGCGTGAAATCTCGCATAAATCACACACCTTATACATCTTTGTCTAAATAAACAGGAATACCACCATCAACAACTATAAAAGCAACCAGTGTGTCAAGGCCATTGCGATCTTCTTCGCCGTTGATATATGGCATTGACCTTTCATAATTACGTTGTTGTTTTAAAGAGTGGTTTGTTTATTACTATTTTGTGTAAACATTAAAGATATATGTGGATAAATAAAACTTTTTTTGACATTTATTATATTTAAACATGGAATAAGAAATAACATTATTTAAAAAAATAGATATTTTTTAATGTTTTAAATTAATTTTAAACCGTTTTGTTCTATTGGAAATTGCTTTGAAAATGTTTTACAAAACACATTAAAACTACGCTCTACCACATGAATAAACCAATGTGTTACAGTCCCTAAAATTGATCTTACTTCTGGCATCGTTATTGTTAATTTTTAAAACATCTATGCAATGACAAATCATTAAGATAATTCCAATCTATAATTTGTTAGGACACAGTTAAGACTAATTCACTTTTTAAAATTACTGAATTTAATGTAGTGGTTTTCCTCCTGTTTGTCTATCATCAATATCTTTAATTGATATTGAAAATTTAGAAGATGTGTTTTCAACGTATAAATATATCATTTCATAATATGGACAATTAAAAATTGTGTTTTAAACGTGTAAAAATGTGATTAAGTAATATAGACAATTAAAAATTGTATTTTCAACGTATAAAAATTCAATGTCATATTGATAATTAATAAATGTGTTTTCAACGTATCATTATCATATTGACAATTGAAAATTGTGTTTTCAACGTATAACAATATCATTATCATATTGACAATTGAAAATTGTGTTTTCAACGTATAACAATATCATTATCATATTGACAATTGGAAATTGTGTTATCAACGTATAACAATATCATTATCATATTGACAATTGAAAATTGTGTTTTCAACGTATAACAATATCATTATCATATTGACAATTGAAAATTGTGTTTTCAACGTATAACAATATCATTATCATATTGACAATTGAAAATTGTGTTTTCAACGTATAACAATATCATTATCATATTGACAATTGAAAATTGTGTTTTCAACGTATAACAATATCATTATCATATTGACAATTGAAAATTGTGTTTTCAACGTATAACAATATCATTATCATATTGACAATTGAAAATTGTGTTTTCAACGTATAACAATATCATTATCATATTGACAATTGAAAATTGTGTTTTCAACGTATAACAATATCATTATCATATTGACAATTGAAAATTGTGTTTTCAACGTATAACAATATCATTATCATATTGACAATTGAAAATTGTGTTTTCAACGTATAACAATATCATTATCATATTGACAATTGAAAATTGTGTTATCAACGTATAACAATATCATTATCATATTGACAATTGAAAATTGTGTTTTCAACGTATAACAATATCATTATCATATTGACAATTGAAAATTGTGTTATCAACGTATAACAATATCATTATCATATTGACAATTGAAAATTGTGTTTTCAACGTATAACAATATCATTATCATATTGACAATTGAAAATTGTGTTTTCAACGTATAACAATATCATTATCATATTGACAATTGAAAATTGTGTTTTCAACGTATAACAATATCATTATCATATTGACAATTGAAAATTGTGTTTTCAACGTATAACAATATCATTATCATATTGACAATTGAAAATTGTGTTTTCAACGTATAACAATATCATTATCATATTGACAATTGAAAATTGTGTTTTCAACGTATAACAATATCATTATCATATTGACAATTGAAAATTGTGTTTTCAACGTATAACAATATCATTATCATATTGACAATTGAAAATTGTGTTTTCAACGTATAACAATATCATTATCATATTGACAATTGAAAATAATGTTATCAACGTATAACAATATCATTATCATATTGACAATTGAAAATTGTGTTTTCAACGTATAACAATATCATTATCATATTGACAATTGAAAATTGTGTTATCAACGTATAACAATATCATTATCATATTGACAATTGAAAATTGTGTTTTCAACGTATAACAATATCATTATCATATTGACAATTGAAAATTGTGTTTTCAACGTATAACAATATCATTATCATATTGACAATTGAAAATTGTGTTTTCAACGTATAACAATATCATTATCATATTGACAATTGAAAATTGTGTTATCAACGTATAACAATATCATTATCATATTGACAATTGAAAATTGTGTTTTCAACGTATAACAATATCATTATCATATTGACAATTGAAAATTGTGTTTTCATCGTATAACAATATCACTATCATATTGACAATTGAAAATTGTGTTATCAACGTATAACAATATCATTATCATATTGACAATTGAAAATTGTGTTTTCAACGTATAACAATATCATTATCATATTGACAATTGAAAATTGTGTTTTCAACGTATAACAATATCATTATCATATTGACAATTGGAAATTGTGTTATCAACGTATAACAATATCATTATCATATTGACAATTGAAAATTGTGTTTTCAACGTATAACAATATCATTATCATATTGACAATAGGAAAATTGTGTTTTCAACGTATAACAATATCATTATCATATTGACAATTGAAAATTGTGTTTTCAACGTATAACAATATCATTATCATATTGACAATTGAAAATTGTGTTTTCAACGTATAACAATATCATTATCATATTGACAATTGAAAATTGTGTTTTCAACGTATAACAATATCATTATCATATTGACAATTGAAAATTGTGTTTTCAACGTATAACAATATCATTATCATATTGACAATTGAAAATTGTGTTTTCAACGTATAACAATATCATTATCATATTGACAATTGAAAATTGTGTTTTCAACGTATAACAATATCATTATCATATTGACAATTGAAAATTGTGTTTTCAACGTATAACAATATCATTATCATATTGACAATTGAAAATTATGTTATCAACGTATAACAATATCATTATCATATTGACAATTGAAAATTGTGTTTTCAACGTATAACAATATCATTATCATATTGACAATTGAAAATTGTGTTATCAACGTATAACAATATCATTATCATATTGACAATTGAAAATTGTGTTTTCAACGTATAACAATATCATTATCATATTGACAATTGAAAATTGTGTTTTCAACGTATAACAATATCATTATCATATTGACAATTGAAAATTGTGTTTTCAACGTATAACAATATCATTATCATATTGACAATTGAAAATTGTGTTATCAACGTATAACAATATCATTATCATATTGACAATTGAAAATTGTGTTTTCAACGTATAACAATATCATTATCATATTGACAATTGAAAATTGTGTTTTCATCGTATAACAATATCATTATCATATTGACAATTGAAAATTGTGTTATCAACGTATAACAATATCATTATCATATTGACAATTGAAAATTGTGTTTTCAACGTATAACAATATCATTATCATATTGACAATTGAAAATTGTGTTTTCATCGTATAACAATATCAATATCATATTGACAATTGAAAATTGTGTTTTCAACGTATAACAATATCATTATCATATTGACAATTGAAAATTGTGTTTTCAACGTATAGCAATATTATTATCATATTAACAATAAAAATTTTTTTTTTAACGTATAACAATATCATTATCATATTGACAATTGAAAATTGTGTTTTCAACGTATAACAATATCATTATCATATTGACAATTGAAAATTGTGTTTTCAACGTATAGCAATATTATTATCATATTAACAATTAAAAATTGTGTTTTTAACGTATAACAATATCATTAGGTAACATTGTCAATTTAAAAATTGTGTTTCTAATTCCCTCCAATTATATCAGTTTAACTTAATATTTATGTTTAAATTAATAAAGTTATTAATTATTAAGTTTGTAGTATGGATTAGTTTCACCCTGACATTGTAAACCCCTAACGGTAAAATGGTTATTGTTTTAATGCAATTTTGACGTTTTTAGAAAAATTGATTAAATATAGACTCAAGTATTTCAGTGTTCCCAGATCCTAAGGTTAGGTTCAGATATAAACTCAAATAATACTTTTTTTCTTTTCTTGTTTACAATGGAGGAGTTACCAGTAGTCTCTCGTCACTACTACCCTACATCTGGAGTATTGTGAAATGATTCAACTAAATTCTTTGACCTCGAGGGTAATTTTAAACCGGCTCGCCTTGCTTGCGAAACAACGGTGGTAAACACTCTATCAACCGGAGGCCATAATTAGATTTGGACTTTTAGTTTGCGGCAGATATTTTTACCAGAAAATGCTACATGCCCGAAATGACTGTTATTTTTAAAACTGGGCAAAAGGTGCAAAATTAAAAGAAATAATATCTTTCCTCAAGTTTCGATAATTATTTAGCTGTCCTAAGCAATATAGTTTTTAGTGAGCGAAATGTAAATAAAAACTAAAATATGAGGTTATATTTTACAATCTAAGCCCTTAATAACCAACCAAATGCCAAATTTTATTAAAATCGTCAACAAAAAAACATCACTTTTCATTTGTGACTTAATCATTAGAACAAAAAGTAGGTTCAAAAATTTGTTTTGTGGGTAGGTACTAGTCAACATTTTGCGAAATTTATTTAAAGTTTTTAAAACCAATATTGGACTTGCAATCAATATATTACGGAAGGGAGAGATTAGTAAAAACTGTATGAAAATCACCAAACTATTTGAGCTATAGATCTCTATAATACACAGACCTCCAGTTGGCAGAGTGGTTACTACTCTTGCTTCATAATTAAGAGAAGCCGGGGATAAATAAGTTATTCCAGTGTTTCCACAACACGTACATTTTGGGGTCAAAGTAGAATCCATAAAAAAAGAAAAGTTATCAAGATAGTTTTGAACGTCAAGATAAATTTGATTATCTCGACAAACTATGAAAAGAGGCAACCAAGAATCTTATATGATAAATATAATGTTGCTTTTATTATAATAATTGTTATTTATCAAAATACTCCCTAGCCTACAGACAACAGTAACGTTGATTCATAACTTGTTTGTCATTTAAATTTTTTTTTTCTATTTTTTATAAACCGATACAATTGAATATCGGGCTTAATTTAAACAAAAAATGAAAAAATAATGTTTAGTTTCTAGTTTCAAAGTTTGCCAGTGTCTGAACCATAAAACAAATAACAGCATATTATCTGTTGCTATTCACTTAGAAAACTTTAGTTCCTGGAAGTATATGGGTAGCCTACAGTTGATAAATATAAAAATTGTTTTTAAAAATGGCTTAGAAAAGTTTATTAATCGAAAAATCACTTAATCTTTGGTTTATAAATCTTTTTTTTCCATTTTGTGCTCTAGAAATCACTACTTCCATCTTATATTCACTCAAATTTGTACTACTCTCACAGGTTGAATGAAATGAAATTCCTAGGTTACTTATTTCAATAAATGTTTTATGTAAAGTTTTACAATAGTTCAGACGAATCTGTTATTTAAAACTCAAAAAATGTTAAATTCAAACCGACTATTTTTAATGTGACCCCAAATAGAGTTTTTACTATATACAAAAATGTGTGTTTCTTGTTAAAAGATAATGTCGTTTTTATTGTCTTTTGGTTTTAACTTTTGTTATATATTGATTTTGTTAATCATGATTAACATACGTTAAATAATCCACCTGTAATTTCCGTGGCATTGGTGATTTAAGTATTCCAAAATTTCGTAATTAAAATTTTTAACGTATATTTTTATTAGACAGAGTTTTAATTAAGGAATTACTGTTCCGCCTATTTTAATTTTGGTTTCAGCTAGACGTAAACTGTGATTCGCCAAAAAATAGGCGTTTACCTGATGCCAAAGAAATAGGTTTGGAACCTGATGCCAAAATTAAAATAGGCGGAACAGTAATTCCTTAATTAAAACTCTGCCTAATGAAAAATACACTTTTTACAAATGTATTAACGGAGGATAAATATATTTATAATAAAGGGAAATAGGTGTATATTTAGTGCGAAATATAAAACTAATAGTTTACTCTTATACACATTTTCAAGAAACTAAAAAAAAATTTAATGTTAGTAATTCGACAGAAAGTTACGTTTGTATAACAAATATGTTTCTAAATATTATTTTTTTACAATTACAATACTTTCTCTACATCAAATTTCAACCTTTCACCTCCAAAACCTTCACTCTACTCTCTACCCAGTCCAGTCAGTCCAAAATCATAAAACAACCTTTTGGCTTCTGTTATTAACTTAAAGTATGCGGAGAACGACAAAACCTGAAAGTGTGAGAGAGGGCAGTGTGTAGTGCGCAAGAGCAGGTGCGTCAAGTTCATTGCCGTAGTGGGTCACCACTTTCACGCAATCGTTGTATAGAGGTCAGCCTCGGGGCTAAACTGGAGTTTCACTGTGTCACGACCACAGCCCGTCTTCCAGTTCCTAAAGGATACTCTAAATTACAACAACTTAAACGGAAAATTTTCACTTTTCAGCGGAGGGGGAGGAAATAATTGACGTGTTGTTTGTAATTCGTTGTGCCAAAGGCGGAATGTAAAAGAAATCAACACCTGTAACAAGTTAACATATGCGTGTCTCTAACGTGTCTACAAACACACCTAACCTAAAACATGTATCTCAAACTTTCCCAACACACCTAAATATACAAATATTTTATATTTTAAAACTCATATTGAGATTGTAACTAAGTCACAATTTATTTAAAGAGAATATTATTCTATATTTAGGTCCGTCTTGTTACTTCGTTCTTTTTGTAACACATTTCAGAAACTATTTTCATCACCAAATATATCCCTCGCCAGAGCTTTTGATTTCATTACGATAATAACTGTTTATGCACAAACATTCAAATCCAATTAAATCCAACTATTCCTCACACTCAATATATCAGTTTAGTAGTTGTCAGTCAAAAATTAAATAATAAATCAAATAAAAGTTTTTTTTAACATACCACGTTTTTAAAACGGACTAAAAAGTATAAAATAATTTTTCATAACCCTTCTACAACTTTGAGGGAGGACTGTTAGTGGCTATGAATATATTTGGAATACTTGGAGAGAAAACGTGGGGCGCAGGCAATCTATGATAGTTAAGGAGGAGTAAATAAATTAAATTACAGTGAATCTCATTTCTGATTCAGTAAAATTAGCTGTGAATTCATCCGGATTGTCTACTTGTATTATTTAGAAACCAACCGAATATTGTATCGTCATCCAATTCTGACTTATGTTCAAAATTTCAGGTCTCTAGCTTATCGGGAAGTTAGTTTAAACTCGATTGCAAAATTCCATCCGGACAGACTGACAGATATGACGGAAACCGAACTAATAAAAACGTGGGGGGAAAACCATTGACGCCATCTTCGAAAAAACATTTCTCTGATTAAATAGGACCTGAACATCCTTAAGGTGTCCCCAGTAATTCTTATCTGATTAAAATCGAGTTTTTAATTATTGCTGCCAAGGTTCATTAGTGCCTCTTAATCCTGAACCGTAATTTTTGGATCATTAATCTACACATTTCAACAAAATTTGAATGAAATCTGTAGACCCGATTTTGAGAGACTATGTCTTGGATTAGAACAGTTACATTTTTTCTGTTTCTTATCAATAAATCCTGAACCTATTTTTTGGAATAATGGTTTTATTAAAATACTAATTAGCCCCAAATTTTGAGTTACAGAACAAAAATTAAAAACTTCCCGAGATGTGGCCAATAATGCCCTTATACAAATTTGAATAATTATTAAGGTCCACTTGTTTGGGCTGTAGAACACTGCACAAACGACAGATGACTGGCAGGTACAGACAACGTTGCCAAAACCATTTTTTAAAACTCAAAACTCATATTTCCGCGAAAAACCAATCCATCACATAATTTTCTTTATATTACGTAGTGAGAAAGTGAAAAAATATGTTAATATTTGTGTTTTATCTTAACGTTCTCTCACAAGCAAAATAGCTGAAGATGGAAACTAGTTTTCGAAACTCGTAAATAAAGAAAGTCACAAGACGAAAGTAAGTACTAAAATAATAATTCGTAATAAACATCTTTTATGGATACAAAATCGTGCAAAGAATGGCGAAATTTTGACGATTTAAGGTTAATTTTAATTATCCCTGAACCAAAATTTTGTCAAACCGTATAATGTTTGTTTATTAGGTTGTGTCACCGAAACCTGATAAAAATCGTTGGAGTCTTTATTTTTTCAATTTGAAATTAATTTACACTTTCTTGCTCATGTTATAACATCAACTATCCAGTTATTTTAATTTAGATATCATGCATATTTAAATACCAAAATATCCATCTTGGAAAATTAGTTTTCTTTCATTACATAAATTAAATTGATTTCTTAATTCAGTATTTCTTGAAAATATTAATAATAAATGTATGTATTGAACAACAACTAAATGTATTTTATTTTATTTTAATTTCTCAAAATTAAATATTGTATAATTTTACTTTCAAATATATTTCATATTCTTTATTGAGATAATGTGCAATTTTTTAAAATACCAAAACTATAAATGAAAAATGTTTTTTTAAAGATTTTGAAGGCAGCCATTTTGAAACTAATAAAGAAATTAGCAGGTTAGCATTTTTAACCGGGATCTTTATACAATTGAATTTTACACAGATCAAAGAAAATTGGAAAATTTAGTGACACAAATAAAGTACTTGCAAGTCAATATCATAAAATTTGTGAATTCAAAAATAGATTATTTTTATTTTTACTTTCCCACAAATATGTAGCATAATGTTAAGTGATGTCAAGGTCCACGACGCATAAAAAAGTGATTTTAAGAATTATGTCTGTTGTTTGTATAGTTCTTTATAAGACTCAACAAATGGATTGATTTTGATGAAGTCTGGTATGGTTGACATATTTTAGCCATATCTTGAGACTTTTTCCACTTGTGTGATACCTCAAAATAGTAAGTTACCCGCCACTCAAAGAAAACCAAACATTTTGAAATCCGTTTTGACGTTCACTGAGCTCCAAAAATTGTTGTTTTTTTAGAATTATGTCTGTGTAGTTTGCTACAAACAAATTACCTCATTTTGATATAAGTTGGTGTGGGTATATTTTGGCCATATCTCAAGACGTTCTTTTTCTGATAAACCAAAATTTGGAGGTAATGATGTTGACCATAATTTTCTAGAATGTAGCCTCTATGGGACCCAAACAATACCATGCAATTTCCCCAAAAATTCCAGTTCGTAAGGTATTGTAAAAATAAAAAGAAAGAAAATCCATGAAGCTGTTGTAAGAGGCTCATTTTCTCTAAATCCATTCCACTAATTTTGTTATTTTTTTTTTAATTTGAAGAAAAACATCTCCTAAATCGTAAGTAAAACGAAATTACAGTTCAGGGATAATTGGCAAAATATGGAAATGATCCTTGACATAACAAAAAAATTAAATGGTCACTCTTCTAAACACATTTATCTCCCATATAAAAAATAAACTTATTTACAAAGTTTTTTTTGTGTGTATCACATATCTAAAGCTACACTGTTTATTGTGGGTATGGTTTTGTACTTCTACCTTTTTAGAACTCTAGTAATTTCTAATTTTTAAGTTTAATTTACCTGTTACAGATTACACGGCTCCTACGAAGCTTTAAAATATGGAACACTCTTAGATGGTTTGGCAGATCTTACAGGAGGAATTACTGAGAGTATCAGCATTCGTCAGGATCCAACTACATGTGGGAGGATGCTCAACAAACTCCTTGAGATGACAACCATCATCACATGTTGTGTTCAGCCGACTCAACAGGTTGGGTTTATTTAGAAAATAATCAGTTATTCCCAACTAATCAAATAGTGATAATTTTTTCAATGTTTTTTGAATCTGAATAAATTCTGTTTTTAGTTGCTAAATAAACCATATTGTAGTTTCAAAATTTGTAATCACCAATGATGCCCAAATGTAGTTTTTGAAAAATAAAAAGAAAAAAAGAATAAATTTAATATTTACCAAAGCTATTTTTTTAAGAAGATAACCTAAACATTATTTTTAAATTAGAGTCACAGCTGTAGACATTTTAGTTATATTTAGAAAAAATATTCATTTTATAAAATAGATTTGGTAACTAATATTTTAAAAATGGCATGATTATTTTAAAGTAGCGCTTTTTTAACTATTTTCATTTCTTCTTCTCTAAGATCTAAATGAAAATGTAACTTAATAGCACATTTGTGATCTGTAATATTAACATAAAAGTCAAGATCAGTAAATACATGTATACACAACAAACACCAAAAGAAATTTGCATTCAATAATACCAGCATTTAGCTGCATATCAGTGATTTTTGAAATTTTACTTCTAACCAGTCTATCAAAAATCTTCAAAAGACAAATAGGTTATTGATAAATTAATTATAGAATCAATTTACATTACCAAATTTTATAAGTTGAGTTATGTTCAATTGCACAGTCTAATATTAGAGTAAGACATCTTCCGAGAAAGATAAACTACCAAATAACCTTCAGCAAAAACTCAAAAATTGAACTTTTACTACAGCTATGATGTGCAGACCTACTTCTTTTTTAAAAGTGTTTATCCAAACCTTCTTAAATAGTCATTATCAGTTTAAACAGTTTTGAAAAAGGTTTATGTTCCAAATTAAATGATCCACACAGTAATAGTACTGTTCAACAAAAGACACACAGCAACTTTGGTACTGAGTTGGGGCATTATATCTGTTCATTGATAATGTATTAATTAAGTAAATATTAATTCAATATTTTAAAATAACATAAATATTATTACTACCATATTCTATAACATACATTAATTGTAAACTTTTGCAGGTCAGAAACTTGGTAGAGAAACTGGCTAATGGTATACAAATAGGAACCAATTACAGACTATATGCAGTGGAAAGGGTAAGCATAATAGTCTCTATATTCATTCAACAATTTTCATCTGGAATTATGAAAGTTCTAATTGTGGTTTATTTAACAGGTGGAAACATTTAGTGGTGAACCAGTGCAGTTAGTGAGATTGAGAAATCCTCTAGGTGTTGGAGGAGGGGAATATGTTGGTGCTTGGTCCAGAGAGTCAACAGAATGGGATGAGGTACCACCACAGGAGAAGGATAGGCTAGCTGTTAGACATAGTGCAGATGGAGAATTCTGGTAAGAGATTAAACAAATAACTGCAATTTGTATCTTTGAATCAAGTTATTTTAAAACCTGTTTTTCTTAATTTAGTGTACAATGTGACTCCATAGAAAATCATAGAAATCCATGAGAGAATATAATTGGGTTAAATGTATATAAAAAAGAGATTAACATTATTAAAAATAGCTCCATGTACTATTTTTATATATATATAGAGAGAGAGAGAGAGAGAGAGAGAGAGAGAGAGAGAGAGAGAGAGAGAGAGAGAGAGAGAGAGAGAGAGAGAGAGAGAGAGAGAGAGAGAGAGAGAGAGAGAGAGAGAGAGAGAGAGAGAGAGAGAGAGAGAGAGAGAGAGAGAGAGAGAGAGAGAGAGAGAGAGAGAGAGAGAGAGAGAGAGAGAGAGAGAGAGAGAGAGAGAGAGAGAGAGAGAGAGAGAGAGAGAGAGAGAAACAAAACATCCAGATATAGTTATAGGAGTAATAATTCTTTGCTGATTGTGAATTGTTTGTTTGAAATCACAACATACATAGCATACAATAAACAAAGCCAAAATAAGTTCTAAAATGCTGAAAACATATATTTACCAATTTAATGTACACATAAAACATACAAATAAAATTAGTACCGACAAAAATGTTAATATCTGTATTTGAAAAGATGAAATACTGAATTGTTGTAAGATATAATCATATATGAGACTAAAACAATTATTAATTAATAGGGATGGTTTTAAATTCAGAAAATGTTCAATTACAGAATGTAAATTGAGGCAAGAGACACCTCCTCCTTTCTTATAGTTGACCCTACATACAAATGTAAAACCATAAAAAATATCAGGGTCATTAGGGGAGGTTAGAGGGAGATTTAAGTAAAAAGGCAGGTTTTAAAGCAAAAACGTTTGAGAACTTCTAACTTAATCCTTGTCTGAAAACATTATTCATCTTCTTTTTTATAGAAATGTTCAGCAAACATCCCTGGTCATTATTACAGTTTAGTTATTTAAAGCTATATTGTTGTTAAAATTCAGGTTCAGTTACATAAAGTTTTAAATTCCAGCTATCCTTTTTGAATGCCAGTACTGTAATTATTTTCCAACTAAATTAGTCCTACGGGCATAAAATAAAGAAGTTTAAGAACTTGGTAAAAATGTCATGAATCATCAGAGATTCATCTTACAATTAATTAGAGATTAGGTTAGACAATGAAGTGCCTGTATAATGAGTAATAAGCAGTAGTTAAAAATTGTACACTTAATATCTTCCAATTTGAGAAGGA
This sequence comes from Aphrophora alni, assembly GCA_963513935.1. Classification (NCBI taxonomy): domain Eukaryota; kingdom Metazoa; phylum Arthropoda; class Insecta; order Hemiptera; family Aphrophoridae; genus Aphrophora; species Aphrophora alni. The sequence goes on along the minus strand of OY740766.1, from coordinate 117,810,308 downwards.
AGAATACCTCAATTATCATTATTAGTAAATTATCTATTGTAACAAGTGACTCTAAAGGATGAAATTTCTCTGTAACAATTACTCATTGTAATTAATTTCCTTTTTTCTATTACTTGTATAGAGTGATTAGCTTTAAAAAATGTTTTGGGTAAAAATACACTGTACGAAGTAGAAACTCATTCTTAAAAATGTTTCTCCCAATTTGCCTTGGAACTATGATTTTTTTACAGATTTTCGAAAATATTGTTCTCAGATGTCATATAGTCCAGCTTATCTGGTTCAAGTTACATTCCATGTATTTTAAATAATGGAACATTTCAATCACAAAAACCTATCTACAGTACACATAAATCACAACCTTCCATAATTTTACTGACCAAATTAGTTTTTGTAGTGGAATTTTGTTTGCTGCTCAGAAGGAATGTTTTTCTATAACATTCCTAGCAGAGTTTTTCAGTAATAATCAGTTCAATCAGAGAAGAATAAATAATATTTTGCAAACTGTACTTAGTCAGTAATTATAATTATAATTATAATTATAATCAGTAATCAATAGTAGAAAATTATAAATTAGATCTGAAATTCCTATGTAATATAATTCTTTTAAATTGTTATATTTTTTCAAGAACATAAACTTTCCAAAAATTGCCCATACACAAACTTAATTTTATTCACACTAAACTTTTTGTGGCATGGTTTTCTAAGGAATACTTGTAATTACCAACAGATAAAATTTATTTAAATTTTACTATAATTGAACACTACCGCTTTAATAAACCATGTTATAATTTGCACAGTGAAACAAGTTTTCCAAATTAAGTACATGTTGAATGAACTATGGATTTAATAATTACTTAATATAACCTATGATATTGTAAATTAATTAATGGTTTTAATTGGTATTTACCATAGTATATGCTGTAAGACTGGTGTAAAACTGTAAAAACTAAGCTAAACTCTAATTAATTAATTATTTTTATGATTAGATTAGAATAAAAGAGAAACAGCTTCTTGGCAGTGAACCGTAGATAAAGTATTTAGATTAGTACTGTATATAGAAAAATCATATGAATTGTTTTTATCTATTGTCTAAAAAAAAATATGCTTTGTGAGATCATCATAGGAAAGCCATATTGACCAAATATTAAAAGAGGCATCCCTATTTATTTCTGATAAAATTGTATATTCGTATCAAATTTGTCTTAAGGTGAAGTGATATTTTTACTTTCTGATATATGTATTGTAGAGAAAGTTATGTAATCAAAGTTTACTTAGTGAAGAAAGTGGTGCATAGGAGAATTGATTGTGGTCGAACTATGTATATAAAGCTATTTTGGAGCTGGGATGAGCACGAATAATTTTTGAAATTATATATTGAAAAAATACTCTCTCTGACAAGTAACAAAATCTCCGTTTCTCAAACTCAGATCTATTATTTTAATTGCATTATTCTTGAGTGTAGAGACTTTGTAAAAACAGAATGTATAACACACTTCAAACAGAATGTATTAATCTCTATTTCTTTGAAAATGTTAAGAAGTTATCAGGCAAAAAGTATAAGGTGGGTGGTCGTTGGCTGGAACAATCATAAAAGATTTTTCAAGCCATTGCACCCACAAGTTATTTCATCATCAAGGTTGATTTCATTTTTAAACAAATTATTCACAAACCGTGATTTTGTTTTATATGTGGTTTGGGATGTTGATTGTTTAATAATTTTTACATTTCACCAAACTTTAATTAAAATAACTTGCACCAATTTTGATATATACGAACATCCATCCTTGTGTTTACGGTTCATTTACGTCTGTTTTTTGTATCTGGGGTTTTTGAGTCTGGTTTTGATAAATTTATTATAAAATGGAAAATTTACTGGCCAAATTCAATGTACCAAACTTCACATAATATATAACGATTGTTATTCACAAGGAATTTGCAAAATATTCAAATGAACTGTGGTCATTTTTATTGAAAAACTTTCCCAGAGTTAGTGGATAAGTTTCCCAGGGATAGTGGTTTAACTTGACTTAATTCCTGTTGCTCCCATGTGGGAATATAGGATTTTGACCAAGCTTCTCTGATGAATTTTGATTCACACCTCTTTCTACAGTTCCACCCATATTCTTTTCCAAACTATTTATATCCTTCTCTAATTAATGTCTCATGAATTCTTCAGTTAGCCAACCTAAATGGTTATATGGTAGTAGAAAAATTATCTTCCGCTGCCTATCTCTGCTTTGTGAAGTAAATGAAAAATTCATCTCCAAGTAGTTCTTTTAAGGTTAACAACTATTATCTCTTGGCTAGTCTTTTTCCAGAGTTATGTGTTTAAGATTTTCTATGGCCTGTAGATCTAAAGTATTAATCAATATTTAAAGTTTGAGTATAAGGGACTTGCTTATCCTCCAGGTTTCTCCTCCATAAAGTAAAACCATAAAAGTGTATTAATTCTGTGGGGAAAATAAGTACCTCTGATTAAACTATGAAATTTAATTTTTGAACATGCTGTATGTAACTCTTATCCCTCTGAACTGTCTAAAACTAGATTTTAATTTCAACTTGTATTTGTTTATAACAGGATGTCATACTCAGACTTTGTAAAAACATTTACTCACCTCGAGGCAGTGCACCTAGACAGTGACACTTCACGAGATGAACCTTCATTACATCATAAACAGACATGGCAGATGAGACTATATCAAGGAGCATGGCAGAAAGGAGTGTCAGCTGGAGGATGCAGAAATAACCCTGGTAATATTACCCATACAATATCTGTTATTAAAAATATGTAGTATTATGTATAACTAAGATATAGATAGTGACAAAATATATTGTCATTTTTTCATAAATCTCTCACTTAATTGGAACTTGCACAAATTCTTCAACTTTAAATAATAAAAAATGTTTCTGTTGAAATCCTGTGGAGAATAATGACTCAATCTCAGATTATTTTTTTTAAATAGTGAGCAAAAGATTGTTCATTCCGATAAACAGTTAGGAACTTCTCTTGCCACCACTCCTTTACGGTTAGTTGTTTGCCCTTCTTTGTGTAGTGCAATCCTATACATGGTGGTTTTTTTCTGATTATGTTTTTATTTAAACTTAGTTTTGACTGCTCAGGACTGAGTTCCTTTTGAAGGTACTGATTTAGTTGTAGTTTCCAACATGGCCCTAAAATACTGGCTATGTTTGGTGTTTTTACTTTTACACACTAGGATTGTCAATTGATAATGGTAATTTATTTATACTCCAGAAACATTGTGTATTAGTTTTTAATAGGCAAATATCCAATTAAATCATATTAATAATATGAACATTCCATCATTATCAAGTAACTTTAAAACATAATAAGTTACCATCTTATTGTAAACTGGAATTTGGATTTTGTGAGGCCTTCGGGATGAAATAACATATTCAGTAACATTCTGAGAGATATTAATACACTATTATAAGTTCTAGAACTGAATGATTAAGTTGAAATACATTTGAAGAGATGGTCAGTCTTATAGATCAATTTGTCTTTTAATGTGCATAATCTATTTCTTTAAAAAATTTAATTAATACTAGTTAGTAAACAAGTCAGATTTTTGGAGAATAAGTTAAAACAAAAACTAATGTAGTTTACATTTAATTGAAGTGGTATTCTATTGAACTTATTTCACCTTATTATATATGGAATAATGTATCTAAGGAAGTGCAAATATTTAAAAATTCATTAAAGAATTGCATTCATTTATACTCATTTAGTGTTTGTGTTGAATTTTTTTCTTTAAATACCTTAACTATATGACACATCCATCTTTACAGAGATATTTTGCTTTATTTATACAAATAAATATTTATCCATATATATATTTTTTTTTATGGGCTTCCTCATTTCTTATTACTGTATTGTTTTGTAATTTTTAAACATATGGATCTGTTACTTGTAAATTTTAATAATAATGTAATGTTTGTTGATGGTTTCTTAGGGTATTTTTTAATTGATTATCTATTTCAAAATTACTTTATTGAGTTTTACATAATATGACAGATTGTATCTTATAGTTTATATTGTTTTCTTTATCTGCATTATAAGAGCTCACCTATTTGTATATTTCTGTTTAAGTAACCTAAGGAATAAATGTCTTCTGAAGATGGAAAATAAATAATGACTCTATCTTAACGCTCTGTGATAGAAATATATGACCATGATACACTTACATAACACTTTAATATGTATTGTTCATTTTTATTTTCCAAACAACAAAAGTTGTATATAAGGAAATATTGTTATCATGAAGGAATTCAGTTTTCGTGTTGTGATTAACATTCAGTATGTGAATCTTAAAGTTTTATCACCCAATATTATATGATATCCATTTAAGTGTGACTTTTTCCAATTAGGAAGGCTAATATATTATGGAATATCAATGTGTTTCGGTATTGAACAAATTACTGCAAGGTGTTAAAAAAAGCTTTATAATTTGTATATGAAATATAAGTTAGGCCAAGAAAAGTTAAAAAATAATAAGTTGTAGGTGAACCAGTTGAGGCATAAAAGACCTCTTTAAAATTTTTTTTTTTTTACAAAGTTTTAGATGCAGCTATTGGTGCCCTGATAGAGAGGTTCGAATAATGGAAAATTATAATGGTAGTTTAAAATTTCTCTGTGATATTCAAAGTCTTCAGAAATGGACAAACATGAAACTGAGAAAATATTGTATGAATCTCCAATCAATTTTGACAGCTGAAGATGATTGATATCAATGGGAATAAGCTGCTTTAGGAACTGCTAATTTTAGCACCAATGCTTGTAATAGCTATTACGAGATAATGCTAGCACGAAACTCCTTCATAGACACTTTTCCCAATATTGTTGTCTACCTAAGAATTTGATTCACAATCCCTATATTCTAGTGGATAGTGAAGAGAGGTGTTTTTTAAAATTTGAAACTCGTATGGACTTTTAGGACTCATTTAATTTTTCAACAGCATCTATGTGGAATTGTTACAAAGGCAATGAAAAATGAAATTGATAATATTATTACAGGAAAGTCCTGTTTGGTCAATAAACTCTGAATCAGATATGAGGAGTAAAATGGTCTTTTGTAATGATATAGCTACCAAGCTCTCAAAAATCCAATCTTATTAACAGCACGGAATCACAAAAGCAATGGAGAAAATCCAAGTAGTGATCTTTGGTAATACTTTGGCCATGTGGATTGTACTCATGATGCACCACCACTCTGGAGTCAAAGAAAATGCTACAGCACTTTTGAAGATCTGTTTGTTTTTGTTTCTTGAGATGTTGAATGTTTTCAATGTGGCAACTGCATATTGGTTTCTAGTTAGCATCTTTAAACCTATTGCTCATCCATCAGTAAACATGATGTTCAGGAATGTCTTGCAAAATTTCCAAAACAAGTTGTTTCTTGCTTAATTGTTCTCAGCTTCAGCTCGAATGTAGCAGACACTCTCCACTATGCTAAAGCCTCACTTAAAATTAAATAGACCATGTACTAAACTAGTGTTTATCCATACTTTATCCTTACCTTCCCCTTAGTTTTAAGATGTAACACGATAGTCCTACTACATACTTGATTATTAACCTTATCATTTTAGCTTGTTAAGTGTCACCTTGGGTCACTCTCCACTGACTTTCAGCAATCTTTGAAATGATTATTTTACTCCTAAACTTGTGTGATGTCCATAACATTGTCCCTTAAGCTTAAATATCAATAGTTTCCATTTGGGTATGGCCAAGCTTGTTGCTTTACCACTGTTCAAATCGGAAAATGAAAATCCAGCTGGCACTGACTACAATCAAACTGATTACCAGAAATGAGGTTCTCTTTGTGGACAGAAAAAAATTCCTGCATTCACATGAAAGTACCCTCCACCTCCCTACAAGAGGTCACCTTTCTATTGGAGTTCATGTTCCATACTCTGTTTGTTTTCTCAGGAAAAATTCAGGTTGGATTTTCTTTTTTTTATCAAACTTTGTATGAAGATGAAACAAAATTTATTTTCTCAATTTGTTAAAAACAAGTAGGCACATGTTTCTCTAAAGCCCACTTTTATTTAAAGAATCATAATATAAGTAATATGTTATTGGCCTGAGTTCTGATGTGATACAATAGATTTTTTTTAATGAATAATCACCAACATCCTTGCTGAGTCTTTGCTGCAATACCAATGTCATCACCATTTCTCATAAAAATGCAAACCAATTTTGTTTGTTGTCTAAACCCTTTACTTCCATCAAATTTAATTAATAAAGATTTAACTGACTTGTTGATAAAAAATAATCCTTTGGTGAATTCTTGGTAAATTTTAAAATTTGAGCGTTTCTCTACTGTCCTAAAAATGACACTATATAAATAAAAACTAAATATGTTAATTAGTGAAGGAGAACTAGTATTTGAATGAAATTTATCAATAAACAAATATATTATCAAAGTCACACACTTACAGACAAAAAATTTATATTGTTATTTTTTTTTTTAGATACTTTTCACATCAATCCTCAACTCCATCTTATACTAAGTGAAATGGAAGAAGTCATCATCTCATTAAACCAACACAGTATTATGGAACCAAAGGTATGTTTTATAATTTTTTTTTTCCCCAGTTGTGTGGGGTAAACAGAGAATATAGGATTGTACAGAGAGAGAAGCTGGAACTGGGAAGACAGTAATTCCCTTTGCTGTTGCTATCATATAAAGGGGTAGTTGTATTTATTTCTTGTAGTTTTATATTAATGTATTATCATTTTCATTTCTTTTCTCTTAACATTTTGTATTCATTCTCAGCACTGACCAAACAATATTCTTGAACTCTTATTTGTGCCAAAACATCATTTATAAATAACACAAATTCATACATTATATAGTAATATATAGTGTACAGATAATTTGAGAATCAAAGAAACCATTAAAAAGTATCAATCTTATTATTTATTTTAGTAGCAACACAGTGTTATAGTGTAGGACGTTAAAAAGTTCCTCCCTAAATCTCAATTGCATATGCTTAGTAGTGCATTTGATGATGAATAATTATAGAGGGACAATATTGAGGATGTAGTTTTCTACCATGACCTCAACTCTCTTTATAGTACAGAGCACCAAACACACCAGTGGTCAATATTAATTTCTTATTTTGGAAGTTCAGCCATACATTCCCACAGTGTTAGTGTTTGTTTATAGATAATGTGATTTACTAATAAAGAATATATGTAATCATAAGACACATACAATTACAACACCATAGTAGCAAACTATTCACGGTATCAGTCTCATAGGCTAAATGTTCACAAAAACCTTCTCTCACTTGCTGGTATTTATTAATGAACTTCCAGACCGCATAAGATGTGAAAAACATTTTAACAAATTTATAAACAGCTAAACATAACTTTCTTTCACTCTATCAGTACAATCTAATCTTAAAATATTTACGCACATCTCATTTGTATATCGTATGCATTTAATTAAAAAGTGCGTAAATTGAGTAATGTTTATATTTTACCAATCGTATTTTCATTAATTAATTATTATTTCTGTTTATGATTAATAAAATATATAAATGAAATGAATCATAGAATAATAAGATTTACTAAAATACAGGTAATGCGAAAGTTAATTGTAAATCTAGTTGATGATAACTTAATATATGAGTAGTAAATAATTACAAAATTTAACTGAATTATATATACTGTATATTAATAATGTGTTTAATTTTTCTATTGACATTAGCCTACATCTTTTGCATTTTAAAATCCACAAGTTGCCACTTGTTCTACCTGTGAAACTTTTAATTCATCCCTGTTCAAGTTTCAATAGTTTTAGTTCTCAGGCCCAGCAGATCATTAGCCATGGGTTCCTTATTTTAGTTTACTAATTGCAGTTTAGACCTAGGTTTCTAAATCCTTAGGTTTTACTTTTTTTCTATCTATTTAATGTTTGATAATGAATTGATCCATAGTCTCAAAATATTCTGTATTAATTTTTATCTAGGAAATGACTTCAAATATCTGAATAAATGATATGAGTTATATATTGTATAAATCTGGTGTAGGGGTGTGCAGGCTGTTAGTTATGGTGCTTTAAATTGCATCAAATCCCCATTCAGTATAAAGATTTTGAATGAACAACTACTTTAAGTTCTTTCTCACTGTGGTACAGTGGTGAGAAGACCCATTTAAATAAACATTTGGTGGTTCGAACGTATATTAATTAAGTGCAAATAAAAGGACAATTTTCCATTTTTTGTTTTGTTTAATGTTAAATAATACTGTGGGTTTTATAAAAGCAATAATAACTTTAGATTCACCTGGTTACCGGTAATTGAAATATGTTATACAACAACAGTGCTTATTAACCTTTAAATGAAAATCAAACACAGATAACAAAAAATAAATATAATTTGGATAGGTAAACATTTTCTTAAAAATGACAGATAGTTAAGTGTTAAAAGTTGGATTTTTATACGATAATTATTTCGAGCTATTTAAAAATAAATTACTGGTTATTATTAAATAATAATAATAATAATAATAATATAGTAAATAAAAAGAATGACAGAAGCTTTAGTATCTGATTTTGCTTTGTCCCATATTGGTAAAACAGGGGGGAAAAGGACCAAAAAGCAAGGTGAACCATTTCATTATGACATACAATAACCAAGGCCAAAGGCTGAGATTAACATACAAGTAGAGCAGTTCTGTTCCCTATTAGTAATGGGATTGTTTTAAAATATCCCAGTTTAAACTTTATTATAAAACAACTTAATTATCATATTTTTTCACTTCATAATATTATCACTTTAGTGAGTGATATAACGAAACTTACAAATGTTTTTAATACTATTATAAATTGACATTTTATAATTTTAAAACAAATACTGTTAGAGAATGCACAATGTTAAAGAGTCTTTTTAAAATTTGAATTCTAAATTACGGTATGAGTTCTAATAACAAATGCTCAAATAAATATAGGCCAATCACACGTATTTTTGTAGGCTATTTTGTGACATACACACACACACACACACACACACACACAGAGAAATGTGTGTTTATAATTTCATCAAAATATAAAACACTCAACAAATTTGATCCGCAATGAGCTTGAAAAGTTTGCTGATCAAATATAACCCAGTATATTTTTCTGCGAAATGTATAATAAATTAACCATTTTTAAAGTTTCAATGATATAATTTTTACAATAATATATTTAAGTAATTAGGAGCAGGAGAAAGTATATTTATTAATGTACTTTATTTCTCTCGCCTATATATTACAATAGAGACCCCCCCCCCTATTATTACATTAAGGGGTGATAATATATTGACTGTCACCAACTAAAATACTATTTTAACACAACTCGTACTTTATATCAATTTTATTATTCTTTACATTTACAGGTCATAGGTTTCACAGCCTATTCTTTACCCAAGAATAATATGGATACAACAGGAAGAGCTTTCTTCAAGAAAAACAAATCTCTCGTCAACTCACAATATACAAATAGTCGACAGGTAAATATCATTGTAAACTACTAAGCAAATTGTTTATTTGTGTACATTATTTTAACCTTCAATAAAAATATATCATAAATGTTTCATTTTGTGTCTATGTTTTTAAAAATAACACATTTAGCCTAAAATAAATACATATATATTCTCAAAAGTATAAATAATTATTTTTAACATACCTGCCAAAACTTAGGCATTAAATATATTTCTTCTTCCATATCAGGTTACCCTTAAATTAATATATATACTGTGAATACAATTTCTCACAAATATGTTTATTATATAAATTAATTAATGAGATTAATTTAAATTTGAAACATCTCACAAGTCAAGCTCAATTGATCTCTCTTGACCAACTATTGTTCTCTTCTCACCTCACCTTATCTGCTGTGATGTATTATTAGTAGGGCTACTATCAGAGGTTCGCTCAGCTGATTGTCTGCCATCGATTACAATTTCTCTTGATGCTGTTCAATTAATATTGCTTGCTATTTACAGACCGCATATCAGGCCTTTTAACTAATTTTTAAATGAAATAGCACAAATTTTACAGTTAGTTATTTAAAAATATATATTATTTTTGTTGGTGACATGCATAATTGTGACATTTTACTTGAAAATTTAACTTTGCATACGTGTTTGGCTTTAATGGTAGGTTTTATGTTCTTTCCATTCATTAATGAGCCGACAAGAATTACTTGTCAATCATGGTGAGTCAATCAGACCATATTTTTATTCACATTAATAATGATTTAAACAAGTTAAAAACTTATCATGGCTGTGACCGCAATCATGGTGTAACTGTTCACTCACTCATTATATTTCATGGTAAAAATTGTTCTTTACAAACTTTGAATAAACCATATCATCTCAAATTAATTTTGATAAGCTAAATTATAATATAAGTTTATTGATTGGTTGTCTATTTGTTCTAAAAATTGTCCATCAGAAGCATTGATATTTTTATGAAAATTCTGTATACTACTGTGCAATTACTACTTGTAACAAATTAAAAGTTAATATTTTTTTAAATAAAAAGTTAAAGCCCTGGATAACTGAAAATTTTTGTTTCAATGCAAACTAAGAGATAAATTATTTAAATTAGTTTCCATTAGGCCTAGCAATGACAGGATGAAAAGGTATTACAATAGCTTTAGAAATATTTTAAAACTTAAAATCAAACAAACTAAAGAAAGTTTCTCTTTTTCATAAACAAAAGGGTGATACAAAATATCAGTGGAATTTTCTAGATAATTATATTAAACATAGAAATGCTAAACATGATAATGATAAAATTTGTTTAAATGGGATGTAAATTACAAATCCTACAATATTTCAGATACTTTTAATAATTATTTTATTCATTTTATTACAATTTCAGATAAAAATTCTGAAGTTATATTTCTGATGTATATTTAAATAGTTTAAAGCAAACATTTTTTCCTGAAACGTTTTGTAACCTACCAATAACTAATCAGGAGGTGTTAGGTTTGCTGCAGAAATTAAAACTCATCAAAACTCCAAGAACTGATCATATAAATTCATATATTGTCAGCATATTATTCCTAATAATATTTTAACGATTTTATAACTTAAGCATTTCAAAAGGGGTCACTCCAAATTGTTAAATTAGCAGTTACATAAATCTCTCCTTATCTCCCTTTAAATAAATGTGAAGGTGAAAAAGGCCCTACCTGATTATCTTTCTACTGTCAACATTTTCCGAAATTCAAGCATTTTTTTTTTTTTTTTTTAACGCTTAATTTCTTGTTTAACCATGATAACTTTTTCAGTGTCAGTGACTATCAAGGAAATGTTTAACAAAAGATTTTAAATTTTTTAAACCAATTTTTGAAGGTTTTAATAATGTTCAGCTTGATTTATAGATACACAAAAGCTTTTGTCACCGTTAAAATAAACCATAAAATCCTTTTAAATTTAAGGGATTTTCCTTTAAAGTAGTTTGCCAGTTACTTGAGTAACAGGCAACAGTATTTTGAAATGAGAAGTAGCACAAGTAAAGTATGTTGTGATAAAACATGGCATTCCTCATGGTTCGGTATTGAGTCCTATCTTGTTTTTTCATATGTGAATGATTTATGTAAGGCTAAATTTCATGGCAATTTAACTGCATTTGCAGATGGTACTGTCACAACATATTCAGGTTTAAATATTCATCAACAAATGCAAGAAGATTTAGTAAAATTAAAATGGCATGGTCTGTCATGAATTATTTAATACCTAGCAAACAACCAAATATATTTTATTTAGTTTACGAAAAACATAGAATTTCGATGAAGTACTTTTGTATCATGGCCTTAATTGTTGGGAAAGAAACTTTAAAAAAGCTAATCTTGGATTTATAATTAATTCAAAACTTTCATGGAAGGGTTATATAAAGAACCTAAAAAGAAATGTATTTAGTTTTACATAAATTTTCTTGCTCCAAATTGTCTGCCCTGAAAGGGTACTTGTTTATGTGTATCATGCATTCCTGAGCTCTCAGACAGGATACAGACTTAATTGTTGTGGCAACACATATCTATTCACTCTCAAGCCACTGGCTATTTTACAAAAATTATACTGAGAGTAATTTATTTAGATTTTAACACTCTTGGTCATTACTTTTAGCCTTAAATATCCTTTCGTTACAAGATTTTTATGTATATAAAGTTTTAAAAATATTTCACTAAAGAAATACTGTTGATTTTAATAATAAACCCAACACTGTATGCAATTTATTTCAGAAACGCTATTACTGTGTCAAACCTAAATCAAATTTAACTTTATACCATACTGTTTTTTAATACAATGCACCTTGCCTGTATAACATGATCATTCCAATCATTGTCACAGGAAAAACATGAAGCCAAACATGATAGTGTTAAGAAATATTAAATATTTATTTTCTTCAACAGTTAACAGGAATTTATTTACTATTTTAAATCATTTTTGACCATAGTTTAGAATTAATTTAACTTAAAATTCCATCAACATGTGTTTTTCGAATGCACTGTTTTTAAAACTCCAACTGTTTAAGATTTAAAATAACTATAAAACTTTAGAACTGAAATGGATATTTTGGATTTAAAATTTGAAACAAAATAATTATATTATAATTCAGAAAACAAAATGTTGATATAATGGTAAAGGTAAATTGGTGAAAACAAGTAAAAATCACAATCACATGATGTCTTATCGGCTCACTTTTCAGTATTTTACAACTATCTCATACCTAAAATTTACTTGTAAATACAGCCAAAATATTACACTTAATTTTCTTCCTTTAGGTAGTTACATACAAATATTATTTTATTTTTAATAATAACAACTGCTTATTATGTTCAGGAAAGCAGTAAACATCTATTATTTGATTTAATTTGCTTTATTTTTAATAATATTTGGGTAATTATTTAGGTAAGCCATAGATGTCAACTAGAACAAGGGGGATATTTAGTGTTACCTACAACTTTTGAACCAGGCCAGGAGTCTAGTTTCACACTTAGGGTTTATTCGAGTAAACCGCTTAAACTAAAGTAAGTACTTATTTATTAATATTATTAACTTGTTTAAATAACTTAGCCTGTAATTAGTCATTTTGCAATTAGGAAAAAAATTACAGAAATTATTTTTTTAAAGTAATAATATTTTAGCCTAATTTGATTTATATAGCCATTACATTAATTTGTATTATTATTTTTTTTATATAAACCGATGTTAAGTTAAAACTTCTTACCTGTAGAACCTAAATAAGTTTTATAAAAATCAAGATCAAATAAAAAATTTAGGGTTTTCAAAATTGTTGGAAGTTTTGGGCTTGATGTGTACACAGTTAAATTTGAACTAAATTTTACAAACTATGAAAATATCATGAGTTTCATAAAAATCTGGAAAATTGTCATAAATTTTGACACAATCCTTGTTTACTTTCCACATTTAAAAATCCAATAATTTAGTAGCATACTCACTAAATTACAAAATGTTAAGACTTTCATATCAACTACCTACTCTCTTTTCTCCCTTACCTTATTTCCACCCCAATATTTAAGAGATTCCTTTCAAACAATAATCATTCCATTAGTCCCTCACCCCAAAACAAACCTCATAATTGGGAGTCAATTGGACCACCAATATTGTGTAACAAAAATAGCACAGTAGGACAGTATGTTATTTTGCACATATGGTTAATAGTAATTCCTCAGATGATCTAAGTATAAATATGTGATTACTAATTTTACCACTGTAACAATACTTTTTTATAGCTAATATATAATTAAAAAATAAAAGAAACTATGCTCAAAAATGTTTGTAGTACCTATATTGAAAATAGAATCTATTTTAATTTACTTCTACATTAATTATATAAACCTACTAAAATCAAGTATTTATCCAACATTACATTCTTTAATACTATTTTTTTTTTTTTTCAGATTACTAGACACTCATCCTTCATTAGTCAAATCTGCTATTATTAAGGTAAGTTTCATAAAATAAAATAAAATGATAAATTAAGCAACTAAGTAAAAAAATAAGTATTTAATACAATTGACATTGAATTGACTGATAACAAAAATTAACTTTTAATAACCATTAACATAAAAATGTATTACAAAAATTCTTTTTAAAGTCCACAAGTAAACAAATCTATATATTTATTTTGTACTGTAATCAAAATTGAGGCATTGTACCTGTACCTATAAAATAAAAATTCATATAACTCTGTGACAAAAGTGCAAGTTATAAAATATCCTCAACACCTAATCCTAAAGAGTAACAATTTGGTCATTAAAAAACTCCAAGGAGTAAGAAAAAAGTTGTTTGTTAGACAAAAAGACCTCTAAAATTCTGAATTAGTGTAATCACAGTAATAGTTTTTTTTTCAGGTTGTATTTAGTCTTAGTTTTGACCATTTAGGCCTGGCTTCCTTTCTAAGGTTAGGTTAGGTTAGTTTAGGTTCAACATAGCCCTAGACTATGCTGGTGTTTCCACTTATTTTTTATGGTCTTGAAAATTTACCGAAATAACATTTTTGGTGACGATTAGTTTTGGCTCATTTATATTTCATTTTGGCATTTTTGCGAGATACAATACTTTTTGTTTAGATCCTTTAAGAGAGTTGAACGAAATTTAATTAAGAGCCAATTTTGTGTTGTTTTCTTACCTTTAAATTATGAGTTATCAAAAACTGAAAAAACATAAAATCTGTATACACATTTAGGCTCTAAAAACCACTTTTTGCTCTCAGAGAATTTCAAAACGGGTTTCTTCGGGGAAAAGATAGGCTTAAAAAGTATCTATCGAATATCTCCAGTGTTGAAAGGGGTCTGAAAAAAAACAAAAAAGATTTTTTTCGAAACCTATATATGGAAATATTTATCATTTTTTAACTTCATTGTGGTTTTTAGAAGAATGTTTTCTAAGACCCAGTGTAGAAGTCTGCTACTATTTTCCAAGCAGAAGTAGGTGCTATCTCTGAATGTATCAAGGAGAATCTAAGAATGAAATACTCAGGTAAGAACATTCTTATCTTCACAGACAGTCAAGCTGCTATTAAGGCACTAAACACGACTAGAGTAAAGTCGAAGCAGGTATGGGACTGTATCTCATCATTGATAAAGCTTAGTCAGATGAACACGGTCACTGGGGGCTGGGTTCCTGGCCACTCAGGTATTGATGGTAATGAGAGAGCAGATGAATTAGTCAGGTCAGGTTCAGAATCCCCTTTTGTGGGCCCGGTTCTGTTGGACAAAGTTTTTGAAAATAAGCTTAAAGTTGAAAATCAAGTGGTTCTTTAAAAATTGAACTTTTACTTATCCAGTATACAAAGTTATAAACTAGGGTAAGTTTGATAAATGACAAAAATTTCAACCTCCATTTTTTTACCAATCTTCACTTTTCATGACCTTAGGAAATCAAAAAAGTTATTTTCGACATACCGTTCATCATTGTTGTCATTGTCATTCTCTATGATGACAAATAGCAAAGTTATTGTCAAAAATGTAATTTTGAACGCTCACCTCCCAAGAAAATGTGATATTCATATATTTATGAGGTAGAGGGCCAAGTAACTGATACGAGCATAGCGAGCTGAAACTTCTTCACATATGTACAGCTTTGAGGGCTACCAGGGCTGAAACATTAACACGAGTGAAGCAAGCAGAGATTTTTTAGTATATACACATCTACGAGGTGCATTAAGGTTTAGCCAAAGTTAAGAAATTAGCGACATAAACAACTACAAGGATCAGAAAACCATGATGGTGCCATTAACTTGTTTTCATTAGTAATAATCTTTCAAATAGGGGAAGGATCACAGTAACACCTGGCAGGTTAAGCATTTGTGAAAAGTGTTTTTCCTCTTTGATCCATGAATTTTTGTCTTGCACTGTGGAGAAGGGTCTCATAAAATGACATTTTGATAAGAGAGTGGATTTAGGTTACCACTAACAGGGCATGAAGCAGCCGTATTTTAATTTTTAAGAGTGATATGAATTTCTAGAAATTATCTGATTAGGTGTATAGAAAGTATGTATTATTATTGGTTTCAAAACACTTACTACAATAATTGAAAAAATAACTGTACATAACACTTTAGTCATTTTCTTATCAACAAGTTGAAAGAAGTCACAAGAATACCTGACTTGCTGACTTCAGCCATCAATTATAGTTGTATAGATTTACATTATAGTCAATAAAATAATTTGGTTTTAGCATATGTATGTTTGCCCTTGTTTGTAAACTAATCATTTTTTACTCAATGAATGGTAGAATGTGGTCATGGGATACTTGTTGCATTTTACCATACCACAATTTATTTATTTTTTTGCCAACAACTAATTGTATATCTTTAAGATTTGTGACCAATTACATCTTAAAATAAACAAGAGATTACAAACCAAATGTTATTCAAGTTGATGTCTTTGTTCTGTGGAAGTTAAATAGCACCTAACGTGACATGCCTGTATTTGTATTACTTAATTCTATCCATGCAGTTTGTTGTAATTCTTTAAATTATGTGGTAAATTATTATAGTTTATAAAAGTTGAAAAACAAGGTTTTCCTATTTTTTTTAATAAATTGGTACAAATATCATTTATCATACAATTAGTTAAAAAATGTAATTTAATTTACAAATATTTGAACTGTTTATTTTTTTAAAGTAATAAATAAATGCTAAATATAGGGAAATGTTTGTGTTCATTTGTTCTTTAAATTGAACCATAAATTATAATTAATTCCAAGATGAAAAATTCTAACTGTCCATTATTTTAATTTAACAATATTCAATTGGTTGATAAATATGATACTGCAGATTTGAGCAGAGCCTTAAATTAATCCTGATGAACAGCTTAGGATCTTGATCATTTTAATTTTACTAACGGAACAAATCTTTTATATTTAGTGATAAAACTGTTCGGTTAAATTTGGAAGATATTGTGCTATTGTGTGTAGCAAAAATCTGCATATGGAAAACTCATTTGTTTTTTTACAACGCTACAATATCTCCAATTGATATAGTCAAAGAAATTATTTAATTATTGAAATTTCTCTTGAATCATGAAAGTATTCACAAAACCAATAGCATAACAGCTACTGGGGCTTTACGATGAACAAGGAAGCGGAGGAGAACCACTTAAGGGAACCTGAACTGCAAAATAACTTAACTGTGTATTAAGTTACATTACTTTGAATGATGGAGTCTAAAGATAAAGTTTGAAGAAGCACTGTTTAAATTTGTTACACTACTGAACATAACACACACATAGAATGAAACTATTTGATTTTCATTTGTGTATAGGTAATCATTTCCGCTTATGTATAGTAATTAATTGTAAAGATAAATAATATTAAATAGCTTTGAAAGATTCCGAAGAATGATAATAAAGGTAACAAGTTTTATCATGGACTGATAAAAATAAAATAAACCTTTGTATTTTCAGCTTTTACAAAGTAATTTTTTTATTTTATTTTATTTTTTATTTTAATTTATATAAAACATGGCTATTCACCTAAATACTGCTAACTTGTTACACAACTTATTAAACTTATGAGATATGACAGGTGGTTAAATTAATAAATATTTGTTTCTAATATTTTTTACCATCCATTATTAAAGTGGGGAAGCAGTTTATGTCTAAAACAATAGAAATTAGTCAATAAAAACAATTATTTCCCATATATCAGTATTTCTAATTTGAGCATTCACAAATACAGTATATGATAACTGTCTAAAAACAACCGAAATTTATGTTTTTATAACTCCACCTAGAGTAAATCCATTTTTGTTTTTCTTTCACAAAACATTGTTTTAAAAATAACAAAATTAACTATTATACTTAGTTTATCTAATTACTTATAAAATAATGTAACTGTGTTTAATTATTATGTATATGAAATAATTTAAAGATCAGATTATTTAAAATCTATATCTTCCAGGCCCCACCTACTCTCGATGGAAAGAGTTTCAGCCAATATGAAGCTGTGTTTCTACAACTTGCTGATGAGCATAGAACTGTTAATGCATTTGAACTTCAAGAGCTACTAGATGCTTGCTTACCTAATGGTAAATATTTCGTTTCAAGATATATCCCTCACTATTATCACAAGACTCAGATACTATCAATTCAAATAGTTGTCATAACCTTCGCATTAGTGTGTATATTTGTAAAGTAGAGATCCAGTAATCACAAATTTTATTTGATTTAGTCCAAAATTATTGTAACTGATTAGGTTATTTTGGTGCATCATTATTTTACGTCATTAACAAAAAAATGGACTAATGTTTCACCATAGTGGTCAATTTAAATTATTTTGCATACAATAATGAAACTTTAAACCACGACCTCATAAATTTAAACTCTATTGTAATAGGCATTGTATTTGCTAATGGACTGAATTGAAAAATTAACACGGGACTTGAACTAGGTACTTGACTATCGGAGAGTTTAATAATTGTTCATAATAGATAACTTGGTTAGTGTCGACAATATTCTCATGGAAACTTCATTTACATAATGATGAAGGTTTTAAACCACAGAAAGGAAATTTGGGTCGTAGTCAATGTGAAATTTAAGCATGAATTTAAGGAAAATTTTATTTAGTAACTTTCTTTGAGAAATACTCTGTAGGGGTTCATTTATAAAAAGTACAGTTTTGGCAATCCTGAGCTATCCTAGCTAAATCTACATCTCTCTTCATGTAGTTCTGGGTTGGATCCCTTGGTTTCATCATTCCTACCAGGTATCTCTTGACTAACTTGTCCTTTTCTAACCCTGATGCTATTAGATTATTCGAAGACTAGGGGGTCTTGATTTTCTGCTATTTTCTTCCATTTTTTAAGAGGTGATGACTGAAAGGTTTTTCACCTTATGACAGTAAAATCTTTGAAAATAATTAAATAGATTAATGAAATAATTGTTTCATATAATAATTATCATTGTCAAAAACTAAATATAACTTTTTAAGAATGTAAATAGAAATTTCTAATATATGACATCGAAAAGCACAAAAGTATTGCGTCTTAATTTTACAACTAAATTATGTATGATTGTCTATTTAAAAAGGGATACTAGGTTTGGTTGCTTGATAATAGGTCTGGTCTTTGTGAGGATACTTGATTCACAAAGGTTTTACAGATTATCTGAGGGGGTAAATCAGTTTGATAAACCAGCTGGAGGTAAATATTTGTAATACTTAAATAAAGCAATTTGGTCCTATAGATATATTTTATACAGATTAATGTTTATGTACTGCTTTTACATTGTATGTACTGTATTATTTAAATATTATAAACACATTAACACAATCGTTATTCCATCAAACATATTACATGATACATTAAACTAAAACTTACCCAATATTTTTCTTTGATTTTATTTCAGACTACATTAAGAGCTGTGCTTGTTTGGAAGTTTGCAGACAGGTTGTCATGACGCTTGATGTATCCTTAAAAATCAAATTGTACTTTATTTTGTTTTTTATAATCGAATGTAACATTTCCAAGACATTAGACATGGGGCAGCAAAAATATGTCACATATTCCTACTTTGTGATATCAAAGATTTAATCAAATGTTGTTATTAGTGTATAAGTCTATTATATTTAGAGTAAAATCATTGATCTAATCACTTATATTTAGAAGTGGTTAATTATACAGAGTGTCACAAAAACCTTAGTGCTCTATACAGAATCATATTCTACATATCCAAATAAATTAATAATATTCTATAAATTTTTCAAATTCGCCATAGTTTAGTCTCAATCCGTCATTTAATTTTTTAAGTCCAGAAATAGATAAGATATTGAGTTCAAATTAGGTATGATATGATTTACAATTGTAAGAAACACAAAAACTTTATTTTTATAATTTTCAAAATGGCGACTGTTTAAAATTTTTAATGTTGAATATCTCCAAAACTGTTAACTTTTAACAAATAAAATTTTGTAAATTATAAAAATAAAGTATTTGTTTTTGGTACACTTGTAAATCGTAACATACAAATTGGTAATACCAAATTTAAACTCCAATCTTATCAATTTCTGGACTTAAGTGAGTTTTCGTAAAAGATTAAATTTAGCGTTTTGCAACTAAACTTAGGCCAATTTGACAAAAAGTTACTTAACATTTTTCCGTTTATTTGTATATGTAAAGTAACTTTTTCGTTTATTTATTAGCTTCTTTTGGGTTAATTTTACATTATTGCTCAAATTAAACGAATAAAACTTCTGTAAAGTCCCAGTTTGTACAAACAAAAAAAATTACTCTTATTGAAATTTCACTATTTGGAGTTAACTTACACAGGTTGTTTTTTGGGAACAGTGGATATAATTATATTTAATAATTAGTATATACTGTATCCTCAAATTGTCTAAAAAAAACAAAAAATCCAAAGAACTTTATGTCCAAAAATGGTTCATTTGGTGTCTGCTGTTGGTTATGTTTTATTTTTTAATACAATTTATAATGAATGGATATCATATCTAAATATTAAGTCCAAATTTTATATTCAACTTTGAATTATAACCACAAAACATTTAAAATTTATTTGTATGACCAAAATAACTTGTGAACAGCTGATTTTTTTCTTCTTATTATGAGATAAAATGTATTGCCCTTTTAACATTAATTTTTTTATTATACTACCTGAAGAGAATCATGATTTTTAATCAAAACTAAAGTGAAACCCCTCATATCTGAACTAATTGGGGCTGAAGCTTGTTCGGATTTCAATTTTTTCGGGTTAGCCAAAAAATGTCCAAAATTCAATAGCCAGCCATAGGTATGGTACACTACTGAATATTATACTGTAGATGGGTGGCTGGTTTGGTGTTCACTGAGTGAGGTTAGTAACTTTGATTGATGAGTAGGTGGGCGATAGGCCATTGTTGTTAGGCAAGTCTGCACTAAATATGCAGTAGAACACTGCAGTATAGTTTCTGGTTATTAGACATTAGTCAGCTTGTATCTGCTATAATGTACAGAGAGAGTTTAATTAAGTTGGCTGAGAAGTTCATGGTAGGAATAGCGACAATCTGTGTTGGAAGAAAAATCACATGCAAATTTAACAGTTTTGTAATGGGACTAGTGAAAAAACTTTAAAACAACATTATCATGTGGGAGTGTCTGTTAATGAAAAAAATTGATGAAGCAGGTTTTCTGTGGATTTCACAAGAGCGACAAAAAGCAATGCTTAGTAGTGGTACATTAATACAAGAGAAGGCATTACAGCTGAATAAGCTAATGAATGGTGATTCAGCCTTTACTGCCAGCAACTGATGGTTGGATCAGTGGAAGAAAAGGTATGGCATCAGGCAACTAACAATAAATGGGGAGAAACTTTCGGCCGACACAGCTTCTGAAGAGGAGTATCATAATAAATTCGCTGATAAGATTTCATCAGAAAACTACTCACCACAGCAAATTTACAATGTGGACGAGACAGGATTGAACTTCTAAGCTCTTCCTACTAAAAGTCTTGCTTCTCATGAGGAATCTTCAACACCTGGTTTTAAAATGAACAAACAGCATCATATAGTTTTAGCATGCAGTAACGCCACAGGATCACACAAACTTCCATTGATGGTGATTGGAAAATCTGCCAACCAAGAGCCCTGAAGAATATGAATATGAATTCTCTCCCTAAATATTACATGAATTAGAACAAGGCATGGATAACTGTATCTTTTTTCAAGGAGTGGTTTGACAAACAATTTGTACCATCTGCGACAAAAATTAATGAAGAAAATGGAATACTACCTCGAGAGTGCTTCTACTGATAGATAATCACCCTTCGGATATGCTATTGATATGCAGGGACATAAAAGCAATTTTCTCCCCCCCCCTCAATATTACCTCAGTGCTTCAGCCTAAGGATCAGGGTGTTCTACAGAATGTAAAGTTAAACTACAGGAAAATGCTCCTATGGTTTCTGATTGAAAATAATTAATTCTGTTTCTGTTCTTGAAAATTTGAAGAAAATTACAATTAAAGATGTTATTTATTGGGCCACTGAATCCTGGCAAAACAGAAGTGTGAACTTACTACGGAGATCTTGGAAGAAGCTTTGGCCAAGCCTTGAATTTGAGACAACACCTAAAACCTACACCTGTCACACAAGACGATGGCACTGAGCTTCTAGTTATTGTTCAGAAAAAGTACTAGGTTGAGAAGATGCTGAAGAAAATTGTCTAGAGGAGTGGACAATAGTTGATGTTAAAAAAGGATAAGTGAAGGAACATGAAATAGTGAATCTGGTGCAAGGTCAACATGACAGCAATGTATCTTGTAGTGACTGTGAAGAAAAAAAAAGCTTCTACAGAGATTGTGACTTCGTACAACAACACATATCAGTCACACAAGTGATGTCATGTTCATGCGATAATGGCATTATTGCCTCTGCAGCAAGGTTTTCGCCTCTTCGGCAATTGAAGATAATAGATTTCAAGTGAAAGAAGTAGTTTTTGTGTGATGATATATTTATTTACAGTATTTTCTTTTGTAATGTGATTAATCTAAAAAATACTATAATACTGAAGCTAACTAACTACTTGTTCTGTGTTTCAATCCTAAAAATTAATTTAATTAAGCAAATGTACAGTACCTGACTATATACTTTTATTTAGCTATATACAGTAATGTAGTAATTGTAATGTACTTTATTACTTTTTGTTTGATTTGTACTCAAAATTAATTATTTTTTCTTACTTTGCATGTTTTTTACATACCTCCATTAACTACATTACAAAACCCATTCAGATTTCCCGGGATTTCGGAAATAAGCAGGGTTCAGATTTCAAGGGTTTTACTGTAATTGTTGCTAATGTATTAAGGTACACAAGCACTTCACCATAGCCTGTAAGGTTATAAAATCATCAATATAACTAACAAACAAAAACACTACTACTTCCAATTTTCAATATTTGGGAGTAATGGAAGTCACTTTAGTTTCTCAATCAATTACCAAAAAATACTTTTTTACCGATATCTCTGCTACCCCTTTACCCTTTTAGTTGAATAATAATAAAGAAATTAACACATATAAGGTTAAAAGGGCAACAAATTTTGTTTCTTGCAATTTTTTACGTAACCAACAGTATTTTATATACAGTTTGGTTTAAACATTTCAAATTTTGAAACAGTTTAGTGAATATTTATAATGGTTTTAGTCATGTTAATCAAAGAGTTAATCATAATCAGCATACGTTGTTTAAACTTTTTGCTTTATTTATAGACCATCTAAACATTCAAGGCAAAAACAACAAAGTAACTCTCGTCTGGGTGATAGAGCACATAGGAGTAAAAGGAAATGAATGTCAAGGCAAACTTTCAAGAAAGGGGGGCCAATACCCCCTCCTCCCATAATAGGACTAGAACCATTTTGTTACTTTGTGACCATTTTGATGCTTATATTAAAGAGATACTAAGAAAAGAAGAAGTCGAGAAAGCAAACCCATGGGAAACAATGCCTGGATTAAAATGGGCCAAAGAACTCCAGGGAAATTATGATAGTATAAGGTCAACACCTTCCTTCAGGCTGTGTAAAAATAAGTTAAAAACATTGACACATTTCCGATCGGGCATTGTAGACTCAGGAAACATTTTAAAAGGATCAAAGTAGAAAATGATAGGATCTACCGATTTTGCTAAAAGGAGAATGATACTCCACACCATCTATTTAGTCCGATGTGGTGAAGTGATCCACAAATTGTATGAAGTCTGGGGTTTGTACCAGATTGATGTAGAGGAGCTACCCAACTTTGATCCTCTTCATCTGCTGCACTTCTTAAAGGAGTTGGGGTGGATGAGCAATAGATGAGAATTCCGCAGTTGACTATAAGTAGGGGGTGGGGGTAACAGTTCTCTTGAGGTCACAGTGTAATTCACCCTTATATCACAATACCTTATATATACAACAATTATCTCCATGTCCTCCTAAATTGTTCTGTATTTATCCTACTAGCACTGCTATAGTATGTCTTCATCTCTTTTTATTAGTTGTACTTATCTAAAACAATAGAGACAAATAAAATTTTATTAAACTTGCAAAATATAATATAAATGATTTAACACATTACATTACCATGACAAGACTTGTTTAATGCTACATTAACAATTAGTTATTATGTTTCATTACTAACACAAACGTAAATGTTTAAATATTAAAAGTTCATGTATACATAACCTTAACCAACTTATTAGAACACAAACAGTGGACGTTTAAAACTGAGTAACTTTAAAGATCTCATGTGTAGTTTAAAGTACTGGCAAACAGCTTTCAAAAACCATGCCAAAGAAAAAGCAGGAATACTGAAAGCTGAACGTCTCAAGGATGCTCTTCTAGAAGTTGGTGAGTGAAATTGTATCATTATAGACGAAACCAGAAACATTGACCGATTTAATTCTATTCTGTAATGGTAAGGGTATTATGTCCCTATATTGAGGTCTTTGTTCACCACCTAATCAGAGAACAATAATTTACTCTTTAACAAAACCTACCTGTTCAGTTACTATATAATATCAGAACAGAAAGGTTGTTTTCTTCCAATTCCTTAATATCCAATATGTTTGCATCAAACTATTCACATGTTGTATTACTAGTCCCTATACAGATTGCAACAAAATGCTCAGCTGTTTTCTCAAACCTACATCAATTATATTCAGGTAGATATTTCTACCCTATAATTAATTACTAAATGCCTTATCATAATATCTACAGTCACTCTCAAATACTTTCTTCCTAACCCTATAAGTCACATAGCTCTTCATTCATTCATTCTGTTTAGTCTTTGATCATCTTTTCACTCTTTTCACTTATATAAATTTAACCTATGAGGTCAAAATAATGCATTCATACAATAATTTTCCATTATTTTCCAAAACCATAATTACAAGCTTGGACAAAAATATCCCAACTACAGTAATCATCTCCTAATTGCACATAGTTGTAAAAAAAATGTTTACAGCCAATAATCAAGACCAAAGCCTTGAGTTCAAAGAAGCATATTTCAGTCCATTTCATTCTTTTATCAAACATTACTCCTAGATATTTATAGGATTCGACGCATACTATGTTCCACATAAACATGAATTATCAAGGTAATCACAGCAATTGTGTAACTTTAAGCTATTTTTGTTGAAATCAGTTAATCTAAAGTGAAATGAATTTTTTTAATTATATTTGTGGACAAACCACTTGAAAAGTAAAGATTATAAAATGAGAAGTGGTCTGTCTTTTTTTATCTATTTTAAAAGTTGAAGTGGAAAAGTTTTGTGCTTTGAATCCAGATTTGTACAATGTCTGATGCAACTATAAATGACATAACAATCTCTCAGAGGCTGACTAAAGTGAGTACGGGGATGGAAATCCCGAAAGACTCTATTTGGATCTATAGCTTCCTTCGTGTAGTCCTGTGTTACATCCCTCTCTTTCATCTTCCCTATCACGTCTCTCTTAAACCTATTCTTGTTCTCTATCATCTTTAACATTATTAGAGTATTTAAGTATTTATGGGCTAGTGGTCTTTATTTGAGATTTCTTTCTTACAATTTATAATGTTTTTATAAAAGCCAATGGATGACCAAGTAGTTTTTCATCTATTGGAGTAAAAATAAGTTTTAAAATTAAATTTATCCTTTGTTATACCTTTAATATATCAACATGTTATAATTTATTATTATTATTTTTTTTATTACAGGGTTTCAACTTAGTAATGATGTATTGTCAATATTAATACTACGCTATATGAGGAAAGATGGAACTCTGCGCTTTGGGGACTTTGTGTCTGCCATCTTACATCTTAGTGTAGCATTTAGTAAGTTATTTATTCAAACAGTATAAAACCATTTCCACACAACTTCTTTCCAGACTTAAATCTTACAAAAAACCTTACAAATTTGTAAATTAAATATATATTTATTGCAATTTCAAAATGAGAAAATCTATAACAAATACATACAATAGTGACATTCCACATCTGAAGGCAACTAATAAAATATAATTTCAACAAATTAAGTATAGTTGATATGAACTTAAAAATAAAATGAGTCGGTAATAATATGTATAATATGATAACAAATGTATATAATATGTAACAGAATAAATAACAGTATGATTTACATTAAAATAGGAATAAATAGGGTACCTACTAAAAACACTTACTCTTATTCATTAGTCCCAACAGAAAAACATGAATATACGAAGTATAATATTGTAACCTTACTAAAATTAGAGGTAGTAGAATGAAAAAAGTCCAGCTCCAGAGATGAAACTTTATTTCCTATTCATCAAATTCAGGAAATTGTACCACAATAACAATAATTTGTTGGCTGCAAAATGACAAGCAAACAAATCCCAAGAACAAGTGCCTCAAATAGAACTTTTTATAGCTATATCCATTTTTCATACCAACGAGTCAACTGCATCTCCTCTAAACCCTCTTGAGCATAGCACGATGACTAAACAGAAGTGGTGACCAAATTACCAAGCAGTACTCAAGTAATGAACTAACAACTGTCAAGTACAAAGTACTCAGATTTGACACAGCAGCTAAATCTCTAGTAACTCTAGAAATAAAATCCATCATTTGATTTGTTTTTCTGTAGATAATATGCAGGTCTAAGTTGAATTGAACATAATCTTCTATTTCTGTAGAATATTGAAAAGGTGGGTGTAATCTATAGATTTAAGATACTCACAACACAGCTTTTAATACTAAGACATGGTTAAAAGCAAACTTCTTTCATTTAGTTTTGTGAATTTGCTTCTTTGCTGACCACAACCTTGTATTTAATGACCCAACTACTTAGCCTTATTTATCTCTGAAAGTATGCACATCTAATGACAATAATTACTACAAATAAACTGTACAAAACACAACTGCCACACTCACTCATCCCCAAAACCAAATAAAAACCAACCAAAACTATATTATGTAATTACTCAAAAAGTAAACATTAAACATGAACATTGTCTTTGAAAATAATAGTTATATATTTAAATAGGACTTAAACTCACTTGTGTCATAAACATGTCCTTAGGATAAGTCGTCAGTTTGATTAAAATAGATCTTTTAATGACAGCGGCCAAGGTTCGTTTTTGTTTTTTCTAATTATTTCTGAACTGTAATATATTTTTCTTTGCAATTTTGTACATGGGTTTGTACATTAATGACCACATTTCACTAAAATTTTTAAGGAAAGGGGTATAGCCATTTTTTTAGAAATTATGTCCGCTATAACACCCACATGGCCGAGTTTATACTGATTTGAGGCTGCATTTTTGGAGATATAGTAACCAATATGTTTGAGTTGGATCATCAGAGGCGACACTTCTTGGACCTGATTTTAATCAAATTGTAATTTTGTGTTTTTTCTTATGGTAGCTAGTTTTGATTTATCAAAACAATGAAAAGAATATCTTGAAATATATCCAAAATATGTTCACATACCAAATTTTATAAAAATTGGTCCACGAGTTTGGTTTGCAGAGCGCTGGACAGATAGACAAATAGACATCATTCCAAAAACCACTTTTTCGAAGTCAGTACTCCTCAAAACTGATATATCCGCAAAATATTCTAAATTGATTTTCTAACCAATCATAATTTTTTTCTCTATACTATGTACAATAAGAAACTAAAAATAATAGTAATGAATATAAGCAATTTGATCTATAAGTTTTCTTCTTTAATTTTCATCTTGATTTACACAAATCCGAATATATTTTATGTAGCCTTCCTATTTTTGTCCACCTACCTCTCCGAGAATCCTTTTTTTTTTAACAACAAAACCTACAATTTACGTTAAAACAAAATCTTTGAGCCGATTTAATGTTGTTTTTTTTTGCTTTTTTAATGACATCATAGGCCTTTGTAAAATGTTAGTAAATTAGTTAAAATTTACATTTTTCTCCTGAGAGAATTAAAAAAAATTTTACTGAACATTTTAACATATAGAACATTATATCTAGTATTATGTTTATGTGCTTTTTAATGTATGTCTATAATAGAACCAAAATAAGTTTATCATTTTGGGGCTCAAGTGTCTATCACTGCTAAAGTTAGTAACACCTGTAGTGAAAATATATGAGAGAGGGAACAAAGCTGTGTTGGGAAGATAATCCGCCTGATGTCTACACGCTTCTTGCTTGGTATTAAGGTGTCACAAAGAGTATTAAAATTAAGTCTGTGCTTGATTGTAGCCCACATCTAAGGTTACAGAATCAATGTCATGAAAAGATATTCAGAGTTATAACAAAACAACACTTTTAGATTGTCTATGATTTTTTTTATTTATTATTTTTTTTTTTTTTTTATGTAAACAAATAAAATATAATATTTATATATAAAATATTGATTAGATTCAATATTTGCCATTTAGCTAATTGGCAGATATAATCGCCAGTTACACAAAATAAACTATTACAAGTTTTGATAAGAAAGAACAACCAAAAACCATTTTAAATCAGTGCCATTTAAAAATTTTGCAACCCATTTTTTTTCAACCATAATTAACTAATAGAAAAACTTAATTGACTAATTTACGTGGAAAATTATACTAAAATTCCA
This sequence comes from Aphrophora alni, assembly GCA_963513935.1. Lineage (NCBI taxonomy): Eukaryota > Metazoa > Arthropoda > Insecta > Hemiptera > Aphrophoridae > Aphrophora > Aphrophora alni. The sequence goes on along the minus strand of OY740766.1, from coordinate 117,781,730 downwards.
TCGTAAAGATATTATTTATTATTTCTAAGATATGTTTTTAATAATTATAATTTTAGTAAAATTCCTTTTTTTACTTATCTTAAAAAAAAAGAAGGAATCAAATCGTATCAAACTTATATTGCTGCATGCAGATTTACAACTGTGCAAAATGATTTATTCTGGGGTATTGTATTACGTATACAGTAGGTAAAATACTGTCCTCAAATAAGTTTCTTTTTAATTTATAGAAACAGTTGCCGTTTTAAAATTTACAAACAATTTTAGTAATTTTTGTGGCTACAAACTTTACCAGTGGTTTGTAATACTTAGCCTACATACACCAAATTTGAACAACACTGGATGTAAGTAAAGTTTTCTGATATAGAGTGTTTACTAACACACACAGGCATTCATATATATACAGAGTGATTCAAAATTTCACAGCAATGTTTCAATAGTTGATTTTAGACCTAAAAATATGAAAAAAAAAATGTATATAAATGTAGGTCCGGAAACACTTTGTTTTCTTTCTGTCAGCCATTTTATGTTTAAACAACAAACAAAAAAACATTGTGTATTTGAGAGTAAATAAAATATTATAATTTACAACACCCAAGTTTAGCATTAACTAAAAATTATGGAATTTTGATAATTAATTATTAATAATAATATTACAATCTATTACAAAATTTATAAAAATACAATTTTTCCCTTAACAGTTTCAAAATGGCAACTGGTGTTTTAATATTAATTTTTAAATTTATAATTGTTTCCACATAAGTTAGCAATAACTGTCAATCATCACTTAAGTTTGCTGAATCAGTATTCATACTGTTAATTATGTATACAATATTTCATTTATTTATTGTATGTAAATAGGTGATACCATGAATTTGTACATATTTGGAGAGTTGTCTGACATACTGGTAAAAGGGGACATAAATAATGCTTAAACCAAATCTTTCTTAATATCTCATCTACTATCAGAGAAAAAAAATTTAAACACAAAATGGAGTACAAATAGAAAACAATCCATTTCATACAATGTTTATGGAAACTGTTTTCGTACATTTAGTTCTAGAATCATATATATTAGATTTTAAAGATATATGCAAGTTGTTTTTGCGCTGATATCTGCATGAAGTCTCTTTGAAGCCTTTGGTCTCAAGTAATTCAATGCCAAAAAGGTATCAAGTATATCTAACAACTGAAGATGATGATTTAGCCATTGACATGACAACTTGTTGAACATAAGATGTTTCTTGTGGAACGTTGTGTTTTCTTTCATTTGATTTTGAAGTTTCCACAAGTGTTCCTCACTTGATATGAATGTGTCAAAATAATTAAGTCGAGAGTAATTATAATATTACCACAATATTAATTTGATTATTTTTGCAGATATTTTCGAGTCAAAAGATCCACTACAGAATGGAACAATAAAACTAAGTCTCGCTGAGGTAATTTACTATCATTATACTGCATTTAGAGTAGGTACAAAGTACAATTATAATTAGGAATAAAAAATAACAAATTATGAACAAGAAAGCATTTTATAAATTAACATTTCTTAATAAATAAAAACAAGATTTGATCCCTCGATAGAAGTGTTTCACTGCAGTAAACATACTCAAATTACTTTTTTACTATTACTGGATGATAATATGATGGACTAGATAAAGTAATTACTTGTTTTAATTTAAATTAAAATCTCTGACAAATGAATAGAGAGTGCTTTTTTGATATTTTTTTTATTTGGGAAAAATAGATAGTTGACCCCAATAACGTCAAAGGTTTATTTACAATCCTGGTAATATGTTATTATTACATTAAAAATGTTCAGTATTGAACAAGAAATCTAGTATTCAGCGGTATTTTGAAATCTTTCCGGACACCAACTTGGACTGGAAGGATGGCTAGTTATTAAAAAATGCTAACTGACGATCGTTTGTTCTTCAGAATACACCGCCATCAACTGATTTTGAACCTATGTAACATTTGTTGGTTCACTAGTTTCAACTGCAGCGAGATAAATGTATACTCAAATCAACTGAGCTTTTTAAATTTTCTTAATGTGTTTTATGCTGAATGGTTTACTTATATTAAATATGCTTTCAACTTCACATTGTCAATGTCATTTTTGCATTTCGTTAATTTATTCAGTGTTAAACTTAAGTAGTACAGATAGAGCAAGTGTGATTGTTTATTAAAAGATTTAATTGGAAAATATAAAAATTCACTTAACAAAAACTCCATTCATTTATGGTTTAAAGTACCAGCTGTCAAATAAAAAAAATAACATAAGTAGGTACTATTTAGAAATAAAGTGAGTGCACTCTTGTTCCCCTCACTATACACCACTAAGCAATTGCCCAGATCAACCCATTTTTGAATGAAGCATCTAATTCTTCAATTGGGCTATCTGTAAAATGTAGAGATCCAATGTTTAAAAAGTATTCCCTTATACAACAAAAGTTACTTAAAATATATTCTAAATAGCAATTTTACTTAATTATGTTAGTTAAAAAATATTAAAATAGTCCAGGACTATTGCAACTTTTTTTTTTTTACTTTATATATTTCACTATATTTGTAACTTGTTTATAAATTGTATTTTTATCTTTCAGTGGCTGAAATCTTCCTTGACATGCTGACAAAAGTCCATCCAACATTTATTATTTACCAAGCGCTCTCTATTAAACAAATCAACATAACCTCTATGTGAACATTGTGATCTGTCGTTATAATGAACCACAAAGTGGACAAGTTATGGTACAAATACAGTTGTAGATAACAGTATAGCTGTTATTAAAACAAACATTGGTTCATTAAACATTAAGTGAAATTGGTTCTTCATATACTTGTTGAGACTGATCTAGCAAGAATTATCATACCTGAGTGATTTTGTTTGTGATAAAAGTTTTTTTAACCAACAGTAAACTAAAGAAGGGAGTGAACCTATACTTTTTTGACTTTCCAATTACAATACAAAGTACGTAAAGTATTTATAAGAATTATGTCTTTGATGAAATATTATTTTCAGAATGATGTATATCTCTCAGTTATTTCTAGTCCAATTAACTCAAAATTAATATTATGATCTGAAGTAAGTGGCCTACAAAGTTATTAGATCTTAGATCAAATCCAGTGAGGAATAGAAATAAATAGTAGAAGAGTGAAAAGAGAATTGCTGAAAATTATCTCAAAAAGGGTTGTTCCATTGATTTTAAATGATTATATTCAATACAAAATAAAATGATTCAATTTTAAATCAAATCGTGTATGGATTAGGTGAAAGGATTAGGAATTAAAAAATAGAATGTTGTATATTAGCTCAAGAATAGGTTGTTTAATTAACATGTTCTCAATATTTTGGGCTCCTAGGAATGAATTTAGACCATTTTCAGAATATATATATATATATATATATATATATATATATATATATATATATGTGTGTGTGTGTGTGTCTTTCAATTAACAATTTTACTCTCATTATCTCAAATGCTGTTCATCCAATTAATTCAAATTTGTGTGTTCAATGTAAAATAAATATTCCATTTAATGATTTTGAATCCCTTTTAAGGGGAATAGAGTTGAAAATAAGAAGAGAATGAAAAGGAATTGCTGTAAATTATCTCATTAACTGGTTGTTTGATAGACTCAAACATTTTAAGTTTAACACAAACTAGTTATCCCTTAGAAGTTGATTTTGGACAAAATCATTTAATGGGAATGTGGAAAATAAGAATTGGATTATAACTTTCACCCACAACAGCAGTCAGTATCACCATACTCGATAATGGTGCATCAGAATGTAACCAGTCACTGACATCAAAAAAATTTGATGACAGACAGCAGAGTGTTCACACTGCAAGTCATGACTGGTCTACAGGTATGATTTCATAACCATTGTAGCGCAAGCTGCTGGATTAGAGGTACTGCCATGGTGGTTCTACCTACTGTCCACACTACTTCTACATGGACAACAGTGGAATCCTATTTAGAGCAGTTTGATAAGTATTGATATACTTTCGTAAACCACAGAAGTGTAGATAAATAACCGAAGTTTCCAAAAGACGCACCACAAATAAGTTATGTGTGTACTCTAAGTAATGGCAGCAAAGTAGCATGCCTTGACACAGCACTCTCTTTTTAATTATGTACCACAAAATATATGCAAATTGCATAGCCTTTTGGTTGTGACAGTTTTACCTTAGTTTGATTATTCTTGGCAAGTGATTCATCATGCAACTCAGTAAGTTTTACCATTCATGTAATATAATAAAACTTTTATTTTGTTTTGGCTGTACTAAGAATAATCAAATAATTGTAAAAACAATCACAAACAATTGGCATATACACCAATCCTTATTTCTGCAATAAAATCTGTGTTTCTACATCAGCCATTATACTTTTTTTCACAAATGACAATTATAAATTGACAAATAGATCGTAATGCATCTTTTTTTAAACTTAAAGAGGTATCCTACCTAATGCATTTGGAACTATTCTGTCATTGCAGCATAATAATGTAGGTGAGATCTAGTGAAATGGTATGAAGCCATGTTCTGAAGAGGTTACTGCTACCACACTTTCTGGAGGTGGATATGTTATGATATAAATATAACTTAACATACTAGCAGAAGCCTATTTAATTAATAGCCAAAGTATTAAAACCTGTTAATTATGTCCTATGGGTGTTTAGGGTCAAATTATTCCATATCTGTACATTTAGAGTGTACATTTTTTTCAACCAGAAAAATTGTCTATCAGAATTTTTATTATGTCATGAAAAATTGATAGAACTAATGACAACAAATTCACAAGTTATGTACGAAAATTTAAACATACAAAATAGTTTAAAATACAACAAAAAAATTTTGAAAGTGAACTTTAAAATAGGGGAGGGGGAGGTTAATGGGGAAGTAATTGGAAAGTCATGCCCTAGCCACATAGTTAGTTATAATGCTATAGATAGCTTAGTTTGAATTCTATGATGATGCTTCTTAGATGAAAGAAATAAATGCTGTAATATACAATAATGCAATAAATTAAATGATATGGTGCTATCTTAAGGCCAGTTTATATTTGTGTAAATATGATCAATGTTCTTTAATCTGAAATCTAATAGTGTGATAGTTAAACTCTCTGTGTTTTCATTTTACTATTTGTAAAAATATATAATCTAGCTGACAAACTATTTGAATGTGATAATGTCCTACAAATTCATCTCTATAATTAATTATTCGCAGAAAATTTTATACAAAAAATTTTTTGTTGAGAATGTTTTATATGTATTAAATGAAAGTTGCTAGATATACAAATCTATGTAACTGTTTCTCAGAATGTTTGATAAACAGACAGAAATACAGAACAAAAAAGAGATAGAGTACATTTTTGTTGTTAAATTTGACAATCAGTCAAAACTGATTTTTAGAAAAATCACATAGGTTAATAATTATTTTGTATCATCTACTATTATTGTGCAAAAAACTTGACATCCATCAGAAAAGATTATAAATTTTATCAAAATTGTATTGGGATGACAGAGGACCTATGTACTGAAATCTGAAATTTTCCATATGAAACAAAAAAACATGTTTCTGAAAAAGTGAAATAATAAATTTATCTAAAAAGAATAAATAGTTTTTGTTTTTAGTTGTTCTTAGACACTAATTTTTAATTTACAAAATATAAACTGATCTTTCGATGTTTGCTTTGTTTAAGCTATAAACATATTTTAGTATATATTATTAAAGTCAACATATTTTTAACATATAGGTAATATATGTTTGTAATTTGTATACTTTTTATTAAAATTTGTTAAAGCGTTTAACATATTACGATAAATGAGGACACACAAATGTCTCTTTAAATAATGCGAGCTTATGTATTTATTATTTGAGATTTTTATAATTTGTTAACCACTTAAACTCACAATGTTCTTTAAAAAATATATTTAGTTAAGTTCTGACTTCTTTTTGTGACTTACCAATAAATGTTTTCTTCTTTTTTTAAACTATTTTAATATATATATATATATATATATATATATATATATATATATTACTTTTTTTTAATAAAACACCCATATTTAAGGGGCTTTGCCAGTGTGACCAATTACAAAAATTAATAACTTGCGTTTATTTTATTCCAATTACTTTTACACTTACTTTTACACTATATATTATATATTTGAATGTAAACTAATTCTCAAAAATGTTGCATAATTTTTAAAACAGGCTAAAACTGTTATCCTGAATTTGGTTTTGGTAGAATTCAATTTGTTTGCACTTTTGCTATCTTTTCAAAATAAAAGTTTTTATCTGAAAGTTAATGTAAATACAATAATTTTTAACCTTTAAACACTCAACAACTTTGTCTTTATAGTGTTTCAAAATATTCCTAGTTTTCCACTACACAAAAACATAAACTACAATCCTGGTTTAAAACACTAAGTTTTAAATTTCTCAGTTTTTAAATATAATAATAAAATATATACAAATTTATTATTATTGTACATAGCCTATATAAATTTTAATGTATTGAGTTACAGACAATTATTGTCAATTGTCAATAAATTGACATCATAGTCAAAATAACATTTTGTACAAACACTAATTAACTTTTTGTAACATGTTATATTAAATGTAAAATGTATATAGTTTGTAAAAAAGTTACATTTTGTATATTATTTACCAATTTATATATTCATATTGATTAGTGAAAAACCACAATCATTTTGATATTAACATTTTTTTTATATAAATATAAAAACAAGAAGTTTGTAATTCTTGTTGTTCAGATTGTAAATTAAAAATGTGAAATAAATTATAATTCTTTGAAATTTGGCTGTTGTTTTGTTTGGTTATTGAACGAACTCTATTCTAGACCGAAAACCATTTGATACCCAAGAATACAAAATTACATTTTTTAATTAATTGGTTAAAAACAAAACTTATTCCTTATTAGAAATGAATAGTTAAAACATAATTAGTTGTTATACTTTGACTGATTTCTGATTATATGTAGTATAGAGAAAGTTGGTGATGGGTTTGAGAAATTCATGTTCAATTTTTCAAGAATAAAATCGTTTAAAAAACACTCAAACAATTTTATTTAATTTTTTTTTTTCAAAACAAACAAACAAACCTTGCCTGGATAAAATGATTAAACCTAAATTTACACTAATCCTAAATTCAAACAAGTGTTTCTATTCATAATAATTATGAAAAATTTATTTTAAAATATGTTTAGTTGTGTAAAAAAGTGAAATGATTTCGGTCTTTAAATATAATCGAAATTACAAATTTTGATAAATGTAAAAATCTTAAACAAATACTCTACATAGTTAATTTTGAGAATCAAATAAAACTAAAAATGTAATATTTACCTATTTTAATTCCATCAACATGACTTAATTAATAAAAGTAAATATTACATTTTTATCAAATTCATGACTTCGATACTGTAAACAAGAATATTAAATAAAATTACTTTCTTTAAAAGGATACAAATAAAAGCATTGCATGTTACTCCATGCAATAACATGAAGGGACTATTTCAAATAGATTGTGCTTTAAGGTAATTACCATCATTAATCTTAATCCTTGGGATGCCAAATTAGAGAAAAAATTATGGTTTTCTGATAATTATCTAATTAAACACACATACATACTATGAAGTAACATGATAGAATATGAATTTTCACATGTTTACCATCCTAGAGCTTCTCTAGATTTTAAATTTCAGGTTTCAACGTATCGAGGTCTCAGGATCTAAGATCACAATTTTGGAGATATCTTTGTAATATAGTAGTTTTGATATAGGGAGAGATATGGGACTTCGAGAAATCTATTACCTTTGATTTGGATTCTTAATTGTAACGTATTAAGAGGTAAATACCATTATTTAAAGCTACATTTCTTGACCTATTTTTTTGTATATTAAATCATTTAAAATATTTAATCTATTTAAAACCTATCCCATTTTTAAAGTGAATGGCCCCATCTTTCTAGTTAATGAATTAGTTGAAAGTCGAAGGTAAGGAACTTTTAACTGCACTTTAAATTACATCTCTGTTTATGTTGGGTTGTGGTGCATATGGAAGAAAGAAAAAAAAAAAAAAAAAAAAAAAAAAAAAAAAAAAAAATGGTTGGTGTTATTTGAGGTCAGAGACACATATCATGAATAAAGAAGTAAGGAAAAAAAACAATATAACAAATTTTGTCAAAATCAGTTGAAATTTTAATTTTGAAAAATCTATTCCAGAGTGTTTCAGATGACAGGATATTCTGGTGGACATGACATTGGCCCATCTGTGTTTTACCAAGTAAAAGGCTGGAATATTTTAATTCTTTTGAAACATTTGGTTTATTAGGTGTATGTAAAACTAATACTAATCCCTTCATCTGAAAAATATGACACCTACTGTTCATCAATTTTACCTTCTAAGTTTTTTTTTTTGAATGAAGCGAAAAAATTTATTACTGAATGTAGTACTAAGTAATGAGATAAATTAGATAAGTAAGAACATATGGATTTTGAATCTATGATCAATCATAATATTTAAAAACTTATGAAAAATAATCAAGTTTGAAACAAACTATTTAGTGGATTACCCAAGATCGAGATCTTCTGTTGTGACTAATCACAGATTTAACAAAATAATAAATCTTTAGTACAACAGTCATTGTGAGCCTAGACACATTAAATGGCTTTTAATTAGATTATGTGGGGTCAGCACAAACAAACTACCTAATAATTTGTGCTTTTACAACGAGGATTTGCTACACTACACTTTTATCTCAAGCTGCTCTGTTAAATGTTTGAGTCTCCAAGGGTTCAAACCCGGAATCCCTTGCACACAAAGTGAGAGCTCTAGCTACTAGACCAAAGGGAGACACTACGAATGTAATGGTGGTTCTTGTTTGAATTTTTATATTATGGGAGGAAATCATAAATAATTAACATTTTCAAAGTGAGTTGGACGTTTTGTAAATAAATATTATTTTGTGTATTGTAAATATTACTAAACAAACTATTTCATTCCCTATAATAAATCGTTGCTGACCAATCTGACTTTTTACCATCCTCATCCAATAAACTATTTATTGTCACAATAATTTGGTGTTTGGACTCATTTTTCACGAAATTTAACAATAACTGTATTAAAACAAGGCATTGCAAAAATACGGATATTTAACCTGAAATAAATTTAGTTTTTCAAGTATCATACAAAGGTATAATATTTCTTGGTTGTGTAGGGGATAAGGGCTTTAGTAAGGTGGTGTCCATGAATCGGTCAGGGTCCATAGCAGGTAGATCCGAGCTGCTCCAGCTTCACTCCCATAACCGAATGTAATTCCTATATTTGAAAATCAGGGGTTGTAAGGAAAAAAGAAAAAAACAATATTTTAAAGGTATCCAAACAACTACCTGACTTTTACAACAAATTCCAAGACATATCTTTATGTAATTTAGTTTACAATGGACAATTTTTTTTTTTTTTTTTTTTAATTTATTATTAATTACAACTAGGCAGAGCCTATCAAGCAATATACATTTAACATTAAATAACACTGTTAGCCGGAATATCACCCATTGATGCACTCCTCTCATGTGTAATCATGTGTAATTTTCACTAATCAAAGTTCAAAAGGCTTCGTTCTCTTCAGCCGGCGAATCTCCCCAGAGCAGTTTAGTAAACAATTCATTTCATAATTTTCGTGTTGTTGAAGTCTGTGTTTGTGCTTCTCTGCATACCTTCTGATTTCCTCTGCGACGGTATTCATCTTAAGATCACGATGCAGACTATCATTGCGGATGAACCATGGTGCATCAACAATACTCCGTAGAACCTTATTCTGAAAAGTTTGTATAATCTGAACATTTGTCTTCGCTGTGCAACCCCACAACTGTAACCCATAGGTCCACACTGGTCTCAATATTTGCCTATAGAGAAGCAGTTTGTTGTGTAGATCTAATTGTGATTTTCTCCCAAGTAACCAGTACATTTTCCTAAATTGCATATTCAATTCTACCTTCTTTTTTTTAACATGCTCCTTCCAGTGTAGCTTGGCATCTAGTGTCATTCCCAAGTATTTAGCAGTATTAGCCGGAATTACTAAATGGGAATTTATTTTAATAGGAATTGGATTTATTTTTCTAGTTGTAAAATTAACAAAGGTTGACTTAGATTCATTTAATTTTAATCTCCATTTCTTTATCCAGATACTAACTCTATCGATCGCTCTTTGCAGTTTTTGTGTTGCCTCTTCCACATTGCTACCGGTCGCCAAGATTGCTGTGTCATCAGCAAAAGTCGCAGTAATTGTACCATTTTCTTGGGGAATATCGCTGGTGTACAAGAGATAGAGCAAAGGTCCAAGGACACTTCCTTGTGGTACCCCCGCTGAAATGCTTTTCAATTCTGAGTACTCCCCTTTGTGCTTAACTCTGAAACATCTTTCTGATAGGTAAGATTCCAGAATCTGACAAATCGACTCTGGAAGATCGCGCTGCAGTTTAAAAATTAATCCCTCGTGCCAGACCTTGTCGAATGCTTTAGCAACATCTAAAAATATACTTGAGCAAATTTTTCGTTCCTCCAAGGCTTTTTCTATTACATGTGTGATTCTGTGTACTTGATCTATAGTTGAGTGTTTATCTCTAAAGCCAAACTGGTGGTGAGGGATTAGTTGTTTTTCTTCAATGATTGGCTTAAGGCGTTTCTTCAGTAATTTTTCAAAAATCTTTGACATAGCTGGCAGCAAGGAGATTGGTCGGTATGATGATTTATCGTTAGGATCTTTTCCCGGTTTGGGTATCATAATCACTTCTGCAATCTTCCACTGTCTTGGAACATACCTTAGCCTAAACGTGGCGTTAATAAGGTGAATAAATTTGTTTAGTGCTTTATATGGCAATTCTTTCAACACCTCACTCGTGATAAGATCATATCCTGGAGCTTTTTTATCCTTGAGGTGTTTAATTTCATTTTTAAGTTCTTTAAATGATACTTTACGAATTTGAAATTCATCCTTGTTCTTGATTGTTGTTATATTTTCAACTGTCTGTCTAGTAAGTGGCTGGAAGGTTTCCTCTAGGTATTCAGCAAACAAATCTGCCTTTTCTTTATCACTTCTAGCCCATGTGTTATCATTTTTCCTGATTGGTGGAATTTGGATATTAGGCCTTTTAAGATATTTAGTGGCCTTCCATATCTTGAGTTCGCTCTCTTTATCATCTGAAAGGCTTTCAAGGTATCTAGCAATGGATTCATTTTTAATAGTTTGTAGTAAATTTGTGAGTTTCTGGCTAATACGATTTAGTTCAGTTTTATGATGAGGAACTCGAGTTTGCTGCCATTTTCTTCGCATTTTTCTTTTTTTACTAACCAATTCTAGCACTTCAAGTGGGTAAGTATTGCTATTATGGTATCGTTTAGTTACTTGAGGTGTATTGTTCCACGCTGCTTGCTGGATATTAACAACAAATAATTCAACTTCCTCCTCGAGCTCCATTGGTGTTTTAAGGGGAACATGCAGGTCAATATTATTTTCAAGTTCTACTCTGACACCTTCCCAGTTAGTCCTGTTATTAGTTAATCTGGGTGGTTCTTCTCTTTGTATTATGCTGTGACATAATGTTAAAATAATAGGAGAGTGATCAGAGCCCAAATCAAAACTTTCACTCACGTGGATATAGTTGTCAGATACCCCCTTCACCACAAAGAAGTCAATCAAATCCGGTACCTTTCTTGGATCTAATGGCCAATAAGTTGGTTTGCCAGTTGAAAAGAAGTCACATTTAACCTCCTTACTTGCTTCATATAACTCTCTACCTTTTGCATTAGTAAGTCGAGATCCCCAAAATGTGTTTTTCGCATTAAAATCCCCTCCAAGAATGAAGTTATCGCCCAGCATATCAAAAAGATTCATGTAGTCTGCCTTTTTTAAATTATGTCTTGGTGGACAATATATAGATGATACATTAAAGTACTTATTCTTCATGTGCACTTTAACAGTTGTAACTTGCATTATGTCAATTTTTATTTGAGTTTCCTCATAGTGCTTGATACTATGTTTTATAATTACTGCAGACCCTCCCCTTGCTTTATCTGCTGGATGTTCCACATGATATACGCAGTAGCCTTTTATTTTGAGATACGAATGTTTAGTGAAGTGTGTCTCTGAAATTAAACAGATGTCTATTCGTTCTCCAATCAGGAATGATTCCAGGTCCAGCTTATGCTGAAGAAGACCGTTAGAATTCCATGTTGCTATTCTTAAGGTGTTAATCATTTTCTCCTCTTTAACTCTATTTTACTTTGATTATTTGTCAGCTTTTCCAACTTATCAATTATTAACTTGTTTACATTATCTTGTTCATCTAGCCTGTCCAATATACCTTGAATAGCCTTATCTATACTTGTTTTCTCAGTGATCTCATTATGTACGATTTGTGCATAGGTTTTTGAACCAGGGTCTTGTGTATTACTAGTTACCGGTACTTCTAGTTTTTTAGTCACATTATTTGAATTTTGATCTGCAGCGTTAAACTTTCGCACTTGAGTTTTATCCCTTATCATAGCATTTCTTCTCTTTTGTAATTCTTTAGCCACCTCACACCCTCTATAGTTTGCAGGATGCGATCCATTACAGTTTACACATTTTGGAGTATTACTTCTATTCAATGTACAGGCTAATGTTATGTGTTTTCCAGCGCATTTAACACATCTTGGTTCCTTTTGACAGTACCTTTGTGTATGATTATATCCTTGACACTTTTTGCATTGTGGAATCAGAGTGTAATTCTTCTCAATGGTTCTATTTTGACAACAATATTTAGTATATTTTTTATATTATATATGTTATTAACGACTTCCTTTTGGTCAAAGCTTAGCATGAACAACGGTAGACCTATTTTTCTTATTGTTATCTCACCTTGATCATTTTCTACTTTTTCTTTTTTAAGGATATTGACAGCATCAATTATCTTTAGACCTTTTTCTTGTAGATCCTTAACAATTTCATCTTGACTGCAAGATGAATGAAGACCTCTTGCCATAACTTTGATCGGTCTATCATTTTTATTTTCGTATGAATACCACTGTATGTTATTATCATTTAGTTTTTGGGCTAACGATCTATAGGATTCAGAGTCAGGTGTATTGACCTTCCAGATGTTGTTGTTCAAGGAAATAATTTTGATATCCTTAATCGTGACAGCATTTAACAGAGATTGTATAGTACTGTATTCTGTCACACCAACAATGTTGATCGGAGGAGGCTTTTGCTCTCTCGATTTTATTGTTGTTGTTTTTGCTAATTGTGGAGTTTCCGCGTTATTTTCAGATAATTCTTGAACCTCCGGTGAGAAATTGGCTTTCCTTTTTTTTAACTGGTCTTCTCTTTTTAATAATCCATTCAGTTTCTTTACTTAATTCTTCTTCGTCTGTGTGATATTCCTGGTCTTCACTACAAGCCCGATTGCCTTCTGCCAAACTATTTACGTTTGAATTCTGTGCCTTGCTAAGCTTCTCTTTATCATATCTAAACTCAGACAGTTCTTTTCTCATTTGATCATCAGAAAGCCTACCTTCATCCAGTGTATATCTAAGGTCCTCACTTTCTTTTCCTAGGTATTCATCATTTTTGTTTTTAAGCACAACATTTTTGGCCTTTTTAAGCTCCTTATTTTCAAGTCTTAGCTCTAAAACTTCTTTTCCTAGTACTTTAATACTAAGTTCAATCTCTTCCAGTCTCCGACGTAGATCTTCATTTTCCCTCATTAGATGTCTATTTCTTTCCTCTATGTTAAAGCTCCCACTCTTAATTGGGGATCTTGATATCGTTGAACTTCTTGCGAAAGGATCCTTATTAGGCAGTAGTTCATGAGGTAGTGTTGATGATAATAATAATTTGCAGTCGCTGGTTGACGGTCGATCAGAGCCTGCAGTACCACTCACGCTACCGACCGGAACTGGGGTATCCCTCCCCTGCTCCGTAAACTTCACTTTATCTTTCTCCATCTTCATATTAGTTATTTTCCTGCATTATTTACCCCGAGCAGAACTGGGTTGCCTCTTCCGCCTACTCCGCTGTACCGAAGAACTTCTTCTCCACCGCAGCAGCCGTTGAGGACTTCACCGTAACCCTGGCTAGGGGCCCTCACGAGGTACTACCATCCGGAGCCAGATGGACCAAGGTTTTTTAGAGAGGTGTTACTCCTCTATCACTCCTCCTTCCAACATCACTTAGTAATGTGGCCCCGGGCTTGTGACCGGCGTAGCGGAGTTACAATGGACAATGAGTGGTTTTTTACTTGGGTGGTTTTTGCATTTGCAGAAATGTAACTCTATAAAGAACTCATAGCTCACAGCTTAACTTGGTCCAAATAAACATTCTTGTATCTTTAACTTATTTCAACAAAAAACTTGCATATTTTTCTTACTACTTTGTGTAGTTTTTTTTATTACATGGTTTTATTTGTAAAATTATGAAGACTAATAAACTGCAACAAAAATTAAAATACATCCCCCTCCCTCCATTAGTATTCAGTTTGAGTAATTAACTTTAGGTCTCTGTTCTAATTATGAAATCAGCTATAGTTTTAAATTCTTGTAAAATTAGGGGATTGACTTTTAATATTAAATAACTATTAAGTTCAGAATCAATTGTAGTTCAAACGTATCTTATCTTCTGTTACACCTGCTAAAAAAAATAAAATAGAAAGTTGGAAAGTAAGTTGGTTTCGGTATGTTTATAATCCTGGCCTTTCACTGTCTCTTCTCCTAATCCCCCCCACATTTCAAATAGGCTAATGCATCCTGAACTTAATAAGCAACAAGCCGGAAAAAAAAGCAGTTAAAATAACTTAACCTGTATGTTGGTTTCTTCTGATGTCTCTTCTAAAATTATTCTCATCTAAATGAGCTGTTCTTCTTTGTCCAATGTCCATTGGATGGTAGAACCAGACGGGAAATGCCCGGTTTCATAATATAACATTGTAATATCCGTAACATTCTAATATCAACCATTCTAGTTCATAGTAAAATGTTATAAGGTAGATAGTATTTTGATAAAACTTGCCACAATTACTGAAACCTTGAACAAATATTTGACTAAATTTCTGAATTTTCTCTTTCCACTAAATAATGTAGCACATTAATAATTAATTATTGTCTATTATTTTAATGATCATTACTTTATATCAGTCTAATGAATAGGGAGAAGTAGTGTAAAACGAAACTACAACAACCAGTGTCGAACCTAACCTAACCTTTGACAATTCACAAGATTCCGAACCCCAGCAAAATATTACCAATTACTTAAACCCACTTGCCATTAATTCTTTAATTAGGCTTGCATTTCTGTCCGTTTTAATTATAGTAATTAGCAAATTAAAATTTTTATCTTCAGCTGAGTGTTAACTGCTTTGATGTTCTTAAAGAATAAACAAATGTTGCACTTAATTTGTCACGTGACTTTCAAAAACCCTGCTAGTTTCTAACCTTACCTTTACCTTCAATCACTTCGCTCGTGCAGATGATGTCATCCTTCGCATGACGTTCTCAATTACTATAAAAGATTAAAGATCAAGTCTATAAGAAATTAGAGTTTCTCTCGATATAAATTTGATATTTAACAATAAATTTAAAATACGGTTTTAGAATCGTAAGGTCTGACAGCCATCGCTAAAGATTTTATTGGGATGAAGAGAGAAAAAATAAGAAAATGGAGAAAAATTATAGAGAGGGTGAGGAAAAAAGAAAGGATATCAAATGAAGATAGAAAGAGAGAAAGAAGAAGAGGGAGAAAAGAAAACGGAGAAAGAATACAATAGAATAAAATAAATTCTTAACTTTGAGGCGAAGTTAAGTCCTCTCTTTCACTTAACTTCAACAATAACCAAAATACTTTTAAATTTAAAACATAATTATCAAATAAAACATATAAAAATTACAAAATATAAAATATAATTACTTACTTATAAATTAAAGTTACAAAAAATCAAATAAAACAATAAGTAATTGTAAAATCTAAATAAAATTGTCGACTTATTTGTAAATTTAGTTATACAAATAAATCAAAAATAATATACTATAAATATAAATAACTAATTTAACAGATATTTCTGATTGAGGAGAATACAAACAAACGCACACGCGTTTGAATACAAAAAAACCTTTAAAGTAATTCCTTGAAACAACCCAGACGCAACGAACTACTAAACACTATCATGAAAGGAGAGAGAAAGTGGAAAGAAAACGAAATGAAGAGAGAGAGAGAGAGAGAGAGAGAGAGAGAGAGAGAGAGAGAGAGAGAGAGAGAGAGAGAGAGAGAGAGAGAGAGAGAGAGAGAGAGAGAGAGAGAGAGAATAGAAAATAAAAAACTAGAAAAGACAGAGAGAGGATAAATGAAAGACAAGAGAGAGGCAAAGGAAGAATCAGAGAGAGAAAGAGAATACGAATCTTTTGACTTTGCGCCTTCAATTCGTAGCTATGCAATTGACATTCCTCTAATGAAATTTAGTACAGTCCTGTTTGTACATACTGTATTAACTTTGGTTATTAAATTATTTGCCGTGAGGTTTTAAATTAATTATCTTTATACTATTTGTTGCAATTAATGGGTCTACGTTAACAAAATATAAAGAAAGTCGATACGTGTGTGTAAAATAAATCGATTTTGAAATGTTCATGAAATACTAAAATGGTTGGTAACCTATTAAGTCTGTGAAATTGGTGTCTCTATCCATGTATATATTGTGACCTACAGTATAGCTGCTTAACAGGTTTTAATAAAATGTGGTGCATTAAAGTAAAATATTCAATTAGTCGATAGTTGATTAATAACATTAATTATTAATGGTTAGAAAGGGGATTAAGCAATCAAATCCCAATTACCTCACAATTTTATTAAAAGAAAAACAAAATAGTATCATTCTCTAAATTAAGTTCAATAAATTTGTGTTCTCTATGTTTCCTCATCGAAATGGGAATACCCTGGTCGTTAAATGAAGTTTTTTACAGAGGTCAGTTGAATCCAAAACATGTGGTTTTTGGAATTATGTCTAATAATGAAATATGTTCAATATTTGTGTCTATATTTTAAACTTTATACTTGTAAAGAGTGGTAAAATAAAAATGAATAATAAAACCTGATTACAACTTATTACAATAGCCAAAATATGTACATAGTTATTTTTATTTATGATTACGTAGGTGTTCCCCACCAATCTCCACACATTTTTCTAATCTTTTCTGATATTTTGCTATTACTCGACGGATCATACTCATTGGTATTGCAGTAACTTCATTCAGTATGCAGTTCTTAAATCGGCAATGATGTGAGGTTTTGTAACAAAAACTTTGCTCTTAAGGTAGTCCCACAACCAAAAATAACAAGACGTTAGATCCGGAGACTCCATCATCACCAAAATGTGAATTAAGATGTCCCGGAAATAGTATTCGCAAAACAGTCATCGACACAGTCATGTGCCTTGTGCGCAGTCGCTCCATCTTGCTAGTACCATAAAGATTCCAAACTGTTTCAATTGTGGAACAGAAAAGTTGTGGATCATTTCCACGTACCATTCTTTATCAAAGTTAACTGTTGCAACATTTCGGTTTTCAAAAACAAGGCTTAATATTAATAACTCCAAAACCTGCAACAACCCCACCATACAGCCCACTTTGTAACTATGCAGAGGTCGTTGATGGATTGCCTTGGGATTGACTTCTAACCAGTAACGACAATTTTGAGTATTTCCAAATAGCTCAAAATTAGCTGAATCAGGGATTATTAAACATTGGAAACTGTTTTCGTCACTAATGAGCTGCAATAATCTTTGACAAAAATAAGACATGTTTAGGATTTGCAGGATTGAATTTTTCTGCACCCTGCAATCTTGTAGGAATGAAAATTCAAATCAAAATGTAAATTTCGTTGTAAACGTGTCTTTGAAACTCCTAAGGCGGCAGATTGTTTCCTTATTGATCGGTTTAGATACAGATATATGCATATTTTCGAAATTGTCTGGAGTACGAACAGACCCAGTCCTACCAGTTGGTTTCATTTTAAATACAGATGCATTATTTATGATATTGTCCACACACGTTTTAATAGTATTCCAACAAGGAACAGCCACATGACGAGGAACAGGAATATTGTTACGAAAACAAAATAAAAACTCTCGAGCATCAGTTATATCAAAAACACGAAATTACGATTTTCTAAAAATCGGCTCTCTTGATTTTGAATTCATTTTTTTCTAAGGATCTGACCTTAATAAAATATATTGGTCGCCATCTCTCCAAAAATGACGGTTCATAAGTTATCGGTAAAAAAAAAGGCCATGGAGTTATTATAAAATACTTAATTAATCAAAATCAGCTCTACCAATATCATTCATATTTTAAAGAAATTAAATGATTAATGACAGAAACCCGTGTAGAAAATAGCAAGTAAAAAAACCAAAACAAATCACACTTCAGGAAAAACTGGCAAAAATCTAAATGAACCTTGACCCCAGTCATTATAAGATCGATTTTAATCTAACACAATTTAGGCTGAGGAAGTGCTTATGCAGAAACCAAGCGAGTTTAGCCCCTTATTTAATATATCAATAATATCAACGGAGTCCTTTTGTTGATTGACAACTACTCGGATGATATTTCTAGTATCTAATTAGTGTTGGTTTTGGGGATGGTTGCGTTTGTTCAACCGTTGATTGTAAAAAAGCACCAAGAAAAGAAATTGTGTTTATCAATGTTTACATTTGATAATTTTGACTTTTACTATCTGGGGGATTTATTTATAGGCTTAACATTTGTATAAAAACAGTTTAATTTGACTATTAGGTTTAGTTCAGTTTTGTTATTAGTTCAACAAATTTTAATCGTTCCGGGACTTTTTGTTACATCTCATGCAATTTTAAAACGGTCTAGTCATGGTGACAAACACAAAACCTAGCACATTCACTTCTAAATATTTTTTTCTCTTCTCTTCATTTTTTGTTAGAGTTATATTGAATTTATCATTGAATAAATATAACAAAAACAAATATCATCATATTTGATAACCCATTGATAACATAGCTGATAATACAACAACGATAACTTAAGGGTTCCATTTTTTATACGAACGTGACTCTCTCCTTTCTTGTTTCACACGACCACTGGTAATTCCGCCAGAGCTCAGCACTAATCTTCAATCAGTTCTATGGTTTTTACCCTTGACCGTTAGTTAGGTTATGTCTGTAGACTTACCAACTACTAGTGCACAGTGTATGTAATAGTATTACTTGATATAGATAGGTAAGCCATTTAAGAATAATTTCATGCTACTTTTAGATCAGTGTAAATATAAATGTATATTTTTAACTATTTCTGTTATAAATGGAGGTACCGTTACTGTGGGGCCATCCATGTTATACAGTTATGTCTGTCTATTTAATTTTGTAAACCACTATATCTCACGAATACACCTTGTGATTTTAATCAAATTTGACAAGAAAATAGTTTATTTTTATACTTTTCGACTATTTTCATAATTATATGTACATCTTGGACGGGCTTATCTGTTTCAAAAATTCCTCCCGTTGCTTCTGTCATCGTGGTGAATTACGAGATCATGAAATGTGCATAGACCATATCATCTAAAACACTTAGACATTCGAAATTAATATTTACGGCACCTATGTAAGATTTATTGGTGGAAATTGGTTTTTTTTTACCATTATCTTGCACAAGTTTGTTAACCAGCAAAATCGTTTAGAAAGTTTCAAAATGCCGGATGTTTTGCAATATTTCAACGTATTAAATGAAGTGAAATTTTAAAGTTTGTGGTATTAATTTTAATTTTGTTGATACAAAATGACAAAATTACAGCTAAATATGAAATTTCGGAATCGTAATTATAGCCTATAATTAAGCTAGAATATAGGCTACAGTATGTCCATAAAATACAGGGAGAAAATTTAAATGTGAATTACTTACGTAAATATGGCACAAGGGTCGTATAAACAAATTTATAAATTCGAAAATGGACAATATAGGTCATTCAGTTCGGTCTTGGTTATTTTTTTTTTTTTTCATTTTTTTTTTTTTTTATATATATACCTTTTGTTTATGTAACGTTTTACTAGTATACAAAAAACTAACACTTGATTTTTGTGTGTTTTCAAAATGACAGCCGCTTAAAATGTTTACTACGGAAGATTTCAAAAATTATAAACTTTACAAAAAATGTACGAGAGACGAATAATACGTTATTGATACAAAAAATAAGTTATAATTTCTTGGCAATTGATTACAACACCCGTCAATTTATGATTTTGAAATTTTTATTTCCTGAAGATAACCTGTATTTAACTAAAAACCACAGGGAATGACTTTTATCAAACTACTGGGTATTGTGCTAAATTAGCAAGAAATCATTAGTTTACACTAATTTGATCGATCACAGGGTTATTCTTTGATCCACAATAAGAAAATATCAACGTATTTGTTGTAGAAACTGCAAAATATGGTTTGTCTTGTAGATTTTTTGAATTAATAGTTTTCGAGATATTAACATTTTAAAAGTCTGCCATTTAAAAAATCACAGAATGTCTCTATTTTTTTTTTTAAACAAACAGACCGCTCCAAGACATATATTTGTAGGGGAGGGTTTTTATTCATTTTTATTTACATCATATTTATACATTCTTCGAGTTTTCTCCGTGCATTTCTGGAATATCATCTATGATAAAAGTATAAAACTCGGTTGAAAATTGTGAAAAGTAGATAAACAACTTCACTCGAGTAAATAGTCATAATAATAACTTTTTTATAAATAATCAGAATATACTATTTGTTTAGGAGCGTTTAGTTTTGAGTTCAATTTTTAATTTATCACGCATACTACGATTGTTCAAAAACAGTTATGGGTTTTTTGGAAATATTCGTTTAGAAATCTTCCAAGTTCAAACAAAATCAAGCAATATTTTACGGTCTAAACGGATGGACCAATTATGATCAAACTTGATATAAATAAATATATAAATATATATATTATAGTCATTATTTCTTCTCAATTATTTTGGAAAACTCAAGATTGGGAGTCTACTCAATTATCACATAAACATAAATTTACGTTTTCGTAAAAATCACAGTTTTGACAATAATGTGCTAAAATATAACAAAAAATTCTATTATCCCCATTAATATCGGTTTCAGATTTTTCAGTAAAAAAAGTAAAAATTAAAACCGAAAGCCATCATATAAGATCTTATATTGCAAAATTAGTTGTAAAAGATTAGCCAAAAAAAAAAAAAATTTATTGTGAAAAATAAGAAGGTGTATGACGAATGACCCAAGCCGAAAGTTAGAAGCAATTGTGGTACGCAAATATTTGGGCTGTACAGTCACAATGAAAACCACAACTGTACAGTCACCGCCAATCGGAAATGATCATGACACAGTAAAGACAGATGATGGACTCGGCCCTCGTGTGAAAGCTGAGAGACTTCAATGTCAAGTCGTATCACAACTTCAATTGTAATTAATTATTACAACTTTTTTGACACATCGCATAACTTTCCATATATTCTTTATATGCGGCAAGGCAACATATTTTTATTTTCTGATTTACACCAATTTTTAAGCTTGAAATCTATAATTTGTCCGGCTTATCATGGCCCCTGATTTAAGGACCTTCCCAACCCAAGCGCAATCACAGTCCTACTAACCTGGCTGCGCTGTGTCATCTACTGGGCATCCCTACTGTACCATAACCGGTTTTCCTATTTCTTGTTCGTTTATTTTCGTTTTCTTACGGTTAATTCTGAACCGGCAATTTTAGGAAAATAGATACCAAATATTTTACAAAATTTTATTAAAATAGTTTGAGTTGATTTGGAGTTTTGGTCTCACATTTTTTAGTTACCAAAAGAATGATAAACTCCTTGAGGTATGAGCAAAATATGTCAATATATCAAATTTTATCATAGTTTCTTCTTTCATTTAGGCTATAGAACACCGAATAAATGGCGGATAGACATTTTAAGCTCTGTAGTCTTCAAAACGGATAAGTGCAGGAGCGTAACCAAAAATTTGGTTTGGAGAGGAAGTAGTCCTCCGCCAGTAAAAAATATATAACTTATAGTCAAGAATGTAGATTTTAGTAAGACAATTTGATGTAGATAAGGATATAGTTTGTCCAGGCAGTCGTGGCTCCTGAAGGATTAGCGGCCCTTACCACTACACTCACACCAACCTTGCCTGCCACTGGTCCACGTGGTTCGTTCATAAGTCATCCACTATTAAACATTAACTTTAGACATTTTGCATTTATTTAATCTATTCGAGCTTACAGTATTTATAACCTACTGGAATTTTAAGGAAATAAGTCCAGAGTGCAATTCCTACATTATTTAAGACTTTTAAGAACATATATATAACAATCATTTATGGCTAACAAATATAACAATATTGACACTTGAAGTTTGACTCAGAAGGGTGACCTTTGTTGTCTGTTTGATAAGGATGAATCATTTAAATCTATTTATATTAGTTTTCTCACAGAGAAATATTTCAATACTAGACATCTCGTTGTCATATATTAGCAGTGCAATGAAATATGAAGTCATGTCTTTCAATCTATTAAAATTGTTCAACATAACCATTATTTTAATACGTTATTAAAAATTCTTACTCTTGTTTCAAATTATTTACGGTTATATTGAAATTTTCTCTAAATTCTCCTTCCAAACGGAAATTAAAATTCCTTATTAAATGTTAGCTTTTACTTACTCTTCATTAAAAATACCAGAAAAATCTTGTGTAATGTCTAGACCTAGTAAGTAATAATGTTATTTCTTTAATTCTAAAAACATATTTGGTAATTCTCTTTAAAGTGTTTTAATTTTTAGATTTGCTCATTTTATCTTAGAAGGAACAGCTGTGTTTTTATATTGATCGTTTGCACTTTTATGTCTTCTTTTATAATTTGTTTTACTCTATTTACAGTCTTTACTTCCCACTAGAGTAAATAAGGAATTTTCGCTTTATTCCATATCTAGCTAAGTCAAAATTAGAAAATCTAAAACTATCAAAAGGTCAACAATACATCAAATTGTTATATTATGTTATTTTCTTGAAAATATTCCAGGATTATTTCTGGATATAGTTTATGTATTCCTTCTAATTATTCTATGTAGTTAAAAACATAATATTTTCCAAACATAAGCAAGGTTTTATGTTTTTACTTTGTGTTGGACCATTAATAAAATAAACAGTATATCTTAAATATTCGTAAAGTAAGACATGACTCTTTATCATAAGGAATTATATCTTGTGGTATAATGAATTTATCCATATTCTTTAAGAAAAAATAATTTAGAAAATATCGATAATAAATTGAAATTAACAACAACAACAAATTCCTGATTCATTCAGCTCTTTATATTGTAATATTTAACATTTTTAATAGCTATCTTTTACGTTCAAACGAAATTTAACAAACGTAAACTTTACCTACAGAAAATGAAACCCATGTACAAATATGTTCGGTAACGTAGGGTGAACGTGATTTACGTCAATCAAAATATATATGTACCTACGAGATATATACACCTCGTATATATAATGCAGATATAAGAATATTAAATCAACAAATTACATACAGTTTTAATTATACCTACATTAATATAGTTACAGTTTGAATTAAATGATATCAATATAGTTATATACAATTTAGTTACACTTTGAATTATTAGTTGTATTATTACTTTTAATAATGTTTTAAAATTATTAAATTGTTCTGAAACGTAGCGCTTTTGATTTTACTACGAAACTTAAGTGTGTAGCTAGTCCTACTTGTAAATATCCTACAGGTTGGTCTGTGAAGAGGAAATATGCTAATTGTTGTGCCTCATTGGTGTCGGTACTATTTAATACAAACGTTATTTAAAAGCAACATTTATTCTTTTAAGTTCAAACCTAAACGTACTTTGATTTTTTCTAGACTTTTAGGGAATGGCTAGACCAACTGGATTTTAACAAACGAGTCGCCATTGTTTCTACGTATTTGATGTTTTGAGGTTCGTTGAGCCCAAAAATACTTATCATACGAGTGGACCGATTTTGACCTTGGTATGTAGGTATATTTTTTGACCAAATACTGTGTCTAGGTAAACTATTTTTTGGTCATATCTAAAAAAAAGTCCGTGGAGACGATTAGGTGATATAAAAGTTCTAATTCATTTTTCAAAATATGGTCTACCATTTAGGTGAAATGTGAAGATTAACAAATTCCCAAACCTGTAAGTAAAAAAGAAAGTAAAAGCAAATTATGAATTGAAAATAATTCCAATAAACAATATTGAAGCTTCGATTTCAATACAATAATATAAAAATAAATATATCTTTTAATTTGATGGGGGGAGGGGAGGATTCTTCGGTAATTGTTTACTTTCATTGTAAGCAATTACCGATCCTTCTATACCAACTTATCTCCCATAACAAATTTCGAGAAGATTGTGACGAATATTAGTTTTGGTTATGTTGATGGGTGTTAATGTTTTTCCATCTTTTATGGAGTGATACTTGGAAAGGTGGTACCGGCTGTACTTCAAACAAAAGTTTGAGAAACGCTGTTTTGGCTACTTCGTGCTAGAAATGTCTTTTATTTTTAGAACATTGTACAGGATATCATAATAAAAGAGTTTTCTTTCAAATGACATAGAGAGGTCGTTAACACCTGAATATTTGGTCAAGGTTTATTTGTTATGTTGGAGCCAACTTAGCCACTGTCTTTCATAACTCCTTCTTGTTATCGTAGAGTCTATAGAATTATCTCATAAGTTTTGGTAAAGTGTTTTAAACTAAAAATACTTTATCTCTATACCCGGTTTCTTAAACGTGTTAATGCCTATTACTTACTTTTAAAATCATCCCCTTCTTTTTCAAACTTGCATTCCAATATTCTATTTTGAGAAGAGCTACAGAGAAAACAAGAATGGTCAGGGAAATAAATATAAAGCAAAGGAAATATTTGAGCAAGAGACCTTCATCCAAAGAATACAACTAAAATGGTATGGATATGTTAGTAGACTACGGTACACTGAATACGTACTAAAATAGGTTTTGGTATCCATTAACAAAGCACAAAGCTTTGTAGCTTTATCTGTAATGGTTAAAAAAATATTAAGCCGTCCCGGGACTTATTACACACGCTGTATACATCTTATACTGGGTAAATAAAAAAAACAGATAGTCAGTCAGGTAGTGGGAGTAGTGGAACCAAGATTGCTCAGTGGAAAGTGATAAACTCTTTAACTCAGAATAGAGCGTCGAGTGATAAACGATTTCTCCTTTGACCAATAATACACAATTTTGTTTTTTATTGTATTTTAAAAATAGTCTTTCATTTTCTGAGTTTTTACACGTTGTGTATAGCTGTACTTAAGGTCAAGAGGCTATACAAGGTTATCATTCTTAGAAACAGGTAATTATATATAACACGAGTCAGCTGAAGGTTATGTTGCAACTTTATAACATAATAGATAAGAAACATTACAAAAATAAGTTAAAAGGTTGGTACACTCTCTTATCAGTCATTGTCTTATCTGTCTATAAGTTACGGTTATAACTTTTAACACCGGTCTAAACTTTTATGAAATTTATGTTCGAATTTCTAGACATGTCGGAGATTTTTCCCCTTTCTTCTTTTTTCTCCCTTTCTCTTGTTTAAAGGCAAAAAACCTCTAGGTCATCATCGCTTTACATGTCGTAGATATCTGTATAAATTTTAACCAAACCCCAATGTACTGCATGCATTTACTTAGTTTAAAATTTTACAAATGAAATAAAGTCACTCCAACCTTATATTTTGCGCAAACTAGGAATGTGTCTGGCTCGCGCATGCGCAGACAGCGTACACCCCTGCAGTGTGGAGCGGTATAACCATCTTCTTCTATGAGAACCCCGTTTCTGATAAGCTGCATTATCAGATCTCAAATCTGATTTTCAGTTCAGTTAAGTGTTGTAATATTTTCAATAGTGTCGCTATTACATCACTTGTGCCGTTGTATTTTTTCATTATCTATAATAAAGAAAAAATATATAAAAACCAGGTCCAGAAGTATTTGCATTATGATGGATGGAGTTTATGAAAATAGAAGCTGAAAGTGGGGGTTGTGCTATAAACTTGAATATACTGAAGAGAGTATCAGCTGCTGGCGAAGGTTTCTCAGAATAAAAACTCTCACTTGCCGCTGACACATAACAAGTAGATCACATAAACTTCATTTTATGAGAATAAGGAAGATATAATAAGGGAGATAATATAAGTAAATGATGTCATTTCAACCACCGCATCTAAAAAAAATAACTTAGGTATTTTATAATATTTGATACAATTTGCTGAACTCAATTTGCTGATTAATCAAACAAGCCCAAAGTGAAATGATTTCATTGTATACAGTACGAGATGAACGAATGAGAGTGTTATTCAATGTTATTCAAAGTTTAGTTTTGTTTTTAAACGAAACACGTTGTCTTCACTTTATAATGTAGCCTCTTTATTTTTATCATAATGGCTTTCATTTTCATACCTATTTTAATAATTGAGTAAAATCCTTATTTGAAATTTTATTTTACATTTAGTTTCAACTTTGCGAATGACGCCAACTTATCTTTCCCCTGTTTTAGAGTGGAGGCTTATTTTAATTGACCACAATCGTAAAGTATATTTTATTAAAACATATCCCACCAGATTGCTACTTTTATAAGCCATAGACTGAGATTTTTTTAAACACCTTTAATTTTGTATTGTTTGTGATATGCTGTGAATATTTTAAAATAAATTCAAAACTGAAAGGATCAATGATGTCATCCGATGGTATTTCCAAATGTTTTTACCTACGATAGAAGTTGGAGTAAGGATCGTTCTCAGCCTAGTCTTCTACTCGCATAACTAAAGCGGCTCTACTAGATTTATTTTTAATTTTTTTTACGGATATTCTTTCCTTCCTCTAAGGAACATCATAGGTAAGGATAATGAGATATCCACCCCACCCTATCGGCCGCCATTGGCTTTACCTCCTCCCCACTTCTTCCTTGGCAGCTCCAACTCCCTCTTCACCGTTCGCCTTCAGGTTATCCTCGGATATTCCTCATTCTGTGCCTCTGCAGATTCCTCTCCAGAACTTGCCTCGCCTCATTCTTCTTCTTTCTCAAAACATGACTAATCCATTTCCAATTCCTTTTCCTTAAAACTCTTATTTGTCTTTCATTTCGCTCATTTCTTAGTATTCTGGGCCATGTTATATTAAATATATATTTCAAACATCTATTAAAAAAATCCTGTCTTACTTTACTTATTCCCTTTGCCTTTTTCTAAGTCTCATAACTAAGGGTATCGAGTAGGACGGACGTGATATTTATAGCAAATATTTTATAGCAATATTTATAATATAGCAAAAACTTTTGTTCACTCAGCTAAGTTGATATCCATATTGTATGATCGCTTTTAAATTGAAAATATAGCAACACTTCAAGTGTATACATAAATGGAAGTGTAAGTATTCCAAGCCTCCCAAAAATGCACTTTTACATGTTTAAGTTTGCTTCGCCCTGCTATTAACCGAATGGTCCTCTTTTGCAAGACAAGTCTTTAGATATTCTAAACTTGTGAATTTCCCCACAGAAAAATTCCATAGTTCAGATATGTTTATAAAAGCCCATAATAACCCGTTAAAAGAATAGACAAACTACGATACAATTTTAAATTTCTTATTGCAACATTTTTAGTCCCCGAAGTAATTTAATCACTAAAACTCTTTATTTGGTCATGACAAATTAACTTGTTATCAATAATAAGACCCAGGAACATAATTGAATTTACTTTTTTAATCAAATTTTCACCTAGCATGACGCATGGTGTCTGATTTCGGCTTTGTTTCATATTAACATACATGTACTTCGTCTTAGCCGGAATTACTGTTAAATTATTTTCTTCAAATTGGTGGACAGTTACATTGACTTGTAAAAAAGCCTTACGCTCCAAGTTTTCAACTTAATGTGTTTCCATACTCATCGGCAAACTGAATTAGGCTATCCAGATTTATTAATGATGACAAATCATTAATGTTAATTAAATATAACACTTCACCTAGAACTGATCCTTGAGGTACACCAAATTCTCAGTTGGGTCTGTTTAGAGTCTTCTTGCAACATTATCAAGTGTTCTATTTTTAATAAATGAGTTCAACATTAGTGGTAATTCTAAGCGTTTCACATTTATTAAGTAATAAACTGAAATTGACAAAATCAAATGCTTTGGAAAGATCTAGAAGAATACTCTCAATTTTACATTTCCTTTCCAAACTCTCCACTATAAAGTTAATTAACTCGATATAGCATCTATTATTGACTTTGCTTTTTGAAAGCCACATTGAGCACTGTAAAGGATATTTGATTTGTCTAAAAATGTAATAAGCTGTAGAAATAGAGTTTTTTTTCTTTCAAAAAATGTTACTTAATACCGGTTATTGAAAAAATAGGTCTGTAATTATTAATGACATCTTGTCCGCCTATTTTAAGTTTGATTAACCCCTTCTCCAACAATGAAAGTTTTCTGACACGTTTCCCTAATAATTTTTTTGAATTTAAAATTAATTCAGCAAGTCTATTTGTCTACTTAAAATTAAATGGTCGCTTGTTGTAAAATGATTAGAAGAGAATTTTTTATTCAAAAAGATTATGGAAATACAGCTTATATTTTAATTTTTTTCTTCATTAATTTTAGAATGTCATTATCACAGTTCAATAGATATTTTCTTAATGAAATATTTTCGGAAATAGGGATAGTATTTTTGATGATATTCGTAATCCTTTATGGTATTACAGAAGTCCTTGCCAGGAGAAATATCATGAGAACGACTTCCAAAATATCTTTTTAATGTGACAACCTGGTTGTACAATTCCTGTAACCTCATACTCAGTCCCTATACGTTCCGGTAGCATTTTTGAAATGTTTCTACCATAACTATCACCCAGACAAATAGTTTTATTTTATTAATTTCCCACCGAAGGTCCTCAAAGGTTTGCCAAAGATTTTATTTGTGTCATGAAGAGCTAATTACTTTAGGAAGTTATAGTGGTGGAAAGGGACAAAATCGGAAAGCAGCAAAAAACTATTTAACTCTGTCGGAATTGCACTGTTTTTCATAGTACTCACTTTGATTCTTTTGTTTGGACAAACCCACCCAAAATTAGAGTATTTTTAAGGTCCCTCAAAAGTAGTTCATTTTTTCTAGCTCTTCAAGAACGTTAATATTTAGATAAGTATTTTGTTGTGTAGCTGAAAATAACTCAGTACCCAATTTTTTTTCATTAGGCCGTTCACTTCATCAAGTTCTGAACGTTATTGCTATCTTGTTCCAATAGAACACCATTTACCTCTGGATCATTGCAGTTGGTTATTTATTTAGACAGTTGTTGTAATTGTATAATCTGTTATATCAGATTTATTGAAAGACTCACTGATTTGTAAAACGTCAACAGCACAGATAAGAAGTACAATTACAACAAAGTCAAAAATAATCATTAACTTATACTGATAGTTCGTTTATCTATTTCTATTACTCAGCAAATATTTACATTGTCAATAAAGGCAGGTACACCAACTTTGTGTTTGATCTTAGTGTGTTATAACTTGCAAAATAATACGATTTTGTTCCAAAGATCTTTGGTTTATGTACTAATTAAAGAAGTATATACCAATTCAGCCAGCTCTTCATAAGCTCTTTCAATCAACACAAACCACACAGCAAACAGTCCACTTTTACAATCACAAATTTAAAACATTTCAGAAATACACAATTTAGTATATTATGTTATGTACGCTGTCAAACTCAACCCCCCCCCCTCAAACTCAAACGAGTTTTCGAAACCTGAGACACAACCATTTTAATCAAACTTACCCTATTTGAGTAAGACCACAGATATACCAAACAATTTATAACATATTCTATAAAGTTCAAGATATTTAAAGAATATCTATGACCTATGGCCATTACATATTTAGTGGATCCGCATGTATTTAGCCTACATTATATAAACGGGCTGGGTAAATATGATGTGGGCGCCAATAAAATTTTTACTTTAAGAATATTGCAAAAGCTATGATTTCTGTATTAGAAGTTTGCTGAAAAAGCAATTATAATTATTTTTTAAATAAATAAGTAAATTTCAAGTCAACCACGTTTCAATCAAAATAAAATCTCACCATCATCATGTATCTTTATCCTGAAATGTTACATTTATACTTCTAAAGTTGTTCAATATTTACTTTGATTACCATTTATATAACACAAACCTAACACATACCTGTGAAGGTAATTTACCAGTTACTAAGCTACATCATCTCACTTTCAAGCAAAAGAGAATTAATTATTCATTACAATAGGATATCTTTGTGTAATCAGCCTCCAATTGATTAAACAAGAAGCTAGCTTATCAGTATTAAGAAGAAGAATTAAAGCTCTGTTCCTTCTAAACGCAAATACTTGTGGTTTCTTTACACATTCAATAAGTGGGCGTGGTGATAATGCCTCGACATTTTGGGTACTTTTGAAATTGATGAAACTGCCCCGTTCATTAAAGAGGATTAGGAAGGGTCGCCTCGCAAGACTAGAAATGCTGAAATTGCCTCGAACACCCAAATAATATTGAAATTTTTATTTTACATGTCTACGGAACCTTACCTAACCTAACCTAACCTTATAGGTTATAAGCTTGATTGAGGTTAAATTTAAACACATACTACCGAAATTGCGCTCGGGATAATTTCAGCATTTCTGGTCTTGCGAGGCGACCCTTCTGATCCTTTTTAATGAGCGGGGCAATTTCATCAATTCAAACGTACCTAAAATATCGGGGCAGTTTCATAATCCCCCCAATAAATCGTTGTATCAAAATATTCTAAGGTGCCCATATTTTTCAGAACCAAAATTGGGACGTTCTTGAAAGACATCCGATGTTAGGAGGGGGGATGGATTGTTGGAAGAGAGTTACATGTTGAGACTTTGGCTTAGAAGTAAGTAGGCCTAAATACAATTGTTGAAGTTCACAAAATACACATTTAATTTATTAATTACAGGCACTTTACAAATTTGAAATTAGTTTTTATTTCAATTTAAACAAAACATTAAGTTAAACTGAAACACTGGCACACAACTCACTTATTTCTCGGCTCCTCCAGTAATACTTTTTCACTCATTTAAATAACAAGTACATAGTATATATTATTGCTACTGTAACAATATTTTATTGATATATTTTAAAGTACTAATATGATCCCAATATTTAAGATTAATTTTGTGTCAAAATCAAAAAATCTCTACAAACCATCGTCCCGACTGACCCTTGAAAAATCGAGGATAGGTCTCTAAAATCGGGACATCTGATCATCTTAGGCTAGCTTAGCTGCGACGTGAGCACACAAATATTTATAAACCAAGATTTAACAACAAATATCAATTAATTGCACACTTGAACAAAACATCTCCAGGGAGTAGTAAAAACAGTTTTTAAAGATTGCTTTTATTGATTGGGTATAGGTGGCATTATGATTGTGATTTACCATTCATTTGGATCACAGTGGTAGTATCGATTTATTTAAACACTGGACTGATTGATGACTGCCTTAACAAACAAACCATATCCCCAACGACTTGTGGGTGTCGTTGAACATATAGCCCAAATAATTGGTAAACAGTCGGACTAATATTTTATTCTATTTTAAATTGATGCATAATTATGTAACATGAAACTTATGTCAAGCATTAGGGGAAATCTTTGGTAGTAAAACTAAATGTTAATTTATTTTATATTATTGTAACCTTATGAAACTGAACGAGGTTTTTCAAGGTATTCATATAAACGAAAATAAAAACAAACAAAAAACAAGTGAATGATTTTTTTTTTTTGCTCGGATATAAACTTCTTACGACTAAAGTTTTATATAACAATTAGTTCAGATTAATTTTTCAGTTGTAGTTTTGCGCTATTATATGTAATACTTGAATACATATTATTCCTAATCGGAGCACCCACGTCATAAGTCCTGGAACCTAAATTTAAAAAAAATAATAATAATAATAAAAACTTGTAGAAACATTCGGCCTAGCTGTAAACTTCCTAAATTGCATAACAATTAGTAAATGCATTTGGCTAAACACTAACCATTTCTAAAGGTAACAAACAGACAAATGAAATGAATGGTTGAGTTAAAACAGTACCTTACTTAGCTCTGTCAATTATTCTGTATACACTTGTTAATCACTGTGATTCAAATCTGTAAACAACAATTTGAGTCGGTATCTAAAATCATGATAAATTGTATTTTTAAGAACAAATACAAACAGATCTAGAGGCAGTGTTTCTGGACACATGTTGTAAATTATTTACATATTCATATCTACCAATTATGGACACTCCTCATATTATCCTGTACATACAAATTTCCATGACATATATCTAAACTTGAGAAATATACAAGAAAGAAAAATCTTTCTTGTTTATAAACTAAGAAATAAACAGCTTTGCTTCACTGTTAAAGAGATATTTTAGTTTGTACCTATCGTCTTATATTAGACTTGAAATTCAGTCTTTACTTTCAGCAAATATCGTAATCATAATCTTATCTAGAACGTTAGAGTTTGTGGTATGTGGTAATAATGTGGTTTGTGTGTTGAATGGAGACTGAGTGTCTAAAATGTATGATAATCACTTTAAAGCAAAAAAAAAAAAAAAAGTTGGGCTATTTATTACTCAGTATAAAACTAACTTTCTAATAAAAAAAGGGAAGTGGGTGGGTCAGTTGGTTGAGTGGACGAGATTAGAGTTGGATTGGGGGGGGGGGGGTAGGGGCATGGAGAGGAAGGATTTTATTACTCACTATTAAACTAACCTTCTAATAAAAGAAGCGAAACGGGTGGTCAGTTGGTAGAGTGGATGCTAATGGGCGAGAATAGAGTTTGAGGTGGGGGGCGTGGAGAGGGAGGATAAGGCTACATGGTATTACAAACTTGGATAAAAATTCAATTTTGTCCATCTAATTATTTATCACTGATATAACAATATTAGTGATTATGACATAAAATTATTGTACGGTATTACATATATTCATATCAGCCGATGTTTTTCA
Organism: Aphrophora alni; assembly: GCA_963513935.1. Classification (NCBI taxonomy): domain Eukaryota; kingdom Metazoa; phylum Arthropoda; class Insecta; order Hemiptera; family Aphrophoridae; genus Aphrophora; species Aphrophora alni. The sequence continues at coordinate 117,748,548 of OY740766.1, read as the reverse complement.
TTTTGATTATTTAAGTATGCATATTGTGAAAAGATGTTACTGTATTTTATATACCCGTCTTCAAAGTCACGTATCACATATAATGGTAAATATTGCTGCCATTGGATAATTCACTTTTTTCTTCAAATTTGGAACATTTGTTTCATTTCATATTAAATAAATAAACATTAACTAAATATTGTGCCTATAAAGTTTGAAAAACTACGCGATAAAACTTTTATACTAATGTCAATACCATACAGACATTGTATGATTTTTTTCTCGTATCTAGACATTCATGCCGAGCTATGCAGAAAGGGAATAAATACTACTGTCTGATTATGTTTTAACACCAATATTATATAAACTATACAGTTTTCAACTATTTACTTTCCGGCCTTTCCGCATTAGCCTAATAGTTACTTGTCTTAGTTGTCATTATATATTAGCTTAAATTATATTATGATTAAAATAAAAACAATTTATTTACTTTATTTTTCAATAATGTAATTGGACTACATTATGGATAAAAAAAATTACAAAATAAATCTTAATCAGAATCAGTGCAGAAAGACAGGCTTATATAAAATAATCTCTCGTTTTTCTCTTTTTGAGTTATAATTAATTCTCAATTATGTGTCAGAGTCTAAACATTTAACTACGATTTATTGTGAAAATAAAATCATGAAATTACAAAATCTTTCATGCTTCATTATGCATCTTAACCAATTATAAATACGACGCATAGCCGAGAAAGTGTAGCCTATATGATCGGAATAGCACAAGTCGACCATCACTGTTAACAGTGGATGTTCTGGACGGTGTGAAAGAAAATTGAATCGTTCACCCAGCAAATCACTTAGAAAGTTATCTTCACAGGCTGGACTTTTACTATCTACCGCTTTTAGGGCTACTAAAAAAATTAAACTGCGTGCTTACCGCATCGGTGTCTTTCATGAACTGAAAGAGGTTGACCACGGTAAACGTCTACAGTATTGTCGTTAGATGCGCTCTCTTGTTAATGACAAGGGTATTGAAATGTTGGATCGTGTTTTTATAGTGACGAGGCATAGTTTCACTTGGATGGTTATAGTAGTAACAACCAAAACTGCCGAATATGAAACGCTGAAGATCCTCAATCGTTTCACGAATGACCACTACACGTACGTAAAATTGGTGTTTGTTTTGCGATCTCCCGGGAGCGTAGTGAAACTGCCCCGACATTTTGGGCACTTTTGAAACGATGAAACTGCCCCGACATTTTGGGTACTTTTGCAACGATGAAACTGCCCCGCTCATAGAGGATTAGGAAGGGTCGCCTCGCAAGACTAGAAATGCTGAAATTGCCTCGAACGCCCAAATAATATTGAAATTTTTATTTTACATGTCTACGAGACCTAACCTAACCTTATAGGCTTATATGCTTGATTGAGGTTAAATTTAAACACATACTACCGAAATTGCGCTCGGTGCAATTTCAGCATTTCTGGTCTTGCGAGGCGACCCTTCTGATCCTCTTTAATGAGCGGGGCAGTTTCATCATTTCAAACGTACCTAAAATATCGGGGCAGCTTCATAGTCCCCATCTCCCGGCGTCGTGTTATAGGGCCTTTATTTTTTGACAAATCTGTAGATGGTGTAGTATATCACAACTTAATTTAACAATTTATAGCCAAATAAGGGAAACAAATTCATCGGAAGCGGAGGCAAAAATTAACTTAGTATTTTTGCAATGAGCTGGTCGTCTGACATGGCAAAATAACATGTATGCATAATTTTTAATTGTATGAATAAATGAAATACGAAAATTGAGTAATAACAATAATAATTACATACAAATATTTTGTAAACTAAAATTACAAATATAAAATTAAATGGTTCAAAACAATGAACTTGTTATTATGTTTTAATATAAACCTCATTACCTAAATCGGAAATTGGTAAATTTAATACGGTAGGAAACAAAAACGAAATCCACATAACAATACATATCATAGCCTGTAACAGTACTGTATTTAAATCTAATAAAATATTCCAATGTTGTATAAACATAGGTTATTTTTCTAAATTATAAGTATAGAAGGCTCGTGGTAATCTTTCCTTTAAAAACACGCATTTTTATTGCAGCAATCGAGATGTTATGTAGAGACTGTCGTTTCATTTTACCTTATAGTCAAGATGGATTGGCCGTAGTGGAGTTGGTGATTCCCACTACAGTAACCTCAGACTAGGATTGTGTCTGGTGTAAGGGGCGTGTCCTCCCTTCTACTTGTTTCCTAGCTTGACTTGACAGTACAATCGATTACAAGAGAACTAGGTACACAAATTACTGCTTAGCTACATTTAATTCCTAACGTTAAACTTCGTAACAAACTTTTGTAAACGTTTCATTCTTATTTACACCGACAAAAGAAACCAAAGTAGGGTACGCGTTTACACAGAAGCATTTGAGGTCTATATTTTTTTATTGGGGTTGTACCGCTGAAAGTGAACGCAACAAACAAAGTGCCCCTCTTTTCCTCTCCACCCCAGACCCATTCCTACCTTGAGGATACTGTACGTAGACCTACGGGTCGTGCAAAAACAACTATCTTTTAGAACTAGTGAACTGTTTTGAAATAGGTTGATGACTGTCTTTATAAGTCTAATGGGCAAAAAGTAAAAACATTAACAACAAAACAAAATCCAAGTTGAAAAATAAAATAGTACTTAGTAATTAGTGAATTGAACCCTAAACCTTCAAAAAGACAAAACTTTCCGCACTATTAATTCAGCGTATACAAATGTTTTAGGAACATTTTTAACTTGATTCTTTGATTCTAGGCCTGAAAATTCTAAATTGCAACAACTTTTGAAAGTCACCTAAACCCTTGTATATTTTAAAAGCATACAACTACGTTTTACACTGTGATTATATATGGAACTTGCACCTAATCAAAAATATACATTTACATTTGGAAAATTTTGACTTTCTGGAGGATATCATTGTGGACTGGTATATTTTTTGGAGTGTATAAAAGTTCAACATGTGGTTTATTTACCATATGAGCAAAATACAACATAAAAATCACCTCTATCAATATTGATTGAATAAATCTTGAATACAAATTCTCACAAATAGTACATTTATTTATTTATTTAACCAGTTTCACCAACAAAGTTCCCATCTTCAGTTATGAATAAACTACAAAAACTAAACTACAAATGTAGGGAAAACAACAAATTGAATTTTCATTGCCATTGGTGATGAATACTTTTTTTTACGCAATGTTAGTGCAATATTGGGTACGCTTTATTAAAAATTGTAGATGCCCGATCATGACAAGTTGAAAAAAAATCACTAAAATAGAAGGGTATCATTCTGAACAAAAGTATGTATCAAAATCTTACAAAGCTTTGTTTTCTTTGATAAATTAGACACACACATAGTTACATCTTTGTTTTCTAGATAGATTACTAGTAGATAATATACATTTTGATTTTATATGGCTAAAATGTTTATTTATTTTCAGGTTACTAAAATGGTCAAAATAATAGTGAAATCGGTTTTTGTGGTGGTGCTTGGGATATTTCTGGCATTAGTCTATGAGAAGCTCACTTTGTTTACATCCCCTCCTCCGAAGGTAGCCCTGCAGTGGTGGGGCATAGGCAAAGAAGGGAAGAGTGATACAACTATAAAACCCTTCAAGATAAATGTCCCTAAAGAGGTAATGTGTCGATATTATAACATTGTTAATGAAATAAGAATTGTGGGATAATTTAATAAGCTTTGATCAGGTAATGGAGCAGAAAAGTATAAAACTGCTGTTAATGGAGAAAAAAAAGGGGAAAAAAAGAGAAAAATATATATATGAAGAAGAAGAATGGAGGTTGGTGATACCACATTAGTAACGAGTATAAAATAAAATTTCAATTTGTCAATTATAATTAAGTACAGACTAGTCAAACTTTCTGGGAGTGGTAATTGACAAAAATATAAACTGGAAATCACACATTATCTTTCTTTGAAAAATACTTAATTCAGCTTATTTACACTCCGTGGTATTTCACATACTTCCAGTACGGCTACATATTAAAACTGTGTATTTTGTATAAGTGTACTTTCACCTCAGACTCAGATATATTGCTGCCCTTTAGGGAAGTTCTGTAGAATTTGGGGAAATTCTTTTGATGTTTAATCAAAAGAAAATTATAAGAATAATTTGTAATTTAAAATGTAGGCAATTTTGTAATAATTCATTTAAGTAATTAAAACTTTTAACTGTTCTCTGTATATATATTCTGAATGTCCTGCTATTTTTTTTTAAAGTAATTATATTAGTGTCAGTCAGTACAATCATGGATATTCCATGAGACTGCAAATCTTTAATACTCAATTCATAGATACCTTCAATTGTAAATAGTTTATATAGTTGAGGCAAATAAAAACTTCTTCATGATTATTATTAATTTAAGTGGGTGATACAGGATCGTGGATCTTTAAAAACTTGGTTGGCACAACGGTCACAGCCCAGACCTATCGACTAAAACTAAATACAACTCAGTCAGCCAGCACGTGATGAGGGACTATTACTAATACTCTATATAATTACTAAAATTAGATATAATATAATTAACGTAGTTATCAATAAACAGTAGGGATTGACTCTAACAAACATAGTTGTCCCGATGTAGACACTAGCGTAAGATGGCCGCCATTCTACACTGCACCGGCGATCGCGGATAGCGGAATGTTTGCGCACCATTTAACCCGGGGTCGACTGACCCTACCCAATTTGACTATTATGCCATTATTTTTTGGGGCGTTTAAACTAGGAACAAAAAGGTATATACAATGATGAATCCGCGTTGAAATGTTACTTGCAGCCTTCCAACAAGTCCAGTTCCTTCCGAATCTGGTGCACAACTGATCTTCCTCGTACAATGGCTAAAAAGACCTCTCTTCAAATCATTGTAAAACTACAGTTTTCTATGCTTGCTATGATATAGTCATTAGGCGATAACCAAGTTTAATATAAACATAAATATATATTATAAAACGCTTACGTAAATAATATGCAAAGAATAGAATGTATGTAACAACTTACTCATGACTCAGAAACTTTGATGTAATTAGGAGTTATGTATATGCTAAACTTATATATCTACGTATTATCAATGAAAAAAAAATAATAATAAAAAGTTTTATTCAACCTTAGTTCAAGGTTACAATGATTAGGTAAAAGCAACTTCAGTTGTGTAGCAGTGACAATGTACAAGATTGTTTTGTACTTTTGTGATGTAATATTTTTTTGAGAAATAGTAAGAACATTATAATGTGTTCAAATAATTTCTTAAAGAATAACCACTCCTAAATTATTCAGGAAATTATTTATTGTAACAAACTTTTGTAAAAAAAAATTCCACAGACTTATATTAATTAAGTTGTATATGAGTTCTTAAATCAAACTTTTTCATAGAGTGATAAAAACAAATATTTAAAGTAAATTCATAAGATTGTTCTTTTCAGAAAATATTGAGAAACAAATATTACTTCTTTTTTTACAATGAGATTTTTGCATTTATGATTTACTGTACTGTATTTATTTCCAGTTCTATTAAAGTTAACACGAATTAATAAACTTCAACGAAAAATAAAAATTAGGTCTACTTAAGCATATAGGTGCTGAAATGAAAGAAAGAAAAAAAGAAAAAAAAGTATTTAAGAATGTAAAACAAACCCTTTTTTCTATTACTTTTTGAATCTTTCTAATATTTTGTTGCTGCTAAAATCATTAGTATTTTTTGGGAAGATGGAGATAATTTAAGAACTCCATTTCCTTAAAACATTCAAATTGACATATTAATAGTTGTGCAAAAAACTCAAATTTAGAGATTCACAAAATTAGAAATATTTTATTTCCAGAAAATTTTAAGCTTCTAAGCATTTCTTTCTTACATATAGATAAAATAAATTTACTTTTCCCTGAATTTTACAAATGTTTTAAAAGGGACCAGGTTGATAATTAGTTTATTTATGAAATCAGTTCCTGGAAGTTGTACTAAAATTTCTATTTTTCTGCAAATTTTCTTTTATGTATCCCTAATTTTAAAGTATATGTTTTTTTATGATAGTACAGTATTTTTTTAAAATCATATGGACCTGAAACTTTGTGTTAAATAAAATGCAAACCTTTCTGCATTTCAGAAAACCATAATTTTGAATAATAGCATTTTCTAAGAAGACATAATAGATGTATTACTTCTTGCTAAAGTTACTGTTGTTGCATGTAAGTTGGCTGGTGGGGAAAGGGAGTGAAATTATCTTAACATTATCTTCTTGAGTTTACATGTTGTTTTAACAATCAAAGTTTGTATTAATTAATTGCCACAAAGAAATCTACAACACATCCATAGTATGATAACTATATTATTAGATCACATTGGCTATTACCTAAAACTATTGGTTAAAAATTTTAACACCATAAAAAGATTTTAACAAGCTTCAAAATTTTGTGGTTTGACCCCTCACCAATTGAAATGTTCGGGATTTCACTACCACTTACAGATTAAAGTGGTGATGTTCAAAATAAGACATAAAATTACCACCTTTAAAAATAAAAACTAATGAATGTGTGTGATTTTTGAAAAAAAAAATTACATATGAAAAAACAAATGTTTAGTTTTTTGGTAACCACCCGGTATGTACCTATTTAATGAAACTAGCACTTATTTATTACAAATTTTGCAGCATTGTATGACTCTTCTGCCAATGATCACAGAATTCGACAAATCATTAATGTTGTTGTTTTATAGGTATTTCTCTATTTAGAAATGTACACAACGAGCAGTACAATGTCAAATGAACAATGGTTATTCTGTATAGAGTAGCTCTATACTACAAAACCAATAGAGTTCATGTTCTAAATTATTGAAAAAGACTCAAATGGCTCCATAAAGTCAGTGTCTGTCTACGCTTTAATATGTTCTATATCACCAACATTTAATAAATAAGTTATTTTAATACCACTAAAAAAGTACACAGCAATAAAAACTAAAGAAACTTCAGCATAAATAGGGAATTATCAAAAATAAAAATAATAATGTTTTTTTTTTCATTGATTGTAAGACTTTACAAGGGTTAATAAAATATAAATAATTTATGGTGTTATATTTAAACAAGTTAACATTACAGTGGTATCCTTCTATGATTGAATTTTTGTTATCATGCAGGTTATAGCAGACTTACAACAACGCCTGAACATGGTGCGACCATTTCATCCTCCTCTAGAAGGTGTTGCTTTCCAATATGGATTTAATACAAACTATTTAAAAACAGTGCTTGAATTTTGGAAGAACAAATACTCATGGACTGACAGACAAGTTTATCTAAACTCATTTCCTCAATTCACTACAGAAGTCGCAGGCCTGAAGTTACATTTTATTCACGTAAAACCAGCAACTACAAAGCCAGGAGTAAGTAGGCTATATATTGTTTACAATTATATAATTATTTATGGTTTCTTATGTTTAAAATTTGCTCCATCTTTTAGAATAAATGTTTGAAATCTGCCTGGAACATTGTTACATACTCTGAAACATAGATCCTTTTCATTTTCCAAGTTAAGGAATTCATCAACAATGTAACCTCTTAGTTGTTCAATGGCTTGTGGTTTTTAGAATGTACAGAGTCCTTTAATTACACCAGCACCAAAAAAAAATATATATATATATATATATATACTTGTATGGATTTTCAAAAATCACACATCTGTCGAGCAAAGAGACTTCTCACAATCGACCATCACTTTTTCGTTGAACACTTTAATTTGCAACGGAGAACCATCTTGTTGAAAGTAAATTTTATGAAAGTTTTTATGTGCACCATAAGTCTTGTCTTCACATAATTGTAATGCATATTCAAGTTATTATATCTTGTTACTGTATCTTCAAAAAGTACAATACTGGTAACCTGTAAGTCAGAAGACAACATTGTACCCCAAATGTTATTTATGTTTTTACTCCAAAATAAGATGCTAAGTATCAGGAAACTAGTGAATGCAGTTATGTTCACACAATTTTATAGAATAATTGTAAATCATGAGGATGTACGAGAGCTGATTGGAAAGTATGTTCTGTTTTGTTATGAAACCAATTAGAGGTTTTTTATATTCATAGATGTAAGCTTTAGATTTACATATATTATATAATATTTACTCTATGTTAATTGTAGTCTTTGTTTTACTATACCTTAATTATAGATGGCTACTTGTTTCACTGCCACAGGCCAGTTATTTATACAATAATATTTCAAGTGAAAAATATACGACCTATACTGGGAATCAAACCCAGGACCTTTGGCTTTACGCGCCAATGCTCTACCAACTGAGCTATCCTAGTCGGTTCCCAGTAGAGGGCATAGACTTCTCACAAAGGCAAAGGTCCTGGGTTCGATTCCCAGTCTAGGTCGTATATTTTTCTCTTGAAATATTATTGTATATTCAATACTTGCTAGTAAAAATGTATAAGCGGAAAAATCAAATAATTAAAAAATCAGTTATTTATGTTCACTTAATAATGCTCTGATAATGCCATAGTTTTGAAACGCCAGTTTTCTCAAATTTTCTCATTCACTTATTCAATAAGTTTATCTGTTACAACAGATGGTCGTCCACTTTTTTCTAAATTACGGATGTTAGTTCACCCATCCTGGAAAAACGGCATCATTGTCTAACAACACTATCACTTATTGCTTTTCATTCACTTCACAAAGTTTGTGATATTTCTCTACTGTCCTACAGAAAACATTGTTTGCCCATAGAAAACATAAGTTATAAGAATTTATTAATTTTTATAAATTCAACTGGCTTATTTTTCCTCTTTGTCAATGAACTTGTGTGCCACCAAGTATGACAAAACTAAATGCAAACAAACTATAGAAGAGACTTTTTTTTTCTTTTTTTTTCCTTTTTATTTCTTTGTAACTTTTTATGTGTATATAGTATTTAATAAGTTAATAAGTATGATAATAAATTTTTCAACTAATTTGAAAAAGTGATTTTTTTTTAATGTCTTCTATATTTATTTATTTAATTTGATGTTTCTTGTCCACCAGGTAAAAGTTATCCCACTTCTCCTAGTTCATGGATGGCCAGGATCCCTTGTGGAATTTTATGAGATCCTGCCTCTCCTAACAACCCCAAGACCAGGAGAGAATTTTGTATTTGAAGTGATAGCTCCATCAATTCCTGGTTATGGATTCTCACAGGGTGCAGCAAAACCTGGCTTAGGAGCAGCTCATGTAGCAGTGATCTTTGATAAATTAATGCAGCAACTTGGATTTGATAAATACTTTGTACAAGGGGGTGATTGGGGCGCTGTTATTATGACAGCAGTATCACAACTCTTTCCTAACAGGTAGTTTATAGTCGATAACTTTAATTGTTGTTTTTTATGATTTTTTTTTGAAATTTTAGCTATTACTATCAAGAATTTGTTTAACTATACATATGGTTGTAAGTACAATAAACCAAAACTCAATGTCTGATTTATAACAAACATGATATGGAAGCTGCTCATAAGACTACTAGAAAACAAACCAGCAACTGTAAATAAAAAAATTTACAGTTATATGTTTCAAATGTTTTTTATAGGTTTTGGTCAACTATAGTTTTACAATAACTTTTTGAGATAAATAACATAAAAGTAAATATATAGAAACAAAGTAGGAGGGTTGCTATTTATATTTCTGGCCTAATAATGGAAAAACAAATTTTATCATTAAATTTGGTTTTATTGTTTTACCATTTTAAATAGTAGACGCCATGGCTCCTCTCCCACATTTTATATTAATTTTTTCTTTCACTATCTCGACTTTTGCATGTGGCTTTCATTCTTCAGATTTCCTTTTTTCCTTTTATAGTCTTATATTATCAAAATCGGATCACCTCGCAATCTTATTAAATTCCTACTTGCTTCAACAAAATCTTTTCAATAGGGCTATATTTTCAGTCCATAAGTATTTGGAGCGGGATATCAAATATCTCGTCTTAAGTTTTGATATGGCCCTTTTGAACAAACTTTATTTTTTTTGTGTAACATCCTTAGCTATCTTCTTCGCACTACCAGATTTCAAAGGCCTGACAATCTCGTCAATTGTTTTCACTCCATTTCTTGAAAGAAATATTTGGCTCCACTTGTCTTTCCAAAAGAGTATGCTTATCAAAGTCTATTTTAGATTGGACAAAATTGTTATTGCTTAACGTCTCCTCCTCTAGTACAGCCCACTGTGTGACAAACCAAGAACTCACTTGACTTGACAAAGTGAGATCTAATATGAATCTTGCTTCTCCCCTTTTAAAAGTTGCTTTACCTCCATTATTTATTGCAATCAGGTCACATCTGACCATGAAATCACAAATTATTTGCCCTCTTTTATCCATGCGTTTCTCCTCCCACACTGGAGATTTAGTGTTAAAGTCACCAGTCACAAGTATGTGTTCCTATGCTGTTGTAATATTTGCCTTAAATGCATCCAGTTCAAGAGAAAATTTATCTTTTCATTGTTTAGCAAGAAATAGCAGCTGTAAATTCTCCCTCCCCCCATAGCTCAATCCATGTAAAACCATTGTCTGTTGATTCCCAGCTACTGACTTTACTTCAGTATTACATATACATATTGCAGTTCTCTGAGTCTTATCTTGTTACCATTCTCGCAATCTTAGTTTCCTACATTGCTCTGTAATCAGCAGGATATCATCCATGTTTCATTCACTAGTCATATGTAGTAGCAAGTGTGCTTTTTTCCTCTTCCCCAATTTATCTGTAGAAACCATAGCCTCTTCCTAGTTCATTTTGGCCATTTGTTGGTCATTTTTTTGTCTTGATCTGGTTTCCTTCAGGGGCTTACGAAAAGAGGAGTGTATCTGCCTGACCCACTAATGTGTCTGAGTTGTTCCTCCTCTAAATATAATTCTGCCCAAATGATAAAATGTGGGTGTTTTTTGGAATCTGTCCCCCATTACCACAATTAAAACTAGAACCCCATCTTTCATGTCATGAGTAGGAAATTGCATAATGTCCATATAGCATTGAGGGACGAAAGTTCTACTTTTGATTCTGCAATAAGCACATGCTCTGCCAACTAATCTAATCCTAATTTGATAAAGATAACCACATGTTTGGGGTGTAGGCAACAGTCAGACAACATTCTAAAAAACTTTTCTTTTTTTTCACTCAACGTCAACCTCAAAACATTAATCTGCCAAAAACTTGGAGTATAATTTTTTTACGAATCACATAACTAGATAAACAAATCATATATGTTAGAAAGTAAAAGAAAATACATCATATTTCAGTTTTTATTTTAAAAGAATTATAGTTACAAAAATGGTATAGCAAGCCAATCAGGTGTTACATGTAATTAATTGGCTGTTTTATTTTTTTAAACTACTACTATAGTATTAATTGATGACAAATAATTTCATTTTGTTTAAATATGTCAGGAGGTCATTGTTTGACCTTTATGTCAGAATAATGTTCAAAACTTTGTTGATGTTATAGTGCATGTGCTGAAACGAGTCTTGCTTCATTTTGATAAACTGTATCTAAATGAGTTCTATGCATCATCATGTCAGATATTTTATATATTTATAGAAAGACAAGATTCGTTTTCGATTTTGTCAATTATTCTAGAACTGTTACTTTCTTTTACTTTCGATTTGACAAACTGATTTGAGTAATTAATCTTCATGTTTCACACAAAAATTTACTACATCAGTAAAACTGATTTTAAGAATGTGCATCTTGTAATGTTTTAATGAATATGTTTTTGTGTTTTTTGTAATTTTTTTAAAGTTGGGCGCCATTTTGTATTATTTATTAAAAAATAAAATATAATTTTTTTTTATTCTAGAAAAGAGCATAGAAAATTTCTAATTGGACTGTGACTTCTCAGTGTACTCTGGAGAATTTCAAATAAAAAATACAGAATCCAATTTCTGAAATTTACATTTAATTATTTTAAAAACAATATTATATATTGAATACAAGTTAAAATATTTCCTGAAAAATATAAATCATTACATTTTTATGTAACATCATATTTTATAATTCACACATACCCTACTCAATTTAATTTTGTGGTTACAACCTAATTCAAAAATAAAAATCTTTCATACATAAATCTGCAATATACTCAAAATTTACAATATTCTTATATGAGCAAATTTCTTTTAATAATCTCTTATTATTAATTTTTTTTATTTTTTTTATCAAATCTAATATAATCAACTCATAAATGTTTTTATTAAAGTTTATTATAATTATTTTTTAAAACCCATTATCCTCTTATTTGAAACCACGTGATATCTCTGCAAACATTCTATCCAAAATTTATTAATAAACTGAAAGTTCTAGCTAATTTTTATGTTTAGGTCTTTATGAAAAATAATTTGAGCATGTCATACCAAGCATGCTAACACTGAAGCTAAAGTCTGCAAAATACTTAAAATTTGCACTCCACTCAAACTATTTCATTGTTCAACTTGCATGTTGTCTATACGTTTTTAATTAACATATTTTTAACAAATCTCTCTGACCATTTAGTACTAATTACTTTCTTTATTTATTTGTATTTTTATTTAACTCTATCCATTATTATTATTATTCTATTCTATAACAAAATACATTCCTTATTTACAGCTCTGAGTCCAACTACTCTTCTAGTCAGACTAAGTCTATATAACCAAAAATGTACCCTATTACAGTCTTTTATAATAGTTTTATGGCAGGTTTTTTGTTTTTTACCAATTACCTACTCACGAACTGGTATTTTTGGGGTGTTGGCAACCAATTAGTTAATTTTACGTGTTTAAAGGCTATAGTTTAGCAAAATTTGATAAAACTTGTTTTAGTTTTGGTTTTAAATTGGTAACTCCAAATTTTAAGTTATTGAATAAATTATAAAAACCAATTGAAATGTGGCCAAAAGTTTTATCATAATCGGTCTACTGCGAATCATTTGAGCTGTAGAATACTTATGAATGATGGATGAAAGACTGAAATTCCCAAAATTGTATAAGCTCTGTATATCATTTAAAACTCAGCATTTTTTACCTCTCATATAATTTCCTTTGTACTACATGTTTGTATGAGAAAGTAAAAATCAGAAAGCCTTTTCAGTAAAAAGTTCTTATAGCAGAGCTATCTCTGTAACCATTAAAGATACATAATACTTCAAATGAGGAACATGGTTTATTATATTTTTATGAGGGAGTTTGATTCAAGTGGTCCAAATAAATCCAAAGATTTAATGAACATCTGCCCGTAAATTTCATTTCACATCTATTTGTCCATTTGTGTCTTAAAAAAAAAGAACCTATATCTCAGAATGGATATAAATGACACATCTACATTGTACACCTGCAATGACAATATTTTTTACCATCTTCAAACTATTTAAATTTTATATGAGTGTATGCCTTATATGGCTATCCTGGATTCCAGTTCATCAGTTTTCTGGGGTCCCAATACAGATGTGTCATATATCATATGTCAATTTTAAATCAAACCATTTCAAAATGGCTCCCATTTGAAATATTTGATCTCAAGATCATTTAACTCAATAACAAATTTAAAAATACTATATATTTTGTTCTAGTTATCCTACTACCTACTTATTCTGAAAATTGTTCTGATATCTCTGCTTCTTGTCTTCTAAATATCTGTGTGGATTTGAACAAACTTAGGTTGGACAAAGCTGTTTAGTTTAGCCTAATTGACTTTACCTTAAATAATTATGTATCTGCAATTCTTAAAACTATTCTGATAATATTTTCTGCTACATATCTGTGTAGGTTTGAACATTTTTATAATGACAAACTTAGGCTGGACACAGGCTAATGGCTAGCTTAAATTATGTTGTTTTTTTTATTACTTTTTATTTATACAATTTAATAATATTCCCTTCATTTTCGAAACCATTCTACAAACCTGTGCTAAAAAAATATCTTTACTTGAATTAAATTGGGATCATAATCTAGGAAAAGTCTTTGTTCAGCCTAAGATTTTTATTTTTTTTTTAAATTGCATGGATAATAATTCCGAAAACTACTCTTTTATCTCTTATGATTTAATAAAAAGTTTAGAAACCCACAGAATTGTATCTACAAATCTGTGGGTATCTAAACCTTTTGAAGAAATTAAACTTAGTCTAGCCTAATTAAATATTTTTTGGTACCAATTTGAATCATATATCAAATTTTGCTACTCCCAATGTTGGTGCTGAAAATTAAAAAGAAATTAATCAAAAAACTGAATTTCCTACTTTTCAGCAGTAGACTATTATTATAACTTAGGAAAGACTGCACCGATTTCAATAAAGTTGGCAGTTCCAATTAGAATTCGAATCATATAACTTCTTTAGCACTGAAAAAATATATGTTGTCGTAATGAAAGTTGTAAGAAAACACTTAAAATATGTCAAAAATTCTCACTTCTCATGCTACCCATGCAGACAAATATTATTATAACTTCAGAACTAAAGAATTGGTTTAAATCAAACCAAGACTAATAAACCTTACCAAGACTTAAACTTGACCAGATATCACACCTATATAGGAAAGAAACTGAATTAAAATAGGATCAGTGGTTCTCGAATTACAAACTTAAAAACCTACAAACTGCCAGAGACATTGTGTTTAGTATAAGAAGAGCTGTAATCATGAAATAAACCAGTAGTCTGTATGTCTCTGCTTTTGGCATGTGAAATTATTTCATAATTTGGAATCACCGTTCAACAGTATCGCTACCTATGGTATCATTGAACTAATGTTAAAACAATTAGTGGATCAGATTATATTATGGCAGTTGTCTGTCCGGGTATACTCTCTTGTCTGTAGCACTACCAACTTAACAATAATAATGAAAAGTTATTATTAAAAAAAAAGCTATTCCACAAAGTGAAAATAACTAATATTTTTGTATAGAGAGTAATGCCTTATAGGACACCCAGTATTTTTTAAATAATTTTGGCTTGAAACCAGAATTTTCTAAAAAAATAATTAATTTTAAACCAAGTTTGACACTTTTATAATATTTGAACACATATAGGTGTTTCCTTAACACGTTCATCACATAACATGTAATTTTACTATTAACGTATGTTCTGCTGATACTTGTTAAATATATCCTCACCATTCAATTATTATTATTGGTATCAGTATATATCTGTTTACCACAGTGCGCATATATTAGGTTTTTAAATGTTAACATTATGTAGGCTTTAAAAAAAGTGCTGTTGAGTTCCTACAAGAACATGCAATCATTCCATGTGACAAGAATTGTACTCAGGGTTATAAAATTACTTATGCTTTAGATTTATTGAGCATTTAAATTACCCAAATAATTTAACTTAAGCCAATTTATCACCAATTTAACCTTCTAATCATATTTCCCTTAATATTGTTACCAGGCGACTGAAAATTAATAATTGCGGAACCAACTGGTAATCATGTTTTTTAAAAAAAAGAAAACAAATTTGATTAACAAGTGCTAAAAATTTATTTAGCTTAAATTTTGCTGTTAAATTTGACCATTTACAAATAGGTAAATACCAGCTTAAGATTACTTAAGAAACAAAACTTATTAATGAATAAGTTTACAAGTTGAATGATTAAAAAAAAGATTACATGCCCTTAATAATAAAAAAAATTTACAATTAACTTTTAACATTTATCCCCCCCTTTTATACAAACTGTTAAAAAAATTTAAGAGTAAAAAAAAAGATTTTGTTATCAAAATTAAATTTAAGTTCAAAAGGTATGTTAATTCTAACAAGTTTTCATGATCAAATTACTTATATATTATCATAATTTTGTTTATTAAATTTCTTACATTCTACGTTGGCCAACTAATATATATATATATATATATATATATATATATATATATATATATATATAGAAAAGCAGGAATTTTGTTTATAATATAAAGAAATTAAATTTTTATTGACGTCAATACTTTTTTATTTTTTATTTTGAAAATTAACCCCTTTGGGGTCGTGGGCCGAAAAATTTTGCATATGCTGTCCCATCCATATTTTAATTGATTATAAATTAGTACACATTATTACACATATATATTTTAAAAGACATATTATCGTACAGAGTTCTGTTCCAAAATTTTTTTTTTTTTTGAAGAATAAATTCACAATTCAAGTTCCTTTTTCCTTTTAAACAACTATTATTTTTTTTGGTGCACTTAGTGAAAGTTGAAAATAAGTTTTTCTTTTAAACTTGTCTGCTATTGCGAAGTTAGAGCAATCTCAAAAACGATCTCCAATAATCTCGGACAATCACCGAAAATCTCCGACAATCTCCGAACAATCTCTGACAATCTCCGACCAGCTTTTTGCTAAGCAAAAAAAAGCAAGTCGAATAGAGATTTATACAAACTCATACAGGTTATTGCACAAGTCTTTGTAATGAAAAATGTTTTTTTTGTTTAATTAAAAATGAAAAGGAAATTATCAGAAATACAAAAGTCCAGAAAAGATTATAAATAAGTTTTTCTTTGATATTAATAAAGAATCATACATATATATATATATATATATATATATATATATATATATATATATCGATCTTTGTTTGAGATAAAGAATTGTAACAACAGTTAGAAAATTTTTAAAACAAAGATTCTAATTAAGAAAAACATTTGTCTACTTAATATTTTGATACTATTTAATAAATAATACTTTGACTATTTAAGTTTATGGTTAGATTTTGTAAATTGTCTTTTAAATGAAAGAAAGTTATTCTTTTTTTTTTTTACAAGTTATTAACTTTCAATAAAATCACTGAACAATTAAAAGGAAAATAATCCTAGTTAAATTATTTGAAAGAAACACATATATCAGTAATCAAAACTTAAAATATTAACAGTCTTATAATATGGTCAAATCTAAAATAGAATACCTGGAATTGTTGAAAATGCTGAAAATGAACCATGTGCCCGATGAAAGTTGCACTATGTTGTTTATGTAAAAAGAAAACTCACTAGCACTGGTATTATTGAAAGTGACATTAATAATTTAGAACAAAGGAAACACTGATGATCTTGCCTTGAAGAAATCATAAATTTTCTTTACCTTTTTAGACTACATTTTAAGAGACTTATGTGTAACAACGTGAGCTTTGTACTGCCTGACTTTTAGCGTGCGTAATTGGGGGGGAACAAGTTTGATGATCATACGATGTAGAATTTTTATATTCCCCACCAGGTTTCAGAACACGGTGGTGGCCTGGCACGGAGGCGATAAGGAAACGGCAAGTGGAATTATCGATAAGTGAAGTACAGATTAATATTAGAGTCTGAATGACGTTACAATATGAAGGATATGTACTAGCATAGTGTTGAGGATATAGTTAACAACTATCCCATTCTGCTTAATTGTGACCAGTGAGAGCAATTGTTTAAAAATTAAATAACAGGCATGTGCTCTATCTTGTACTCATAGTTATAATACCGGGTGTTTCAAAATGAATAGCGGGGTTTTAACGGCTTATAATTTTTATTACACTACAATTACAGCTATAAATGATACGTCAAATGAAACAGCAACTCAAACAGTTTTGTTTGTTGGCACCAGTGCACATGTGCACACAATGTTTTTGCCACTATCTGTTAGAAAGCGCTAGTGGCAAAGATGGCGACTTGTGAACAGAAAGCTTTTTGTGTTTTACAGTTTGCAAAGACGGAATCTGTAGTTACTGTGCAACAAAGTGCTTATTGTTTGCAGTTGTTACAGGTTCTAGAGCCTGCAGATCATGATTTACATGCCAACTTCGTTAACAAAATGTTGTTACATGACGATGGTGATTTTCTGGATAGTGTCGTCTTCAGTGATGAATCGACCTTTCACCTTAGTAGACCTGGGCATCACGGCCATAAGCCTATTGTGCAACTAAGCCTCTTTTTTGTAGATTAGTCCTTTTTACAAGTTTTAGTAGTTCATTCACTAGTTAGTCGAAAGAGAGTTCACCAGTAGTTTGGGAGCAAAAAACCCCTATCTATTGGTACCTCTTATTGGCAAGAGCATCACAATCCAAAATTTTGTGGCCTGCAGTCTCCACATCATTCCGCACAGTCTACACACAATTTCACTGTGGTATGCTCATATTATAAAGGAAGTGTACCCTCAAACCACAATGTTTCCATAATAAGTCTTGTGATTTGTCCGAGTTCCCCCCCCCCTACCCAGGTCAGTACTGTTATTTTAGGAAGGGACTTCTGTTATTATTTTTTACATATTGAGAGTACCTCCTAAGATTATTTCCAAGACCCCCCCCCCTTATAACCTGTTTTCTAGATACAGAACGTTGAGGTTCTCTTAGGATTCCCAAACAAGTGCTTAATCACTACCTAACTGTCTGTGTAGATATGAATATGGACCCACACATTCACACCCACTTAAAAACCCACTATATATTCTCTTAAACACAGTTATTTATAGACCAAAACTTACCCTAAGAAACTGTGGTATATTATCCCAAGGGAATTAAACACTTCAACCCTGATCTTAGCTCATATATACACCAGCACCAGTGACTTCCTTAGTTTTTGAACAATCGGTGTACACATGATCTTCCTCCCCATAAACCATTTCAAATTTAAATAAAGAGTTTTAATACGAGTATCCAGTATCCATTGTATCTATATTATTGGTGCTAATTCGCAGAATTGGATAGCCGATTGTTCTCGTACTTTTGGCATGCCCCAGGAGTGAGAAACCACTGGGGATTTTAGCGGCTGGATTTTAGCCTATGGGCTCCCTTTCTTAACTCCACCAAGATAAATATCAATAGTTAAAAACACTAGCATAATCTCCATTATCACAGTTGGTGCTGTGGATATGGCTCTGGTAAAACAGAGACAGCCCGGCCTCTAAGTCATGGTCAGAGTAATTTGGACCCAACTCTGCTCGGTTTTAATCTACTAAACCATGACTCCATAATACATCATAGGTCATATAATCCCAGTGCAGATAATAGCTGATCTTGTTCCCCAAGTTTTTCCCAAAAAAATCTTCTTTCTGCCGTAAACGATTTATTCGCTTATTCCACAGTGTGCCTCAGGTGTCTATTCCAGGTTAATTTGGTGTCAAAAACTAATCCTAGATATTTAACCGTGTTTACGCCTGGAAGTGTCTCCCCAGAAAGTTTGGAATCACTCAGGTTTGGAGTGATGCTCTTTCTTGAGAATGGAATCGGTGTTGTCTTTCTTGGGTTTACCCTAAGGTTTTCCCTGCGGCACCAACCCTCAACTAGTGATAGAGCTCTTTTCATGAGATCCCCCATTGTAATCCCTTACCTTCCTTGGATAAGGTACACTAATCGTTCGCATATCCTTGGGTATAGTATCCCTATGATGAGAGAAGATCCCAAAGTGTGTCGACAAAAAGGAGAAAGAACTCCTCCTGTCTTTGGACAGCCTCTGGTTATCTCAACATTCATATCCTTTCCCAGGACTATATCTATAACATGTCTCAATTTAATATGTCCCCCACACACCATCATAAATCATCGAATCATGAGAAGCACTCTTGTCACTTTAATCTTTTTTGTAGAATGTTACTATTTATTTTAATTTAACAAAATCACACATTCCGCTGCTGATATCAGAACCATAATATAAGTTTTAAATACTTGAAACTGACTGTATTTGTGTAGCCATATAAATATTTGAAAAATTCATAAAAATTTCCAAACTTCAAAAAGTGTTTGGACATTTTGTAAAAAGATACGAATTACCAAGCAGGAATCAACATTTAGCAGATTTTAAGATGCAGGTAAGCAGAAAATATTGAGATAACCCAAAAATATAAATTTCTTCAATAGTAATATAAAAAATATACCTTAGGTTATTATGTCCTGTTTTGTACTCCAAGTGATAACATACCCAAAACTCCAGGGTTTCTATCTGTTATGTATATTTAGTTTAATTGTCATTTGTTCTGTGTTTCAGAGTCAGGGGTCTACATGCTAACATGTGTAATCTTATTCTTGATTTAAATGTCAATGTAATGGCAAGATTACTTCTTGGTAGTGTCTTCCCTTCCTTAATTGTTGAAAGCCATGAAGAGAAATTGACTTATCCTCTTAGCAAAGTATTATTATATCTAATAGAAGAATCAGGCTACATGCATTTACAGGCAACAAAACCTGATACTATTGGTTAGTTATACACAATGTTTAATTTATAACATAAGAAATCACTTTTAACATTATCTTATAAGCAGTTTCTGTAGTTCTTGTCATGTTTTGGAGGTGGTGTTCAGGAACTTCAGTTACAGTAAGTTTATGGTCATCGGGTAAAAAATACAGGAAGTTAAATGTAGGTTGGAGTGTCCTTTTCTTGGGCCTACCCAGGATCAAAACGGGGGGGGCAAGACATGGTCATTCACTTATAACATATTGAAGCAGGAAAGGTAAATGAAAACAAAATTTTGAAGAAAATTATAGTAGTACTTTTTGACTATTATTTGCTTGACAAAAAATATTCGGGTTCTTATTTTAATTACAGGTCTTAACCTAATAACATTTTTCTTGGGTTTGATGAAAACTTGTTCAACACTTTCATTTCAATCTAGTCTACAAATACACTTAAATTGTGAGTCCCAACTAACTGACTCTGTCTCTAAATTCAGTAATGACGCGAATGATGTAACCACAAACCAGTGTTGCAACTTTCCAGAAAAACAAAACAAAATTATTGGGAGAAGGTCTTGAATATTTTCACTGTCAGTTTGTAATGTTGCTTTCTATAAATTAAATTGTTTGAATTCAACCATAAACCAATTTACTTGAAAACGTAATACTATAACTAAAATTATTTGTAAAATTAAGTTACTGTTATTGTATTATTTCTTAAATTAAAAACTATCGTAGATTTTAATTAAAATCATACATCCGACATCATTAGAGACCGTCACTAAGTTTCTTTCATAACTTTATGACCATTTAATTTTTTCTTTTGTGCTGCTTCTGGGGGGGGAGCTGCCCCTCCCTGGGTACACTCATGGTCCTTTTCTCCATATAAGCTACTCAAATTATCATATATGAGAATTTTATAATAACTGGAAACAGATCAATGGTAAAAATGGGATAATTTCTCCATATAAATTATGTAGGCAGGAAAAATGGAGACAGTGTAGCAGAGATAAAGTAGAAATGTATTAGTAAGTAAGCTTTAAAACTTGACTCAGTTGTAAAAAAGTTAATGAAATTCAGAAAACTATAAAATTTACCTTTAGGAAAAAAGAACTAAACAAAAGTTTTGGTGTAGCTGCTAAAGAAAATTGAACAATTCTGGGTCATTTAAAATTGAAAATAGTGAATTGTAGTAAATAACAAAATATTACACTATACAAAGACCTCAACGAGTTTGAAATTTTGAGAATGTGTAAAATAAAAAGAACCTAACATATGTTTCATACAATTAATATATACAAATCTAAATAATTTAAGTCTTTATAACATTTTGTAACTTATGTAAGATGTTTCATAACATTTATAAAATGAAATACGATTGATTCTATACTAATTACAAATTAAGGAAAATGATTGTAAACTAAACACATACAAAAGAAATTGTAAGAAAATAGATTCGCTCCAAAATGCTAAATAAGAACATAACAATGAAACTAGGACTGAATATACAAAAGGTTCCCATTTTTAAACAGTACATATTTGAGAAATAATCAGTGATAATGTCTAAGGAAACCATTACTTTAACTTTGATAAGTTTGGATTACATACTTTGGATTATCATTCACATAAGCAGCTATTGATATAGATTATAACAATCACACTGAATTACAGTTAAAACTAACTTATCACATTATTAAAATGATGACTAATGTAAATTTACTTAAGTATCTAGCCATTAATTTTCATTTTACTCTATGCAATATTTTAATTATATTTGATGCACTTTGTCATTTCTATATGGTGGTTAGCTTAGACTGATGTCAATCGTTACCATGGGTTTTCAGCACCTACAAGCCTATATAATCTACTAACTCTTTAACTTTTCATAATTATTAATTAATTAAATAATAAAAAAAAAACTATAGCAGACAGTAAATCTTTCTTGGTTCAAATCAAAAATCAACTTAAAAGTTTACTGAAGTCCTTGGAAAGAAGCCACAACCCCCAACATGTGTTTTCATTAGAGCCAGCTTATGAATCCAAAAGGAACTCTCATAAATTCAAAAATTAATGAGAGAATTATTATATAGCAGATATTTCTTTAATCTGAATTCACAGTCTTTTCTATTGAAATAAGTTAGACAGTCATAATTAAATCAGTATTTGAACTGACAGAACATTATTTGTTATTAATATGGTTTATTCGAACATTTGCCATCATTTGCATATTTACAAATTAATACATGACATTTCGAATGTATAAATCAACTCGAGTTACCAAGTGTTAAATTTCGAGCATAAAAGATAAAAACACCAATATAGTGGAACAATTTATGGAAGTGTATGGAGAAGGAGTTATAAATGAGAAAATTGTAAATAATATATAATTGATAATTGATATAGGCTGCTTAATTAAGGAAGAAGTGATGTTCTGGATTGCCAAACTGATAACAATGAGGAACTGACAAACAAAGTTGATAAGTATATTCATATAAACAGGTGCTTCACTATTTTTTAACTGTATGAAACTCTCACTCAAGTTCATGATTTATAATTTATGACATTGTTTCTGTTAAGCTCAAGTACAAGAAAACTCTTTCTAAGTGAGTTCCAAGAATATTTACAGAGGAACACAAATGCATATAAGAGCTGCTATGTTTGATCTCTATTATTAAAATGGTGATGATATTTTTTTAACTACATCATAACCAGGGATTAAATTTGAATTTCTCATTTACACACCTGACCTGAGACAAAATGGCAATAGATATCTCCAAACTACTCACACGAGGAATCTGTTTGCTTTATGACAACGCTCAACCAAACACTGCAGTACTGACATCTTTGTTACTAGATGAGTTTGATTAGGAAAATTCACCCCTGCCCCTCCTCCCACATCTTATAGTACTAAACTTACATGTTCAGACGTGGCTATCTCTTTTCAAAGATCAAGGAATTTTTTGGAAAAATGAATGGCAAAAGATGATGAATTGAAAAAAACAGCTGTTAATAAAACGGTTCTCACTTACAAATAACTTGTATATAAGAATGAATTGTATATCCTTAGTCCTAAAAACTGAACACACAAAACTTCTTGAATTAATCTTTATAATAAATAAAATATAAGAATAGGCAAGAATATCATAGAGGAATAAGGCAGTGTTTCTTCTATTCGAGAATTTGAGCTTCAATTAATATGTCACATATTTTTTGCTCGTTTATGGTGGTTTCCGTCCTCATTAGTCTTGTCAGCAGCTAGAATGGTTGTTAAATAAACACCGAAAGAGATGATCTAACTTGAATTTCTTATATTTTAACTCAAGCAACTAATGCAAATTGATCGGAAGAAACATTTTTAAGTACAGCAGTTTGAAAAATTATAGATACAGAATCTAAAAGTTTGATTAAGTTAGTTAAGTTAATCAAATCACATTACCAAGAAGGTTTATGTGCATGTGACAAATGAGGATGATGACTTAGTCACATCTTGTATTAAAATGTACAAATAAAGTGTTTATTGTGGAAAATTTGTATTTTCTTTCATTTGGTTAATATTTAGACAGTCAAAGTTCATTGTGTATTAATAATACTGCATGCATTAATTTGCAAATACTAAGTCAAACCTAAGGTATAACAATCAATTAGTTTTTACTGGCTGCTGATATTATTGGGTCAAAAGATTATCTTTGAGTCTTTGTTTTATTGAAAACTTGGTATGATAACTCTTTTAAATAAAAGGTTAATGTAGTTTGTTTTATTTGGATCTCATTAGAAGGTTTGTAACATAAGAATTTTACAAATGATTAACTGATACTATCCTGATTGATAAAGTACAAATATCTAATTATAACTAACATGTTACAACGAATACCCAAAAAGTAAGTTACAATGGCCTCTTAAGGATATACATCCAACCATTTGTGTTTTTATTTGGTGCCATACCTTAAACTACTTTTTGATATACTTTCTGCTACTATGGCACTTATCATGGCGACCAGATACTGTATCTATTTTCCTTAAAAAGATGTTGTCTACAATGTAAACTACATATTAACAGTAGATGTGTCCTCATTTCGTTAATTATTAATGAGTCAGCCAACAACGAAGGATTTCATATTTTGGCAATGACTACATAAATACTACGACATAGGATAGGGAAATAGTCTACGCTTTACGGGTGCTGTTCGTCACAAGTTTGACCCACAGCTATCAGAATGCGCTAGCAGCAGGTGCTTGACTGTACGCATCCCACTTGGTTGAGACTGTACAACTGTTGACACAGCATAGTCAGTGTTGTAAGTGAAGAGAAGTTAACTTATGTATTTATTCAATAACATCAATTACTTTAAAACAAAATTTAGATTATTTATAGTTGTAAGTCTGCGTTCTTACAACTTCATTACTATTTACCTGAAGGGTAGGGTACCAAATTCATTTGTACTAGCAGCTATTCATACAACGTGGTACAGGTTAACACAAATTATCTAGCCAGTCATAATTAAAACAAGAAATCTTCGTTTTATTATGTTATTAAGAAACAAAGACATTGATATCATCAAATTAATAACTTAAAGTCTAAATTTCAATCATGAGTGAATACGAATTATTACAACATGTAAAACAGTCCAAATGAAAGTTTTTTATATTTTAGTTCAATTTAACACCGATATTTCATAATGATTGTTTTTCTGTTCTTTGCACTTTACTCACGTGAAGCCAGTCCAATTCACTTTACATTCTATAAGCCCTCTCACCTCATCGCAACTATTTCACAATTACTACAAGTCCACCATTTTGTTGCTGATTTGAGTCTCTCCAGCCGTCAAGTCAACACGACTGTTCCCCAAGGTGGTTCCAAAAAGACTGGCTTAGCAACGCTTTCTTCTTGGTTGGAAAGACGCTCTCGCAAGGCATCATGGGATATTCTTGCTTGGCAAAGCTAATGCTCGCTGACTCATGGGAAGTTTTTCCAGGTCTCATATTTCCTTTATTCATGTCTGTTAATTTTTATCGGCGCGCACATTTCGAAATTTAAACTTTCAATATTATATTGTGACATTGTTTAAGAACACTTTACACTTTTCATTTATATATAATAATTATTCTGAATATTATTACTACATTAATATTACTTGTACTTTATTTAAACTTAATATTTATTACTTATTTTGGTTGGAAGATGTCCCATGCTTACAGAAACCCCCTCCTTCGAGATTCTCATTACGCAGAAATAAGAATCTCGAAGAAAAAAAACATGGAAGCTGGGACATTCCAACCCCTTGCCACCTTTTACGGAGAACAAGATTAGTTCTAATACAATTTTGAAGAAATTTAAATTTATTATTTAACAATTTTAACAGCCAAAAATATCAAAAAGTTATAACATCATCAATTTTAGTAAGCATTATTAAAATTTCAAAAACATAATAAATTCACTGCATTATTACAGATTTTTCAAAAACATCATCAATTATTTTCCAAAAACATCATAAGTTCTAAAAATGGTACATTCAACATAAACAGAAATCATTTCTCAACATGTTTTTAACAAAACATAATATTGTTCATGATACTTCAAACTACAGAAATCAAAAGTCAAATAAAATTCATATTACAGAATGTGATACAAAGTATATTATTCATGACATAACCAATATGAATTTTTTAAATGAATCAAGTAACACATCATATTACAAGGTATACAGCATAAAATCATTTTCAATGTGTAAACTAGTCATAACAGACAATATTAAAACATATAAGATGTGAACAAGTAGATAATTTTCAAATCATATCATAATGCAAATGATCTTTAAAAACACAAATTTGACATCATATAATTCATCATCAAAACATAATCAAATGTGCATAACGTAGCATCATTGTTAATTCATTATTATTTTACAACAGCAGAAGATTGTATAACATAGTACATGTGAACAACAGAAATAATCATCAAATCATAGACAAACAAATTTTTCAAAATTTTCATATCATAAACTCAACATCACATATCAGCATCATTTCAAAATACATCATTAAACATGTTCATTGACAAAATCAATTATTATTATTTCAAATCATCATCTTTTATGATTCACTTTTTCATCATTGCAATTTTTTATAATTAACTCTTTCATCATTATAAAGACACCTTTATTCATCATCACTGTTACATTTATTAAAATCACAATCATCTACCTTTATTATTATTATCACATCTTTTAAAAATCAAAATCATCTATCTTTATTATTATTACATGTTAACCAATTTATGAAACATATCACATTATAAAAAAATTTTAAAACATACAAACATTATTATTTTATGGCTAAAAAGAAGATTTCTTTTCCAATCAAAAAACCCATCCCTCAAATTCATAATTGAGAATTCATATTTCCCTATCATTTTTATCTCTTAATCAAATCATTTTATTATTATTATTTACCTAGGATTTCAGGAATCTATCTCAACTTCATCTCTAACAGTTATTTGGTACATTGCCTACTTTCATTTTAAAGAAAAAAAAATTTTAATAAATCAGTTCACCAATAAGACTCTCTTGTCTTATAAAAAAAATCATCAACCTCGTAGAATGAGAGTATTCCCTTTGGAATCTCTAAAAATTATTATCAAAGGATTAGCGTCCATTTTGGAACCCCTAATCAAATATATCATCGCAGCAAAATCGTAGAAAAACTCGTAGAACATCATTTAAAGATCTAGCGTCACATTGGAACCCCTAGTCTATTATTTATCGTCGAACCTCATCGCAGAACATCATCAACTGACCCCCTCAAAAACCTCATTACTCTTACTGATTTATTAAAACAACTACATATTATTATTTATTAACATTTCCTATTACCAAATACTAAATCACAATCCAAACTATTTATTATCTTCCTGAAATCATCCTCCTTACTAAAAATTTCATTAACATCATCTCAGCATCTCCTCAAAAAATTATTTATTATTCACTTTCCTTAAAACTCTACATCATCTATTTATTAATATTCATCAAAGTTTCATCAAAAACATCTCATCTTATTTAAAATATAATCACCACTGAATTATTTATTATTATCATTTAGCCATTTGTAAATCCTGTAATATTATTATAAGGTGTTTAAAGTTATATCTATGACTTTACCATTGTTCACTTAAGTTCTTCTGCTGAACTTTATCTATATTATTATTATTAAGAATCAAGTCAAGTATCTTAATCATTATCATTTATTTATTTACTTCTTATTTATCTAATGTATATAAAAAAATTATCAACCTAACCTGTACGTTTGCTATTATTAACCTAACCTATTCTATCGTTACGTTTTACACTTAAAATTACGTACATAACCTATAATTGGTTTTAGCATAATTAATGCTCACACACCCAGTCATTCTTCATCATTCAACATCATCCTGGTGTTTTCATTAATCATATCTTATTATATGTCAGATGTAAATTATGTTTATTATTATATAAATCTTATTTTTATTTGGAGTAGTCTTGGCTTCTATCCACTTTTCAACTCGGTTTAATTTAAAAAAATTTTTTATTCTGAAGTTATATATCATCTAATCATCAGTTTAAAGTTTCTTCTGATTCTATCGCTAAAAGGTTTATTTGTTATTGAAAATTTATGAGTTAAGTTAAAATATAGATATTGAAATTCTAAAATTTATCGATTTTCTAAAGTATATACTTTATAAATCATGTTTCATTTATTTAAATTTGCGTATTTGTTCTTTCCTCAAATACTAATTCTAAGTTTGGCCTAAACGGGTTTTAAGGCTCTAATCGTTAATTATGTTATACTTATTTAAGTTTCGTATTTGTTTGTGTACAAATATCAATTTCCAACACTGGCCTAAATGGGTTTTAAGCCTATCTTTAAATTAAATTTTATTTATTCAAGTTTCATATTTGTTTCTTTACAAATATTAATTTCTAAAACTGGCCTAAACGGGTTTTAAGCCTATCTTCAATTCAATTTTTTATTTATTCAAGTGTCATATTTGTTTCTTTACAAATATTAATTTCTAAAACTGGCCTAAACGGGTTTTAAAGCTTATAATCAATATTAATCTTAATTGTGTTTTACATTTAAACATATTACCATTTATTATTATTTTAATTTATTTTAGTTGAAATTTTAAAAATTTGTTTTAATTTTATCCATCAATATCTAATATTTAACCACTTGAACCATTCTCTACCATTTCTATGTCATTCTGATCATACTAATAAACACTTATGTCACTACAGAATTCATCTCCCTTTGGTCAAAATGAGTTTGAATATTCAATACCTACTTGGTTCAGTACGAACCCCACAATGACCTTAGGTTAATGAACCCCTGTGACACTGTTTGTTCCGAAGTTCTTTTTTGGTTCACTTATAATTTTATTTCAACCCATTAATATTAATCACCCCCTCAAAACATCGTACATTTTAAAATTATTTAATTTATGAATTTGGTAAATATGTCCTTCAGGATGCACCTTCCATTGGGTTGGTGAATATTTACTCTAGGTTGCTCCTCCTAATTTAGCCTAAACTGTCCTCGTTTTAGTTAATATAACATTTTATCATTTTAATTTAGTCTATTTATCTCAGGTTATACCTTAACTTATTCAGAAATTTATTTAGAAATCTATTTAGATTCTATTCTTTATGTAAAAACAACTTTATTCAAATTTACATTAAAATTTATTACATCTGCACATCCATTTATGATTAATTACGTTATCGTCCTGTCTGTTACATTATATTACTTTATTTTTAATTTTACTGTCTTCCTGATCAGTATTTCTTTTCTTTTTATGGTTTACACCCAGTCTAAACACTTTTTCCGCCATTAACTTTTTCTTATGGTTCTGGCCTAGTCTAACAACTTTGCTAACACTAAATTTCATCTTGTATTCCTGCCGTAACCTATAACTCGTCTTTCTAAAATACTCTTCATAATTGACCCCCTCTATACTCCTAATTTCCTTAAATATTCCCGTAGAATCAACTAATGTCTTTATAAATAGTTCCCCATAACACCCTTGTAGCCTAAATGTACCTTTCTCTAAATTTTCTTTTATGACAATACTCTTATTTACCTGATCCTGTCTTCTAAATTCATCCCTAATCTTTTTGATAAAAACTTCCTCATAACCCATTATCATATAACTACTACGTTTCTTTATCTTAACATCTAACTGTACTTCCACGTTCTCAAAATTATTGTTTATAAAATTCCTAACCTCAATTACATTGTATTTACTATTTACCTCAATATAGCCTAACTTACTCACATCAATATCTGTTTTTAATGCACTATCTTCTACTAAAACACTAACATCATTTTCTTTCTTTAACCCTAGTGTAGGCTCAACGTCATAATTACTGTTTTGTCTTAAAATTTTAGTTTCTTTGGATAAATTACAATCGGTTTTGTCTATTACTACATCTTGCTCATTACTAATTTCATTCTTAACATCTATATCAGACTTATTAATTAAAGTATCAAATTTATTATCCATTTTCTCTATAAATTGTTTACAGTTCTTTTCAAATTTTTTAAACTTATTATCACTGTCTACTTTATTTAATTTCATCTCTTCCCTTAATTGTTTAAAATTATTATCAGATTTTTCTTTCATGCTCATTAATATATCCCATATATCATTTAATGTTACCGGTTTTTCTTCTTTAGGCGACTTAACCTCTATTGTATTAACCTCCATTGTATTCTCAAGCTTACCGACCATGCTTGATTTGACTAACTTATCTTTATCCATTATTATCTGATTAATCCATTACTATAAAATCTCAATTATGTTTTCCTTATGTTTACTAATATCCCTTAATTATTAATCATTATTATTTTTAAAATTTAGAACTGTGTTATAACCATGTACCACGCTATAATCCTAACTGCTTTTTCGAAAAGATAAGTAGAATCGGGCGCCATTTTGTAAGTGAAGAGAAGTTAACTTATGTATTTATTCAATAACATCAATTACTTTAAAACAAAATTTAGATTATTTATAGTTGTAAGTCTGCGTTCTTACAACTTCATTACTATTTACCTGAAGGGTAGGGTACCAAATTCATTTGTACTAGCAGCTATTCATACAACGTGGTACAGGTTAACACAAATTATCTAGCCAGTCATAATTAAAACAAGAAATCTTCGTTTTATTATGTTATTAAGAAACAAAGACATTGATATCATCAAATTAATAACTTAAAGTCTAAATTTCAATCATGAGTGAATACGAATTATTACAACATGTAAAACAGTCCAAATGAAAGTTTTTTATATTTTAGTTCAATTTAACACCGATATTTCATAATGATTGTTTTTCTGTTCTTTGCACTTTACTCACGTGAAGCCAGTCCAATTCACTTTACATTCTATAAGCCCTCTCACCTCATCGCAACTATTTCACAATTACTACAAGTCCACCATTTTGTTGCTGATTTGAGTCTCTCCAGCCGTCAAGTCAACACGACTGTTCCCCAAGGTGGTTCCAAAAAGACTGGCTTAGCAACGCTTTCTTCTTGGTTGGAAAGACGCTCTCGCAAGGCATCATGGGATATTCTTGCTTGGCAAAGCTAATGCTCGCTGACTCATGGGAAGTTTTTCCAGGTCTCATATTTCCTTTATTCATGTCTGTTAATTTTTATCGGCGCGCACATTTCGAAATTTAAACTTTCAATATTATATTGTGACATTGTTTAAGAACACTTTACACTTTTCATTTATATATAATAATTATTCTGAATATTATTACTACATTAATATTACTTGTACTTTATTTAAACTTAATATTTATTACTTATTTTGGTTGGAAGATGTCCCATGCTTACAGTGTTGTCAGTTCGTGCGCTGAGATAAGCGATTCTCGACCTTCCCTCGCATCTCTGGTCCCATATGTGGCATCAGTGCGCAACTGAAACATTGTTTGACCGTAGAGCCACCTAGCGCCAGTCACATGAACTTCTAGCAGAGTGACAGCTCCACACCCTAGCGGGTATTGGTCAACTCAAGAATAAGCATAGAATATTTAACATGGCCATGTCGTGTCTTATAGTATTTATGTAATCATTGATTTTGGTACATAGAGTTTGGTACAAAGTGTAAGAGGAGGGGATCAAATCGTTTTCAGCAGAAGGTCATAAGAGATGTTATGTTTTGGTGGCAGGGCGTTGTCATGAATCAGGACAACTTTCCGGGTAATCACGCCACGTTGCTTATTCTAGATCACAATTTCTTAAGCCTTTAGCAATAGACACCTGCATTGATTGGAGCCTTGGAACTAGAAACTTAACCAGAACTCTTTGTCTGTCCTAAAACATAGATATGATTTTCAAAAGTAGAAAGTTTGATGGTGATGAATTGTGCCTTGCCCCTATGGTAATTGCTTTAATTAGGGGTTGGCTATATATATATATATATATATATCTCAATTTAAGAAGTCATCACCTTGCTTAGAATATTGTATCACTGTTCTTTTATTTTATTTTGTGTTGTTGATTAAACATCTTTGGCACTCAGCCTGCACAATTTCAGATATTGCAAATTCTCAGGCATATTTTGAAGAAGAATTGAATGTGAAATTAGTGGGTAATGCTGGAATGGTGAATCATCTGTTTCCTTTAATCTTATCCTCAGCTCTATACATCTACTCTTCATTTAGTGAAGATTGTCTCCTTCATTTTTCATTATGCACATTCTTTTGTCCTAAATTGAAAAATTACACTCATCGCTGTATCATTTAACCACACATTGCATGTTCTGCATAAAAGTGACAATTGATTGTGAATATCAGCCGAAATAATATTCCTCACATTCAAGAAAGGGATCGCAGATTGCAATTCAAATCTGGTAGGCATCTCGATTGTCTTAAGCAATATAATATACACCATAATGTGTCAAGCTGCTCTAATGTCTGAAAATGGTATCAAGGCCTTTAACGAATTAATTAACTTGTCACCCAAGCACGAAATCGCAAACACAATAGCAATATTTAATAACTAAACTTACTTTTGGGTATCCGACATATATTTTAACCAAATTCCTAATAAATGCACCCGGAAAATAATCATTTCATATTAATTGTTATTTTAAATAGGTTAGTTTTTGCTTTGTTTAATTTCATAAGTCTTTGTGTAGTTTGTAAATGGATAAGACATACTATTTGGCTCCTTATAGTAAGTTTATATCTATAGTATGAGATATTCAGAAATAAAATTCAACTTTTTGTTCCCTAATCTCTCAATCTCTTTATCTATAAAAAGTTTGAAATGAAGCTTTGTAACTTACATTCACTTTGTTATTTTCAGGAGTCGCACTACAAGAGTCTCCTATTGGTTTAGCAGCATATATTTTGGAAAAATTCTCTACATGGACTGACCCTAAATTTAAGCAACTGCCGGATGGTGGTTTACAGAAAAAGTATGATTTGACTAATCTCCTTGACAATGTTATGATCTATTGGGTGTCAAATTCCACTACAACTTCAATGAGGCTCTACAGCGAGACAATGAGTTTTGAACACAAAAAAATTGGCTTAGACAAGTAAGTTTTAAAAATGAACATTTAAAATTCATGCTATTCTGTCTAGCACATTTTGCCAGTACAGTATTGCATCCCTTGTCTATGTCTCGGAATATGTTTAATTTAGCCTGATGTTTGTCTGTCTGGCTGACCTTTATGATATTCATAATATTATTTTTAAATATCAACTTACAATTGTAAAATTATTATGGCCCATCTTATTTTAAGAGACTTTGTGTTGTATAATCAAATATATTAAAAACAGTGTATTACATTTCCTACACTTTCAAATAATTATTGTAGAAATGTTTGCTTGTACCCTACAATATTAAATGATCCTGGAGCAAACTCAGCATTTCTTACTCAATGTTTATTGCATAACTGAGTTCCAAGTCATCCTTTAGAACAGTAGTTTGCTTCTACAAATCCTCTACATCTATATCTATCTCTAAATCCGATTTAAGGGATTTCCAATTGCAGCACTCAGATTTTCCAGGAGGTGTCAACCCCAATCGTCCAATTAATAATATCAAATGTTTCCAATCCAACAATGTAATGATTATCACAGAAGAATGTAGATATTCAATATTGATTTGGTGATCCTGGTAAACTGTACAATTTAATGGAACAGAATAATTATGTTATACTCATATATCAACTGTATGTAATTTTATGGTTTTCCAATGTCTATAGTTTACAATTACAACCTGTGGAAAATTCAACTTGCAGTGACATAATTTAACTTCACTAGCAATAATCAAATAAATATATCATATTTCCCTATTTTAATTTCATTATTTCTACAATTAAGAAAGTTTTATGTACCGGTAACCCATCTTCAACTTATTAATATTATTATCTAATGATATATGATATTATTTAATAATACAGAGTGATTCAGAAAAAACTTTTACCATTTTAATTTAACATTAAACTTTTTTTAAGGACACAAATTACATAAAGTTTAGAAAATTTCTGGATTTGAGTTTGGTGTTTGGAACATTCCAAGTAAGCCAACAAGGGAACTGGAAACAAGTAGTTCCCTCTGTGGGGATAGTGGAAAAAGAAAATGGTAAATAAGAAGTCCTTTTGGTGTTTCTGAAACTAAACATATTATTTGTTTAAAAATTGATTATTAATACACATACATTATTTCATTATCTTTAATTATATCATGTTAAAAATAAAAAGAGTTATTTTGTCTTGAAGAGACTAAGTTTTTTGTAAATGATTCTACTTTAAAATTAGTTGCAACTTTTAATCATTAAATTTTTATATGGGTATCTTTATCTCATATTTTGTAATTAATTTATTATTAAGTTAGAAATTTTCTATTAAAACTTTAAGTTAGACGCTCTTAAGAATACTTATTACATTTTAATTTATTCATGAAACAAATTTTTAACATATTTTAATCATAATTAAAATTTCATCATTAGTACTTTTGTACAACGAAAACAAAATGATATTGTCTGTTATTTGTGTTACCTCATTGTAGCATTTCCCAAAGTAGACTTCGGTTGTAGCATGAAATTCTCGTCCTGTAGGTTGAGGTTCGCCATAGTCCACATTGCATCTAAGTTGTCTCAGATTTCAATTTAATATACGTGATTTTCGCACATCTTGGCTCCACTAATAAAACAAAGTTTATGTTTTAATATTCAGAGTCTCTCAGATTAGAAATATTGTTTAAATCGTCCATATTTCCAACAAAGTCTAAATCACACCATGTGCTCAGCTTTCACCAACAAAGACTAACCACTTTACAAACGAAAAATACGTCTGTCCATCTCCGACATTGTCCAGTAACTGATTCTAATATTAACTGACTTCAAAACTATTAGTATTTTACATTGTTTATTATATAAAAATCACTTTAATACAAATTCCATTGTCCTCGGACTATTTCGTTCACTCTGATTCTACTAGGTTTTGCCACAGGTGAATAAAATCATCAAAGTCTTTTAATCTTTCTATCTCAAACTCTTTTACCTACTAGCTTTATATTTTTCAGTTTCATTTCTCTCCAATGTTTTGTAAGTCTATGTCCATTTTGTGTTTATTTATATTCTGTATTCTAGCTCCTATATATTAAATTCAATGTAGATTTCATAATCTTTATAGTTTGTAGCAATTTACAATTTTGATGATTTGTTGTTATGGGTCTATTATCTATTTTATAATCATGTTCATCATTATCAGTTTTTTCTTCAAAAACAATTGTCCTGGTAATCCTTTATATCAAATTTTTCTTCTAAGATCTTTCACATATGATAAACTGTCTGTTTGTCTCTTAAATACTGTAACTTAGCTGATTATCTTTTACACATTGAACAATAATAGACTTTGCTTTACAATTATTGTACTTATTAAGTCTACTACTTTCTCATGTTTTTGCATATTATAACTCTCCATGTTCTACAAGAATTATTTCAATCCTATATTTGCAATTCGAGTTTAATGTACAATGACATCTGTTGCCAGCTGTTTTGAAACTGGCATGAGTTTTTTTTTTAAAGATTTGATACAGTTTTATATAATTTGAGTGTTTAATAAATATTTAATGTAAAATTAAAATGGTAAATAATTTTCTGGATAACTCTGAATATTGTAATATAATATATAGCCTACATATGGTAATATGGTATTAATAATAGGGTACGTGAATAATTTACTAATCTACAGTAAATAAACAAGATACAGCCTATTTATTAATATTATGATTAAATTTATTAAGACAGACTTATTAATAATTTGACTTATGGATTGGATAATGTATTGGACAGGTCATACTTCGAAATCTATAAAAATGATTGGTCATACATTGGACTCTATTATTTGATATACAGACAATTAGATTTCATTGTGTGTCTTACTTTATATATTCATAAAGACAATTTTCATTACTGTTGAGACCGATGGTTCTTGGTGGAATTCCATGTTTAAAGATAATAAAACACAATTTTTTATTTTGTACTATCCACTTTTTATTAGTCTAGCCAACCAATGGTTTTGCCTGCTAAGGCATTACGAGGCTGTCAATGCCTTAGCAGGCGAAACCATTGGTCGGCTAGACTAATAAAACGTGGATAGTACAAAATAAAAAATTGTGTTTTATTATCTTATAAAGACAATTATTAATTTACTTTAACATTTACTAATATACATATACTTATGCATATTTCACTGCAAAGGTCAAGAACTAATGTTGTTACTAGAATACCTTAGTAGTTAATGTAAAGAAAATTATGGAAGATAGAGTATCTTTTATATGTTCCCTGAGTAAAAGCACAGTTTCAAAGCCAACACTATTAGAACTTTAACCATCATCAAACAATCTCATAAGGTACATTGTAACCTTAAAATGAGTGTTTGCTGGGTGTGATAAACAATGCCGTGTTTTTCTAATTATTAACATAACTTTAAATTTATTACAAATAAATTTTTGTACTAAAAAGTAATATTACTTCCAGGTAACTTTTATCCTCTTGATACTATTCTTGTATGGATTCTGTTATGTATTCAACAGTACAGTAAAACATATTTAGTCTATCTTTTTTAAATCTAAACTCAAATTAACCAAAAATGTAAATGAAGGTTTTGTGTGAATTAAGCAGAATGATTACTGCTGTGTAAAATGTACATAGAAATAACAGTGAGAAAAACAAATAGAGGAGATTTCAAATAAATAAGCATTATATTATACTCGTAGTAAATCA
The DNA here is from genome assembly GCA_963513935.1 of Aphrophora alni. Taxonomy (NCBI): domain Eukaryota; kingdom Metazoa; phylum Arthropoda; class Insecta; order Hemiptera; family Aphrophoridae; genus Aphrophora; species Aphrophora alni. The sequence goes on along the minus strand of OY740766.1, from coordinate 117,712,100 downwards.
AGTTTTCAATTAAATTTCTTAAAAGCCCAAACAATATGTCAGCTACAATTTATAGATAAAAATCAGTAAAAATCTAGATTACTGATAACAAACTATTTTCTCCCAGATAATATGAAGTGTAGGTAAAAATTATTTTATCCAATATCACATAATGTTCATGATTTAAAAAATAAAATATTTGTTGGTTCTATTTATTCTGTCCACAATATATTAAAATCATTTTTATCTCTATATTTTTAACCTGAAAAAAAAATCCTTGGTTTATTAAAATTTCTCATATTTTATATAAATAAATAAACCTCTCCTACATAGTGCTTATATTTGGAGTTTTATAATTTTAAAGTTTACCTTTTGTTATTTGATACTAAGTTTGGTAAATTAATAAAGCAAATAATGTTGAACATGAGAAAATTATCTAACATGTTTGTTTTCTTTCAGTGTACCCGTAAATGTTCCTACAGTTTGTGCTCGTTTTCCACACGAACTTTTAACTTACCCAAAATCAGTTCTAAAACTGAAGTACAAGAACCTGATTAAAGTCACTGATATGAAGGAAGGAGGTCACTTTGCTGCTTTTGAACAACCCAAGTTGCTTGCTGATGATGTATGGGAAGCAGTTAAATTGATGCTTGAAAATGAAAACAAGCCTAAACAATAAGAAAATATGAACATATAGTTGAACTTCAGAAAGCTCATTGAGTATTGACAGTCCGATGTTCTTTTGTTGATAAATTATGCATGTTTTACCTTCAGGTAGAATATGTAAATGTTGTTTACAGATCATTTTGTATAAATCTTGTCAAACAGTGTAGAAGCTGGTAAATTAATAAACTAAATTTATTAATACTGATTAAGGTTAAATGTGTTTATTCTCCAATGGTTAATATATCTATGAAGTTAAGTTGTGAAATATATGTAATAATTGTAAATTAACAACTCAAACAATATTACTATGTGGAAATTTATGTGACAGGTGCTATTAATTTCAAATAATTTGACTGAAACAGAATGATATCTTGCCATTGAATAAAAATTATATATTACTTTATTGGGTGCTTTGTACATTTTAACATTTACTCTTAAATGACTTTATTAATGTAACAAAATTTGGTACTTTCTTTTTGTTAAATGGTAATTTCTTTAATTTCCTCCTACACTAGAATACCTCCTATTAAGCCTGTTTACCCTCACACCAACCAACCCTTCTTTCCAAGACATGATCTATTTTCTATCTGATTTTTTTCAATCATTTATCAAACAACATTTTTTTTTTTTTTTTATGTATGAGAGAAATCATTTAGTAATATGTAGTAGTCAGATTATTTTCAGAAGGAGTTACAGAAACAAAATATTACACTCAATAAACTTCTAGATAAAATTTAGGCAAGTATAGAGATGAGTATTATCTTCTCAATGTTTTGTTGTTATAATTTAAGAACATTTCTTTCCTTTCTTATTGATAAGTAAATATTGTTACATTGTGCATTTTATAAGTACAAAAGATTAAATTTAATTGTCTATTGTAAAAACATAATTTCAAGTACACTTTGTATATATATTTCTATACAATAATGTTTTAATATTTTCATAAATAAATGTATTGAAATTTATTATTTTAATATTATTAAATCACCTTATATGTATCCATTCGATGTAAACGTTTGTAACTAGTTTTATTTATTTTTCTCCTAGGAGAACTTTGTGAAACTGATAAGACTGAAACTTTATGATTCAGCGCATGTATACAAACGCATTGATTTTAAAATAATAATAAATCACAACTTTAGGTTAGAGTATAATAGGACACACATAGTCGATTAGTTTAGATTTTGTATGTATAGGCTTACCTTGGAAAGTAGTCCTTGGTATTACCTAGTAGTAGAAAGTGAACAGTGTTTATAAAATATTTCACAACTTCAGTGTATTTTGTGTCTTTTCCTATTTGTGTACTACTAGGTAATACTAAGAACCACTTTCCAAGATAAGTCTGTGTCTCCTATCCATAAAAAAATCTAATATTACAACTTTTTTAGTTTTACTATTAAAATTAACATTGGTTCATTTGTCCTAGATACCAAATTTGTTTTTTAGACGTTATAAATCCCAATTATTAAAACAGGTGTAATGTGGAAAAAATATAACAGTAAATATTGATAGGAAAAAATTATTTCCATTCAAATACAAGGAATATTTACAACTTTATAGGTAATAAAAATTTATTGTGGAGCTAGTAAGGTCTAGTGGGAAGATGGGAAGAGATTGATTTTACAGATGATCTCTGCTTTTTGTCCCATAAATATGATGACATGAAGAAAAAATGATATAATCTTATAACTAACAAACAACATAAAAATGATGACTGTAATATTCATCCATAAAAAGTTTCCATGTGAAAGTTGTCAGATCTAAGCAATAATCTATCTCTATTCATGAATTGTCTCTAGCTTAATAGTTGACAAGCAAGAAAATTCATTTTTGTAGATGGTTAAATCCAAAATCGACTGAATACATATAACCCATATGAAAATGATCAATAGTATAAGCTTTAGTGTTTCTTGGAAACAAAACATAAACAGCTCTGGCAATCTATTATTTGGAAACTTGTCACTGAGGATATGGTGAACATTCAGTCTGAAATGTGGGCCCCACCATGCTGTTGAAAATCAAATTTATGTAAATTTCTTATACAACTTCTTCAGTTTTAGGGAAGTGTATAATCTAATATGTCTAGAATTTTTTACCAGAAATTGTTGTTTTAAATATCTTTAATCATTTAAAATTTGTTTGCATACTTAATTTGCAAAGTGTTAGGATGATCTTAAGGGTTATATTGATATCTATTTTGCATTATTTATAAATATAATTGTAAGAGTTTGTAAGGGGGTATTTTGAATATAATCTTTGAGAAGCTTCAAACTTTACCAGTTAAAAAAAAAAAATTTTTTTAATAAATGAGTGATACTTTTTAAATGGCTAATATGTTCTACATACACACTGGAAAACTCGTTATACTGTTAACTATCAATTTAAAATCCTCTTATAACATAACATGTTCTAGATGGTAGCCATCGAACTGATTGGTGGTGCCAGTGCTCTTAAAAATGCAAAGTACTTAATGTGGATCTTCAGGTCACTGTTTGGTTACGGTCATATACAAACATAATTTTGATATGTTTCTGAACATTTTACATAAACAATCATTTAATTTATTATGGAAAATATGTTGATATGTAATAATCAACCTTTTAAGAAAACCTTGTTTAAAAACTGAAACAAGCCTGACAGTACAAATCAATCTTGATAGTTAAGGATGTTCATTAACAAGATAAAATTGCAGTCCTCAATCTTATTACTATCTTATTGAAATAAACTGATGTAGTTAAGCGAGAATTTGTTACTAACATTAACATTATAATTTGAAGAAACCACAAATTTTAATGGTACAATAATAGTATCCATTGATATTTATACATGAATAGTATGGAAATCATTAAGCTGAAATAGTTAAAAACAACCAATCATAATGATTTTTTGATTTTTATGGATTGGGAGTTTTTCAAAATTTGTCCAATGCATCCATTGGAAAATAAGTACTTATTTCTCAGTGTTACATGAGAAAAACGTAACTCTATCATAAAAAAATAACTCATAGTCCACAGCTTAACTTGGTCCAAATAAATATTCTTGTATCTTTAACTTTATTCAACAAAAAACTTGCATTTCTTCTTACTACTTTGTGTAGTTTTTTTATTACATGGTTTTATTTGAAAAAATATGAAGACTACAAAACTGCATAAATTTTTTTTTTAAATCATCCCCCTTTCGTTAGTGTTCATTTTTAGTACTTAATTAAAGGTCCCTGTTCTAAATTCTTGTAAAATTAGGGTATTTAATATAATAATAATTAACTTGTAAGTTCAGAATCAATTAATTGTAGTTCAAACATATCTTATCTTCTGTAACACCTGTTAAAAAAAAATAGAAAGTTGCAAAAGTAAGTTAGCTTTCTTATGTTTATAATCTTAGGCTTTCAATGTCCCTTCTCCTAATCCCTCCCATATTTCAAATAGGCTAATGCATAATGAACTTAAATAAATGTTTCTAAGGTGGATAGCAGCACATTACATACTTGGATAATAATGTGTTTCTTGTGTAAACTTAAAGTTGAATCTAACGTGCCAAAAACCGGTTTCATTCTACCTTACTAATTAGCAACAAGCCGGATACAAAACAGTTACCTGTCTGCCGGTTGCTTCCTTTACCTGATGTCTCTTCTAAAATTATTCTCTTATAAATGAGCTGTTCTTTGTCCAATGCCAAGTTGGATGGTAGAACCGGAAAGGAAATGCCCGATTTCATAAAATAACATTGTAATACTTAACATTCTAATATCAACAACTAATTCATAGCAAGATGTTATAAGGTAGATAGTATTTTGATAAAACTTGCCACAATTACTGAAACCTTGAACAAATATTTGACTAAATTTCTGAATTTTCTCTTTCCACTAAATAATGTAGTACATTAATAATTAATTATTGTCTATTATTTTAATGATCATTACTTTATATCAGTCTAATGAAGAGGGAGAAGTAGTGTAAAACTAAACTACAACAACCGGTGTCGAACCTAACCTAACCTTTGACAATTCACAAGAGTCCGAACCGCAGCAAAATATTACCAATGCTCTACCAATTACTTGAACCCACTCTTTAATTAGGCTTGCATTTCTGTCCGTTTTAATTATAGTAATTAGCAAATTAAAATTTTTATCTTCAGCTGAGTGTTAACTGCTTTGATGCTCTTAAAGAATAAACAAATGCTGCACTTAATTTGTCACGTGACTTTCAAAAACCCTGCTAGTTTCTAACCTTACCTTTACCTTCAATCACTTCGCTCGTGCAGATGATGTCATCCTTCGCATGTCGTTCTCAATTACTATAAAAGATTAAAGATCAAGTCTATAAGAAATTAGAGTTTCTCTCGATATAAATTTGATATTTAACAATAAATTAAAAATACGGTTTTAGAATCGTAAGGTCTGACAGCCATCGCTGAAGATTTTATTGGGAGGAAGGGAGAAAAAAAAATTAAAATGGAGAAAAATCATAGAGTGGGTGAGGAAAAAAGAAAACATGAGTATTGGAGATAGAAAGAGAGAGAGAGAGAGAGAGAGAGAGAGAGAGAGAGAGAGAGAGAGAGAGAGAGAGAGAGAGAGAGAGAGAGAGAGAGAGAGAGAGAGAGAGAGAGAGAGAGAGAGAGAGAGAGAGAGAGAGAGAGAGAGAGAGAGAGAGAGAGAGAGAGAGAGAGAGAACGGAGAAAGAATACAATAGATTAAAATAAATAATTTTGAGGCGAAGTTAAGTACTCTCTTTCATTTAACTTCAACAATAACAAAAATACTTTTAAACTTAAAACATAATAATCAAAATATAAAACATATAATAATTACAAAATATAAATTGTACTTACTTATAAATTAAAGTTACAAAAAATCAAATAAAACAGTAAATATATGCAAAATCTAAATAAAATTGTCGACTTATTTGTAAATTTAGTTATACAAATAAATCAAAAATAATATACTATAAATATAAATAACTAAATTAACAGATATTTCTGATTGAGAAGAATACACACACTCGCGCGCGCGCGCGCCTTCAAACTACTACCTTGAAACACCCAGACGCCACGAACTACTAAACACTATCATGAACGAAGAGAGAAAGGGGAAAGAAAAGAAATTAAAATAAAGGGAAATAATTGAGAGAGAGAGAGAGAGAGAGAGAGAGAGAGAGAGAGAGAGAGAGAGAGAGAGAGAGAGAGAGAGAGAGAGAGAGAGAGAGAGAGAGAGAGAGAGAGAGAGAGAGAGAGAGAGAGAGAGAGAGAGAGAGAGAGAGAGAGAGAGAGAGAGAGAGAGAGAGAGAGAGAGAGAGAGAGAGAGAGTGAACTGGAGGAAAAGATAGATAAAGAAATAGAAAATAAAAAACTAGAAAAGAGAGAGAGGCAAAGGAAGAATCAGAGAGAGAAAGAGATTAGGAATCTTTTGACTTTGCGCCTTCAATTCGTAGCTATGCAATTTACATTTCCTCTTATGAAAATTTAGTACAGTCCTGTTTGTACATACTGTATTAACTTTGGTTATTAAATTATTTGCCGTGAGGTTTTAAATTAATTATCTTTATACTATTTGTTGCAATTAATGGGTCTACGTTAACAAAATATAAAGAAAGTCGATACGTGTGTGTAAAATAAATCGATTTTGAAATGTTCATGAAATACTAAAATGGTTGGTAAAGTCTGTGAAATTGGTGTCTCTATCCATGTATATATTGTGAACTACAGTATAGCTGCTTAACAGGTTTTATTAAAATGTGGTGCATTAAAGTAAAATATTCAATTAATCGATAGTTGATTAATAACATTAATTATTAATTGTTAGAAAGGGGATTAAGCAATCAAATCCCAATTACCTCATAATTTTATTAAAAGAAAAACAAAATAGTATCATTCTCTTAATTAAGTTCAATAAATTTGTGTTCTCTATGTTTCCTCATTGAAATGGGAATACCCTGGTCGTTAAATGAAGTTTTTTACAGAGGTCCGCTGAATCCAAAACAAGTGGTTTTTGGAATTATGTCTAATAATGAAATATGTTCAATATTTGTGTCCATATTTCAAACTTTATACTTGTAAAGAGTGGTAAAATAAACCTGAATAATAAAACCCGAATACAACTTATTACAATAGCCAAAATATATACATAGTTATACCATTTTCATTTATGATTACGTAGGTGTTCCCCACCAATCTCCACACATTTTTCTAATCTTTTCTGATATTTTGCTATTACTCGACGGATCATACTCATTGGTATTGCAGTAACTTCATTCAGTATGCAGTTCTTAAATCGGCAATGATGTGAGGTTTTGTAACAAAAACTTTGCTCTTAAGGTAGTCCCACAACCAAAAATTACAAGACGTTAGATCCGGAGACTCCATCATCACCAAAATGTGAATTAAGATGTCCCGGAAATAGTATTCGCAAAACAGTCATCGACACATGTGCCTTGTGCGCAGTCGCTCCATCTTGCTAGTACCATAAAGATTCCAAACTGTTTTAATCGTGGAACAGAAAGTTCTGGATCATTTCCACGTATCTTTCTTTATCAACGTTAACTTTTGCAACATTTCGGTTTTCAAAAACAAGGCCTAATAACTCCAAAACCTGCCACAACCACAACATACAGCCACTTTGTTGCTATGTAGGGGTCGTTGATGGATTGCCTTGGGATTGTCTCTTAACCAGTAACGACAATTTTGAGTATTTCCAAATACTGTAGCTCAAAATTAGTTGAATCAGGGATTATTAAACATTGGAAACTGCTTTCTTCACTAATGAGCTGCAATAATCTTTGACAAAAATAAGACATGTTTAGGATTTGCAGGATTGAATTTTTCTGCAACTGCAATCTTGTAGGAATGAAAATTCAAATCAAAATGTAAATTTCGTTGTAAACTTGTCTATGAAACTCCTAAGGCGGCAGATTGTTTCCTGATTGATAGGTTTGTAGTACAGATATGTGCATATTTTCGACATTGTCTGAAATACGTACAGACCCAGTCCTACCAGTTGGTTTCATTTTAAATACAGATGCATTATTTATGATATTGTCCACACACGTTTTAATAGTATTCCGACAAGGAACAGCCACATGACGAGGAACAGGAATATTGTTACGAAAACAAAATAAAAACTCTCGAGCATCAGTTATATAAAAAACACGTAATTACGATTTTCTAAAAATCGGCTCTCTTGATTTTGAATTCATTTTTTTCTAAGGATCTGACCTCAATAAAATATATTGATCGCCATATCTCCAAAAATGACGGTTCATAAGTTATCGGTAAAAAAAAGGCCATGGAATTGTTATAAAATACTTAATTAATCAAAATCAGCTCTACCGATATCATTCATAATTTAAAGAAATTAAAAGATTAATGACAGAAACCCGTGTGGAAAATAGCAAGTAAAAAAACAAAAACAAATCACACTTCAGGAAAAACTGGCAAAAATCTAAATGAACCTTGAGCCCAGTCATTATAAGATCGATTTTAATCTAACACAATTTAGGCTGAGGAATTGCTTATACAGAAACCAAGCAAGTTTAGCCCCTTATGTAATATATCAATAATTTTTCAAAGACGGAGTCCTTTTGTTGATTGACAAGTACTCGGATGATATTTCTGGTATCTAATTAGTGTTGGTTTTGGGGATGGTTGAGTGACTAAGTTTGTTCAACCGTTGATTATAAAAAAGCACCAAGACAAGAAATTGTGTTTATCAGTGTTTACATTTGATAATTTTGACTTTTAATATCTGGGGAATTTATTTATAGGCTTAACATTTCAATAAAAACAGTTTAATTTGACTATTAGGTTTAGTTCAGTTTTGTTTTTCTCTGTTAATTGTTCAACAGATTTTAATAGTTCCGGGACTTTTTGTTACATCACATGCAACGGTCTAGTCATGGTAACAAACACAAAACCTAGCACATTCGCTTCTAAATATTTTTCTCTTCTCTTCATTTTTTGTTAGATAGTTATATTATAATGTATCATTAAATAAATATAACAAAAACAAATATCATCATATTTGATAACCCATTGATAACATAGCTGATAATACAACAACGATAACTTAAGGGTTCCATTTTTTGTACGAACGTGACTCTCTCCTTTCTTGTTTCACACGACCACTGGTAATTCCGCCAGAGCTCAGCACTAATCTTCAATCAGTTCTAAAGTTTTTGCCCTTGCCCTTGACCGTTAGTTAGGTTATGTCTGTAGACTTACTAACTGCTAGTGCACAGTGTAGGTAATAGTATTACTTGATATTAGATAGGTAAGCCATTTAAGAATAATTTCATGCTACTTTTAGATCAGTGTCAATATAAATGTATATGTTTAACTATGTCTTTTAGAAATGGAGGTACCGTTATTGTGGGGCCATCCATGTTATACAGTTATGTCTTAGTATTTAATTTTGTAAACCACTATATCTCACGAATACACCTTGTGATTTTAATCAAATTTGACAAGAAAATAGTTTATTTTTATACTTTTCGACTATTTTCATAATTATAGGTACATCTTGGACGGGCTTATCTGTTTCAAAATTTCCTTCCGTTGCTTCTGTCATCGTGGTGAAGTACGAGATCGTGAAATGTGCATAGACCATATCATCTAAAACACTTAGACATTCGAAATTAATATTTACGGCACCTATGTAAGATTTAGTGGTGGAAATTAGTTTTGTTTACCATTATCTTGCACAAGTTTGTTAACCAGCAAAATCGTTTAGAAAGTTTCAAAATGCCGGATGTTTTGCAATATTTCAACGTATTAAATGAAGTGAAATTTTAAAGTTTGTGGTATTAATTTTAATTTTGTTGATACAAAATGACAAAGTTACAGCTAAATATGAAATTTCGGAATCGTAATTATATATTTAAGCTAGAATATAGGCGACAGTATGTCCATAAAATACACGGAGAAAATTTAAATGTGAATTACTTACGTAAATATGGTACAAGGGTCGTATAAACAAATTTATAAATTCGAAAATGGATAATATAGGTCATTCAGTTCGGTCTTGGTTAAATGGTTTTTTTATACCTTTTGTTTATGTAACGTTTTACTAGTATACAAAAAGCTAACACTTGATTGGAGTGTGTTTTCAAAATGGCAGCCGCTTAAAATGTTTACTACGGAAGATTTCAAAAATTATAAACTTTACAAAAAATTTACGAGAGACGAATAATACGTTATTGATACAAAAAATAAGTTTTAATTTCTTGGCAATTGATTACAACACCCGTGAATTTATGATTTTGAATTTTTTATTTGCGGAGGATAACCTATATTTACCTAAAAACAATAGGGCATAACTTCTATCATAAACTAGTAGGTTTTGTGCTAAATTAACAAGAAATCATTAGTTTACACTGATTTGATCGATAACAGGGTTATTCTTTGATCCACAATAAGATAATATCAACGTATTTGTTGTATAAACGGCAAAATATGGTTTATCTTGTAGATTTTTTGAATTAATAGTTTTCGAGATACATTTTAAAAATCACAGAATATCTGTATCACAACCGAACTCATAAATGTCGAAGTAATAATTTTATTTTGTTTTTTTTTTAAACAAACAGAACGCTTCAAGACATATATTTGTAGGGGAGGGTTTTTATTCATTTTTACTTACATCAGATTTATACATTCTTCAAGTTTTCTCCGTGCATTTCTGGAATATCATCTACGATAAAAGTATAAAACTCGGATGAAAATTGTGAAAAGTAGATAAATAACTTTACTCGAGTAAATAGTCATAATAATAACTTTTTTATAAATAATCAGAATATACTATTTATTTAGGAGCGTTTAGTTTTGAGTTCAATTTTTAATTTATCACGCATACTACGATTGTTCAAAAACAGTTATGAGTTTTCAGAAATATTCGTTTGGAAATCTTCCAAGTTCAAACAAAATGAAGCAATCCCTTAGGGTTTAAACAGATATACCAACTATGATCAAAATATTGTCATTATTTTACGTTTTCCTAAAAATCACAATTTTGACAATAGTGTGCTAAAATATAACAAAAAATTCTATTATCCCCATTATTATTGGTTTCAGATTTATCAGTAAAAAAAGTAAAAATTAAAACCGAAAGCCATCATATAAAATCTTATATTGCAAAATTAGTTGTAAAAGATTAGCCAAAAATAGTTTTATTGTGAAAAATAAGAAGGTGTATGACAAACGAATGACCCAAGCCGAAAGTTAGAAGCAATTATTGTGGTTCGCAAATATTTGGGCTGTACAGTCACAATGAAAACCATAACTGTACAGTCACCGCCAATCGGAAATGATCATGACACAGTAAAGACAGATGGACTCAGCCCTCGTGTGAAATCTGAGAGACTTCAAGTCGTTTCACAACTTCAATTGTAATTAATTATTACCACTTTGCACACACGTTGTACAATATAAATTCTGCACCTTCCACAAAATCTCTTCCTCTGAATTTTATCGTGATTTAACATTACAACTTTTACAAATCTCACGAGAATTATATAGTCGCCCATATGAAAGCTTAAAAGTAAACAGTGCACAAAATTGTACACTCCCCTATTGGAAAAACCGAATAAATATGAATCGTAGTGGAAATAAACCATGGACACTGTCTTCGCGAATTTGGTTAAATTGTGCCAAAAAATAGCACATTTTATTTGTTTTATCGATATCTTGGATTATATTTTTTAAAAATGTAAAAAATATGGTCAACATATGCTCACAAACCGAATTTGATTAAAGTCGGTTTATGCGTGTACGCTGTAGAGCACTTCACATAAGACAGACATTGTTAAAAAAAATATATATATATATGGGCGCAAGAGACCTGAAAACGAATAATATATCCGCAAAAAACTAGAAACAACTTTTTTGACACATCGCATAACTTTTCATATATTCCTTATATGCAGCAAAGCAACATATTTTTATTTTCTGATTTACACTAATTTTTAAGCTTTAAATCTATAATTTGTCCGGCTTATCATGGCCCCTGAAGTATTAAAAGAAACTTCCCAACCCAAGCGCAATCACAGTCCTACTAACCTGGCTGGTCTGTGTCATCTATTTGGGCATCCCTACTGTACCATAACCGGTTTTCCTATTTCTTGTTCGTTCATTTTCGTTTTCTTACGGTTAATCCTGAACCGGCAATTTTAGGAAAATAGAGACCAAATATTTTACAAAATTTGATCAAAATAATTTGAGTTGATTTGGAGTTTTGGTCTCACATTTTTTAGTTACCAAAAGAATGATAAACTCCTTGAGGTATGAGCAAAATATGTCAATATATCAAATTTTATCATAGTTTCTTCTTTCATTTAGGCTATAGAACACCGAATAAATGGCGAATAGACATTTTAAGCTCTGTAGTCTTCAAAACAGATAAGTGCAGGAGCGTAACCCAAAATTTGGTTCTGAGGGGGAGCAATTATCCACCAGAAAAAAAATGTATAACTTATAGTCAAGAATGTAGATTTTAGTAAGACAATTTGATGTAGATAAGGACTATAGTTTGTCCAGGCAGTCGTGGCTCCTGAAGGATTAGCTGCCCTTACCACTACACTCACACCAACATTGCCTGCCACTGGTCCACGTGGTTCTTTCATAAGTCATCCACTATTAAACATTAACTTTAGACATTTTGCATTTATTTAATCTATTCGAGCTTACAGTATTTATAACCTACTGGAATTTTAAGGAAATGAGTCCAGAGTGCAATTCCTACATGAAAGAATAACATAACCTAACTTTGCCTACCACCTGGCCCACGTGGTTCGTTCATAAGTCATCCACTATTAAATATTAACTTTAGACATTTTGCATTTATTTAATCTATTCGAGCTTACAGTGTTTATAACCTACTGGAATTTTAAGGAAATGAGTCCAGAGTGCAATTCCTACATGAAAGAATAACATAACCTAACTTTGCCTACCACCTGGCCCACGTGGTTCTTTCATAAGTCATCCACTATTAAATATTAACTTTAGACATTTTGCATTTATTTAATCTATTCGAGCTTACATTATTTATAACCTACTGGAATTTTAAGGAAATGAGTCCAGAGTGCAATTCCTACATTATTTAAGACTTTTAAGAATATCTATATAACAATTATTTATGGCTAACAAATATAACAATATTGACACTTGAAGTTTGACTCAGAGGGGTGACCATTGTTGTCTGTTTGATAAGCATGAGTCATTTAAATCTATATATTATAACAAATAACACTTTGACACATTTAGATTTTAACTTTTTCTTTAATTATAAAATTACGTTTTAAAATCATTTACAATAAAAAACCCAATTATTGTCCAAATTTGATGCACTTAATACCTATACAATTAACGTCCTCATCTACTACTTATTCTAAGTACATAGTTAAATACAAGTTACTTATTGTACAATGTCTTAACCTAAAATAAAGAAATAAGGGTGCATCAGAATTTTTACTTTTTAATTTTTTACTTTTTATTATTTTTATAAAATGCTCAGGCTAACTGAAATGTATTATTTAATAATTTTATTTATTTTCTCTTTACGGCTTCACTAGGTTCTTTGGTGACTATAATTTACATATAAAATAGAATTTGGTGGTAGTTTATTTAATTGAGATTGTCCATTAATTTGTACTTATCGGCTTTGAAGTTTTATCACAGCTCCAATGTTCCTGGTTCCTTGCACGTGGTTCCCGTGTAGACTGCCAGTAGATGGATCGATTTGCCTTAATCTTTTCGACGAATCTTCTTTTCTTCTTACACTTGTATTCTCACACACTTTTGTGACGACGATTACTTTTAATTTATTGTATGAATATTCCTGTTCAAACACTTTTATAACGACGCTAATTTCTCACACACTTTTATGAAGACGACTCTTTTAAACTTATAAACGACGATTATCTTTTAATTATTCTTCGGATATTATTATTAAATATTTATACAAAAAAAAAACGACGAAGTTACTATTTAATTTTGACGGTTGATCTCGGCTCAATCTTTCACAACGATTTTCTTTTCTACTAAAGAAACACTTGCTCCGGAACTCCCTCCTTCAATCAGTTAACAACAAAAATAACCTCATGCGCTTCTCTTCCACCCCTATTTATGTTCAAACGTTTTCTTCCGATCCTCTTCCTTCGTTGGCTTTATTCAAATCTTGTACGTTATTTCAAAACTGACGCAATTCCTTTCATTGGTCCTTTTCAAACATGTCGGTTGAAGGCATTGACTTTTGGAATGGTTTATTTGACTCCTTGAGATCCGTGACTGATGTTAGAATAGTTTTTCTAGCTGTCAACCTTTTCAACTCTTTACAATTTATGGCCTGCCGAGCACTGACCTTTTGGGAGCCCTCTATTTCGTTACAATATATACATATTAGTTTTCTCACAGAGAAATATTTCAATACTAGACATCTCGTTGTCATATATTTGCAGTGCAATGAAATATGAAGTCATGTCTTTCAATCTATTATTTTGTTCAACATAACCATTATTTTAATACGTTATTAAAAATTCTTACTCTTGTTTCCAATTTGGGTTAAAGAAAATTATTTTATTTTATACAATTTTATTTTTTTTAAAGTTGTGACACTCTATTAATATTGTATTTGTGTGTATATATTAATGTTCTTGAATTTATAACATAGCTTTACATTTCTCTTTTTTAGCATAATTTACGAGTCACTTTTAATTTGGGTTATTATGTAACCATGATTATGTATTGATTTGTTTACCATTCCGGTTGTATTAAAAATATTATTCAGTTATTAAGAAAAGTTGGTTTATCCTCGACTGTTACGGTATTATTATTATTCTGATCTGCTTTAATTTCTATAACATTAATTAATTGGTAATAAAACTAAAAGCAGAACTTACGAAATGTATACATTTATTTTATTTCTCTCCTTTTATAATAAATAAATCTTTTCTCCGGGTAATTTAATCTGTATTCCTGTTTTTAACAACCAACAGCTATTTTGTAAAGTATCCGGTAGTAATTATACCACATATTTTTTTACTACATTTTATATAATCGTACAGAAGAGATTGGCGCATTTTCGAAATATATTGTATTATTTTTTATAAAATCTAAACTTTCTTGTATTGGTTCGAAATTTTGTTGGCTCTGAAAATTTTCCGTAGTATAATTATAAATTGTAGCTTCTAATCTTGTATAACGATATCGCGTTATCAAATAAATAATAAAATAAAGGATAACAACGATCTCTATAAAAAAATGAGTAATTACATGTAACTTATGATATAAAGGGGAAACTAAATTAAATAATAGAAAAATAATGAACAACTAGTATCATCTGGTAACAGAAAATATTATTTTAACAAAAATAAAATCAAAAGGACATCTGTGCACAACAAATTAGGAGAGAAAGCGTGCAAAGAGAAAAGAAGCCGTTTCGCTAACCTTGTAGTGTACACGTGCTAACGTTAAACAATTTGTAACGGTATCTAAAGGGAGATTTTATGTCACGCAGCTGGATGTATAAAAAAAAAGAGAAATCTACAGGGTGAGAGACCTGATGGGACACGCTAGAAAGCATAACGGTACTTCTAAAAAACATGAGAAACCGACAAAAGGAATTAGGTCGGCCAATCGGAAAACAGCCACATGGTGAAAGCTAACGAATTTAAAAAAATACAGCCACTAGGAAAAAAGAACAACATCTGGGGAGAAATCGAGAATTCAGCGAGCGAATCGGAGGAGTGAAAGCGAAGGAAAGTTTGGGAAGAAGGGAGAGGTTTTTGGCGTCGAAAATTTGAAGAGGAGTCTAAAATCTGGAGTGGTGAGGAGAGGTCTTGGGGACAGCGATCATTCTGTGGGACAGAGAAAGGGAGTTAGATTGACCACGAGACTAGGGTTCTCTGTGTCAATACGTCGAGAAAATTAATTAGTTGAATCAAAGTTGAAAAGAGAGTTAGTAGTTTTTAGTCAAAAGTTTGTTGAGATTTTGGAGCAGATTAAAATATTTGGAAGAATTGTTCGAGAGAAGAGTCGGAGGATCTAATTCATCGCCAGTGGAGACTTGGGGAGGATCATCAGTCCGAATTCCAGGATTAAGTTGTTGGAGATAGTGTGTGGAGTGTTTTGTTTTTTATATATCTAAATCAAATTTAAAGCCATCGTTGTGTTGTGTGTGGAAAGTGTCTCGTCGATCAAAATTGGAAAGCAGTACCAACGATAAGTACAATTTAAAATTCTTGTTCACTTTAAAATTATAAATTCATTTTTCTAAAATAATTCACTTTAATTGAGCCATAAAAGAACCTAACGACCCTAAAAAGAGATAAGAGAATTAATCAAGTAAGTTAATAACTAACAAATTGAATAAAGATTATAATAAAGTTTAATTTTGTAAAGGAAATAATTGTTTGTGTATGAAAAAAAATAAAAGTAATTCAAATTACAGATTAATTTCATTAAAAATTACGCCAATTGTGGAAACTTGATGTTTTTTTTAGTAATAAAGTCTAGCATAAGGAAAGACAATTAGTTAGGATAAATTTGTATGTTACATAACATTAAGGAATGCTTGTGGAATGAATGAAGAAATTTTTAGACACTAATGGAATAGATGTACGTTTTTATGATTCTTTGACATGTTGCTTAAATAAATTAAGGTTTGTTTTTTAAGTAATACGTTGTGTCAGGTGTGTTATTTATATTTCCACATTTTGCAAGTTTAGGAAGGACTAAACAAATAGCAGGTAATCAAAAATAATATTGAATTATTAATATCTAATAATAATTATTATTCAAAATATTCAAAATAAATAAATTAACTTAAATAAACATATATATAACGTCTTAAATGTTATATTTGGCGCACCAACGTTTGGGCAAGAATAAATTAAATTAAATCAAAATTAAATAATATAGCAAACTTGCGTTTAGTTATATTTTGGCTCACCAACGTGTGGCTTTTGTTTAAAATAAATAGTAAATTAAGATTAAAATAAAAATAACAAACTTGCGTTTAAGTTATATTTGGCGCTCAACGGCAGGGCTCAATTAAAAGTGAAGTTTTAATTGTTAAACATAGAAATTGTAGAATAAGGACATAGACATTGTTGTAGGATATATTGTGTATTGTGTATTGTGTTAGAATAAGAGAATTAGATAGAGATATATGTTGACGAGAAGTAGGAAAAGAGTATTAGATTCAAATATGGCCAATGAAAGTGAAATTTATAACCAGATGGGGCTAGGGAGCGAAAGCTTAAATTTCAGCGAAGAGGGGAATCAAATTGGGGAAGTAGAACAAATTAGAGGGTTAGAAATTGAGGGTAATGGAGAATTCCGGGCGGGGACCAGCGATAGGAATCCAAGGGTAGAAACAGCGGTAGGACAGGTAGGAGGAGACGGTATGGCGGGATTGCAGGAAATGATAAGACAAATGGCCGAGGAGAATCGTAAATTAGCTAAGTTAGCGGAGGAAAAAGCCGAGAAGTTAGCTAAGTTAGCGGAGGAAAAAGCCGAGAAGTTAGCGGGAGAAACTCGAAAAAATTTTGAATTAATCGAGAACAATATTGAGAAGATCGCGAAAAAACAGGAGGAGATGTTAGGAACAATTCGTGGGGAGTTAAAAAATAGTATCAGCGAGGTCGAGGATAGGATTAATAAAAAATTAGAAGAACGATGCGACGGCGTAGAAAATCGAGTCCGAACGGTAGAAGAAACGGTAGCGGAAATCCGGACGAATTTCGAGGGACAAGTCAAGAAAACGGGAGAAGAATTCGGCAACCGAATCCAGGATTACCGTGCGGAAACCGAGATTCGCGTGCGAGAGATCGAGGACCACGGATTCGTTGTCGACGTTAGGCTACAGGAACTCGCGCAAAAAGACGGAGAAATACGGGAGAACTGTGTAAAATTTAATGACGTTAATACTGCTAAACTGGAAGAAAACGCGAAAAAGACGGATGAGGTCGCGAAGAAATTAATAGAGCTTGATAGAAGGTTAAGAGCGGTTAAAAACAACGGAGAGGGATATATACAAGAGCCGGAAATAAGGAACATAAGTTTCTCAGGAAGGGAGCGGTTTCCTATGCAATTCGTAAACGTAATGAAGGAGATTAGTGAGAATATGGTAGGGAACAATATGAACTGGATCGACCGGTACCTGAAGGACGACGCGTATATCTGGTGGCGTTTGCATAGGGGAAACGTGCAAAATTTCGAACAGTTCGAAGAATTATTTAAGGAAAAATATTTCAACGAAATAATCCAGGCCAAGATTAGGGATCAGTTGGAATTTGGAAAATTCAGAGGTAGAATGGGGGAAGAAGCGATCGCATACGTAGAGACATTGATGTTGCAATGTTCGGAATTAAATCCACCATTAACGGAGGATCAATTAGTATACAAGGCGGGGAAGCATTTCCACCCGAATGTGCTCATTGCAATAATTACGCGAGGAATAAAAAGGAAAACAGATTTCATAAAGTTATTGATGGAATTTGAGCATGCTAGAATAGAGCAATTTAATGAGAGTGCTGGAACGGAAATAAACAGAAGGAATTACCAGGAAAAGGGAAATTATAACTACAATAGTAGGCAAGATAACTGGGGTAGACGACCAAATGACAGACAAACCACATGGCGAGAAGAGGGGCGTAGACCTTTTAACGAAAGGGAAAACGTAAACAAACCTAGTACGAGCAATGACCCGGGCAGCCAAGACAAGAGGGTTGTCAAGGAACAGATGCCTAACGGTCGGACTAATTATATGAAGGACCTTACTTAATTAGAGAAAAATTAGGAAATACTACATATAAATTAGGATATTTACATAAGGATAAGATTAGGGGTACGTTTAATTGTAGATTATTAAAAACATATCATCACTAGGAAATAAGATTAGAAATAACACATGTCAGGGTAAACAAATAAAGAAATCTAGGTTAGGACGTTGTAAATAAACAAAGGGGAAGCAGACATGACCCAAAACAAATGGTCAACAACCCACCACAAGAGAACAATGGAGAAGGGATCCATTGTCAAACACTGAGGTTTACCACAATTAACAATGGCATTGTAGGAAAAGGTTTTGGGACAAATAGTTTTACAATTCCACGGGCAAAGATTAAATTTATTTCTTAGCCAAACCAGGAAATTAATTTAATCTGGGGACACTATAACGATATCGCGTTATCAAATAAATAATAAAATAAAGGATAACAACGATCTCTATAAAAAAATGAGTAATTACATGTAACTTATGATATAAAGGGGAAACTAAATTAAATAATAGAAAAATAATGAACAACTAGTATCATCTGGTAACAGAAAATATTATTTTAACAAAAATAAAATCAAAAGGACATCTGTGCACAACAAATTAGGAGAGAAAGCGTGCAAAGAGAAAAGAAGCCGTTTCGCTAACCTTGTAGTGTACACGTGCTAACGTTAAACAATTTGTAACGGTATCTAAAGGGAGATTTTATGTCACGCAGCTGGATGTATAAAAAAAAAGAGAAATCTACAGGGTGAGAGACCTGATGGGACACGCTAGAAAGCATAACGGTACTTCTAAAAAACATGAGAAACCGACAAAAGGAATTAGGTCGGCCAATCGGAAAACAGCCACATGGTGAAAGCTAACGAATTTAAAAAAATACAGCCACTAGGAAAAAAGAACAACATCTGGGGAGAAATCGAGAATTCAGCGAGCGAATCGGAGGAGTGAAAGCGAAGGAAAGTTTGGGAAGAAGGGAGAGGTTTTTGGCGTCGAAAATTTGAAGAGGAGTCTAAAATCTGGAGTGGTGAGGAGAGGTCTTGGGGACAGAGATCATTCTGTGGGACAGAGAAAGGGAGTTAGATTGACCACGAGACTAGGGTTCTCTGTGTCAATACGTCGAGAAAATTAATTAGTTGAATCAAAGTTGAAAAGAGAGTTAGTAGTTTTTAGTCAAAAGTTTGTTGAGATTTTGGAGCAGATTAAAATATTTGGAAGAATTGTTCGAGAGAAGAGTCGGAGGATCTAATTCATCGCCAGTGGAGACTTGGGGAGGATCATCAGTCCGAATTCCAGGATTAAGTTGTTGGAGATAGTGTGTGGAGTGTTTTGTTTTTTTATATATCTAAATCAAATTTAAAGCCATCGTTGTGTTGTGTGTGGAAAGTGTCTCGTCGATCAAAATTGGAAAGCAGTACCAACGATAAGTACAATTTAAAATTCTTGTTCACTTTAAAATTATAAATTCATTTTTCTAAAATAATTCACTTTAATTGAGCCATAAAAGAACCTAACGACCCTAAAAAGAGATAAGAGAATTAATCAAGTAAGTTAATAACTAACAAATTGAATAAAGATTATAATAAAGTTTAATTTTGTAAAGGAAATAATTGTTTGTGTATGAAAAAAAATAAAAGTAATTCAAATTACAGATTAATTTCATTAAAAATAACGCCAATTGTGGAAACTTGATGTTTTTTTTAGTAATAAAGTCTAGCATAAGGAAAGACAATTAGTTAGGATAAATTTGTATGTTACATAACATTAAGGAATGCTTGTGGAATGAATGAAGAAATTTTTAGACACTAATGGAATAGATGTACGTTTTTATGATTCTTTGACATGTTGCTTAAATAAATTAAGGTTTGTTTTTTAAGTAATACGTTGTGTCAGGTGTGTTATTTATATTTCCACATTTTGCAAGTTTAGGAAGGACTAAACAAATAGCAGGTAATCAAAAATAATATTGAATTATTAATATCTAATAATAATTATTATTCAAAATATTCAAAATAAATAAATTAACTTAAATAAACATATATATAACGTCTTAAATGTTATATTTGGCGCACCAACGTTTGGGCAAGAATAAATTAAATTAAATCAAAATTAAATAATATAGCAAACTTGCGTTTAGTTATATTTTGGCTCACCAACGTGTGGCTTTTGTTTAAAATAAATAGTAAATTAAGATTAAAATAAAAATAACAAACTTGCGTTTAAGTTATACTTGATATTCCATTTTCTTTAGCTAAGTTGGAATTAAATGAATCTTTCAATCTTTCATCGAGACAGTTTAAAATATTTATTAAATAATGGTTTCCAAGTTATTTGTTTTCTTCAGGACTTTTTTAATTTGCCAGATAAATTTATAACATTGCAATGTATGATTATTTTCGTTTCGTTTACAGATAATACTGAACCGGAATTTTTAACAAAATATTAAAAATATATAAATATAAATGTGGGTTCTAATATTGTTATTACATTGTCTTTAGCTTATTTATAATTAAATTAATTTTCAATCTTTTATCGGGACAGTTTAAAAAAATCTATTAAAACTGTTATTTGTTTATTCCAGGACTTGTAATTTCGCAGATAAAATTATTATATATTTGTAGTCTAGAATTACTGATTAACCATGTTAAAAATCCTTTCCAATTTTTTTGTTATTTTTTACGGTTATATTGAAATTTTCTCTAAATTCTCCTTCCAAACGAAAATTAAAATTCCTTATTTAATATCAGCTTTACTTACTCTATATTAAAAATACCAGAAAATCTTGTGTAATGTCTAGACCTAGTAAGTAATAATGTTATTTCTTTAATTCTAAAAACATATTTGGTAATTCACTTTAAAGTGTTTTAATTTTTAAATCTCCTAATTTTAACATAATATTTTCCAAACATAACCAAGGTTTTATGTTTTTACTTTTTGTTGGACCATTAATAAAATAAACATTATATCTTAAATATTCGTAAAGTAAGACATGACTCTTTATCATAAGGAATTATATCTTGTGGTAAAATGAATTTATCCATATTCTTTAAGAAAAAATAATTTAGAAAATATCGATAATAAATTGAAATTAACAACAACAACAAATTCCTGATTCCTTCAGGTCTTTATATTGTAATATTTAACATTTTTAATAGCTATCTTTTACGTTCAAACGAAATTTAACAAACGTAAACTATACCTACAGAAAATGAAACGTATGTACAAATATATTCGGTAACGTAGGGTGAACGTGATTTACGTCAATCAAAATATATATGTACCTACGAGATATATACACCTCGTATATATAGTGCAGATATAAGAATATTAAATAAACAAATTACATACAGTTTTAATTAAATGACATCAATATAGTTATATACGATTTAGTTACACTTTGAATTATTAGTTTTATTATTACTTTTAATAATGTTTTAAAATTATTAAATTGTTCTGAAACGTAGCGCTTTTGATTTTACTACGAAACTTAAGTGTGTAATTGTTGTGCCTCATTGGTGTCGGTAGTCTACTATTTAATACAAACGTTATTGAACAGCAACATTTATTCTTTAAGTTCAAACCTAAAAGTACTTTGATTTTTTCTAGACTTTTAGGGAATGGCTAGACCAACTGGATTTTAACAAACGAGTCGTCATTGTTTCTACGTATTTGATGTAGAAAAGTAAAACCATCACAGAAGCTGATCATATTACAATACTAATACATCATGCGCGTAAGAAGACGAGTTAAATAAAATACAATTAATCCTTTTCAGGGAGGAATTGTTATTAATATTCATTTTACCATGTTTACTAGATAGTCAGATAATATCCCCTTTATTAAGGCGTAGTCGAGCCCCTATAAAGCCCCTTCTACTGTACCCAAATATCATATCAATACTGATATCATGTCATACGTAGAATCCTTGATATTAGGTTAATGAGTTTGACCTTGGAATGTTTCAGATAGGCCTATCACCATTAGATCACCACAAACTATATTTAACTCGGCGTTTCTTTCTCATTCCCTACATTATATCTTACATATTCTAATGTAATCTAACGTAGCTTTATGGGTTTTCGATTGTATGAAAAGAACAAAATACAGTTCTTCTATATTGACAGTTTGTTTACTCTTTGACATGTACGTAGTATTAAAGTAAGTTTTGTGATGGGTTAACAAAATCTATGTCGATTACGTTTTGAGGTTCGTTGAGCCAAAAAATACTTCTCAAACGAGTGGACCGATTATGACCTTGGGTTGATTAAATATTGTGTGTCGGTAACCTATCTTTTGGTCATATCTAGAAAAAACCCCATGAGGTGAGATAAAAGTTCTAATTCATTTTTCAAAATATAGTCTAGTATTTAGGTGATATGTGAAGATTAACAAATTTCCAAATGTGTGAGTAAAAAAGAAAGTAAAAGCAAATTATGAATTGAAAATAATTCCAATAAACAATATTGAAGCTTCGATTTCAATACAATTTACGTTCTGGGATAGTTAGGCTTTATTTTAATATAAAAATAAATATATCTTTTAATTTGATGGGGGGAGGGGAGGATTCTTCGGTAATTGTTTACTTTCATTGTAAGCAATTACCGATCCTTCTATACCAACTTATCTTCCATAACAAATTTCTAGAAGATTGTGACGAATATTAGTTTTGGTTATGTTGATGGGTGTTAATGTTTTTTCACCTTTTATGAAGTAAGGTGGTACCGGCAGTACCGGCTGTACTTCAAACAAAAGTTTGGGAAACGCTGTTTTGGCTACTTCGTGCTAGAAATGTCTTGTATTTGAAGAACATTGTACAGGATATCATAATAAAAGAGTTTTCTCTCAAATGACATAGAGAGGTCGTTAACACCTGAATATTTGGTCAAGGTTTATTTGTTATGTAAAATATAGAGTTGGAGGCAACTTAGCCACTGTCTTTCATAACTCCTTCTTGTTATCGTAGAGTCTATAAAATTCTCTCATACGTTTTGGTAAAGTGTTTTAAACTAAAAATACTTCATGCAGCAGTGTCAGTCTCAACCAACATTAAATGGATTTTTCATGTGTCCTTTATCTTATACCCTGTTTCTTAAACGTGTTAATGCCTATTACTTACTTTTAAAATCATCCCCCTCTTTTAAAAACTTGCATTCCAATATTCTATTTTGCGAAGAGCTATAGAGAAAACAAGAATGGTCAGGGAAATAAATAAAAATCAAAGGAAATATTTGAGCAAGAGACCTTCATCCAAAGAATACAACTAAAATGGTATGTGAGTAGAATGCCAGAAGAAGAAATCCTGCGAAAAGTGATGGAAGCAAAACTTTCCAGGAAAAGAAACAGGAGACATCCGCGTACAACATGGGTAGGAAAATTTAATAAAGTATGAAATAAAGAGAGGGAGGTATGAAAATTTAATAAAGTATGAACGAAAGTGAGGGAAGTGTGATATGAAAAAAATAACAATAGACCAAGGAGGATAGGTCCCGATGTCACTGGCAATGAAAAGGAAGTAGAATATATGACATGTATAAAACTGTGCAAAAACAGAACACAACTTATACTACAAAAAACAATTACACAAAACTAAATCTTATACACAAAACTAAATACTCAACAATAAAGTATCGTATACTACTTATATATGTGAATTAAATAATGCTCTTTATTACCGAGATTTTGGCACTAGTTTTTTATGAGAGATTAGTTGGTGTAAAAAATGGGATTTCTTCTTATCAACTCTGGGATTTTTTTAAATGTTAAAAAAATTAAATACAACCTAATCCTGTTGTGATTGTGCCACAAATTCCACAAATATTGAACTGGGGTTTTTAATTACGACTATCAAGATCATTTTCGTTTTAGATCATTCCTGGATCGTAATTTCTTTTACTTGAGGTTTGGCACATATTATTGGGCCATCAATCTTTTTTAAATTTTAATACGTCATCCATGGTTCATTTTCTGTATGAACCGATAACTGCCGATCCAATATATTTGTTCAATATCATAAGGGATCCATTTTGGTAAAATTGTTAAAACCAAAAACTCTAGAAAATCATCTGGGAATATTATCAAAATATACCTAACTTCAGTAAAGTTTTTTTTTTCAATTTAGTCTGTCACCTGTCCTCTAAACGGAACTGTAAATTTGTATATAATATCACTTATTGAACCAATAAACGAAAGATAAAACTTAACCAAAATAAATCCGCACAAATAAACGTACTACAGTAATACCAAAATAGAACAACAAACTCTTATAAATGGATAAACTATCCCGTATTCAAGTACAGCTACATGAAAATAACTTTCGACACTATAGCTTCAATGGAAGGAGAATGTTAAAAGAAATGTTGAAGAATTTAAATTGAAATATAAAAAAATGCACTGAGTATTTTGAAATAAATCCAAGTCCTCAGTACATAATAAATAACTATTACGAATATTGGATGATCGTAAAACCGTATGGACAACTCTGAAGATGTACTAGACCATCGAATATTAAGATTATTCATAATTTCAAAACAAAATACTGAAGTACCTAGTCGATTCTCTTTGGTATGTTCGAAATAAAAACATTCTTCGATATTTTAAGTTAAAGAGAGTCGAGGCATAAACTAAGCCCTTTGCCTAAAACATGGAGGCAGGTTACATAACCACGTCAAGTCATTAAACTTTTAGATGAAGGAGACCAACCGAGGAGTCTAGCGAACAAAACCACAGAATCTAGTTAGTGTAGTGCAGTAATAGTTATCTGTCTACATTAAAGTGCAATTTAAGAGAGTTAAATAATATATAACGATTGCAAGTTAAACTGCAACTTGTAATTTACATTAGAGATAATCTGCTGGCTTATTCTTAGAACAAATTATATTAAAACGTAATAATAATAATAATTATTATTATTATGTTAAAACTAAAATTACAATTAAGTTAAAGGTGTAGCACTACTCCATTACCTGCGTTTCTGTAAGAAAACACAACATTCAACTTTTAGTGCCATCTGATCTTCAGGAACTAGTGTTATGTTGGTTGTGAAATATTAGCAATAAATGATTAATGGACCGTCCTCTAGACTAATATTTTTATTTCTTCTGACATTTTTTTTCTGATTTACAAATTAATATTTTAACATAAATTAAAAATTTGTATACATTTAAGTGAAATAATTTATGTTTGTACAAAATGTTCCGTTTTTTAAAATACATATATATTATTTTTAAATACTAATTTGTTACTTGACTATAAATATAGGCTCTCTTAATAGCTGAGTAGACATGATTGAGTGACGTCAAAGTAGCGATAATTATACTACTTTACTTGGATAACTAATTACTGTAATTAATTACAAAAAAATATTTTACATTTAGGATAGATTTGGTGTCCTTGGAGTTTTTGTTGTTGTCTTGTTTACAGACATATAACGTTTCAGTAATCATAGAAGGAAAATGTAATAACCATTTTTGTGACTGATAGTGGGTATTCATACAGGAATACATACTTGCTTCAGTTAGTTATTTGCGTCATTGTACTCTACTAATAAAGACCTTTAATTTGATGTACATATCAACTTATACATACATTTAAGATTTCCTTTTGACTCCTTGAGGGCCGTCCCCCATTGGAGGTAAAATACCAGTGAACATTCTCAAAAATAGTTAACATTATTAAGCTGTTTTCAACATACCTGGCGTTGTAGTTAATATGAACTTTAAACCCACGTTATTTTAGCTCGGGTGAAACTTTTGAGGTTGGGTTTGCGTCATTGTGTTCTACTCATGACTCTTGACTTAGCCTTTAATTCGATGTACAACTCGACCTATGCTCACATTTAAGATTCTCTAATTACTCCTTGTGTTTCGTCCCCCCGGAAAAGTAGCGGTACACTGAATACGTACTAAAATAGGTTTTGGTATCCATTAACAAAGTACAAAGCTTTCTAGCTTTATCTGTAATGGTTAAAAAAATATTAAGCCGTCCCGGGACTTATTACACACGCTGTATACATCTTATACTGGGTAAATAAAAAACAGATAGTCAGGTAGTGGGAGTAGTGGAACCAAGATTGCTCAGTGGAAAGTGATAAACTCTTTAACTCGGAATAGAGCTCCGAATGATAAACGATTTCTCCTTTGACCAATAATACACAATTTTGTTTTTTATTGTATTTCAAAAATAGTCTTTCATTTTCTGAGTTTTTACACGTTGTGCATAGCTGTACTTAAGGTCAAGAGGCTATACAAGGTTATCATTCTTAGGAACAGGTAATTATATATAACACGAGTCAACTGAAGGTTATGTTGCAACTTTATAACATAATAGATAAGAAACATTACAAAAATAAGTTAAAAGGTTGGTACACTCTCTTATCAGTCATTGTACTGTATTATCTGTCTATAAGTTACGGTTACAACTTTTAACACCGGTCTAAACTTTTATGAAATTTATGTTCGAAATTGTAGACATGTCGGAGATTTTTTCCCTTTCTTCTTCCCCCCCCCTTCTTCTTGTTTAAAGCCAAAAAACCTCTAGGTCATCATTGCCTTACATGTCGTAGATATCTGTATAAATTTTAACCAAACCCTAATGAACTGCATGCAGTTACTTAGTTTAAAATGTTTACAAATGAAATAAAATCACTCCAACCTTATATTTTGGTGATTCAAATTTCTTAAAAGCCACTTCAAAAATATAATGTACAGAAGGCGCAAACTACGAATGTGTCTGGCTCGCGCATGCGCAGACGGCGTACATCCCTGTAGTGCTGAGCGGTATAACCATCTTCTTCTATGAGAACTCCGTTACGGATAAGCTGCATTATCAGATCTCAAATCTGCTTTTCAATTCAGTAAAGTGTTGTAATATTTTCAATAGCGTCGCTATTACATCACTTGTGCCGTTATATTTTTTCATTATCTATAATAACGAAAAAAATAAATAAAAACAAGGTCCAGAAGTATATGCATTATGATGGATGGAGTTTATGAAAAGAGAAGCTGAAAGTGGGGGTTGTGCTATAAACTTGAATATACTGAAGAGAGTATCAGCTGGTTCTAAGGTTTCTCAGAATAAAAACTCTCACTTGCCGTTGACACAACAAGTAGATCACATAAACTTCATTTTATGAGAATAAGGAAGAGATGAAGACGAACTCATATATAGTGAATGATGTTGTCATTTCAACCACCGCATCTAAAAAAAAATAACTTAAGTATTTTATGATATTGGTAAGGTGGGGGCGGCAAATTAAGCTTTGCCCTGTTTAACAAATCTCCTAGTTCCGGCCCTGTGAAGACGGAGCACAAACTCTAAACCCACAAACAATAACCCGAAAAAACGTTGATGACGGGGCGCGATTGTAAGAAGAATCATTTTATTATTTGTAAGAAGAGTAACTTTATGAGTACTTATTTAAAACAAAATTCTATTTTTGACTACAAAAAATTACTTTCATAACTAAGATTATTATTATTCCTATACTAATAACATATTTACAGAAATTTAAAGCTACATATATGTGCATATTGTAGCTTTTCTGACAATTTTCTTATTTAAGATACTTATCATTTATGCTACAATAACGTTAATATCTCATATTTCAAAGAGACTGCTTACTGACTTACAAGGTAAAAAATTTGTCTTTGGTTCAAACATAAGAACAAATAAACCATGTAAAACTTTGCTCTTATTTTCTCACTAACTTATCCCTAAAACCGAATGAATTTCACCCAAAACTATTCGTGTCCAAAAATTCTGTTCGATATTTATCAGTTAAAAAGTGAAATATAGGCCTATACGAAATTATAATTTTATAGAATTCAGTTTAAAAATAGATCAAATTTTGAATGGCTATTATCAATGAATATATTGTGTAAATAATTTATACAGAATACGTAAGTGACAGAGGTTAAGGTCCTCCTTTAACTCAACCATTCATTTCATTTGTGTGTTTGTTACTTTTAGAAATGGTTTGTGTTTAACCAAATGCATTTCCTAATTGTTATGCAATTTAGGAAGTTTACAGCTAGGCCAAATGATGTTTCAACAAGTTTTTTTTTTTTTTTTTTTTTTTTTAAATTTAGGTTCCATAGCTTTTGACGTGGGTGCTCCGATTAGAAGTAATATGTATTCAAGTATTACATAATTATAATAGCGCAAAACTACAACTGTAAAATTAATCTGAACTAATTAAATTGTTAATAATGATTCGAATTTGCCCCTAACCCGGGCCTAACCACAATCACTAGAAACTTTAAAATAAAACACAATTATCTGATTAATTATTGTTCTTTATTAATTATTTCCACTAAATGCCCTGAAGTACATTTCGATAACATGGTTATCATCATCGGAGGGTCTTACTTATAAACTAAATCTAAACTCACATATCTACTAATGAAAAAAAGGTTAGTAGATATCTACTTTTTTTCATTAGTAGATATGTAAGTTTAGATTTAGTTTATAAGTAAGACCCTCCGATGATGATAAACATGTTATCGAAATGTACATCAGGGCATTTAGTGGAAATAATTAATAAGGAACAATTAATCAGATAATTGTGTTTTATTTTAAAGTTTCTAGTGATTTTGGTTAGGGGCAAATTCGAATCATTATTGTGAATTTCACCACAGTGCTCAACAAGATTGTATCTAATTAATTGTTATATAAAACTTTAATCGCAGGAAGTTCTTATCCGACCAAAAAATTGAAAAACTTAATCATTCATTTGTTTATTGTTTGTTTTTATTTTCGTTTATATGAATACCTTGAAAAACCTTGTTCAGTTTCATAAGGTTAAATAATAAATTTCATAATATAAAAGAAATTACATTTAGTTTTACTACCAAAGATTTCCCCTAAAGCTTGACATAAGTTTCATATTACATATGCATCAATTTAAATTAGAATAAGATATTAGACCGACTGTTTAACCAGTTATTTGGGCTATAGCCACAGACACCCACAAGTCGTTGGGGATATGGTTTGTTTGTTAAGGCAGTCATCGATCAATCCAGTGTTTAAATAAATCGATACTACCACTGTGATCCAAATGAATGGTAAATCACAATCATAATGCCACCTATACCCAATCAATAAAAGCAATCTTTAAAAACTGTTTTTACTACTCCCTGGAGATGTTTTGTTCAAGTGTGCAATTAATTTATATTTGTTGTTAAATCTTGGTTTATGAATATTGTTGTGCTCACGTCGCAGCTAAGCTAGCCTAAGATGATCAGATGTCCCGATTTTAGAGACCTATCCTCGATTTTTCAAGGGTCAGTCGGGAAGATGGTTTGTAGAGATTTTTTGATCTTGACACAAAATTAATCTTAAATATTGGGATCATATTAGTACTTTAAAAGATATCAATAAAAAAATGTTACAGTAGCAATAATATAAACTATGTACTTGTTATTTAAATGAGTGAAAAAGTATTACTGGAGGAGCCGAGAAATAAGTGAGTTGTGTGCCAGTGTTTCAGTTTAACTTAATGTTTTGTTTAAATTGAAATAAAAACTAATTTCAAATTTGTAAAGTGCCTGTAATTAATAAATTAAATGTGTATTTTGTGAACTTCAACAATTGTATTTAGGCCTACTTACTTCTAAGCCAAAGTCTCAACATGTAACTCTCTTCCAACAATCCATCCCCCCTCCTAACATCGGATGTCTTTCAAGAACGTCCCAATTTTGGTTCTGAAAAATATGGGCACCTTAGAATATTTTGATACAACGATTTATTGGAGGGATTATGAAACTGCCCCGATATTTTAGGTACGTTTGAAATGATGAAATTGCCCCGCTCATTAAAAAGGATCAGAAGGGTCGCCTCGCAAGACCAGAAATGCTGAAATTGTCCCGAGCGCAATTTCGGTAGTATGTGTTTAAATTTAACCTCAATCAAGCATATAACCTGTAAGGTTAGGTTAGGTTAGGTAAGGTTCCGTAGACATGAAAAATAAAAATTTCAATATTATTTGGACGCTCGAGGCAATTTCAGCATTTCTAGTCTTGCGAGGCGACCCTTCCTAATCTTCTTTAATGAGCGGGGCAGTTTCATCAATTTCAAAAGTACCCAAAATGTCGAGGCAGTTTCACTACGCCCATTTATTGAATGTATTCAGAAACCCCAAGTATCTGAGTTTTGAAAGAACAAAGCTTTAATACTTCTTCTTAATACTGATAAGCTAGCTTCTTGTTTAATCAATTGGCGGCTGATTACACAAAGATATCCTATTGTAATAATTAATTCTCTTCTGCTTGAAAGTGAGATGATGTAGCTGGTACCTTCACAGGTATGTGTTAGGTTTGTGTTATATAAATGGTAATCAAAGTAAATATTGAACATCGTTAGAGGTATAAATGTAACATTTTCAGGATAAAGATACATTATGATGGTAAGATTTTATTTTGATTTAAACGTGGTTGACTTGAAATTTTCTTATTTATTTAAAAAATAATTATAATTGCTTTTTCAGCAAATTTCTAATACAGAAATCATAGCTTTTGCAATATCCATAAAGTAAAAATTTTATTGGCGCCCTCATCATATTTACCCAGCCCGTTTATATAATGTAGGCTAAATACAAGCAGATCCACTAAATATGTAGGCCCTAATGGCTATAGGTCATAGATATTTTTTAAATATCTTGAACTTTATAGAATATGTTATAAATTGTTTGGTATATCTGTGGTCTTACTCAAATAGGGTAAGTTTGTTTAAAATGGTTGTGTCTCAGGTTTCGGAAAATCGTTTGAGTTTGAGGGGGGGTTGAGTTTGACAGCGTACATAACATAATATACTAAATTGTGTATTTCTGAAATGTTTTAAATTTGTGATTGTAAAAGTGAATTGTTTGTTGTGTGGTTTGTGTTGATTGAAAGAGCTTATGAAGAGCTGGCTGAATTGGTATATACTTCTTTAATTAGTATATAAACCAAAGATCTTTGGAACAAAATCGTATTATTTTGCAAGTTGTAACACACTAAGATCAAACACAAAGTTGGTGTACCTGTCTTTATTGACAATGTAAATATTTGCTGAGTAATAGAAATAGATAAACGAACTATCAGTATAAGTTAATGATTATTTTTGACTTTGTTGTAATTGTACTTCTTTATCTGTGCTGTTGACGTTTTACAAATCAGTGAGTCTTTCAATAAATCTGATATAACAGATTATACAATTACACCAACTGTCTAAATAAATAACCAACTGCAATGATCCAGAGGTAAATGGTGTTCTATTGGAACAAGATAGCAATAACGTTCAGAACTTGATGAAGTGAACGGCCTAATGAAAAAAAATTGGGTACTGAGTTATTTTCAGCTACACAACAAAATACTTATCTAAATATTAACGTTCTTGAAGAGCTAGAAAAAATGAACTACTTTTGAGGGACCTTAAAAATACTCTAATTTTGGGTGGGTTTGTCCAAACAAAAGAATCAAAGTGAGTACTATGAAAAACAGTGCAATTCCGACAGAGTTAAATAGTTTTTTGCTGCTTTCCGATTTTGTCCCTTTCCACCGCTATAACTTCCTAAAAGTATAGTGGTATAGTAAAAGTATAGCTCTGCATGGTACAAATAAAATCTTTGGCAAACCTTTGAGGACCTTCGGTGGGAAATTAATAAAATAAAACTATTTGTCTGGGTGATAGTTATAGTAGAAACATTTCAAAAATGCTACCGGAACGTATAGGGACTGAGTATGAGGTTACAGGAATTGTACAATCAGGTTATCACATTAAAAAGATATATTGGAAGTCGTTCTCATGATATTTCTCCTGGCAAGGACTTCTGTAATACCATAAAGGATTACGAATATCATCAAAAATAATAACCCTATTTCCGCAAATATTTCATTAAGAAAATATTTAGTGAACTGTGATAATGACATTCTAAAATTAATGAAGAAAAAAATTAAAACATAAGCTGTATTTCCATAATCTTTTTGAATGAAAAATTCTCTTCTGGTCATTTTACAACCAGCGACCATTTAATTTTAAGTAGACAAATAGACTTGCTGAATTAAATTTAAATTCACACAAATTATTAGGGAAACGTGTCAGAAAACTTTCATTGTTGGAGAAGTGATTAACCAAACTTAAAATAGGCGGACAAGATGTCGTTAATAGTTATTACAGACCTATTTCTTCATTACCGGTATTCAGTAACATTTTTTGAAAGAAAAAAAACTATTTCTACAGCTTATTACATTTTTAGACAAATCAAATATCCTTTATAGAGCTCAAAATGGCTTTCAAAAATCAAAGTCAATAATAGATGCTATATCGAGTTAATTAACTTTATAATGGAGAGTTCGGAAAGGAAATGTAAAATTGAGAGTATTCTTCTAGATCTTTCCAAAGCATTTGATTTTGTCAATTTCAGTTTATTACTTAATAAATGTGTAACGCTTAGAATTACCACTAATGTTGAACTCATTTATTAATAATAGAACATGTGATAATGTTGCAGGAAGACTGTCTAAACATACCCAACTTAGATATAGTGTCCCTCAAGGATCAGTTCCGGTCCAATGTTATTTTTAATTTACTCTAACGATAATTATTTTATTATAATTTCAGAAATATTATATAAATCAAAATTATGAATCAATTAGTCATACCTTGGATTGTCAACATAAAAGGAAAGTTATTAATGATGAAGTCCAAATATACTCTTTAACATTAACTCTGAAATATTAAATTTAATTTGAACTTAATTTCCAATTACTTTTAATTTTTATTTTACACTATTTGCTCAGGGGGAGCTCTTTAATGAACAATTAATACAGTGAGTGAAATTTTTAATAATACAGAGAATTGCAATTTTAACAATATAGTTTCCAATTAAAGTCTATAATTAATTAGTACAATACCAAATCCTCTTTTGTTGTATTCCTATGTAAGTAATCCAGTGCTGATAGTTGAGTGAAGAACTTTCACTTTATTACTTGTTAATGATGTTCACCAAACACTACACTGTACTATGTGATTTATCAATAAAATGATTCACTTCAAATTACCATGAAGATGCACTCAACACTTTGTAGATGTACCTCTTTAGTACTGCAACGAAGATTACTAAGGTTTTAAATACTTTTACTTTGTAAAAACAAACACGGTTAAAACATACGTGTTAAAAAACAATTATTACTTTACTATTACTATAACTTGAATTATAACTTATAGGAAATACCAATTTCTACATTAGGAATACTTTTGGCGTTACTTTGCCGACCCCTGTGCTGTGAGTTTTTCCCTAAGACTCTCTAGTCTCTATATAATTTTTACTTGATCGATGCTAAAAAATACTTATTCCCTCTCTCTTAATTTACTTTAACCAATGAACGTAAGCAGCTACTTTTTGTCAGCCAATCCAATTTTAATGTTTCAAAATTGTGACCGTTTAGAAAACTGTTGTCCCGTTACATTTTATGAGTTTTGTGTGTGATTGTCCTTAAGTTTCTAATATTATAGTTATTTATGACTTAATTGCCTACAATGATTCTAGGTCTAATTTAAGTGTTTTTCTCTTTAAAGTTGTGAATGGTGTTCTGACTGATTTATAACATATCCCCCTAATGCTTCACCTTTGTCGGTGATCACAAAACGTTTAACATGTGTCCAACAAATGTATCTATTTCTATATTCTTTTTAAAATATTAGACCATTACTTGAAAGCTTATAGATTTCGTTATATTACATTAATGATTTTTCATCATTAATAAATCTGGATAGCCTAATTCAGTTTACCGATAACACAACTTTGAGTATGGAAGCACATTAAGTTGCAAACTTGGAGCGTAAGGCTTTTTTACAAGTCAATGTAACTGTCCAACAATTTGAAGAAAATAATTTAACAGTAAATCCGGCTAAGACAAAGTACATGTATGTTAATATGAAACAAAGCCGAAATCAGACACCATGCGTCAAGCTAGGTGAAAATTTGATTAAAGAAGTAAATTCAATTATGTTCTTGTGTCTTATTATTGATAACAAGTTAATTTGTCATGACCAAATAAAGAGTTTTAGTGATTAAATTACTTCAGGGACTAAAAATGTTGCAATAAGAAATTTAAAATTGTATCGTAGTTTGTCTATTCTTTTAACGGGTTATTATGGGCTTTTATAAACATATCTGAACTATGGAATTTTTCTGTGGGGAAATTCACAAGTTTAGAATATCTAAAGACTTGTCTTGCAAAAGAGGACCATTCGGTTAATAGCAGGGCGAAGCAAACTTAAACATGTAAAAGTGCATTTTTGGGAGGCTTGGAATACTTACACTTCCATTTATGTATACACTTGAAGTGATGCTATATTTTAAATTCAAGTGCGATCATACAATTTGGATATCAACTTAGCTGAGTGAACAAAAGTGAAGATTATTTGCTATAAATGGGTGTCCGTCCTACTCGATACCCTTATTTATGAGACTTAGAAGAAGGCAAAGAGAATAAGTAAAGTAAGACAGGATTTTGTTAATAGATGTTTGAAAAATATATTTAATATAACATGGCCCAAAATACTAAGAAATGAGCGAATTGAAAGACAAATAAGAGTTTTAAGGAAAAGGAATTGGAAATGGATTACGTAGTCCTGTTTTGAGAAAGAAGAAGAATGAGGCGAGGCAACTTCTGGAGAGGAATCTGCAAAGGCACAGAAGGAGGAATATCCGAGGATGACCTGGAGGCGAACGGTTAAGAGGGAGTTGGAGCTGCCAAGGAAGAAGTGGGAAGGAGGTAAAGCCAATGGCGGCAGATAGGGTGGGGTGGATATCTCATTTTCCTTACCTATAATGTTCCTTAGAGGAAGGAAAGAATATCCGTAAAAAATTTAAAAATATAAAAAATAAATCTAGTAGAGCCGCTTTAGTTATGCGAGTAGAAGACTAGGCTGAGAACGATCCGTACTCCAACTTCTATCGTAGGTAAAAACATTTGGAAATACCATCGGATGACATCATTGATCCTTTCAGTTTTGAATTTATTTTAAAATATTCACAGCATATCACAAACAATACAAAATTAAAGGTGTTTAAAAAAATCTCAGTCTATGGCTTATAAAAGTAGCAATCTGGAGGCATATGATTTGATAAAATATACTTTATGATTGTGGTCAATTAAAATAAGCCTCCT
The DNA here is from genome assembly GCA_963513935.1 of Aphrophora alni. Taxonomy (NCBI): domain Eukaryota; kingdom Metazoa; phylum Arthropoda; class Insecta; order Hemiptera; family Aphrophoridae; genus Aphrophora; species Aphrophora alni. Next base: position 117,676,547 of record OY740766.1, on the reverse strand, counting down.
CTCTAAAACAGAGGAAAGATAAGTTGGCGTCATTCGCACAGTTGAAACTAAATTAAAAATAAGGATTTTACTCAATTATTAAAGTAGGTAATGAAAATGAAAGCCATTATGATAAAAATAAAGAGGCTACATTATAATGTGATGGCAACGTGTTTCGTTTAAAAACAAAACAAAACTTTGAATAACATTCACACTCTCATTCGTTCATCTCGTACTCTATACAATGAAATCATTTCACTTTGGGCTTGTTTGATTAATCAGCAAATTGGGTTCAGCAAAGCTTTGGATGAATTCGATACAGAAAGAATTAATATATTCAATATAATTTACCTTTATACATGTTGTATGTTTACAACAATCTCATTAATTGAAATGTAGCTACCTTCGTTTCATCTGTAAGAGACATCTTCAGCTTTGCACGTTGTCACAATCATAAAACTACAAATAACAAATACAGGAACACTTAAAAATATTGCATAATATAAAAACAATTATTAAGTGGACCACTTTAGTAACAGTGTTAAAATACATTTAAATAACTCTTTCAGATTAAAACCGTAGCTACATTTCAATTAATAAGTATGATAGTTATATAGATATAAAGGTTACTGAATATATAAAGAATCAAATAATCCAGAGGTTTCAAATAAGGTGAAAATAAAATATATACACAAAATTATAGTATGGCATTTTATATAAGCATTGTCAGCTACTTTCTCGTACATTTATTTTTCCTTATACGTATATACGCAGCATAGAATAATTTTTGTGATGAGTCAACAAATCCATATCGAGTTTTTGCGAATACGTCCATTTTGAGATACTCCGAGTCTTCAAAAAGAGGTTTTTAGAATGATATCGCGCAGACGAATTTAAATAAAATTTAGTAAGGGGCTTATATTTTTTATATTTCTAAAAATCAGCTGTAATTATTTCATTTAAATTTTGCTCAAGTGTAACTTTTAAGGACACAAACAAAATGTATTAGCTGCCATGTTTTAAAAAAACGCCGGTTTATGAGGTATCGTTAAAAATTTTAAAAAATTAATCACTTTAAAGCAAAAAACAACAACAAAAGTTGGGCTATTTATTACTCACTATAAAACTAACCTTATAATTAAAAAAGGGAAGTGGGTGGGTCAGTTGGTAGAGTGGAAGCCCATGGACGAGATTGGAGTTGGAATGGGGGGAGGGGGCATGAAGAGGGAGGATTTTATTACTCACTATAAAACAACCTTCTAATAAAAAAAGGGAAGTGGGTGGGTCAATTGGTAGAGTGGAAGCCCATGGGCGAGATTAGAGTTGGAGTGGGGGGAGGGGGCATGAAGAGGGGGGATTTTATTACTCACTATAAAACTAATCTTCTAATTGTAAAGGGGAGTTGGTAGAGTGGAAGCCCATGGGCGAGATTAGAGTTGGAGAAGGGGCATGAAGAGGGGGGATTTTATTACTCACTATAAAACTAATCTTCTAATTGTAAAGGGGAGTTGGTTGAGTGGAAGCCCATAGACGAGATTAGAGTAGGGGTGAGGGGAGGGACATGGATAGGGAGGATAAGGCTACGTGGTATTACAAGCTTGGATAAAAATTCAATTTTGTCCATATAATTATTTATAACTGATATAAAAATATTAGTGATTATTACATAAATTCATGTCAGCCGATGTTTTTCATTTTGAGTATTTAAGTATGCATATCGTTATTTATTTATATACCCGTCTTCAAAGTCACGTATCACATAATGGTAAATATTTCTGCCATTTGATAGTTTATTTTTTTCTTCTAACTTGGAACATTTGTTTCATTTCATATTAAATAAATAAACATCCACTAAATATTGTGCCTATAAAGTTTGAAAAACTACGCGATAAAACTTTTATACTACTGTCAATACCATACAGACATTGTATGAATTTTTCTCGTATCTAGACATTCATGCCGAGCTATGCAGAAAGGGAATAAATACTACTGTCTGATTATGTTTTAACACCAATATTATATAAACTACAGTTTTGAACTATTTACTTTCCGCATTACATGTTTTAGTTATCAATATATATATATATATATATATATATATATATATATATATATTAGCTAATTAATATTATTAATAATTAATTAATATTACTGTACTAGCTTATTAATTATTAGCTTATTATATATTAGCTTAAATTATATTATGATTGAAATAAAAACAATTAATTTACTTTATTTTTCAATAATGTAATTGGACTACATTATGGATAAAAAAATTACAAAATAAATCTGAATCAGAATCAGGGCAGATAGACACTAGGCTTATATAAAATAATCTCTCGTTTTTCTCTTTTTGAGTTATAATTAATTCTCAATTATGTGTCAAAGTCTAAACACTTAACTACGTTTGATTGTGAAAATAAAATCATAAAATTACAAAATCTTTCATACGACGTATAGCCGAGAAATACATTTTGCAGATGTTAGGAGGCAAAGTAAAACAAATTTTAAGTAGACATTGGGGTATTTCGTATATTTGACAATACATTTAAGAGGAGGGAACTTTAAACTGATAGCTGAACTTTCCGTATCTTTTCTTAATAGAAATTTTCTGTCTTTAACATTGCTAGATTTGTTCCTGGCACAGAATGTTTTAATAAAATACCGTGAATCTTCCTCATTCAAACGAAGGAACTCTTCACTGTTTGGTTCAGGGTTTGAAGTGCCATCACCAGTGTATTTTCCCATTTCTTCAAGAAAAATATCCAACAATGAAAAGAAGAAGTCGCATCTGTATTTTATTTTCATTTTTAATTCAAAATTTTCTACGTCCTCAATTCTTCTATAGTCAGTCTTTGACTCTGACCGACAATGACAACTCGAAAATATCATCTAACTTTTTTTGGAATCATCCAAAAACCTGTTGGTTGTAAAACCCCGTGCATTTCTTTTTCTATGTCACAATTATTAGATATTATGTTGAGTTCTTTGGTGAAACTTTTTACTTCATCTCTTTTTGGTTCCAAACTACATTATTCCTTTTTGTCAAATTAATTAATTATTTCACTAGCTGTTCCAGCACATTGAGCAATTCAAGCGTTTACTTTCACCAAAGATTTGCTTAAGATATTGATAACTGGTAGAAACTCATGAAAAACTATTAAACTAACTGTAAAATCAATAAATTTTATGGGTAGTAATAAGTCCTTTTAACTGTGATGATTTAGAGTGTCTCATCTTCTGAAAGTCTGAAAGAGGATACTGATGTTGGTCCGCATTGCACATCACAAGAGTACTAGACTACTAGATGGGCAGTTGGACTCGACCCCAGTTTCAATCATTCAAGATGTTTTAGAGCTCTTTTGTTATGTAATAGCGCATGGCCTAGACTGGAAAAACAGGTTTTTTCTAACTTTTTGGTGGTGGGGGAAGCCAGCGGACTAGTGCTCCGTCGGCCAACGTCCTGTTCACTTTGGAGTTTGGGCTTTATGTAGGGCCTACGTTTAAAAAGTCGGTAGAGCTTCATTAACCTGCTAACGTAATTGTTATTGTTATTGTGTAAATAATACTGAAGTTGGACACGTTTTGTTGAGATGGAAGGCGGTCAAAGATTGAGAAAAGTTATAAACATAAAATTATGCATAACCAGTTACGAGAGATTATTTATAATATTCATCAGTTTATGTCGAGAGGGAGATCTTTTTCTCTAATGGGATGTTTCAAAAAGGACGCAACCCTATTTTTGATGACGTGAATTTATTACTTAAAAAAAAATAGTATAACATTATATAATTATACAATATTCAAATTACTTTTAATCTTTTATAATAAATGTTCAAAATGACTTCCTCCATTTGCAATGCAGGTTCGGACACGTTTCATAACATTTGCAGCCACTTTTCGTAGTGTTTGCTCTGTAATGTTTGAAATCTCACTTTCAATGTTATTCTTCAATTCGTCAAGTGTATGAGGATTATATTGAAAAACCTTACTTTTTAAATACATCCAAAGGAAAAAGTCTGCAGGAGTAAAATCTGGGGATTTGGAGGCCACAATCCTTTTGATATCACACGATTGTAAAAAAATTCCCGTTACATATCCAGCGTTTCATTAAAAGTATGTCACATTGCGTTATCCTGCTGGAACCAACAATATCGTTCTTGTAAATGTAACAAGGCTATAGATTGTTCAATTAAGTTGCGATAAACTACACCATCTACAGATTTGTTAAAAAATAAAGGCCCTATAACACGACGCCAGGAGATGGGGACTATGAAACTGCCCCGATATTTTAGGTAAATATGAATATTTTAGGTTTGAAATGAAGAAACTGTCCCGCTCATTAAAAGAGGATCAAGAAGGGTCGCCTCGTAAGAACAGAAATGCCAAAATTGCCCCGAGCGCAATTTCGGTAGTATGTGTTTAAATTTAACCTCAATCAAGCATATAAGCCTGTAAGGTTAGGTTAGGTCCCGTAGCGTAACATGTAAATTAAAATTTTCAATATTATTTGGGCGCTCGAGGCAATTTCAGCATTTCTAGTCTTGCGGGGCATCCTCATTTCAAAAGTACCCAAAATGTCGGGGCAGTTTCACTACGCCCCCAGGAGATCGCAAAACAAACACCAATTTTACGTACGTGTAGTGGTCATTCGTGAAACGATTGAGGATCTTCAGCGTTCCATATTCGGCTGTTTTGGTTGTTACTACTATAACCATCCAAGTGAAACCATGCCTCGTCACTATAAAAACACGATCCAACATTTCAATACCCTTGTCATTAACAAGAAAACTCATCCAACGTCAATACTGTAGACGTTTACCGTGGTCAACTACTTTCAGTTCATGAAAGACACCTATGCGGTAAGCACGCAGTTTAAATTTTTTAGTAGCCCTAAAAGCTGTAGATAATGAAGTCCAGCCTGTGAAGATAACTTTCAAATTGATTTGCTGAGTGAGCGATTCAAACGTTCTTTCATATCGTCAACTGTTAATAGTAATGGTCGACCTGTGCTTTCCCGATCATATACACTGCCAGTCTCACGAAATTTATTAATCAAATGCGATATTGTTGACTTATTAGGTACTGAAGAATTGGGATATTTTAACTGGAACTTGCATTTTACTAGTTTGTAAGATTTATACGTGCAATATGTCTCAATAATAAACAAACGTTCATCCTTGGAAAAAGACAGAGTTGAAAATATACACACACTTACAAAGACAAATTACATAGGCTACTGGAATAGCACTAGTGCATTACAATAACACATGACGAGTAACAATAAAAACAATTTTTGCAACTGATATTTGGGGAAGAAAAAATTTACCTATGCCTAGCTTATACCTTTTAAACTTCTGGTTGCATCCTTTTTGAAACACTCGTCATTTAGTGCTTCGTGAATAGAAATGATTACCGTTACTCTACTCATGTTTCAATTCCCAGAAATAAAAACCATGAGAAGTGTTGTGGCTGAGGCTTACATTTGGTACTGAATGATTCCCACCCTATGCATATCTATATGTGCATGAATGTATATGTATAAGTTATGTGTTGTCCAATTCCAAGAAATACAATTGAAACAATAATTATTACGTTCGTTATCTTGGCAGTTTTCAGGAAGAAGAAACGTATATCATTACGGGCTTTTTCAACCTCACAAGGACCAAACAAGGGAAACAAATTCATCTGAAGTGGAGGCAAAAATTAACTTAGTATTTTCTGAACAAAATTATGTATCAAAATCTTACAAAGCTTTGTTTTCTTTGATAAATTTTAAAATGTATCAAATGTAAATAAATTTATTTACACACATACTTACATCTTTGTTTTCTAGTAGATCTAATAGATAGATTACTAGTAGATAATATACATTTTGATTTTATATGGCTAAAATGTTTATTTATTTTCAGGTTACTAAAATGGTCAAAACAATAGTGAAATCAGTTTTTGTGGTGGTGCTTGGGATATTTCTGGCATTAGTCTATGAGAAGCTCACTTTGTTTACATCCCCTCCTCCGAAGGTACCCCTGCAGTGGTGGGGCATAGGCAAAGAAGGGAAGAGTGATACAACTATAAAACCCTTCAAGATAAATGTCCCTAAAGAGGTAATGTGTCGATATTGTAACATTGTTAATAAAATAAGAATTGTGGAATAATTTAATAAGCTTTGATCAGGTAATGGAGCAGAAAAGTATAAAATTGGGGTTAATGAAAAGAAAAGGGAAATGGAGGATGTAATACGTCATTAGTAAAGAGTATAATATATATAAAAAAATCAATTTATCAGTTAGAGTTAAGTACAGACTAGTCAAACTTTCTGGGAGTGGTAATTGACAAAAACATAAATTGGAAATCACACATTATCTTTCTTTCAAAAATACTTAATTCAGCTTATTTTGCACTCTGTGGTATTTCACATACTTCCAGTACGGCTACATATTAAAACCGTGTGTTTTGTATAAGTGTACTTTCACCTCAGACTCAGATATACTGCTGCCCTATAGGGAAGTTCTGTAGAATTCGGGGAAATTCTTTTGATGTTTAATCAAAAGAAAATTATAAGAATAATTTGTAATTTTAAATGTAGACAATTTTGTAAAAATTCATTTAATTAATTAAAACTTTTAACTGTTCTCTGTATATATATTCTGAATGTCCTGCTATTTTTTTTTTAAAGTAATTATATTAGTGTCAGTCAGTACAATCATGGATATTCCATGAGACTGCAAATCTTTAATACTCAATTCATAGATTAATTTAAAGCTGATGGAGAGTGAGGTGCACTACTCTGGTCTCAAATTGCACAACAGGTTGCCAGTTAATCTTGGAAGTGCCTTGTATTGACAAATTTAAAAACAAACTAAAATCTTACCTTTCTCAGCAGGCATTTTATTTAGTGGAGGATTATCTTCAATTGTAAATAGTTTATATAGTCTTTGTATGTTATTTGTACTGTTATGTGTTGTTGATGTTGTTTTTTTTTTTTTTTTTTTTTTTTCATTTGCACTATATGTATCTGTTTATTGCAGCACTTAAATGTTTACTGCAGCATTTGCACCAAATGAAGCTAAATATATTATTATTAATTAATTAACTACTAAGTGGAAGGAACAACTGCAAAAGTTTGTCTCACATAATAAATAAGAGGAGCCTGAAAGTTCAGATGGTTTCTAATCACAGAATTCCATTTTCATGTGTTTTGGTCGACTGTTTTCTTAATCTATTGTAATATAATTTGAAAACATTTAAAGTAAAGATTTTTGTATGAATGTAAAATTAAGTTTAATGCCAACTCAGAAGATGGTCGTTAGACCTTTGCCAAATAAGGTGCCTAATATTGTACTGTTTAATGTCTTAAGAAATAAATGTACAATTTCATTAATTCCTTCATGGATCAAAAGTTATAATTTATTTTAAAATTGGTTTCCATACCTTTAAAGATTTTTTAAACTTTAGTGGTGGCCGTTAAAATCAAGTTTAACATTTTTAAAATGACCTCTTTCCCTTACATACATTATTTATTATAATTTATTACTAACATTATAAAAAAATATTAAAATAATCATAATTAATATCTGCCTGGTTGCTAATATATTTATGTAATTTACATTTAAGTTGATACATCTAAGTAAGGGTATATCACTGTGCCAGCTAGACATACTAAGCAAAACTTGCCCAATCCCTCCCATTCGAATTTACCCATCTTATTTCCTGGATAACAATATTTTGCAAAAAAAAAAAATTCAAATTTCCTATAATTTAGGATTTTGCACATGCAAATGAAAACAATCCTCTTTTTCTGATAAATTGCATAAAGCACAGTTATATTTAACCCATGTACTTGAAGTTTAACTGTATTAATTCTACCATAAATGGAGGAGAATATTGATGGTTTTAGGTGTTCCCTGGTAAACCAAAACCTAATAAATTACAATATTAACAAAATCTAACTAAAATTGTCTTCTTATAAAAGTATATAACCAAGAAATAACAGGAAAATATAAATAATAAAAGATTGTAATTCAAGAATTAATGATGTAGCTATATTTTCCAGAAGAAATGAAAATTCAAGAAAATTATTATCAAATATTTATTTAGAGTATCAATTGTTATGGGAATGTGAATTTGAACAATACTATATACACATAAAATTTAATAAATAGTGAACCATAATTTCCCATATACCATATTTCTTATGAGAAAAAATAGATAAAAACGGGTCTCTAGTTACCAATTTTTAACTAAATATGTTGATATTTAAAAAAATATTCAGAATTTAAAACAAAAACCAAAAATTAGGTTTTGTGATGTACAACTAAATCACACAAGGAAAGAGATGAAACAGCATGAAAATTGGTTTAGTAAGTTGGACTGTGATTGTGATTGTGTAAGTTTAAGGTGATTAACCCCAATTTCCGGTCATCCTTCAACTTTCTTAAGGATTTGATCTTAGGTTTGGAAAAAATGTAATTTTTTTTTCAAAATGTTAAATTTTGCATACAATCTTTGAAAGTAACAAAATAAATCAAAACGCAAATGCCACATTTAAAAAGAGGCTAACATTATTTTCTAATGTGAGAGGAGCGAGTAAATCCATTGTTGTTGTAAGAACTGTTGTTCTAAGAAAAACACAAAGGAGAAAGGTGGAATGTATCAAAGTTGAGACATTCATTACTTCCTTATTTTGCATTAGTATCCAAAGCATAGAAAACAAACCTTCTGGGTTAAATGGATGGTTCAGAGAGTTTATAGGTCACTTGGAAGAGTGATTGATGAACTGGTGAAGTCAGAGAAAAAGTCACAGGCTTTAACTAAACCTACACTGTAAAGAGATCGAAACAATGTCCAATAGGAAATTAACATTCTGGACAACGAAACAGCAGCCTGTTGAAATGATTCAAACATGATTTTTGGAACTACATTACTCCTTTCTCATTGTCACAGGCCTATATATTTTCTCCTTGTTAATTCAAATATTTACGACATCCAGTTTTTATGAAATAATAATCTAACATTATTCGTTTCCGGCTGGCAATATGCAAAAGTTCTGGTCATTTGTTTTGAATAGCAATCCAACAATAAAACTTCAAAGTAAATTAATAACAGATGATCAGCTAAAAACATGTATTAAGATAGTTAAGTGTGCAATGGCTAAAAAGACCTCTCTTCAAATCATTGTAAAACTACAAAGTTTTATATGGTTGCTATGATATAGTCATTATGCGATAATCAAGTTTAATATAAATATAAAAATATATTATAAAATGCTTACATAAATAATATGCAAAGCAGAGTAAGTATGTATTAACTTGCTCACGACTCAGAAACTGTGATTTAATTAGGAGTTATGTATATGCTAAACTTATATATCTACTGTATTATCAATGGACAAAAAAAAGTTTTATTCAACCTTGGTTCAAGGTTACAATGACTAAGTAAAAGCATCTTCAGTTGTGTAGCAGTGACATCTACAAGATTGTTTTGTACTTTTGTGATCTTATTTACATACGAGACATTTTCAAAAATAATAAGAACATTATAATTTATTCAAAGAATTATTTAAAGAATAACCACTCTTAACTATTCAGGGAATTTTTTATTGTATCAAAATTTTGTCATTAAATTACACAGATTTATATTAATTAAGCTGTATATGAGTTCTAAAATCAAAATTTTTCAAAGAGTGATAAAAACAAATATTTAAAGTAAATTCATAAGATTGTTCTTTTCAGAAAATATTGAGAAACAAATATTACTTCTTTATTTATAATGAGAATTTTGCTTTTATGATATACTTTTATTTATTTCCAGTTCTATTAAAGTTAACATGAATTAATAAACTTCAACCAAAAATAAAAATAAGGTCTACTTAAGCATATAGGTGCTGAAATGAAAAAAAAAAAAAAGTATTTAAGAAGATAAAACATAGCCCTTTTTTTCTATTACTTTTTGAATCTTTCTAATATTTTGTTGCTGCTAAACTTTCACAGTTAGAAATATTTTATTTTAAGAAAAATTTAAGCTTCTAAGCATTTCTTTCTTACGAATCGATAAATTTACTTTTTTCTGAATTTTACAAATGTTTTTAACCAGGTTAATATTAGTTATATATATGAAATCAGTTCCTAGAAGTTAATGAGTACAGTATTTAACCACGTTTTTATTAGTTCGATTTCCGTGATATCTGTCTGTCTGTCCAGGTGGAATTTTGCAATCGAGTTTAAACTAACTCCCCGATAAGCTAGAGACCTGAAATTTTGAACATAGGTCAGAATTGGATGACAATACAATATTCAGTATATTTCTTGTCTCTACATTTGTTTAAACAATAGTTGTTTAAACAAATAAAAATTGGCCAATGAGATATAGACTTGAAATTTTAAACATGGGTCGAGGATGGATAACAATGCAATATTCACTCTGTTCCTTGTCTGCAAGATTGTTTAAACAATATTTGATGAGAGCAGCGTCTGCTTTGCGCGCTTTGCATATTCTGCAGTGTAGTATACAGCATCAGCACTGTCGTTTCTGCTCTGTCGCGTTTCTGTAACAGCAGAACTTGTATTTCAAGTGTGTACATTTACCTGTATGAGCGTGTCGCGTTTCGCCCCCACCCCTAGTTTAAAGTGTAATTGCATTTTCCAGTGGAAACATTCCGTTTCACGTGCTTTTGGTGATAGTGAATAGTGCGCTGAGTTTTCGCCGTCAGATGTGCGTTCAATAGTGTGCTAAGCGTATATGTGAATATTACATTTCTGACAATCGTTACAATGGTTAAAGAGACGGCTACTCAACGCAAGCGCCGATTACAGAAGAAGAAGCAAACAAGGCAAGTTGGGCTACGACAGGAATCTGAAGCATATAAGTTGGCATGATTAGCCAATCGCCGTAAGCGAGCTACAGAACGTCCCGAAAAACAGCGCAAGATCGAACTTGAAAATGATAAGAAATGAAAGGCTCTAGCAAGGTCGCGTGAAATGGGCGATGTAAATTCATCTCGACTTGCCGATGACGTGCATCGACATGATCAAGCAAGAGCAAACGAAGCTCCGGAAGCGCTTGCTAGTGATGCATGCCGCCATTCTGAAAAAAACCAACGTGCGAAACTCCGGAGACGCATAAACAGGATGTGAAATGCATTGGGAATTTCCTATATATCTCCCTGTCAGAGTCTCATCAGTATATACAAAACCGATTGGAAATCTTTCATACGGGCATAAGACTAAAAAACAGAAAATAATAAATCAAATAAAATTTTTTTTTTTAACATACCACGTTTTTAAAACAGACTAAAAAGCATAAAGTAATTTTCATGACCCTTCTACAATTTTGAGGCAGGATTCTTAGTGGCTATGGATATATTTGGAATACTTGGAGAGAAAAACGTGGGGCGCAGCCAGTAAATAATACAAGTAGACAATCCGGGTGAATTCACAGCTAATTTCAGTGAATCGGAAATGAGATTCACTGTAATTTAATTTATGTACTCCTCCTTAACTATCATAGATTGCCTACGCCCCACGTTTTTCTCTCCAAGTATTCCAAATATATCCATAGCCACTAATAATCCTCCCTCAAAATTGTAGAAGGGACATGAAAAATTATTTTATACTTTTTAGTCCGTTTTAATTTTTAAATCACATGGACCGGAAACTTTGTGTTAAATATTTTTAATTAAATTAATAAATAAAAAATAAAATGCAAACCTCTCTGCATTCAGAAAACCTTAATTTTGAAAAATAGCACAAACTAAGAAGACATAATACTGTGTTACTTCTTGCTAAAGTCACAACAACTGTTGTTGCAAGTAAGTTGGTTGGTGGGGGAAAGAGAGTGAAATTATCTTAACATTATCTTCTTGAGTTTACATGTTGTTTTAACAATCAAAGTTTGTATTATAATCTATAACACAAAGAAATCTACAACACATCCTTAGTATGATAACTGTATAATATTAGATTACATATTATCTAAAACAATTGGTTAAAAATTTTAACATCATAACACGATTTTTAACAAGCTTCAAAATGTTGCTATTTGACCCCTCACCAATTAAAATGTTAGGGATTTCACTACCACTTACAGATTAAAGTGGTGATGTTCAAAATAAGAAATAAAAATAAATGACCTTTAAAAATAAAAACTAATGAGTGTGTGTGATTTTTGAAAAACAAATTAAATATGAAAAAACAAATGTTTAGTTTTTAGTAAACCACTCGGTATATAGCCTACCTATTTAATGAAACTAGCACTTATTAATTAAAAATTTGCAGCATTGTATGACTCTTCCCCCACTGATCACACAATTCAACAAACTAATAATGTTGTTGTTTAGAAACGTTCACAACGAGCAGTACAATGTCAAATGAACAATGGTTATTCTGTATAGAGTAGTTCTATACTACAAAACCAATGGAGTTCATGTTCTTAATTATTGAAAAAGACTCAAATTATGGCTCCATAAAGTCAATGTCTATACTTTAATATGTTCTATATCACCAACATTTAATAAATAAGTTATTTTAATACCACTACAAAAGTACACAGCAATAAAAAAAACTAAAGAAACTTCAGCATAAATAGGGAATTATGGAAAATAAAAATAATAATTGTTTTTTTTTCGTTGATTGTAAGACTTTACAAGGGTTAATAAAATATAAATAATTTATGGTGTTATATTTAAACAAGTTAAAATTACAGTGGTATCCTTCTATGATTGAATTTTTGTTATCATGCAGGTTATAGCAGACTTACAACAACGCCTGAACATGGTGCGACCATTTCATCCTCCTCTAGAGGGTGTTGCTTTCCAATATGGATTTAATACAAACTATTTAAAAACAGTGCTTGAATTTTGGAAGAACAAATACTCATGGACAGACAGACAAGTTTATCTAAACTCATTTCCTCAATTCACTACAGAAGTCGCAGGCCTAAAGTTACATTTTATTCACGTAAAACCAGCAGCTACGAAGCCAGGAGTAAGTAGGCTATATATTGTTTACAATTATATAATTATTTATGGTTTCTTATGATTAAAATTTGCCCCATCTTTAAGAATAAATGTTTAAAATCTGCCTGGAACATTGTTACATACTCTGAAACATAGATCCTTTCATTTTCCAAGTTTGGGAATTCATCAACAATGTAACCTTTTAGTTGTTCAATGGCTTGTGGATTTTAGAATATACAGAGTCCTTTAATCACACTCGCACCCAAAAAAATATCCACTGGTTTGGATTTTCAAAAATCACACATCTGTCGAGCAAAGAGACTTCTCAATAGCTGCACAATCGACCAATTTGAACAAACTGCACTTATTCGTTGACTACTTTGTTCAATTCAATCTGCAATGGAGAACCATCTTGTTGAAAGTAAATTTTATGAAAGTTTTTATGTGCATCATAAGTCTTGTCTTCACCTAATTGTAATGCATAGTCAAGTTATTATATCTTGTTACTGTATCTTCAAAAAGTATAATACTGGTAACCAGTAAGTCAGAAGACAATATTGTACCTCAAATGTTATTTATGTTGTTACTTCAAAATAAGATGCTAAGTATCAGGATATATCTTAGTCAAGTTATTATATCTTGTTACTGTATCTTCAAAAAGCACAATACTGGTAACCAGTAAGTCAGAAGACAATATTGTACCTCAAATGTTATTTATGTTGTTACTTCAAAATAAGATGCTAAGTATCAGGATACCAGTGAATGCAGTTATGTTCACACAATTTTATAGAATAATTGCAAAACTGTTTTGTTATGAAAACAATTAGAGGTTTTTTATATTCATTGATGTAATCCTTAAATTTACATATATAATATAATATAATATTTACTCTATGTTAATTGTAGTCTTTGTTTTACTATACCTTAATTATAGATGGCTACATGTTTCATTACCACAGGCAGCATCATCAGGCCAGTTATTTATGTTCACTTAAAAACACATTTACACACAGCACTTAATTTAACACTCGTTTTCATACCTTTGTTGTAAAGGTCAAACATATAAAATTTGGTTTATACAATAATAATTCAATTAAATTTCCCCATTTATGATGTACTTCTTGTCTATGTTCTTCCTAGAAGTTGTTTATTACACACAAATTAAAATTACAACTCTTACCTATTTTTTCACATAATTTCTTGCTTGCTACATTAATGGCACTTGTCATTCAGTGAACAAGTTTTTTAATACCCTCATCGCAGATTTCCGCTGCCTGTGCGTTAAGCCATGCATTGACAATGTCTTTCAATTATTTGTCATTTTTAAACCAATGTGATTTCAACCATTTTTTTCATGTTAGCTAAATGTTTCACTAAAAAGTGATAATCACTATAAGCTAAATTAGGGCTATACAGAGAGGGTGGTCAAACTACTCAGTAGGCCTTGTATATTTGCACTACTTTCCGGAGAACACCTTTTCTGTTTCAAAAGATAGTTTCCATGAATTTTTTTGTTGAAAATGTTTGCCAGAACTTTAGAGTTTTTTGGCGAGCTAGTGCATTCCCATTCCATCTACTGATTTTTTGTCTCCAGGTTGATATACAACAACCAAGTCTCATCGCCTGTCACAATATGACTGAGGAAATCATCATCTTCCTTATCGTAGCTCAAAAGGAAAGATAGTGCCGTCAAACATCCTCTTGGTTTTATGGTCATCATTGTAGGTACTCAGTGTGCATAAAACTTGTAGTTACTACTTCGTGCAAAACTGTTTATGATACCTGAAGGGAATGCTCTGATAATGCCATAGTTTTGAAACGCCAGTTTTCTCAAATTTTCTCATTCACTTATTCAATAAGTTCATCTGTTACAACAGATGGTCGTCCACTTTTTTTCTAAATTATGGATGTTTGTCCACCCATCCTGGGAAAACGGCATCATTGTCTAACAACACTATCACTTATTGCTTTTCATACACTTCACAAAGTTTGTGATATTTCTCTACTGTCCTACAGAAAACATTGTTTGCCCATAGAAAACATAAGTTACAAGAATTTATTTATTTTTATAAATTCAACTGGCTTATTTTTCCTCTTTGTCAATGAACTTGTGTGCCATCCAGTATGACAAATTACAAAACTAAATGCAAACAAACTATAGAAAAGGCTTGTTTTCTTTTTGTTTTTATTTATTAAATTTGTAACTTTCCATGTGTATATAGTATTAATAAAGTATGGTAATAAATTTTCAAGGAATTTAAAAAAGTGATTTTTTTTAATGACTTCTTTATTTATTTATTTAGTTTGATGTTTCTTGTCCACCAGGTAAAAGTTATTCCTCTTCTCCTAGTTCATGGATGGCCAGGATCCCTTGTGGAGTTTTATGAGATCCTGCCTCTCCTAACAACCCCAAGACCAGGAGAGAACTTTGTATTTGAAGTGATAGCTCCATCAATTCCTGGTTATGGATTCTCACAGGGTGCAGCTAAACCTGGCTTAGGAGTAGCTCAAGTAGCAGTGATCTTTGATAAATTAATGCAGCAACTTGGGTTTGATAAATACTTTGCACAAGGGGGTGATTGGGGTGCTATTATTATGACAGCAGTGTCACAACTCTTTCCTAACAGGTAGTTTATAGTCGATAACTTTATTATTTATGTTTTTGATGATTTTTTTTTTTTTTTTAATTTTCCTATTACTATTAAGAATTTGCTTAAATATACATATGGTTGTAAGTAAACTAAAACCCGATGTCTTATTTATAACAAACATGATTGGAAGCTGTTCATAAGACTACAAGAAAACAAACCAGCAACTGTAAATAAAAAACTTTACAGTTAGATGTTTCAAATGTTTTTTATAGGTTTTGGTCAATTATAGTTTTACAATAACTTTTTGAGATAAATAACATAAAAGTAAATATATAGAAACATAGTACGAGGATTTCTATTTATACTTCTGGCTTAATAATTAAAAAAAAAACAAATATTTATCATAAAATTGGATTTGATTGTTTTTCAAAATATTCTCCATTAACTTACTTACTTTCTTCTACAAGCTTCCAGAGCTGTCTCCGATGGCTCATTGTCTCCTATAAACGTCCTCCGCCAGTTTCCAAAATTTTTTGTCTGTTAAAATTTGGTCAAACTCAGAGTGAGCTTTAGTCATACATGTCCTCAGCCTATCCCTTGCAGAGTTGTCGGACTCACAACGTAGGAGGATGTGTTCAATTGTTTCTTCCTCCTTTTCACAAGCTAAACATCTGGTGGAATCATCCACCAAATGATATCTGCTCAGGTAAGCCTGGGTAACAATGTGACCCAATCTTATTCGAGCAGCAAAAGTTGCTGTTGATCGTGTGATTAATACACTTTTGCATGCATTTAAACCAATTTTCGAAGGTACTTTTCCCACTCTGATTGAGGTAAATCCAAAACATGCATTTTAAATACATCAACCGCTTCTTCGGTTGTCAAAAATCGTTGACCACACAATTTATTTTTCATGTACGGGAATAAAAAAAGTCATCATATACAACATGATGTAATATTTTATTGCACAACCCACAAGACTTCCTTATATATTCTTATTGGACATTTTCTTATATAATCGTATTTAAAACAGACTATCCAGTATAAGTATAATAAAACAATATACTAAAAGTTAATTTTTAAATAATGGATAATTGTTTTCTGCATTGCCTTTCTGGAAAGCTGGTTACTAATTTTTAAATAATGCTGTTTACCACATTTTTAATAAGTTCTTTCTGTTCTTCAATTTCCACAAATAATGTATTTAACAAACACATTCAATAATTCAAGACTGGCTTTACAACTGTACATGAGATCAGGTGACATAGGAGACCACTCAATATTCCCAGTTACTCTAATTAGAAAGATTATTTACATCAAGGAAATCGCAGAAAATGGATGAAGCCGAGTCCCATTATTTGAAAAAAACTTTTCATTACAAATTTCACTACGTACTAACTAAAGTCTAACTAACGTAACTACGTAACTAACTAAAAAGAATGACATTTTTTGTGTTACATTTTTGAGTAATTATCACTAGTAAAAGTTCTATAAAAAAGTAGAGACCAGAGTCAATTAGTTTAAAAAATGATGAACACAAACATGAACGCCTAGCTGTTTAAATTGTTATTCAATAATAAAATTGGTGTAAGTGGATATAATTATACCTATTTATGTGTTTAGAAAGAGTTAACATTCCTTTATCATATTAAAATCCTTTCAAATGTCATTTCTCAAAAACTTATATGCACTATCTCACACCTTTTTATGTGCTTTTCAAAAACTTTAATTATACCATGAACAAAACACAGGATATAAGCTTTGAACTCTGTATCAAAGCAGTAGATAATTTTTCCTTGTTTTCTTCAGTCACTATAGTTTTTATATTTATATATAATTATATTTGATGATGTCAAAACAATCCCTATCTTTGCAATTTCTTCCCGTTTACTTTCCCATTTAGAACTCAACAAAAACGTTTGTTGCCCACAATCTATATATCCCCCATAGTTTCCACTTGGCATTGTCTATTGTCTTAAACCGTCTTAAACCTGTAGAAGTAGTGCCTAAAGTATATATGCCCTGAAAATGCTTGCAACAAGTAGTAACTCATTTCACCATGACTTCTCTCCAACAAAGTCCTTAGTCACCCAATAAGGCTTTGTATCCATGTTCCTTTATCTTCCTTGTCCCAAAATTGCTCCCATCTTTGAATAAGACTATTACACATTTTTTTATTTGATTTTTTTTTTTTTTTTTAAACTCAATAGAGTTGCCTACTTGGTTATCCAGTAAATCTCTGTTCTTTCCTGAGCAAGGAGCTACATTATAGGATTACCAGTCAAAACCAACATCGCACAATCTTATAGAGTTCTGTATCCTGATGGTAAGTGCTGCAAATCTTTGGGGCAATGTTTTATATTTTGCATTTGCATGATTAGCCTTCATTCTTTGATTTGGTCTGTTGATATTTTGCATAAGTCTTGCCAGACATCCCACTGTTTTCATTCATTTCAGTGTTTTATTTTCTAAGTGAAGTTTAAGGACAAATTTCTGCCAATCTCAATTCCTGAGTATCTCAGCAATTTATCCACCCCATATAGTATTAGTTTTGGTGTTCTATGTGTTTTTCTTTTTGTGACTAAGATCACCTCTATCTTTATGTATGGCTATCTCAAGGTTTCTGCTCAGTAGTCATTCTCTTGCTTTTGCTATAGACTACTCAATTCCATTTTCATTTCCAGCTTGTCTTCTTGTTCTGCCTTGCCAATGAAGATGGCATCATCAGTGGCGCTATGATATCTCCAAAAAAAGTATCATATATTTGTTCCAAACCAAAGGGCCAAGTCTTGAACCCTATGGAGCTCCATATGACACATATTCTCTTTTAATTTAACTCAACCATCCTCATTTTGTCTTTGGCTTGGATAGTTTCCACCATGTTTCTGAGGTAAACTGAGATCTCTTTTTGTTCCAATACCTCGTGTATGTCTTCTTCCCACCTCAAGGAATTGTTTTTAACATCCAGGGCTATTAATGTGCAAATCCCTTTTTCCCTAAGCCCCTTGTCTCTCACTTGCCTAGTCTAGTTTACGGTTTGCACTATGGCATTTATAGTCGAGTATCTCTTTTGGAATCAGAATTGTTTTTTTGAAAGACTATTTCACCCAGCTAGGTGATTTTCCAAGCATTTCAAAATCAATCATTCAAGCAACTTGTCCAATGTATATAAGAAGGCAAATTGGGCGGTATAATGACATTATGATATTACAATATTTATGGAGACTTCTTTCTTTAAAAGCAACAGCTCTTGCTTTTTCCAACAATTAGGAAGGTTCCCTTCCAAAGACAAGTGCTGTAATTTCAAGAAGAAGCTCCAGATAACCTTCAATGACTTGAGCCACCACTTCATTTGATATTCTGTCTGGGCCTGAAGATTTTCCCATTTTAATCAAACTCTTTTTTCCCTTAATTCTTCGATCATAAAATCATGATTATTTGTCGCCCCCACGTTGAACATCTTCTTCTCAAACCTTTTTTGCATTTCTTGGGAACAGATTGAGTATAATTTCTTTACCCAGCTTTCCTTCAAGGGGGTAAGCTTGGGTATGTTTTCCAAGGTATGTCTTCCCTTAAGTTCAGGGATGTTTGTGCAGGCCTTTAGCTTCTTTATTACGATTTTAAATAGTAGACACCATGGATAATAGTTCATCAGTTTTCTGGGGTCCCAATACAGATGTGTCATATATCATATGTCAATTTTAAATCAAACCATTTCAAAATGGCTCCCATTTGAAATATTTGATCTCAAGATCATTTAACTTAATAACAAATTTATAAATACTATATATTTTGCTCTACTAATCCTACTACCTACATATTCTGAAAATTGTTCTGATATCTCTGCTTCATATCTTCTAAATATCTGTGTAGATTTGAATTTTTTTCAAACAAACTTAGGTTGGACAAAGCTAATTGATGTTTATTAAGATTAGTTTAGCCTAATTGATGTTACCTTAAATAATTATGCATCTGCAATTCTTAAAACTATTCTGATAATTTTCTGCTAGATATCTGTGTAGGTTTGGACATTTTTATAATGACAAACTTAGGCTGGACACAGGCTATTGGCTAGCCTAAATTATGTATTTTTTAAATTACTTTTTATTTATACAATTTAATAATATTCCCTACATTTTGAAAACCATGCTACAAACCTGTGCTAAAAAAATATCTTTACTTGAATTAAATTGGGATCAACGTGTAGGAAAAGTCTTTGTTCAGCCTAAGATTTTTTTTTTTAAATTGCATGGATAATAATTCCGAAAACTACACTTTTATCTCTTATGATTTAATAAAAAGTTTAGAAACCCACAGAATTGTATCTACAAATCTATGGGTATCTAAACCTTTTGAAGAAATAAAACTTAGTCTAGCATAATTAAATAGTTTTCGGTACCATTAAGAAATTGAATCATATCAAATTTTGTTACTCCCAATACATGTTGGTGCTGAAAATTAAAAAGAAATGAATCAAAAAACTGAATTTCCTACTTTTCAGCAGTAAACTATTATTATAACTTAGGAACCATTGCACCGATTTCAATAAAGTTGGCAGTTCCAATTAGAATTCGAATCATATATCTTCTTTAGCACTGAAAAAAAAAAGTTGTCGCTGAAAATTATAAGAAAACACTTAAAATATGTCAAAAATTCTCACATTTCATGCTACCCATGCAGACAAATATTATTATAACTTTATAAAACTAAAGAATTGGTTTAAATCAAACCAAGACTAATAAACCTTACCAAGACTTAAACTGGACCAGATATCATACCTACATAGGAAAGAAACTGAATGAAAATCGGATCAGTGGTTCTCGAGTCACAAACTTAAAAACCTACAAACTGACAGAGACATTGCGTTTAGTATAAGAAGAGCTGCAATCATGAAATAAGCCAGTAGTCTGTATGTCTCTGCTTTTGGCATGTGAAATTATTTCATAACTTGGAATCACCATTCATCAGTATCGCTACCTATGGTATCATTGAACTAGTTAAAAGAATTAGCAGATCAGATTATATTATGGCAGTTGTCTGTCCGGGTATACTCTCTTGTCTGTGGCACTACCAACTTAACAATCTCTAAATTATCATACTACTAGCATTGCAAACTCAAGTCATTCCACAGAATGAAAATAACTAATATCTTTGTATAGAGAGTAATGACTTATAGGACACCCAGTATTTTTAAAATAATTTTGGCTTGAAATCAGAATTTCCTAAAAAAATAATAAATTTTAAACCAAGTTTGACACGTTTAGGTTTTTTATTTTTTTTATTTGAACGCTTACAGGTGTTTTCTTAACACGTTTATCATATAACATGTAATTTACTATTAACGTATGTTCTGCTGATACTTGTTAACTATATCTCCACCATTCAACTATTATTATTGTTATCAGTATATATCTGTTTACCACAGTGCACATATATTATGTTTTTAAATGTTAACATTATGTAGACTTTAAAAAAAAAGTGCTGTTGAGTTCCTACAAAAACATGCAATCATTACATGTTACAAGAATTGTACTCAGGGTTATAAAATTACTTATGCTTTAGATTTATTGAGCATTTAAATTACCTAAATTTAACTTTAGCCAATTTATCACCAATTTAACCTTCTAATCATATTTCCCTTAATATGTAGGATATATAATAGCATTAGTGTTAACAACTATCCCATTCTGCTTAATTGTGATCAGTGAGAGCAATTGTTTACAAATTAAATAACATGCATGTGCACTATCTTGTACTCACATTATCCCAAGGGAATTGAACACTTCAACCCCGATCTTAGCTCATACATACACCAGCACTAGTGACTTCCTTAGTTTTGGAACAATCGGTGTACACATGATCTTCCTCCCCATAAACCATCTCAAATTTAAATAAAGAGTTTTAATACGAGTATCTGGTATCCATTGTATCTATATTATTGATGCCAATTCGCAGAATTGGATGGCCGATTGTTCTCGTAATTTTGGCATACCCCAGGAGTGAGCTTCACCAGAAGCAGCTAGATTTTAGCCTATAGGTGGTAATTTCTTAACTTCACCAAGATAAATATCAATAGGTAGAAACCCTAGAAAAATCTCCATTATCACAGTTGGTGTTGTGGACATGGCTCTGGTAAAACAGAGACAGCCCGGCCTCTGAGTCATGGTCAGAGTAATTTGGACCCAACTCTGCTCGGTTTTAATCTACTAAACCATGACTCCATAATACATCATAGGTCATATAATCCCAGTGCAGATAATAGCTGATCTTGTTCAACAAGTTTTTCCTAAAAAAAATCTTCTTCCTGCCGTAAACGATTTATTCGATTTTTCCACAGTGTGCCTCAGGTGTCTATTCCAGGTTAATTTGGTGTCAAGAACCAATCCTAGATATTTAACCATGTTCATGCAGAAGTGTCTTCCCAGAAAGTTTGGAATCACTCAGGTTTGGAGTGATGCTCTTTCTTGAGAATGGAATCAGTGTTGTCTTACTTGGGTTTACCCTTAGGTTTTCCCTGCGGCAAGAACCCTCAACTAGTGATAGATCTTTTTTCATGAGATCCCCCCATTGTAATCCCTTACCTTCCTTGGATAAGCATCACTAATTGTCCGCATATCCCTGGGTATAGTATCTCTATGATGAGAGAAGAACCCAAAGTGTGTCAACAAAAAAAGGAGATAGAACTCCTCCTGTCTTCGGACAGCCCCTGGTGATCTCAACATCCATCTCCTTTCCCAGGACTTTATCTATAACATGTCTCAATTTAACATGTCCCCCACACACTATCGTGAACCATCGAATCATGGGAGGCACTCTTGTCACTTTAATATTTTTTGTAGAATGTTACTATTTATTTTAATTTAACAAAATCACACAGCCCGCTTGCTGATCTCAGAACCATAATATCAGTTTTAAATACTTAAAGCTGACTGTATTTATGTAGCCATATAAATACTTGAAATATTCATAAAAATTTCCAACCTTCAAAAGATGTTTTGACATTTTGTAAAAAGATACGAATTACCAAGCAGGAATCAAGTCTGGGAATCAACATTTAGCAGATTTTAAGATGCAGGTACGCAGAAAATATTGAGATAACCCAAAAATATAAATTTATTCAATAGTAATATAAAAAATATACCAAAGTTTATTATGTCCTGTTTTGGACTCCAAATGATAACATACCCAGAGCTCCAGGGTTTCTATCACTAAGGCTATGTATAATTAGTTTTATTGTCATTTGTTCTGTGTTTCAGAGTCAGGGGCCTACATACTAACATGTGTAATCTTGATTTCAATGGTAATGTAATGGCAAGATTACTTCTTGGTAGTGTCTTCCCTTCCTTAATTGTTGAAAGCCACGAAGAGAAATTAACTTATCCTCTTAGCAAAGTATTATTATATCTAGTAGAAGAATCAGGCTACATGCATTTACAGGCAACAAAACCTGATACTATTGGTTAGTTATACACAATGTTTAATTTATAACATATTAAATCTCTTTTAACATTATCTTTTAAGCAGTTTCTGTAGTTCTTGTCATGTTTTGGAGGTGGTGTTCAGGAACTTCAGTTACAGTAAGTTTATGGTCATCGGTCATCGGAAGTTTAAAAAAGATAGGAAGTTCTTTTCATGGACGTACCCAGGATCAAAACTGGGGGGGGGGGGGGTAAAGCCATGGTCATTCAGGTTGTAACATATTAAAGTGGGAAAGGTGAATGAAAACAAAATTTTGAAAAAAAATTTATGTAAATAAATGACTAGAGCACTGTGGTGATTGTATATCAACAAGGAAAAAAACCCAAACAACAAAATAACACAACTACACAAAACTGTATAATGCGTTTACATGCGTTTAGTACATTTCGATAGCTCTTCTCTCATCTTCAGAGGTACACTCACGAAGATGTGCCTCTGAAGTGTACCTCTGAAGATGATAGCAGAGCTATCGAAATGTACTTAAGGTAATATAAACACATTATACAGTTTTGTGTAGTTGTGTTATTTTGTGGTTTGGGGGTTTTCTCCCTTGTTCATAAAATTTTAAGTAATTATAGTAGTACTTTTTGACTATTATTTGCTTGACAAAAATGATTCAGGTTCTTATTTTATTACAGGTCTTATACTAATAACATTTTTCTTGGGTTTGATGAAAACTTGTTCAACACTTTCATTTCAATCTAGTCTACAGATACACTTAAATGATGAGTCCCAACTAACTGACTCTGTCTCTAAATTCAGTAATGACGCGAATGACGGAACCACAAACCAGTGTTGCAACTTTCCAGAAAAACAAAACAAAATTATTGGGAGAAGGTCTTGAATATTTTACTGTCGGTTTGTAATGTTACATTCTATAAATTAAATTGTTTGAATTCAACCATAAACCAATTTACTTGAAAACGTAATACTATAACTAAAGTGAATTGTAAATTTACTGTTATTGTAGAACTTCTTAAATTAAAAACTATTGTACATTTTAATTAAAATCGTGCATCCGACCATTAGAGACCGGAATTCTGTCACTAAGTTCTTTCATAACTTCATGACCATTTAATTTTTTCTTTTAGGCTGCTTCTAGGGCAGGGGCAGCTGTCCCCCCCCTGCCCCTTGCTGTGCAAGCCTTTGGTCCTTTTCTCCATATAAGCTACTCAAATGATCACATATGAGAATTTTATAATAACTGGAAATAGTTCAATGGTAAAAATGGGATAATTTCTCTATATAAATTATGTAGGCAGGAAAAATGGAGACAGTGTAGCAGAGATAAAGTAGAAATGTATTGGTAAGTAAGCTTTAAAACTTGACTCAGTTGTAAAAAAGGTTAATGAAATTCAGAAAACTATAAAATTTACCTTTAGGAATTAAAAGAACTAAACAAAAGTTTTGGTGTGGCTGCTATGTAGTAAATAACAAAATATTACACTAAACAAAGACCTCAACGAATTTGAAATTTTGAGAATTTGTAAAATAAAAAAGATCCTAACATATGTTTCATACAATTAATATGTACAAATCTAAATAATTTAAGTCTTTATAACATTTTGTAACTTATGTAAGATGTTTCATAACATTTATAAAACGAAATACGATTGATTCTAAACTAATTACAAATTAAGGAAAATGATTGTAAACTAAACACATACAAAAGAAATTGTAAGAAAATGGATTCGCTCCAAAATGCTAAATAAGAACTTAACAATAAAACTAGGACTGAATATACAAATGGTGTCCCATTTTTAAACAGTACATATTTGAGAAATAATCAGTGATAATGTCTAAGGAAACCATTTCTTTAACTTTGATAAGTTTGGATTACATACTTTGGATTATCATTCCCATAAGCAGCTATTGATACAGATTATAACAATCACACTGAATTACAGTTAACTAACTTATCACATTATTAAAAATGATGACTAATGTAAATTTACTTTAGTATCTAGCCATTAATTTCATTTTGCTCTATGCAATATTTTAATTATATTTGATGCACTTTGTCATTTCTATATGGTGGTTAGTTTAGACTGATGTCAATCGTTACTATGGGTTTTCAGCACCTACAAGCCCTATAACCTACTAACTCTTTAGCTCTTCATAATTATTAATTAATTAAATAATTTAAACAAAAAACTATAGCAGACAGTAAATCATTGCTTGGTTCAAATCAAAAATCAACTTAAAAGTTTACTGAAGTTCTTGGAAAGAAGCCACAACCCCAGCATGTGTTTTCGTTATAGCCAGCTTATGAATCCAAAAGGAACTCTCCTAAATTCAAAAATGAATGAGAGAATCCTATATAGCAGATATTTCTTTAATCTGAATGCACAGTCTATTCTATTGAAATAAGTTAGACAGTCATAATTAAATCAGTATTTGAACTGGCAGAACATTATTTATTATTAATATGGTTTATTCTACCATCATTTGCATTTATAAAAACTAATACATGACATTTCGAATGTGTAAATCAACTCTCCTTATCAAGTGTTCAACTTCGAGCATAAAAGAGAAAAACATCAACATATTGGAACAATTTATGGAAGTGTATGGAGAAGGAGTTATAAATGGGAGAATTGTACATAATGCATAAATGATCATTGATATAGGCTGCTTAATATCAAGGAAGAAGGAATGTTAATTTCAGGAAGAAGTGATGTTCTGGATTGCCAAACTGATAACAATGGGGGAACCGACAAACAAAGTCGATAAGTATAATCATGTAAACAGGTGCTTCACTATTTTTGAACTGCAAGAAACTTTCCCTCAAGTTCATGATTTAAAATGTACAACATTGTTTCTGTTAAGCTCAAGTACAAGAAAACTCTTTCTAAGTGAGTTCCAAGAATATTTACAGAGGAACACAAATGCATATAAGAGCTGCTGTGTTTGATCTCTATTATTAAAAATGGTGATTTTTTTTAACTACATCATGACCAGGGATGATATTTGAATCTCTCATTTATACACCTGATTTGAGACAAAATAGCAATAGATATCTCCAACCTACTTACACGAGGAATCTGTTTGCTTTATGACAATGCTCAACCAAACACTGCAGTACTGACATTGTTGTTACTAGATGAGTTTGGATGGGAAAATTCACCCCTGCCCCTCCTCCCCCATCTTATGTACTAATCTTGCATGTTCAGACATGTGTCTAGATACGTGTCTATCTCTTTTCAAAGCTCAAGGATTTTTTGGAAAAAATGAATGGCAAAAGATGATGAAATGAAAAAAATCAACTGTTATACAATAATACTGATATTGTAATTCGTATACACAATTTATAATAAATAAATAAAACAAACCTTCAAAATAGGAGAAATATAATCCCAAATCAATAACCGCTAGACTGCTTCACGACATTCAGATTTTTCTCACAAACTTAGGCTTCATTCCAAGCTAAAAACAATAACACCAATGTTTCTTTGCCTATATCAAGTGGTAGGCCTACCAACTTATAGAATGAAATCTCGTCTACAACATACTATAAAGTTCCATTACAAAAAATCGATTCAGTAATTCCTTAATCTTATTTAGTAAACTGCACCGAATGCCAAGTGAACTTCGTGCCGTAAGATTACTACTTCAGTCAAGTAGAAATATCTTTCGATCTATGAGTCACAGAACGATTTTTTAACTACGGTTATAAAGAGAAACATGTGATCTATAGAACAGTGTTTTGTTCGACCTGTTTGACCGAAAAATAGATTTGTGATCATATGTGAAAAAGTAGCGTCGCTTTTACTAAAAGGCGCACGGTTCAAATCTTTGACGTTACGTATTAATTCACGTTACGTGAAATTCAGAAATTTTTGGAATATTATTTATATCGTTTTGTGGTATTTTTTTTTTTTGCATGATTATGTATCTACGGAACATTAGCTTTCCATCACTATTTTTTTTATTGTGATAGGACGATCCTAAGTGGGCGAAATGTTGAATTGCAAAAAAGTGTTTTATAAGTGAAACATAGCCAACTAGTTCGGGAGTGTGGGGCGATTTCGGATCTTTGCCAGTACGAGGGTTAACAAAACGGTTCTAACTTACAAATAACACTTGTATATAAGAAGGAATTGTATATCCTTAGTCCTAAAAACTGAACACACACAAAACTTCTTGAATTAGATCTTTATAATAAATAAAATATAAGAATAGGCAAGAATATCGTTGTCACATGCACACAGACTCATTAAGTTCATTACCAAGAAGGTTTATGTGCATGTGACAAATGAGGATGATGACTTAGTCACATCTTGTATTAAAATGTACAAATAAAGTGTTTATTGTGGAAAATTTATATTTTATTTCATTTGGTTCATATTAGACAGATTAATAATAGACAGACAAAGTACATTATTAATAATACTGCATTTATGAATTTGCAAATACTAAGTCAAACCAAAGGTATAACAATAAATTCGTTTTTATTGGCTGCTGATATTATTGGGTCAAAATATTATTGTTGAGTCCTTGTTTTATTGAAAACTTGGTATGGTAACTCTTTTAATTAATTTTGGTTTTATTTGGATCTCACTAGAAGGTTTGTAAAATAAAAATTTTACAAATGATTAACTTTGACAGACACCTTTCAATCAAATTGTTAAATTTTAAAATGTTTTCTTTAACAATGACACTATCCTGATTGATAAAGTACAAATATCTCATTATAACTAACATGTTACAAGGAATACCGAAAAATTAAGTTACAATGGCCTATTAAGGATATACTTCCAACCATTTGTGTTTTTATTTGGTGCCATACCTTAAACCACTTTTTCATATTCTTTCTGCTACTATGGCACTTATCATGGCGACCAGATATTGTATCTATTTTGCTTAAAAAGATGTTGTCTACAATGTAAAATACAAATTAACAGTAGATGTGTCCACATTGCGTTAATTATTAATGAGTCAGCCAACAACGAAGGATTTCATATTTTGGTACACAGAGTTTGGTACAAAGTGTAAGAGGAGGGAATCAAATCGTTTTCAGCAGAAGGTCATAAGAGATGTTATGTTTTGGTGGCAGGGCATTGTCATGAATCAGGACAACTTTCCGGGTAATCATGCTAGGTCCCTTATTCTAGATCACAATTTCTTAAGCCTTTAGCAATAGACACCAGACCTGCATTGATTGGAGCCTTGGAACTAGAAACTTAACCAGAACTCTTTGTCTGTCCTAAAACATAGATATGATTTTCAAAAGTAGAAATTTGATGGTGATGAATTGTGCCTTGCCCCTATGGTAATTGCTTTAATTAGGGGTTGGCTATATATATCGCAATTTAAGAAGTCATCACCTTGCTTAGAATATTGTATCACTGTTCTTTTATTTTATTTTGTGTTGTTCCTTACGCATCTTTGGCACTCAGCCTGCACAATTTCAGATATTGCAAATTCTCAGGCATATTTTGAAGAAGAATTGAATGTGAAATTAGTAGGAAATGCTGGAATGATGAGTCATCTGTTTCCTTTAATGTTGTCCTCAACTCTATACACCTACTCTTCATTTAGTGAAGATTGTCTTATTCAATTTTCATTGTGCTCATTCTTTTGTCCTAAATTGAAAAATTACGTTCATCGCTGTATCATTTAACCACACACTGCATATTCTAGAAAAATGTGAGAATTTGATTGTGCATATCAGCAGAATTAATATTCCTCACATTTAAGAAAGGGATCGCAGACTGCAATTCAAATCGGGTAGGCATCTCGATTGTCTTAAGCAATATAAATACACACCATAATGTGTCAAGCTGCTCTAATGTCTGAAAATGGTCTCAAGGCCTTAAGGAATTATTGTACTTGTCACCCAAGCACGAAATCGCAACCACAATAGCAATATTTAATAACTAAACACACTTTTGGGTATCCGTCGTATATTTTAACCAGATTCCTAATAAATACAGGAAATTTATCATTTCAAGTTAATTGTTATTTTAGATATGTTAGTTTTTGCTTTGTTTAATTTCATAGGTCTTTGTGTAGTTTGTAAATGGATAAGACATACTATTTGGCTCCTTATAGTAAGTTTATATCTATAGTATAAGATATTAAGAAAAATAAAATTCAACTTTTTGTTCCCTAATCTCTCAATCTCTTTATCTATAAAAAGTTTGAATTGAAGCTTTATAACTTACATACACTTTGTTATTTTTCAGGAGTCGCACTACAAGAGTCTCCTATTGGTTTAGCAGCATATATTTTGGAAAAATTCTCTACATGGACTGACCCTAAATTTAAGCAACTGCCGGATGGTGGTTTACAGAAAAAGTATGATTTGACTAATCTCCTTGACAATGTTATGATCTATTGGGTGTCAAATTCCACCACAACTTCAATGAGGCTGTACAGCGAGACACTGAGTTTTGAACAGAAAAAAATTGGCTTAGACAAGTAAGTTTTAAAAATGAACATTTAAAATTCATGCTATTCTGTCTAGCACATTTTGCCAGTACAGCATTGCATCCCTTATCTATGTCTCGTAATATGTTTAATTTAGCCTGATGTTTGTCTGTCTGGCTGACCTTTATGATATTCATAATATTATATTTAAATATCAACTTACAATTGTAAAATTATTATTGCCCATCTTATTTTAAGAGACGTGGTGTTGTATAATCAAATATATTAAAAACAGTGTATTACATTGCCTACACTTTCAAATAATTGTAGAAGTGTTTGCTTGTAACCATATAATATTAAAAAATGATCCTGGAACAAACCCGGCATTTCTTACTCAAATGTGTATAGCATAACTGAGTTCCAAGTCATCCTTTAGAACAGTAGTTTGCTTCTACAAATCTTCTACATCTATATCTACCTCTAAATCTGATTTAAAGAATTTCCAATTGCAGCACTCAAATTTTCTAGGATGTCCCTTGGCTTAAAATCTTAACCCCTATCGTCCAATTAATAATATCAAATGTTTCCAATCCAACAATGTAACGATTATCACAGAAGAATGTAGATATTCAATATTGATTTGATGATCCTGGTAAAATGAACAGAATCTGTTATACTCATATACCAACTGTATGTAATTTTATGGTTTTCCAATGTCTATAGTTTACAATTACAGCCTGTGGACAAATTCAACTTGCAGTGACATAAATTAACTTTACTAGCAATAATCAAATAAATGTATCATATTTCCCAATTTTAATTTCTTTATTTCTACAATTAAGAAAGTTTTATGTAACCCATCTTCAACTTATTAATATTATTATCTAATGATATATGATATTATTTAATAATACAGAGTGATTCAGAAAAACTTTTACCATTTTAATTAACCATTAAACATGTATTAAGGATAGAAATTACATAAAGTTTAGAAAATTTCAGGGTTTGAGTTTGGTGTTTATCTGTTGTTATTGGTCTATTACCTACTTTATAATCATGTTCACCATAATCAGTTTTTTCTTCAAAAACAATTGTCCTGGTAATCTATTCTTATCAAATTTTTCTTCTAAGATCTGTCTGTAAGATAAACTGTCTGTTTGTGTCTTAAATACTGTAGCTGATTATCTTCTACACATTGAACAATAAATAGACTTTGATTTACGTAATTGTACTTATTAATTATTCTAACTCTCCATGTTCTACAAGAATTATTTCAATCCTACATTAGCAATTAGAGTTTAATGTACAATGACATCTGTTGCCAGCTGTTTTGAACCTGGCATGAGTTTTTTTTAAAGATTTGATACAGTTTTATATAATTTGTATGCTTAATAAATATTTAATGTAAAATTAAAATAGTAAATAATTTTTTGGATTACTCTGTATATTTTAATATTATATATATATATATATATATATATATATATATATATATATATATATAGTATATATATATACACACATACATATGGTAATATGGTATTAATAATAGGGTACTATGCTGAATAATTTACTAATCTACAGTAAATAAATAAGATGCAGCCTATTTATTAATATTATGATTAAATTTATTAAGACAGACTTATTAATAACTTAACTTATGGATTGGATGATGTATTTGTCAGGTCATACTTTGAAATCAATAAAAATGATTGGACATACATTGGATTGTATTATTTGATATACAGACAGTTGGATTTCATTGTGTGTCTTACTTTATATATTCATAAAGACAATTATTAATTTACTTAGACAGTCTTTACTTATTGCAAAGGTCAAGAACTAATGTTGTTACTAGAATCCCTTAGTAGTTAATGTAAAGAAAAATTATGGAAGATAGAGTATCTTTTATATGTTCCTTGAGTAAAGGCACAATTTCCCCCCCCCCCCCCCTATTAGAACTTTAACCATCAACAAACAATCTCATAAGGTACATTGTAACTCTAAAATGAGTATTTGTTGGGTGTGGTTGAACAATGCCTTGTTTGTCTAATTATTAACATAACATTAAATTTAATACAAATATATTTTTGTACTAAAAAGTAATATTACTTCCAGGTAACTTTTATTCTCTTGATACTATTCTTGTATGGATTCTGTTATGTATTCAACAGTAAAACATATTTAGTCTTCTACCTTTTTTTAATCTAAACTGAAATTAACCAAAAATGTAAATTAAGGTTTTGTGTGAATTAAGGCTGCTGTGTAAAATTTACATAGAAATAACAGTGAGAAAAACAAAATAGAGGAGATATTCAATTAAATAAGCATTATATTATCAAGTTTTCAACTAAATTTGTTAAAAACCATACAATATGTCAACCACAATTTTATAGATAAAAATCAGTGAAAATCTAAATTACTGTGAACAAATTATTTTTTTTCCTGATAATATGAAGTGCAGATATAAAAATTACTTTATCCAAAATAATGTTCATGATTTAAAAAATAAAATATTTGATGATAAACACAGTTCTATTTATTCTGTCCACAATATATTAAAATCATTTTTATCTCTATTTATTTAACCTTAAAAAAAATAATAATATCCTTGGTTTATTCAATATTTCTCATATCTAAATAATTAAACCTGTCCTCCTTAGTCCTTATATTTAGAGTTTTATAATTTTAAAGATTACCTTTTGTTACTTGAGACTAAGTTTGTTAAAAATAAAGCAAATAATGTTGAAAATGTGAAAATTATCTAACATGTTTGTTTTCTTTCAGTGTACCCGTAAATGTTCCTACAGTTTGTGCTCGTTTTCCACACGAACTTTTAACTTTGCCAAAATCAGTTCTGAAACTGAAGTACAAGAACCTGATTCAAGTCACTGATATGAAAGAAGGAGGTCACTTTGCTGCATTTGAACAACCCAAGTTGCTTGCTGATGATGTATGGCAAGCAGTTAAATTGATGCTTGAAAATGAAAACAAGCCTAAACAATAAGAAAATATTAACATATAGTTGAACTTCAAAAAGCTCATTGAGTATTGACAGTCCGATGTTCTTTTGTTGATAAATTATGCATGTTTTACCTTCAGGTAGAATATGTAAATTTGTTTACATATCATTTTGTATAAATCTTGTCAAACAGTGTAGAAGCTGGTAAATTAATAAACTAAATTTATTAATACTGATTAAGGTTAAATGTGTTTATTCTCCAATGGTTAATATATCTATGAAGTTAAGTTGTGAAATATATGTAATAATTGTAAATTAACAACTCAAACAATATTACTATGTGGAAATTGTTACAGGTGCTATTAATTTCAAATAATTTAACTGAAACATAGAATGATATCTTGCCATTGAATAAAAATTATATATTACTTTATTGGGTGCTTTGTACATTTAACATTAGGCTTAAATGACTTTATTAATGTAACAAAATTTGGTACTTTCTTTTTGTTAACTGGTTATTTCTTTAATTTCCTTCTACACTAGAATACCACCTATTAAGCCTATTTACCCCTCACACCAACCAACCAGTCTTTCCAAGACAATATATTTTCTACCTGATTTTTTAGTCATTTATAAAACAACTTTTTTTTTTTTTTTTTTATGTATGAGAGAAATCATTTAGTAATATGTAGTCAGATTATTTTCAGAAAGAGTTACAGAAACAAAATATTATACTCAATAAACTTCTAGATAAAATTTAGGCAAGTATAGAGATGAGTATTATCTTCTCAATATTTTGTTGTTATAATTTAAAAACATTTCTTTCCTTTCTTATCGATAAGTAAATATTGTTACATTGATAAAAGGTAATGCATTTTATAAGTAGATCAAATTTAATTGTCTATTGTAAAAACATAATGTCAAGTACGCTATACAAAAATGTTTTAATATTTTCATAAATAAATGTTTTGAAATTTATTATTTTAATATTATTAAATCACCTTATATGTATCCGTTTGATGTAAACATTTGTAAATTGAAAACTAGTTTTATTCATTTTTCTCCTAGGAGAACTTTGTGAAACTGATAAGACTGAAACTTTATGATTCAATGCATGTATACAAGCGCATTGATTTTAAAATAATAATAAATTACAACTTTAGGTTAGAGTATAATAGGACACACATAGTCTATTAGTTTATATTTTGTTTGTATAGGCTTACCTTGGAAACTAGTCCTTGGTATTACCTAGTAGTAGAAAGTGAACAGTGTTTATAAAATATTTCACAACTTCAGTGTTTTTTGTGTCTTTTCCTATTTGTGTACTACTAGGTAATACTAAGAACCACTTTCCAAGATAAGTCTGTGTCTCCTATCCATAAAAAATAAATAAAAATCTAATTTTACAACTTTTTTAGTTTTACTTTTAAAATTAACATTGGTTAATTGTCCTAGATACCAAATATGATTTTTAGACGATATAAATCCCAATTATTAAAACAGGTGTACTGTGGAAAAAATATAACAGTAAATATTGATAGGAAAAAATTATTTCCATTCAAATACAAGGAATATTTACAACTTTATAGGTAATAAAAAATTATTGTGGAGCTAGTAAGGTCTAGTGGGAAGATGGGAAGAGATTGATTTTACAGATGATCTCTGCTTTTTGTCCCATAAATATGATGACATGAAGAAAAAACTAACACTGACATAAATGAAAATCAAATGAGAAACTAAAAACACTAATGAATTGAGAGTAAATTTCAACAGAGAGGAAAGACTCCAAACATCTAGGTTTCAAAACTCCTTTCCCTGTTCCTTAAAACCCATTTCTTCAATCTTTAAAACCTGAAGATTCTTAGTTATGTAGGCAGTAACCTTAAATACAACATAATTTTATAACTAACAAACAACATAAAAATGATGACTGTAATATTCATCCATAAAAAGTTTCCATATGAAAGTTGTCAGATCTAAGCGATAATCTATCTCTATTCATGAATTGTTTCTAGCGTAATAGTTGACAAGCAAGAAAATTCATTTCTGTAGATGGTTAAATCCAAAATCCACTGAATACATATAACCCATATGAAAATGATCAATAGTATAAGCTTTAGTGTTTCTTGGAAACAAAACATAAACAGCTCTGGCAATCTATTATTTGGAAACTTGTCACTGAGGACATGGTGAACATTCAGTCTGAAATGTGGGCCCCACCATGCTGTTGAAAGTCACTCTTATGTAAATTTCTTATACAACGTCTTCAGTTTTAGGGAAGTGTATAATTCTAAATGTCTAGAAATTTTTACCAGAAATTGTTGTTTTAAATATCTTTAATCATTTAAAATTTGTTTGCATACTTAATTTGCATTGTGTTAGGATGATCTTCAGGGTTATATTGAAAATTCTAACCTGAATTTATAATATAATTATAAATTATAATTATAATTAATTATAATTATAATTTTATTTATAATTTTGCATTATTTATAAATATAATAGTAAGAGTTTGTAAGGGGGTATTTTGAATATAATCTTTGAGAAGCTTCAAACTTTACCAGTTAAAAAAAAAAATTATATTAATGTGTGATACTTTTTAAATGGCTAATATGTTCTACAAACATACTGGAAAGCTCGTTATACTGTTAACTATCAATTTAAAATCCTCTTATAACATAACATGTTCTAGATGGTAGCCATCGAACTGATTGGTGGTGCCAGTGCTCTTAAAAATGCAAAGTACTGAATGTGGATCTTCAGGTCACTGTTTGGTTACAGTCATATACAAACGTAATTTTGATATGTTTCTGAACTTTTTACATAAACAATCATTTAATTTACTATGGAAAATATGTTGATATGTAATAATCAACCTTTTAAGAAAACCTTGTTTAAAAACTGAAACAAGCCTGACAGTACAAATCAATCTTGATAGTTAAGGATGTTCATTAACAAGATAAAATTGCAGTCCTCAATCTTATTACTATCTTATTGAAATAAACTGATGTAGTTAAGCGAGAATTTGTTACTAACATTAACATTATAATTTGAAGAAACCACAAATTTTAATGATACAATAATAGTAACTATTGAAATTTATACATGAATAGTATGGAAATCATTAAGCTAAAATAGTCGAAAACAACCAATTATAATGATTTTCTGATTTCTATGGATTGGGAGTTTTCATTGGAGTATTCATTGGAAAATAAGTACTTACTTCTCAGTGCTACAGATGCTGCAGAACTCTGGCCTCCAGTACAACTCTCCTCCAAGTTTGTCTGTCCTACGCTTCCTTTTTCCATTTCTAACCTTCAGCTTCCCAAAATCCTCCATCCATTTTTTCCTGGGCCTTCCTCTTAATGTTCTTTCAAGTGACCCCTAGCCATCTCCTAGGACACCTTTTCATAGATATATCTTCTGGCATTCATTGAACATACATTGCCAATCTGATCCTTCTTTGCTTAATAAATTTAGCAATGACTGACTCTCCAATGTTGGCATTTGTTCAAATCTCCCATGTTCCATCATCTTGAACCCCTTTAAAGATTTTTCTCAAAATCTTTCTCTTCCACCTCATAATCCAATTGTCTTGAATTTTTGTCACTGTCCAAGTTTTGGAAGCATATAATACAACTGGCCGTAAGATGGTTTTAAATATTCTTATTTTACTCATATATGATCTCTATACATTTTTGAATTAGAAGATGTGTTGGAGAGGAAACTAACAGTGATTACCCATTGCCAACTTGTCCTTTAAATTTAATTTGAAATCTGATTTTTACTCGTCAGAAGAGATTATAGATACATCAAGTTCTGTACATGTTTATTCTTAACTTTCACTCTGTATGCCGTATTGGTTCTGTCACTTCTTGTTATTACCATTTACAAAACTTGATTTTATCCATGCAGAATAAGTGCTCTCGTAAATTTAAGGACAGATTCTCAAGTTTAGGATCCTATACCTGTAGTCAGTCTTTATGATCCCTATAATATTGTAGTCGGTCATGCCACGAGAGATGGTTACTAAGCTATTTTTGTATATTGATGTATTTTTATAAAACATCATTTTTAAGAAACTGAGTTTGAATTTAATAATTAATATTTGTTTTACTAATTGAAGAGTTATTGTTTTTACTGTGTTTAAGTAATTGGAAGGTTGTGTGTAGGCTACATCAACATTTTGTAGTGATGTTTCTAATTATTTAAACACCACATTTCACAACCATGTGATTGAGACAAGTTTAACAAACCCATTTGTTAAAACTAATAAAAATTGATGAATAAACATTGTGGAAATTACAGAAATAAGCTGCTGACCCATGTAAATTTGTAATTTCCATAATAAAGCAAATCGGTACTTCAATGAAGAAGTTATTTCATTGTAAAACTATTTATTAAGTCTATATAAAGTAAGAAATTTCAGTTTTTGGCTGTTTTATATAAATATTTTGAAAAATATTAAATTGTATCAAAATACTTTTCTTGTAGCAAATTTACTTTCTCACATGTACATAGCGAAAGTTATGTAATGAGTGAAAAAATGTATGTTGAGGTTTCTGGTCCGAGGTCCCATGAAATTTAAAAAAAGTACTTTTTGGTACGTTTATAAATGATAACTGTCTGTCATTAATGCAGTGCTTAACAACCAAAATATGTGGACCGTTTTTTGACACTTTTGGTATGTGAGCATATTTTTGAACATATCGCACAATGTTTTCATTTTTTTATTACCATAGACGATTTAGATATAGTTGCGAGAACATTATGACTTTAACCAAACAATGTTCATAAAATTTTACTCAATTGGGTATCTAAGAACCTAAACAGAATCTCTCAAAAAATACCATTTTGTGAGTTATTGGTAAAATACAAAAATCATCTTAGGGCTGTTATAAAATATGTAATTTCTTAAATACGGCTATATTATGGGTTAAATACGGCCAATTTCGTACCAAATTCATGACCCAAACCAACATGCAGAATCACAAGAAAAGAAATACTACAATTTAGTTATAATTGACAAAACAAAAATGAACCTTGACCAACAGGATTAAAAGGTAAATTTTAATCAATAATTTTTGCTAAGAATGTGTTTTTGATACAAGTGAAGCAGGTTTAGGCCCTTATTTACTTTTTTTTAATGCTTTTCAAAGAGAGTGTCCACATTTCATTATCACTATTTGATTTGCTATAGATTTTAGACAATACAACACATCTTACAAATATTTTTAAATAGACTTGTTTTTATTAGTTAGGGAAGTTTACTGTTACAAGTGATTTGTGTGTGTACCTCTTATATGAAAGTATTAAATATTATTATTGTTATCTATTTATATATATTTTGTCTATATGATGTTTAATTTTCAATAGCCAAATTTTAAACCATGAATTCACTACATAAAGAGGAAATTAGGAGAGGGTAGCTTCAAAACAAGAATGAGGTACTCACCTATATTTTCTTTAACACCATTTTATATTTTGTTTTATTTTTTAATTTTTTTTTTTTTAACTAAGATCTCTAGCTGGATTAATTTATAGCATATTATTTTCTTTTTACATAATGATTTTCCATAGTTTATTTTGAATCAGTGTTTTCCTTTTCTTTTATGTGACGAGTAGTATTATATTTTTGTAAAATGTACAGTACACACAGAAATTAATAAATAAAACAAAAAATAGCAAAAGGAATTCGAGGTGGATTGGGCACACCTTGAAGAAAGGAGATCAAGATATTGAAGGAAACACTGAAGTGAAATCCTCTAAGAATCAGGAGGTTTGGGAGAACTAGAAATACAAGGAAGATCACCCTAGGAGAGGGGCGGCAAGATGTGGGATGAGATCAAGAGAGAGGTTGCTAATATCGCTTGGTGGAGAGGAACAATGAATACCCTAAGTTTCAGAAGAAAGGAAAGGGATTAAGTAAAGTCTAGAAAGTTTAAGAGCCTCTCCACATAATTGCTGCACAACCTGGATGGCGCTTAAAAAGAAAACAGTTCAATGTAACAACAAAATAATTTGTGTAGTTTAGAATGCTTTTCTCCACCATCTAATATTTCTGAAGCATTTACCGGTAACTTTTTTATAAATCGATTTTCATCAATCTTTTATTAATATATCTTTGAAATGAGATGTTACTCAAGTGACTTTCACATTTTAAAATTTTGAATTAAGCCCCCTTCTAAGAGAGAACACTACACCCAAGTAGGCAAGAACATATATCAACACTGGGAAAAAGTTAAATCATAAAATTACTATTATTATAAGCTTATAATAGGCATATAAACTGGGGTTTGTTTCATACAAAAATATAAACTTATATGTTATAACTTATAACATAAGCATTATGGGGTATAAATTTAAGTCAATTTAAAATGAAAATTATTTTATTAGTGTTGTTTAACTTAACTGGTTAAATATGATTAGGTGATCGAAAGTTCTAATTTTGTGTTATGGTTTTTATCACATAGGTCTACTTAATTTTGAAGAGTTATTGTAAAAAAAAGACATGACCTATATAGCAATATTATGACATACCTATTATAATGATACCTTAAATCATTTTATAAATAAACTATCACTTCAGGGTACCATATCATCAGCCACCAGACCCTGACCGCCAACAAAATAGTCACACACCTCAAACTGCCCATCACATATCCCATTTCATCCATCAAACCTAAGAAATTGTAACTCATATAATTTAAGGAAATATCCAGTGCACATATATGTGTATTTAAGTGTAGTGCTAAATATGCAATATAATAAACAAGTGAAGAAGAATAAGAAATAAGAAAAGAGGTTGCTACAAAAAGGGAATAAAATGAAAGTAAGAGGATTGTTAGCATAATTTTTGGTTGGACCAAGAAGGAGGAAGGAACACTTACATTTGAACACTATAAACAGGAGGACATAAAAGATTATGGGTCCAATAATATTAAAAAGAAGGGAAACAAAAGTAATTTTATTTCAGTTCCAGTAACACTTTAAATTAAGGCTCATTAAAATTGTTTCAAAGAATTTCACACCATCTTGTTGAATGACGATCATAATAACTTTTACTTCAAAAAACGCTACATGGTCGTTTTTAATGGGTATGTAATAAATAAGTATCAGCTTAAAGGAATTCAATATTTTAACATCAAATTGACATCGATAGCTATCTTGCAAAAAATTATAAATAACAATACTCTTTAAATCAAATAACAGTGAACATTTCATAAACTTTTAATACATCGATCAAATAATAATTTAATTGCATATCATCCAATAGTATTTCACATCATAATCATTTCATAAATTACACCCAAAAGACACCCCAAATAAATTAAGTATCACTTTTTTAAATGTAAGAAATTAGTGTAAGATTTTATCAATTGTGTTATTATATGTGTAGAATATCTAGGACTGATAAATAAGTAAAAGTTTGTATTGTAATCATAACTGTAAAAGCTCATACCTTTGAGTTCTTTGAGGCTAGCCGCGGCAAATTAAGAAGACAATACAAGGACCCAAATAAATGTATTGAGTTTGTAAAATAATTGTGTTGAACCATAAAAATAATTTTATTGTGTTAATAAACATCATCATATTGTTCATTGTTTTGGGCGCCACACTACACGAACGCCAAACTTCTAAAAATTTTAACGCTGAAGGTCGAATATCTCAAACTTGAAATATCAAATAAAATTTCGATTAAAGCCATCAGGTTTATTTTGGGGTTTTCTAATATGTTTACAATTTACTGTAATTTTATTTTACATGTAAGCTTGTCACATTGCTTTGAGTCATAAACTTTCAAATTTCTCCAATATTTTATCGATATTGCTAAGATCTTTTTCTTTTTTTTATATGTGAGCAAGTTAGCGCAATTTGTGCATAGTTTATGTTTTTAATATTCTTATTGTCCTTGTTACTTTAATATTGGATAAACCTGAAACCATTTAAAAACATTTAGATGACTAAAACACTGTAAGGGAAATTACTATCAGTTAAGTTAAACAACAATAATAAAATAATTACCAGTGAAAATAGACTTATATTTTATTTTCTAAAATGTAGGGTCTGAAATATAAGTCTAGTATTTATGAGACTGATAATGTTGATACACTTATAACATAACTAATAACTTACAGTACAACAATAATAATTTTTTTTATAATAAGCTTGTTTTTTTCCATAACTCGGTAATTTTTTCCTAAATCTACTTCCTATTGATGGTGTTTTCTAATTTTGAGGTTATGTTATTAACAAATTTGTTTTTCACTTACTTTATTATTATTATTATTATTATTATTATTTTGTATCGTAAAAAACATACGTATAACCTAGCAATACATATAGGATTAAAAGTGGTGCAAAATTACTCCAATAATAGAATCGGTGAACATTTCATGGTCTCGGGTGTCTATGAGTAAGATCGTAGTCTAATAGATAGAAATTC
The DNA here is from genome assembly GCA_963513935.1 of Aphrophora alni. NCBI lineage: Eukaryota > Metazoa > Arthropoda > Insecta > Hemiptera > Aphrophoridae > Aphrophora > Aphrophora alni. The sequence goes on along the minus strand of OY740766.1, from coordinate 117,635,763 downwards.
TGTAGAAATGAAAATTCCCTAAACGTGAGTTATGCCTATATATTTTAAAATGGACAAAAAGGGGGCTGTTTGGTCCGCCTCTTTTGACCGCGCACGTTATTTCGGTTTCGACTGTACAACGTGTCATATATAAAAAAGTATCCCAGATGATTTTTTTTAAAGTCTGTGGTCGTGCCTGGCATCGCATACCACAGTCCTAAGCAATTACAATAAAATTCAAATCAAATAATTACGTAATCATTTAGTCTCCTCATTCATAACAATTTCCTATACAACTACCAGCGAATCGTCTGTTGCATAATGAATGTGCAGGGGACAGAGCGCGCTGGTGCGTGGCCTTGTACGGATTTGTTTCCACCATTTGTTGACTGTTGGACTTAGTTTACTTGGAGCGTGAGTTGGTGCTATGTGTAACTTGTGTGTGCTAAACTAATACCAAGATTCCGAATGCAATATGGATCAAGCTCATGGACGCTATGGAATACAATCTCTCTCGAAGGTAAATCTACATCAATTATGTTGCATGTTTATTCATTTGACATTTTGTCAAGTTCAAGGTTAAACGTGACGTACTTCAATCAGCTGTTTCGCCCTACCGGGTGCAATTTGAATAGAAGAACGCTCTATTTAGGATAAACGTTTTATATCTTTAGTAAAACGTTAATAGAATTTAAATTTTTACATTGTTTATGATTGTATCTGTATGTCTATCCTCCTATGGTAAAAGATAACATTTATTGTAGATAAAGATATCCACGTGTTTCATTAGGTTTAAGATTTTATTTTATAACAATCTGTTATTGTGATGGAGTGAGTAAAGCAATCCTTATTTTTATAAACTTTGTCAAATTTGTAGTCTTTCACTTTCTAGATTATCACTAGAATACTTACCAAAATGTTTATAATTGTTTGGTATGAAACAAAGGCTACATAGATATTATAGGTTTTGTGTTGTAAAAAAATACAAAGGAGAATATCATTTTAACATTAGGAACCCTCTCCCCCCTTTAAATTTATCACATTAACGTAAATAAAGAAAACAAATAGGGTGGGTTAAAATAAAATATCAACGTTTTTCACAGAAATATCAGTTTTTTTAAAGCACGAAGCACAAAAATTGTTGTGTTTTAAAATTATCTGTCGTCTGTTTTCTGTTGTGTGTGCAGCGCATTACAATCTAAACAAGTGAACCGATTTTGATGAAATTGGTATTTAGGCATAGTTGGAGGTTTTTTCGCACACACTTAGTAATGAGAGTCCGTAAAACAATTGATTTGGATTATGTCAAAATTTGGTATCTAGGGATATTTTGGCTATATTTTAAGTGATTTTTGTCGATAACTCAACATTTGGTCATAAGCACCATAATTAAAAATTAAGATTTTCCCCAAATCGGCTTTAACAAATTTGATGAAATTTTACAAAAAATGTAGCCCTTAAGAACTCGAAATAACGTATGGTCTCCCAAAAAATACTGATCGTCCAAATTTTGGTAAAATATTAATGACCCAAACTAGAGTAAAAAACCGTAATTATAAGAAAATTACGCTTGAGAAAATTACTGTCAAAAAACGAAAATGTACCTTGTCCTCGGTCATTAAACCCGATTACAAGCAATTACGATTTGCGGTTAGAACAAATTTACGGTACACACAAAACAAACTTACAGTACACTCCATAAAATATATAAATGTCTTGCATTATTAATTAATTGTTTTATTTCCAATAATTTTTTAAGGGGTGATCCTTCAGTACTAAGTTATCTTTCATATGAAATATACGGGGAAATATATTATCGTTAATAAAAAATTGAGACAGTAGAAGGCCTATAGAGACATTGTGGAGTGAATTTCTGTGTGAAAAAGTTAGTGCAATATTATTGCACAGTTTATTTTGAAATACATAGGATTTACAGTTAGTTAAAGACTTGTTGATTAGCCTATGAAAACATATTGAAATGGTGAAGCACACCTTTAAACTTGTTCAAGTTTAAGTTATTGAAAGACGCTTTACGTAAAGTCTTCAAATTATTAATTTTTCGGTTCTACACAAACTGGAACAAGCCATGGTTAGGTTAGGATGTATGGATTGGAAAAGTACATGTCTCTACTCATATTTCCCCTTATATGGGCAAGTTATCCGATTCTCTAAAGTATTCGAGGGTTAGGGTTCTTTCTTTTCTTTTCTGTTTTTACTTTTTTGTTTAGAGTGATGATGACAGAGGTTTATATAATGATAACTCTTGTAGCAGAAATTTTAATCAAATTTAGAATATGAAGTAGGTTTTATAATTCGCTGTATAGCCGGTATAGCCTATGATTTCAAAAATGATAGCAAAATTTCAAATTGTCTGCGCTTTTTTACAGTTGTTTCTTATCTACGCCTGTAAAAGCTCATTTTGTGCAACTTTACGATCTGCATATTATGTTAATCTCAAGGTTGGCAGATTATTGGGTATACAAAAAATATCAAAATTCGCTCCTATCATGAGAAATATAGTAAAAAAGCTCAAATTGTGAATTAGTTGTTTAATTAATAGAATTTCATACAAATTTATCACATAAGTATCCACTTAATATGGCTAATAGTCTACTCAAAATAAAACGTCGACTAGCAACCGTTTGAAATGATTTTTCAGTAGTTCCTCTTTACTTAGGTCTTACATAACCTATTGATGTTCATATTGTGCAGCTACATATGCAGATATCTCAAGGTCAAAGTCTATATCGACTAGATAACAAAAAAGGGATTTATTACCTGTATGCCAATTGTTAGATTGTATCCTTACATCCTGCTGAGATCGACCTATAAAACAAAAGCATTACATTGAGATCTTAAAGCCCATTGTCCTCTTAGCCTTGGGAAACATTAATTACAGCCAACTAAATATCATCTTTGTTTCGACTTTTGACAGATTACAATAGCCACGCCTCCTTCTCCACGGCCATCTTTGTCCAATGACAACAAAAATATAAATTATATGCAGAGAGATGTTTCGAAAAAGAAATTATTGTTCATTAATGTACAAATATTAATTACCATACTGACAAAAACTATGCTAAGCTTCGTTTAAAAAACATATTTATTAATTATTATCTAGTCACATTTCAAAAATGTATAACAACAAAAAATAAACGATGGAAAGAACATTGTCACTCAACCATTGCCAAAACTATTCGTCAACAAAGATGACAATTTGGTAGTTGTCAGACAAAAGTGGTGAAGGATCTAAAGTTACTTGTGCATAAATCCGTACACGTGAATAAAATCGAACTTTTAGTAACGGCAGTCAAATCATCTTTGTCAATTATTACTGAGCGGTAACATTTTTGTTTACTTGCCATTTTGTATATGGGTTGGTAATTAATCTATGTATTTCATTAAAAATTTTAAGAAAACGGCTTTTTGAGAAATTACAACAGCCCCATTTCTTGTTTTTCCTTACATTTGAGTTTATACTTCATTTGTGTATACTTCCAGAACAAAACACCATTTGGAAAGAGAGAAAAAAGAAAGTCAAATACTTTATGGATGGATTTCTCCTTGAATTGTGATTGTGCTTTATCTTTCATTGAAATCACAGTTATACTAAACATTTTGTTGAACCCATTGATATAATAAACTCTGGAACACTGGCAGCTTTTTCTAAAAATAATAACCTCCAACCACTGTTAAACAAAATTTCAGGAAACAAAACATTGTAACTGTTGTGTAAATAATAATAATTTTATGTATTTGTAATATTATGAAACATGAAAGGATTTAATTCATATAAATATATTTGAAAGAATTAACAATAAGCACAGTTACAACAATCAGGATCAGTGGCGATTCGTCTATTTTAAAAATGTCGAAAGAAAAATTGTAACTAGGACTAAAATAATTATTAATTAATAGTTTACATTAAATGTACGCATCTGTGTTAAAAAGTGTTTTAAAATTATTAGTATACAATTATATATATATATATATATATATATATATATATATATATATATATATAGTAAAACTGTTTTTGTACGTTAAGTTTTGACGATGCCTGACAAATAGGCTTAGTAGCTGTCAACAATAAAAAGATCCTCATCGAGATTGCTCAGACAAATAATAACTCTATATTTATAATATATATTATAGAAGCATCGGTTAGGCTAACAACATAATAAAAATGAATAGGCTAATAATAATTAGCAACGAGATTTTCCAGTTCCATGTTGCATTTAACAATGCTTTTAAATCACTATTACACTGACTGTGTAAAATCACTATTAGCAAAAATGTATGTCTGAGCTACTAAAATAACGAGTTAATATTCGATAAAGAGGCCCACTATTGTTCCTGAGGGGAAGGCGAAAACCACATCCTCACTACCATATGTAAATGTCGCTCTATAATTAATTGCAGCTCGCGCCGCAAATAGTAATATGTCGTAGCAACTATAAAATAACGCTTTTACACGACAACAACAAATGCTCTTACTAAACAATAGCACTGTGTCACTGATTCTCAATTTATAATGTTTATAGAAATTTATAATATTCTCTCTGTAAAATAATTACAATTTTATTTTTTTAAGCAGGATGATCATCCTATATGGAAGAACGGCCAATGGAATTACGTTATAATTTAACATTAAATATACGCAGAATAACAACACCTTTAGAAGCGAATAAGAGTCATTCATCAATACTTCACGTACTCAGGAATAAAAGCCTTTTTTATTACATTTTTCTTTAATAGAATTGCTCTAATATATTGACAGATTATTTAACAGTACAGTACAGTTTTGAACAATGTAAGCCTACAAGGGTATTAACAATCTTAGTTTTATTCTGAGTGGGATGGTTGTGAATTATTAAATACGAGATTTTTCCATTCGTATTACACACATACAACTTTATGTATGGATTGAAACGTCAACATCTGCAATTCAGTAAATGCCATTCTGCAGTATCGCCTTTTTTCCTCCTAGGTGATGCATTGTTTGCACTTTTCACTTAAGTTACGCATTATTCTACATATTCATTTTAATAGTTTCCTCCAAAAAACAATATTATAACTGATGTGTGCATTTGAATGAGCATAATAAATAGACAAAGTTATAAATCGAAAGACCTCTTTACTATTTTAGATGTAAACTCATTTTAATTTTGAAGGAATGATATCAACAAGTGTTTTCCAATTTGAATTAAGTTCAAGATTTACACCAACTAAGTTTGATTGATTTTCGTATTAAAAAACTTTAAATTTGGTCTAGTTTTCGAATTGAATTACATTTTATTTGCTCTGCTATTGTTTATAGATAACCTGTTTATATAATACCAGCTTAAAAATTCATTGGTTCTAGTGTCTTTAATTTCCATCTATTTCTCTTCAAAGAAGTGGTTGAAGAAATGCGACCATTGACATTAAAACTAAATTTTATTTTAAGCTTAATTTTTGTTTGCGAAAAAAAATTAGATTGAGTATACTACACTGAGAATCTCCTATATTATATATACAAGACTCCATCCTTCCGATTTTAACAAATTGTAACCTATAATTAAAATTTGATTGTACCCAATCAAGAACTTACCCTTTATCTCTTTACAGTATAGTTTATTAAAAAGAATTGTATGGTCGAAACAGTTTTTAGAAAACTACTGTAATCTAAATACTTATGATTTTTGTTCAAAGCTTTGAACAATTAAAAAAAAAAATTAATGAAGTCAAACAAATTCAGTCGATATTGACTTGCCTTTTATGAAAGCAAGGTGATTTTGTTATTAATGGTTCGTTCAAATTATTTTACTTACCAAATGAATATATTTGGTAAACAAAATCATTGACCTCCGTTGTAGACTGATATTAATGTTTCATGGGCTCAGGAAACCAAAAAAATATATTTTAGACTTGCTGTTCATCCCTTGTCGTCTATAAGTATACACGATAAGGGCTACAAAAATAGGGGAATGAAATTTTATTAGGGGACTATACTGTGGTCATATAAAACCCCATTGAAATTTAGAAAAATTGACTTGAAAATGTCAAACTATCTGCTATTTTAATTAGTTTTTCCTTCATGTCTCTTGTGGTAATTTAACTTATTTTTTTTACACTAAATTAGAACAAATTTATTCTTGATAAATTTGTTCCGGTTTTTAAATTATTGCTCTTTACTTATGTTATGCTCAGTCGTTCAAGTAGTAAGTCTTCCCAATAAGAGATGAGTAAATATCTCTCCGATGGTTATTTCCAAGTGAAATTCCAATGCAATTTTTAACTTTGGTTTAATTTCTCTTTGTATGCAGTATAACGAAAAAAAATATAGAAATTCTAAACTCCGGTGGTATTTTCTCAGTGTCATAAATTGCATTATGCATTGACAAAGTCGCTCCTTTAATTACAGTTATACATTTTTGAAAAATTCAAATGGAATCCTACCATCAAGTGCTTTATCATTCTCACTTTTGTTCAGTGTTTTATCAGTTTTCTGATAGCTGGAAAGGCGTATCAAGTTTTACATTTAATATATTTATTCCCGCATAGTGAATTCAACTCGAATTAAGGAGTCCCTAAAATGTTGCCACTAATCATCTACTGCAATATTTGTATCAACCAGTATAATACTTTATACCCTTTTACTTTATAGAACCACTACAAAATTTTGTTAAAATTTCAACATCTAATACCTTGCCAGTATTCACACTTCGACTTGAATCTACGTTTCTTCTACCTTCTATAAAAAGCAATGCTAATATCAGTAACCCCATGACTTCAATCTACTGACTCATTAGTTGCATTAACCATGGAAGATTCTGCCATATCCTGAAAATTCATATATTTTGTAACCGTAGTACCTAGGTTTAGATAAGTTTACCAAATAAAAGTTTACCTGCTTCTTCCTCTTACTTTTACAAGGCAATCCATAAAACATCACAATATTTACTTCAAAGAGTATATTTTTTGTACTTTCCAAAAACAAACGTATCTGAAATCCAAAACATATTTTCAATCTGTATGCAATTTCCAAGTTCATTTGTGTTTTCTTCGTTCTCATTAGATTTATAGTCCCACTGCAATTTTAACAAGTCCTTCTTTCTTATTGAATTTTAATGGATGCATAAGAAAAGAGAATTACACAGTGTGTAGTATTGACCGAAATAACAACAATACAGAGGTTACTTGAGCCAATAAATTTATTGAATCTTTTTATAATTATTAAAAAAAATTCTTACTCTAAGAGAAACATGGTAGTGTCTGGAGGGGATGAACTTCAGATCGTCTCCGAGCTTTTGCCACTGTTAATAAACTTAAAGATTCAATATAGTCTTCTTCGGTTTTGATTATTTAGTCAGCATTGTATTATATATTAGCACACGACAAGGTAAAATAATCCAATTATTTCTTCGATTGACGAGTGAAGGACTTTTTAAGGATTTCAGTTTGTGGGAAATCTATTGACATCTGTAGCCTCTCATTGAAGGACAGAAGGACAGAACAATGCACGGACTAGGCCTACTTAACTCCATTACCTCCAGCATGTAATGCTTTAACATCCATAACATTGTTCCAAGGCGATCAATTCACCATATCACACTGCAGTTCTTCTTTTGTCCTTAGGCGAGATTTATTCTCTACAATATCTTAATATTTTATTGTTGTTCGTAATTATTAAGAAAACTATTAGTCTATATAATAGCTATTGATTAGTCGAGAAGTATGAAATAAGAAATAAATAAAGATATCACATACAAGAGAAGTAGTAGCGAAAGTAAATAAACCAGACCATTGATAAAGGGTTACCTTAATTTGTCTATCTGCAACATTCATTTTTTTTCAAATGATTACTAGTTTCGACAAAGTACTGCCTTCATCAGATCTTCACTAAAGTGTTTTAAGAACGAATAGGCCTATTATACAAGTAAAATTAATTTCCATTCAATATGAATGATGTCTAAAACGAACACATGTTATTTAAGATGACAAAAACTGAAAATGGAAATTTAATGGAAATTCATTTCACTTGTATATTTGTTGTAATACGAAGATCTGATTATTTAAGGTTATCTAACGCAATCTTAGAAGCTACTATTTTACAACATAAATAGACAATTATTATTATTGAGCTTCAATTGAGGGTAGTCTCAAATAGATTGGTTTTTTGTCTAACTTTATTAAGGGCCTAACAAAGCTTTAACACTCCTTATGTGACCGAAAAAAGTGTTCTGAGAGAATATGATTTTTATTGAGTTGAGTTATTTTAAGCACAACAAAAATACAAATTGTTAGTACCTGGTTCATCTGCAAATTTATTGACTATGGTAACTTTTTTCGTAAACTACTAAAGAGATTTTAGATTAACTTATATTCGACCTCGTAAGTTCTACTGAATTCACTACTGAATAGTGAATGAAATATGGAGCTAAATTACTCCAATGGTTAGGATTGTTGAACATTTCATGGTCTCTGTCATCGGCGTTCCACCTTTAACCAATCTATTATAGAAATTCTAACCTTTGCGTTTTCCTTTTTCTTCTTTTTGGTTTTGGTTAAAGGTGGAACGCCGATGACAGAGACCATGAAATGTTCAACAATCCTAACCATTGGAGTAATTTAGCTCCATATTTCATTCACTATATACACACACATGTAAGAACGTGAAAGCATCTGCATGTACGTGCGAGATTGAGTATACACCAGATATTGTATGTGAGAGTAAACTCTAGAGAATTTATTTAAATTTGGTATGTAGGATGTGCTTACCAAACCATTGGATACGTTTGTAAACCATAAACATTGGCTCGTAAATTTTAAACGGTGGCTAATTTTCAAATTTTACAAATGAGTTTGTAAAAATAATTTTTCATTCTATTATCATTAAATCTCATTTATCACAACTTTAAAATCTATATTCAATGATTACCAAACATCCAATCATGATAAAATCTTCATGGGCGCCAAAATGGTACTTGCCCAGCCCTATCATACAAGAAGAACATCAAAATGTAATGCCCAAAAGTTGGTCTTATCTAGTAGTGTAAGTTTGTTTACTGACGGGCCTCAAAGCTGTAAATATGTGAGGAGCCTTCACTCGCTATTGCCGGAGAACTCGTAACTGTACGAATATCACAATTTCTTGGTAGGTCAGGATTAGAAATTACAATTTGGACAATAACTTCTCTATTTGTCATCGTAAAGATGTGGGGTTGGTACCATTACGTACAGAATTGAAATCTGCAAATTTATCGAATTCAGTGTGTTATAAGCTGAATAACACCCGAGATATGAAGAAAAACCGTTTAAAATGGCCGCCATTTTGACATTTTCAATTCGAGTTTTCCGAATTTCAATAGAGTTCTATATGAGCCATACAGTAGTCCCCTGTACCAAATTTCATGTTCCTATCATATATTTTGTGGTCGGTATCCTGCGTACAGACGATTACGGACGAAAGTCCGGCTTTATTTTCGACTTGCCGAAAATCATTTTTTCTGTTACCTGACTCCATGATACCAGATCAGTCAAAAACAGAGGTCGAAATTTTTGACGATATTCAACTCTCCCCTACTTCGTGTACACAGGGTAAGCGTAAACAAAAAGTACAGGTAAAAAGTAAGCGAGCAAATACAAAATCGTTAAAAACATAACCTTAAAATAAATAAAAAAAACAATAAACAATAATACTAGTAATTCAATTTAAGTTGATTTAGAGTATATGGTAAGGCAAAGTCATATATATGATATGTCAGCAAAGTTGATATAGTGAATTCATTTATAAATGTTTAAAAAAATAATTAATAAAATATAACGTAAGCTAATTTTGCTTGAGTCATAAACTTGTTTTAAACGTAAAACGTATTTGAATGAGCTCGAATTTTTTTGACGACAGTAAAGGTTTATTTTATTTAAAAAACAAAATTATGGTTTTTTCAAAATCGATTCTTCCAATGTGTCTCAAGTTTAGCCTCCAAGGATCCAAACGAGATAAGTATCTCAAAAAATGTCGGTTCGCCGGTTTTCTGTAAAAATCAAAAATCTGTCATTGGATTGTTATAAAAGACGTAATGTCTCATAATCGACACTACCGATTTTGTTAAAATTTTTGTGAATTGTTATGATTAATGACTCATAACCGTGGCAAAATCACAATTAAAATAATTTTACGGTTCGGGAAAACTACCTGACCACTACCAATAAAAGCTCGATTTTAATAAAAAACTATTTATACTGAAGACAAGTTTGTGCACAAGCAAAGCAAGTTTAGTTCATTATTTAAATATATTAAATAGTTCATTTTCGCTTTTTTAATAATAACTACTGAACTGACATTTTTTGTGGCGATTAGTTTTGTTTAATTTTCTTTAGTTTTGGAATGGGGTAGGTGAGAAAGATTGTGCAATGTTTTTACACTGTTAATTTATTATTGTATTGACAACAGCTACAACCTTTCGGGGGAAAACCCTCATTTTGAAACTTAATTTTAAATAAAAACTTTCTTTATTTTTGGAAAATTATGTTTAACATAATCCTACACTTATCTTTCCTTCTAAGTAATATAAACAACCTACTGCAGAAATGTGTAGTTAGTTTTCTTATATGTTATGACTTATCTTACTCTAACTGGAAGCACAAGCTTCCTCCTAGATCATAGGACTTACACCTACCTGTAAGAGATTACGAAAATGTTTAAGATTAATCCCTAATAGTAAGCCTTGGACACGTGTCAAATGTGAAAGACGTGACTTTAGAGGTAAATAGATATCTAAAGAATGTCTGCTTATGATAACGCAAACAAAGATCTCCCTCCCTCCCCCCACCTCACTCCCCACACACATAATATTACGTTCAGTACAGAGAAAGTCATGTGATGGTTTGGTTTTTCGTAGGCCCTAAATATCTGTTTGAGACTCCTTAAAAATTAAAATAAGTTTTTGGAATGTTGTCTGTCCTAAGTGTCTAAAGGCTGAAAGGGGAGATCCGATAAATATCAATTTTGGTGTGTGGGCATATCTCAAGGCGTTTAAAATATTTGTTTTGTAGCTACAAATATGGATGTATTTACCCATAAAACCAAAATTTAACTATAACTATAACAATTTTGATAAATTGTAGCCTTATAAGGACACAAACAAAACGTATTATTTACCAAATCCATACAATATTACCCAAAAACATTGTGCCAATTTTCATATAATAGAATATTACAAGACCAATTAACGGAAAAAGAAAATGACTTTGATAGCTGTGAATAAAATGTTCACTTCAGTAAAATTCGGTAAAGTGTTTATGATACGAACAGTACAAATTTAGACTTTATTTAAATATATATGTATATATTTTGTAATGTGTAAAATTTATAAAAAATTGGCTGGCGAATCATTCTATACCTACTTACCTTCCATATAAAATACATGAATGGAAAAGTTTATTTTTTGATAGAATGAAAATGTCCTTTCTCACTGCATATAGGACTTTCTCACTTGCTTTTTACTGCTTTTTTCAGTTTCGAGTATTGGACTTTCCAGGATATTGGTTACAAAAGCTATCGATGCTATAATTGAAATGTACTTATTAGTTCCGTTTACATAGATTAAATATTCAAAGTGACTTATTTACATACATTACCATACTTGCATTGACTGTGGGTCTAAGTGCTTACCTGTGTGCATTAATTATACAACTCGACGTTCACTGTGATATTCTCACAGTGATTGTAAAATCGCCATTACTCTTATTGGAGATATGTTAGTCTAAACGGTGGTACAAATTGATTTTATCACTATTCATTATTTCCTTATTTTTGCTAACGGCTTGTTGCCGATAATATAGTTAATAATTCTCTAGAAGTGGTTTTGATGATTCAATCGATGTTTTTTTTTTCATCAAAAATATTTTTAAAAGAGTCCCGAAATACCCAAATTACTCCACGTACCACATTTTCTTAAAATCTGTCCACGCGTTTGACTTATGAAGCACGACAGATAAAAACCATTATACAAACCACTTTTTTGCAGAAATCATATATATATTAGTAAAAAACTAAACATCGATTTTTGACCCATCACATAACTTCCTTTATGCTACCCACGTTCATGCGAGAAAATAAAATGAAGCATTTAAATGAAGTTTGGTTGTTGATAACTAGATCAGTATCTCACAAAGCAAAGAACTATTTCACAATAATTAAAGTATAGCATTCTTCGTCCCGCTATCTCTTATTGTCTCTGATTGGTTGATTACTCTCCTTCTCCTTGACCCTATTTGCGTCATCATTACATCTTTGTTCTCCTGTCTTTCACTCTTTGTCGTGCATTTCCTTGCTTCAAATCATTACACCATCGGCACACAATACACGACTAAGAACAGACTCAAAATCGCAATACAAAAACACGTTCTTGCTTCCATCCCACTCGATGAATGCGAAAATAACACCCTGCTATTAACGAATTTGAAATTACAAGATGAGTTATCTAAACTGTTATTACAATGGTTATCTCTGAAAGTGTAACTGATAAAAAAATATTTCAAATGGAGAGTTTCTCTAATTTTTAAATTTGAAATAAAATTATGATAAAACATTTACAATTTTATTTTCACTTCAAATTAGTGAATCAATCAAGTGGACTGATTAAACAAAACGTTTTCAAAAGCTAATACCTGGAAACGTCTTTTGGCGTTTGTCTGCCCGTTTGTGTATTTTCTAAAAACATCTAATATCTAAGGAACGGATTTGATATACAATTCAATTTTGTATTCACTCTTCCTTCTATATTAAATTAAGATACATTAAACTATGACATTTTAAAGAAGAAGGATTGTACGAAGTAAAAGTTTAAATAACTTCTTATGGAGGTAGTTTCTGCTAAATTTTAAACATCTTATCTTCCGTTGTAATAATAGTCAAGACTTCAACCTTAGTGATATTCCCCACCCTCCTAATTCATTAATATCTTGAAGTTTAATGAATGCCTTATTAATTTCCTCTATCGAACTATATAACAATTTTGTTAGACAATATTAAAGAAATGGTAATACTTTTTTGGTCCAACTTTGAATCACCATGCCTTCGAAATTAAATTCTAAATAAGGTCCGGTTGGTTTTAATTTTTTTTTGTTTTTGTATGTATTAAATGAAGAGTAAACATCTTTTGGGATATTTATCAAAGTTTTTAAACTATATACAAAAAAATTATATCTTTATTTTGATTCTCTTTATATTTCCGGTAGAAGCCGTTTCTACAAAATGCAAAAATCTATAATGGTAAAACATAGGTCGTAAACATTTCCCAGTTTTCACTTTTTCCGTCTCTAAGAAATAGTCTCTGCAAAAGACCGATATCTATAACCGAGGAATGGAAATTTTGTTATTTTTCAATAACATCAGAAATACGTAGGATTTACGAGTTTAAAGACGTCAAGAATACTATGCCAGTGAAATTAGATTAAAATCGAACGAAAATACACGGAATTCATCAAAATGAATTAGCTACACCCTAGAGCCTTCATATAAAGGGACGGAAAACTAAGTTTCAATTAACTCGTTATCTACAAATTTTGAGATGGAAAGGTGTAACAGCCCATTAAGAACTTATACTTGCTAGACGATGTGGTCAGCACATCGAGTCTCTTCATAATAGTTCTAGTCTTCCCACACAGATTTCGCTAGACATTAGGTCAACCCTGTGTTATAGCAACAAAATGTAAAATTTGATTTTTGTTTTGTTTATATTCTTCTAAGATAAAAAATAATCAAATTAGTACAATTTAAAAATAGATTATGTTTTACTCTTTTCAAAAATAAAGCTTGCATGTGCTTTTTTCGTGTCTTAATTGAAAATTAAAAAGTATATGTACAACTGCGGCCTAAAGGGCTTACTTTGGAGTGAAATTCGATTGGGGGAACTCGTAAAACTTGGAAGCGTGCATTATGGGAATCTTATACTAGAGCTATGTGGTGTCTAATGGAAATCTTTGGATCAAGAGATTTGTTAGTTGCCCCAAATTTTCCTAATAAATAACATTAAATGGGTTAGCCAGCTTGATGAACTAACAACTAATACAGACCGACATTATTCCCCTAATACTTGGTGAGAGAAAATATTAAATTAAAAACTACACAAAACGATACTGACCAAACCTTCCTATTCATCACACAACCGTTATTTCAAACCCCTCAACCCCAGCAGGAAACTATTTCCAGTTTCCTTTTATCAACATTTGCGCTTTTATTCTTTCTCCAAGTCCCTAACGTTATCCGTACCCAAGATTAGTTTAGGCCAATACAGTTATGAATCATTAAATAACTTTAATTTGTACTCTAAAATATACTGACTCGCCGTATCACTCCCCTTGCAAGTACAGGGATGAGGGTAACCGACGGGAGGGTTGTAACTCTGAGGGTATAGTTGAGCAATTCATACTTGCCACAAAATGGTCAATAAGTTCACATTTTTATCCATGGAGGACTGATCAAAATTTATATTCTGGCAGTTTTTTGTTTCTTTTAAAATGACGCATCATTTCACCCATTTTATTTGAAGATATTTAGTTGCACATCCTCTTTCTCCGAGAGAAGGGAAAGGATACCAAATTATCACTAACAATGTAGCTCCTTCTCCTTCATGTTTTAATAATAATAACAATGAACTTTATTCATATCATTATATCATTAGAACTTAAATGGCGTCAATACAAACTCAAATTTTGCTACAAACTAACATTATGTATATTTATATTGGACAACTACAGCAATATCATTTAAATGCTATTTCATTACTTCAATTCAAAGTATTCCTGAATAGAATACAGTGTTTTTGAGATCATATATTTCTTTAATATTCTTTTAAATCTATCATTATTATTTTCCTTTTTTTATTTCTATTGATAGACCTATTTCACATAGTACTATTTTGAATGTACAATCAAAATTTTGAAATATTTATTAAATAGCTAAACTAAAAGATAAGCGTGATTTTTCTTACCGCCAGTATGTATCCCACTTATTTACTTCGTTAAATCCTAAACAAATCTCAACGACTTTGTAATTTCGTTATAAACAAGAGACAATTGTTGGCCAAGAAGTACGGTTAGGTTAGGTTTGGTTTTTATTCAAAATGCACGCACTGCTGCTTCGTTCTAGTCTTGTGCACACAGAATTTCTTTTAGGTTGTGATTTCGTGAACATTATAGACTTTAACCAATAATGATGTGTTCATTTACTTACTCACAAAATGAAACTGTATTACAATTTTTAATGATGGTAGTTAATAGTTAATGACTCCTCCCCCCTTAGTTTACACATCAAGGAAAAACACTTATTAGACGACGTTTAGTTGACCAAGTCATCATAATCATCATTTAGGTCTATTGAGTAAAATATGTTGTTTAAGTTAAAACATAGGTCTTTTTATCAGATATTTTATTTTAAACTTGATGTGAAAAGAATATTGTATTCCATAAATAGATTAAAATCAATGTGTCTATTTGAAATCGGATGACATCAATAATTGTTGGAAATGAATGTTAAATTGATTATGTTAAATTTATAAATCATTTATGTATTCAAAACAATTGCCATTGTAGTAGAAATCAAAATCAGTTTACAAACAAGACAGTTATAGCAAAAACATTTTAAATGTAACGAAAAAACACTTTAAACTACTCTTAATTACAGTTGTCCACCATATTTTTTAGTTCTTTGTAGATATCAAAAATAATAATATTATACTTGTTTTCTAAAACTATCTTGGTGCCTTCTCGAATCAGTAAGAGAAATATTTTCGATCAACAAATCGTGTCCTACTTTCTATCCAAATTTTGAAATGATATTAGCGAAACACATTATGCAGACATATGTGTCAACATATCCCTGTCAACGATTCATTCATCCATACAGATATTTTCAGCAGCTTTTCATTTTCTGAAATTCGATTCTTAATTAATGATGATGTATGTAATGCCTATGGTTTTTGCGGTGTTCAACTAAAATTTAAGATTTCGTTTTCTCTTGCATAAACTATAAGTGATCTTTAAAAAACATTTAAAAATATCATTTTAATTAAAATAGCATAAAGAGCCAGAACTAATCCTAAATGTTGAATTTCGTCAAACTCCACGGTCATTTGTCAGTCTCTAGAAAAGTTACGGAGAATTAAACGGAAGGATGATCACATATTACGCTCGGATGGAAGGACGGACATTACGGTTAGGTGGAAGGACAATACGATATTTACAAAAACTGTTGTTTTTTTTCCAAGTCAATGGACATGTTATTTTGAACAAAATTCGTAAATTATTAAATTATTTTTTGATTTGTTTTTACTTTCTCCTTCTTTATGCCGGAATTGTGATATGAAAGCAAATCGATATTGAGATATCAGATTTGGATTTTCCTGGTTTAAGAACTAGTCCAAAGATTCATAAAACCGAACCGATTTATCAAAATTTTTGTAAAGTATAATTAACATTTTGAGCTCTAAAGAGTTTACTAACATACACATATATTCCAGATAGCACTACGGCTAGTCAAAAATGATGACAAATTATAATTGTCAGTAGGATCAGTGAACAATTCATAGCCTCGAGTGTAAGGTTTCCTTGAGGAAGATCACAAGAAAGATAATCTGTCTATTTTTGGTTCACAAGTAACAATCATGTTTTGATGGGAAATAAAATTCCGATTAAATGTGACCGACATTTTTAAAAAATATCTGATCGGAAATCAGTAAGTAAATAACTTTAATAACAGTTTTTAGTTATTTTTATAGATGTAAAACTACATTCCAACTTTGAATAAGTATTTATATTTGGTTTCATAATATGAAGAAACTATTGTAATTTACTGCAGTATAATTTTGGTAATACGAGTAGATTAGTATGACTGTACAAAGAACAGATTTTATAATTTTGGTAATACGAGTAGATTAGTATGACTGTACAAAGAACAGATTTTATAAATTTTGGTAATACGAGTAGATTAGTATGACTGTACAAAGAACAGATTTTATAATTTTGGTAATACGAGTAGATTAGTATGACTGTACAAAGAACAGATTTTATAATTTTGTTAATACGAGTAGATTAGTATGACTGTACAAAGAACAGATTTTATAATTTTGGTAATACGATTAGATTAGTGTGACTGTACAAAGAGCAGATTTTATAAATTTTGGTAATACGAGTAGATTAGTATGACTGTACAAAGAACAGATTTTATTATTTTGGTAATACGATTAGATTAGTATGACTGTACAAAGAGCAGATTTTATAATTTTGTTAATACGAGTAGATTAGTATGACTGTACAAAGAACAGATTTTATAATTTTGGTAATACGAGTAGATTAGTATGACTGTACAAAGAACAGATTTTATAATTTTGTTAATACGAGTAGATTAGTATGACTGTACAAAGAACAGATTTTATAATTTTGTTAATACGAGTAGATTAGTATGACTGTACAAAGAACAGATTTTATAATTTTGTTAATACGAGTAGATTAGTATGACTGTACAAAGAACAGATTTTATAATTTTGTTAATACGAGTAGATTAGTATGACTGTACAAAGAACAGATTTTATAATTTTGTTAATACGAGTAGATTAGTATGACTGTACAAAGAACAGATTTTATAATTTTGTTAATACGAGTAGATTAGTATGACTGTACAAAGAACAGATTTTATAATTTTGGTAATACGAGTAGATTAGTATGACTGTACAAAGAACAGATTTTATAATTTTGTTAATACGAGTAGATTAGTATGACTGTACAAAGAACAGATTTTATAATTTTGGTAATACGAGTAAAATAGTATGACTGTACAAAGAACAGATTTTATAATTTTGGTAAAACGAGTAGATTAGTATGACTGTAAAAAGAACAGATTTTATAATTTTGGTAATACGAGTAGATTAGTGTGACTGTACAAAGAACAGATTTTATAATTTTGGTAATACGAGTAGATTAGTGTGACTGTACAAAGAACAGATTTTATAATTTTGGTAATACGAGTAGATTAGTATGACTGTACAAAGAACAGATTTTATAATTTTGGTAATACGAGTAAAATAGTATGACTGTACAAAGAACAGATTTTATAATTTTGTTAATACGAGTAGATTAGTATGACTGTACAAAGAACAGATTTTATAATTTTGTTAATACGAGTAGATTAGTATGACTGTACAAAGAACAGATTTTATAATTTTGTTAATACGAGTAGATTAGTATGACTGTACAAAGAACAGATTTTATAATTTTGTTAATACGAGTAGATTAGTATGACTGTACAAAGAACAGATTTTATAATTTTGTTAATACGAGTAGATTAGTATGACTGTACAAAGAACAGATTTTATAATTTTGTTAATACGAGTAGATTAGTATGACTGTACAAAGAACAGATTTTATAATTTTGTTAATACGAGTAGATTAGTATGACTGTACAAAGAACAGATTTTATAATTTTGTTAATACGAGTAGATTAGTATGACTGTACAAAGAACAGATTTTATAATTTTGTTAATACGAGTAGATTAGTATGACTGTACAAAGAACAGATTTTATAATTTTGTTAATACGAGTAGATTAGTATGACTGTACAAAGAACAGATTTTATAATTTTGTTAATACGAGTAGATTAGTATGACTGTACAAAGAACAGATTTTATAATTTTGTTAATACGAGTAGATTAGTATGACTGTACAAAGAACAGATTTAATAATTTTGTTAATACGAGTAGATTAGTATGACTGTACAAAGAACAGATTTTATAATTTTGTTAATACGAGTAGATTAGTATGACTGTACAAAGAACAGATTTTATAATTTTGTTAATACGAGTAGATTAGTATGACTGTACAAAGAACAGATTTTATAATTTTGTTAATACGAGTAGATTAGTATGACTGTACAAAGAACAGATTTTATAATTTTGTTAATACGAGTAGATTAGTATGACTGTACAAAGAACAGATTTTATAATTTTGTTAATACGAGTAGATTAGTATGACTGTACAAAGAACAGATTTTATAATTTTGTTAATACGAGTAGATTAGTATGACTGTACAAAGAACAGATTTTATAATTTTGTTAATACGAGTAGATTAGTATGACTGTACAAAAAACAGATTTTATAATTTTGTTAATACGAGTAGATTAGTATGACTGTACAAAGAACAGATTTTATAATTGTGTTAATACGAGTAGATTAGTATGACTGTACAAAGAACAGATTTTATAATTTTGGTAATACGAGTAGATTAGTATGACTGTACAAAGAACAGATTTTATAATTTTGTTAATACGAGTAGATTAGTATGACTGTACAAAGAACAGATTTTATAATTTTGTTAATACGAGTAGATTAGTATGACTGTACAAAGAACAGATTTTATAATTTTGTTTATACGAGTAGATTAGTATGACTGTACAAAGAACAGATTTTATAATTTTGGTAATACGAGTAGATTAGTATGACTGTACAAAGAACAGATTTTATAATTTTGTTAATACGAGTAGATTAGTATGACTGTACAAAGAACAGATTTTATAATTTTGGTAATACGAGTAGATTAGTATGACTGTACAAAGAACAGATTTTATAATTTTGTTAATACGAGTAGATTAGTGTGACTGTACAAAGAACAGATTTTATAATTTTGTTAATACGAGTAGATTAGTATGACTGTACAAAGAACAGATTTTATAATTTTGGTAATACGAGTAGATTAGTATGACTGTACAAAGAACAGATTTTGTAATTTTGTTAATACGAGTAGATTAGTATGACTGTACAAAGAACAGATTTTATAATTTTGTTAATACGAGTAGATTAGTATGACTGTACAAAGAACAGATTTTATAATTTTGTTAATACGAGTAGATTAGTATGACTGTACAAAGAACAGATTTTATAATTTTGTTAATACGAGTAGATTAGTATGACTGTACAAAGAACAGATTTTATAATTTTGTTAATACGAGTAGATTAGTATGACTGTACAAAGAACAGATTTTATAATTTTGTTAATACGAGTAGATTAGTATGACTGTACAAAGAACAGATTTTATAATTTTGTTAATACGAGTAGATTAGTATGACTGTACAAAGAACAGATTTTATAATTTTGTTAATACGAGTAGATTAGTATGACTGTACAAAGAACAGATTTTATAATTTTGTTAATACGAGTAGATTAGTATGACTGTACAAAGAACAGATTTTATAATTGTGTTAATACGAGTAGATTAGTATGACTGTACAAAGAACAGATTTTATAATTTTGGTAATACGAGTAGATTAGTATGACTGTACAAAGAACAGATTTTATAATTTTGTTAATACGAGTAGATTAGTATGACTGTACAAAGAACAGATTTTATAATTTTGTTAATACGAGTAGATTAGTATGACTGTACAAAGAACAGATTTTATAATTTTGTTAATACGAGTAGATTAGTATGACTGTACAAAGAACAGATTTTATAATTTTGGTAATACGAGTAGATTAGTATGACTGTACAAAGAACAGATTTTATAATTTTGTTAATACGAGTAGATTAGTATGACTGTACAAAGAACAGATTTTATAATTTTGGTAATACGAGTAGATTAGTATGACTGTACAAAGAACAGATTTTATAATTTTGTTAATACGAGTAGATTAGTGTGACTGTACAAAGAACAGATTTTATAATTTTGTTAATACGAGTAGATTAGTATGACTGTACAAAGAACAGATTTTATAATTTTGGTAATACGAGTAGATTAGTATGACTGTACAAAGAAAAGATTTTATAATTTTGGTAATACGAGTAGATTAGTATGACTGTACAAAGAACAGATTTTATAATTTTGGTAATACGAGTAGATTAGTATGACTGTACAAAGAACAGATTTTATAATTTTGTTAATACGAGTAGATTAGTGTGACTGTACAAAGAACAGATTTTATAATTTTGGTAATACGAGTAGATTAGTATGACTGTACAAAGAACAGATTTTATAATTTTGTTAATACGAGTAGATTAGTATGACTGTACAAAGAACAGATTTTATAATTTTGTTAATACGAGTAGATTAGTATGACTGTACAAAGAACAGATTTTATAATTTTGGTAATACGAGTAGATTAGTATGACTGTACAAAGAACAGATTTTATAATTTTGGTAATACGAGTAGATTAGTATGACTGTACAAAGAACAGATTTTATAATTTTGTTAATACGAGTAGATTAGTGTGACTGTACAAAGAACAGATTTTATAATTTTGTTAATACGAGTAGATTAGTGTGACTGTACAAAGAACAGATTTTATAATTTTGGTAATACGAGTAGATTAGTATGACTGTACAAAGAACAGATTTTATAATTTTGTTAATACGAGTAGATTAGTGTGACTGTACAAAGAACAGATTTTATAATTTTGGTAATACGAGTAGATTAGTATGACTGTACAAAGAACAGATTTTATAATTTTGTTAATACGAGTAGATTAGTGTGACTGTACAAAGAACAGATTTTATAATTTTGGTAATACGAGTAGATTAGTATGACTGTACAAAGAACAGATTTTATAATTTTGGTAATACGAGTAGATTAGTGTGACTGTACAAAGAACAGATTTTATAATTTTGGTAATACGAGTAGATTAGTGTGACTGTACAAAGAACAGATTTTATAATTTTGGTAATACGAGTAGATTAGTATGACTGTACAAAGAACAGATTTTATAATTTTGGTAATACGAGTAAAATAGTATGACTGTACAAAGAACAGATTTTATAATTTTGGTAATACGAGTAAAATAGTATGACTGTACAAAGAACAGATTTTATAATTTTGGTAAAACGAGTAGATTAGTATGACTGTAAAAAGAACAGATTTTATAATTTTGGTAATACGAGTAGATTAGTGTGACTGTACAAAGAACAGATTTTATAATTTTGGTAATACGAGTAGATTAGTGTGACTGTACAAAGAACAGATTTTATAATTTTGGTAATACGAGTAGATTAGTATGACTGTACAAAGAACAGATTTTATAATTTTGGTAATACGAGTAAAATAGTATGACTGTACAAAGAACAGATTTTATAATTTTGGTAATACGAGTAGATTAGTGTGACTGTACAAAGAACAGATTTTATAATTTTGGTAATACGAGTAAAATAGTATGACTGTACAAAGAACAGATTTTATAATTTTGGTAATACGAGTAGATTAGTATGACTGTACAAAGAACAGATTTTATAATTTTGGTAATACGAGTAAAATAGTATGACTGTACAAAGAACAGATTTTATAATTTTGGTAATACGAGTAAAATAGTATGACTGTACAAAGAACAGATTTTATAATTTTGGTAATACGAGTAGATTAGTGTGACTGTACAAAGAACAGATTTTATAATTTTGGTAATACGAGTAGATTAGTATGACTGTACAAAGAACAGATTTTATAATTTTGGTAATACGAGTAGATTAGTATGACTGTACAAAGAACAGATTTTATAATTTTGGTAATACGAGTAAAATAGTATGACTGTACAAAGAACAGATTTTATAATTTTGGTAATACGAGTAGATTAGTGTGACTGTACAAAGAACCGATTTTATAATTTTGGTAATAAGAGTAGATTAGTATGACTGTACAAAGAACAGATTTTATAATTTTGGTAATACGAGTAAAATAGTATGACTGTACAAAGAACAGATTTTATAATTTTGGTAATACGAGTAAAATAGTATGACTGTACAAAGAACAGATTTTATAATTTTGGTAATACGAGTAAAATAGTATGACTGTACAAAGAACAGATTTTATAATTTTGGTAATACGAGTAGATTAGTATGACTGTACAAAGAACAGATTTTATAATTTTGGTAATACGAGTAGATTAGTATGACTGTACAAAGAACAGATTTTATAATTTTGGTAATACGAGTAGATTAGTATGACTGTACAAAGAACAGATTTTATAATTTTGGTAATACGAGTAGATTAGTATGACTGTACAAAGAACAGATTTTATAATTTTGGTAATACGAGTAGATTAGTATGACTGTATAAAGAACAGATTTTATAATTTTGGTAATACGAGTAGATTAGTATGACTGTACAAAGAACAGATTTTATAATTTTGGTAATACGAGTAGATTAGTATGACTGTACAAAGAACAGATTTTATAATTTTGGTAATACGAGTAGATTAGTGTGACTGTACAAAGAACAGATTTTATAATTTTGGTAATACGAGTAGATTAGTATGACTGTATAAAGAACAGATTTTATAATTTTGGTAATACGAGTAGATTAGTATGACTGTACAAAGAACAGATTTTATAATTTTGGTAATACGAGTAGATTAGTATGACTGTACAAAGAACAGATTTTATAATTTTGGTAATACGAGTAGATTAGTATGACTGTACAAAGAACAGATTTTATAATTTTGGTAATACGAGTAGATTAGTATAACTGTACAAAGAACAGATTTTATAATTTTGGTAATACGAGTAGATTAGTATGACTGTACAAAGAACAGATTTTATAATTTTGGTAATACGAGTAGATTAGTATGACTGTACAAAGAACAGATTTTATAATTTTGGTAATACGAGTAGATTAGTATGACTGTACAAAGAACAGATTTTATAATTTTGGTAATACGAGTAGATTAGTATGACTGTACAAAGAACAGATTTTATAATTTTGGTAATACGAGTAGATTAGTGTGACTGTACAAAGAACAGATTTTATAATTTTGGTAATACGAGTAGATTAGTATGACTGTACAAAGAACAGATTTTATAATTTTGGTAATACGAGTAGATTAGTATGACTGTACAAAGAACAGATTTTATAATTTTGGTAATACGAGTAGATTAGTATGACTCTACAAAGAACAGATTTTATAATTTTGGTAATACGAGTAGATTAGTATGACTGTACAAAGAACAGATTTTATAATTTTGGTAATACGAGTAGATTAGTGTGACTGTACAAAGAACAGATTTTATAATTTTGGTAATACGAGTAGATTAGTATGACTGTATAAAGAACAGATTTTATAATTTTGGTAATACGAGTAGATTAGTGTGACTGTACAAAGAACAGATTTTATAATTTTGGTAATACGAGTAGATTAGTATGACTGTATAAAGAACAGATTTTATAATTTTGGTAATACGAGTAGATTAGTATGACTGTACAAAGAACAGATTTTATAATTTTGGTAATACGAGTAGATTAGTATGACTGTACAAAGAACAGATTTTATAATTTTGGTAATACGAGTAGATTAGTATGACTGTACAAAGAACAGATTTTATAATTTTGGTAATACGAGTAGATTAGTATAACTGTACAAAGAACAGATTTTATAATTTTGGTAATACGAGTAGATTAGTATGACTGTACAAAGAACAGATTTTATAATTTTGGTAATACGAGTAGATTAGTATGACTGTATAAAGAACCGATTTTATAATTTTTAACTAAACGATTACTCATAAATAAATAAATTTTCAAACCCACAAATATTACATCCATTTTGGAAGCTTAAATGTACTAATACAAACGACAAATTAATTGGCATAGTCCTGTAAAAGTTTTTTTTTTTTAAATACTAAATCTTTGTTTCTTAAAAAAAATTAAATGAGATTACTTAGAACGTATGTTAATTGTGCAATACTTTAAAATAGTAATAATTATAATAATAAATAACTTTTTTAATCAGGACTGTAATCTGTGCTGTTAATTAAGGTCAGAATGAAAATGTACACAAATTTTAGTAAAAAGCAAATTAAAATCATATACGTGACTTCAGCGTGGTTTGCTTGTGCATAGATATTATTTTTCTTATATTCTTCAGAAGAAGAATATTATTAATTATATGTTTTTTGTTTTCATTTAGGAATATAAATATATAATTTACAAATAAAATAAAAAGTAATTGATAATGCGGCTTAGAAATGTAAATAAAGAACATGTCCATTATTTGCTGTAACAGATTATGTTAATCTAACTATTTCTTAATTTTTTTAAATTTTACTTAGTATTAAGTATCAGCCGTTAAACATTTCCCAATGTTGCCAAATCTCTAAGACCCCAACAGTTTTCTGATCTTAACTGTAAAGGCCAAGACACATGATATATCAAATGTTTCTAATCCAACAATGTACATTGCGTCCAATAGAAGACTGTATGTCCAATGTTTGATTCCATGATTGTATACATTTGATGGATTTCATAGTTTTTTAATCGAAACGACGACGAAAATACGATTATAGTGATTTTAAACTAAAACTTCCTAGCAATAAACAAAAGAATTTAGCATATTTTTCAATTTTAATTTTATATTTCTGCGATTTAAATGTATTTTTTACCCATCTTCCATATTAATATTTTACTATTATATTGGATAAATACATGTGATATATTTCTTATTATTACATATCAATAATAATCTACTATGTGTGAATGTTTCACTTACATCAACAATATAAACCTCGATGTTGATATTATTTTTAAAACGTCGGGAATTGAATGGTGGATTTGATCGTGTGTCAAGTCAAACTTTAAAAACTATAAGATTGAGTGGATGTTCATTTGATGTTTGGATTTTGATTGTTTGTCTTGGACTTAATAATTAATCTAGGACATTGATTTCACAAACACAATCTCTTAGACATACATTCAATGTCTAGGATAGGTACATCTGAAATTAAGCCCTGCAGTGCTTGCAGTTTGCGCGACTAGCTGTTGATGATGTGTATCTATTTGCTTCGCTATTTTCAATAAAAGGCTGTATTCAGTTATAGATTAATTTCAGTATTTGATTAATTGTGACATGAGGTACACCATGAATCTCTCCATTTTATTCATTTCCGGTCAAAGATTAAGTTGACATTTATGTTTTCAAATTATTTTTCTTGCTATAAAGATAATATGTAGCTGCCATTAAGATAGCTAATATGTTTAGAAATTGCTTAATTAATTAGTCCACTCCAAGATTAAATCATAAGATTAAATTTTTTAACTTATAGGCTATAAGATTTTAATTTTTATAAACAAATTTAATTACAACATTTTACTTTAATTTGTTTTAGAATAGCTTTGATTGTAATTGTAAATAGTTATTATTATTATAACAGAAATAGCAACTAGCGGTTCTATGAGAATTGATAGATCTTGCTTTTGAAAATTTAATAGGCCTACATTCAATAAATATTTCTAGAAATATGGCAAACACGTACGAGACATGACACAATTAATTCATACACTATGAATTAACAGTAAATATCACAGCTACTGTACACTTTAACAAAGCATAATTTTAATTATTTATTGTTAACGTGTTATTATGATTGTAATTCGGTATTTATTGAGAACACATTGGTGGTACATATTGCTTATCGATGTAAATAAGCTTGAAATAGTGTCTGTCTTAACTGTAAAAAACGAACCATTAACTCCCACCACTGGTGAGCCTCGGTGGGCCACCCCAATTCACTCCCACGAATGGTGAGCCTCGGTTGTTGGTAGCCCAATTAACTGTGGTGAGCCTCGGTTGGTTGGTGGCCCAATTCACTCCCACCACTGGTGAGCCTCGGTGGTTGGTGGCCCAATTCACTGGAAGCGTAAACGAACTACTGCTTATATTTTACTCGAGTTCTCGTTGATACATTCACACAAATTACATGAAAGCCTAAATCAAATAGGAAATCCTAGCAAAAAACAGTGTAACAGTTTCCAATCCCTCTTCAAATAAAAAAAGATTCATATAAATTGAAACACGAAAACTGAGTGAGATTTTTTTTTTTTAATGATGTAAAAATTACCTGGGGAAAGTTTTTAATAAAACATTCCACATCTGATTTGGTTTACGATTGATCGCTATGTCTTTCACACCATTATACTACTTCAGTACGCGCGTTTTATTACTAATCTGAGCACACTTGTCCATTCTGTGCCTTAGAATAGAAAAGAACCTTATTCTTAAACTTCATAACGATTTGTGCACACATTTGGTTAGAAGTGCGTTACAAATACACAAACTATATGCCAAATAAAGTTGAAAAGTGATATCGCTTCGCCTGGTCAAATTATAACTCCATTTATGAAAGATAACTCCATATTTTTACATCTACCCGACTGAATCAGTTTGTTCAACAGTTGCATTATATTGAATTAATAATATGATAGTCTATAAGCTATCTGAAAGTAGAATTATTTAAATATGTATTTGTGCCTGTTTCTTTGAACATATTCCAGAAAATACTGGATTAAAATAACGATTAAGGAAAAGTGTTAACAATTTACATACCTACATCTGTTTTCCTTCTTATTAAAGAATATATTTTGTAAATATTTAACTACAGTATCACGGCCACCATTTTGACAATGTCAGACACCCAGAACTAACAAATAAACACTGAACTCTACGGGGACATATCAAAGAGTAAGTTTTAAATCTGCAACAATTATTGAGTTGAAAACAGTATTAGAACAGAGTACACACAAACACCAGACAAATCATTCGTTATTTGAAATTTTTCCATGCAGGGTTGAAATTTGAAAATCCGTAATGTATTTTTTATTTCGACTTCTAGTTCATGAAAAATGATAACTTCGTACTGGATAAGACGTCACTAGTATTGTGTACAGAAGATGAAGAAACTATGTGTAGTCTATAGAAGTGAAAATGGAATGTTTTTAAAAAATGTTTAGCAAAATAAATTTACTATTTTACAATACAATAATAAATGGTTTTAAACCAAACTTAACACAATACTTGGGCTTTCGCATCTTGTCTTAACACTGAATGTGGTGTTTTTGGTTATCATTTATCACAAACGTGCCTAGCAAATTTATACTATATATATATATATATATATATATATATATATATATATATATATATATATATATATATATATATTAGTTACCTAACTAATTACAGAATTATTACTAAATTAACTTCTAAACCATAATAAAATACAGATATTAATAATTTAGGGACATGAAGATCGAAGAAAAAATGACATTTTCAATTACTGTAACTATGTGAATAATATGAACTTAAATTCAAACTCCTACTTGATTTATCACAATCAAGAACTTAGGGCATTGGGTCGAGGAAATAAAAGTAGTAACTACTTCTTAATACTTTTTAGGTGGATTTTTCTGAAAAGTTCTTAAATCAATGAAGGTTTCCAGTTCTACGTAAGAACTAGACAGTAATGGCAGTGAAAACTTAAATATATACTAAGTAGTATTTGTAGAAATTTTAAGCACTTTTATTATGAACAGCAACTTTTGGTACATTATCTAAGGATACAAATATAATTTCCAAGGATTGAGAACTTCATTTGAATTTTAACTTTGTTCTTTTACAAAAATCTTAAAATGAAGAAATAATTTTTAAACATCCCGAGGTTAAGACTTGCTTGGGATGAAAAGAAAAGAAAATTAAATACACTCAAAGGAAAAAAACCTGCGACCAACCGAGTCCATCTAAATCTTAAAATTTTACCAGTCCTAAGTATTGAAGTCAATAATATGGATTACAAATTGCATTACATAACTATTGACCTATGAAATATACAACATATAAACTTTTTGTTTATCTTAATACTACAGCAACACTTAAACACTTTGAAGACACATTTTTTTTTAAAAAAACAAAGACCATTAAAGTTATTATATTTATATACATATATTATAAAAAACGTTAACACTAATGAATTATGTTTCTAAGTTTATGCTGAAATAAAAATCAATGTCTACTTGGTAAGTCAACATTTGTTTAACGAAATTACAAAACCTAATTTTATTTGTACATTATGTTATGTGTTTTGGTATTGAATTAAAAAACTTAGAAGCGAGATGTGAATGAAATTTAGTAAACACAGTTAGATTTGGTTTAGGTATATCCACATTTAAATGATTAATATGATGACATTGCCATTTGTTCAAAACATCTTTCTACGTTGATCCTCTTTCTTGCGTGTTTACATTGAAATGCTACTCTGTTGCAGAATTGTTAAAAACCATTAAAAATTGCAAACAGCCTTTGGAGTCACACATGCTGCATTGTATACCGCCGCACCGTGAAGTTATGTTTCTTTTAATGATGATCGGTGATTCATGGACCCGTAATTTTCTCACAACGATTGTAAAATCATAATTATGTTTATTAGTAATTGATTGCTCGCTTGAATTGTGGCACGATTCTTGCCATTGACTACTTTCAGTTTTTTTTATAGAGGTAAGTTAGCCAACAGTGATTTTGTTCATTTAGATTCAGAGAATATTTGTTTCGCGTTTGGCATTACGATATCGTGAATTGAATGAATATTGTGATTGTAATTCTTAACAAGTACTCTTTGTCTCTCCACTAACTCTCGCGATGTAATTGTTTTAAATAAA
This sequence comes from Aphrophora alni, assembly GCA_963513935.1. Lineage (NCBI taxonomy): Eukaryota > Metazoa > Arthropoda > Insecta > Hemiptera > Aphrophoridae > Aphrophora > Aphrophora alni. The sequence goes on along the minus strand of OY740766.1, from coordinate 117,606,344 downwards.
GTTAGGCATTCTTGCATTTGGATATTTTTTAAAAATTGTAATAGAGAACATGTCATCACATTGCAAAAATAACTAAATGTTGAATTTGTTCACTCCTTATCAAGTTATGATATTTGCAATTACTTCAAACAAAAACCTTTCTCTCAAACTTTAAAATTTAGTTTGAAGAGATATATTTTATCAAGGTTTTAAGAAATCACAATCGCTTGTTGATAATAATTTATTATATATATAACAGCGATGTGGTCGATCAATTAAATCACGCTTTACAATTGCTTTCACTATTATTGTAAAATCACCATTAGTCGCATTGAAATTTTGTACAAGGCTTCGCCTCTAGATTCTTGTGTCGTAGTCTCCAAGCTCTGATGATAGTAAATCTTTCGCATCACAAGTAGTAAATTGAAAATTTACACTTAAGCTCCCCTTTTAGTTGTTGTATTCATTTCCAAGAAATTACATCTTCATAATTTCTGTATGTGTGCAATCTAAAGCCATTACTTTAACCACAGTATCACTTGTAACACTTGTTTTAAATCTTAAGAATTCTTTGCAAATAGTTTAATTTATTTTTTAGTTCAGGTTTAAGTTTCGGCTCGCGAAGAAGGATAAATATCAATAACTGAAACTAATTGAAAATAGTTGTCTACCCCCTACCAGTTTAATGAACTGTGTAAAAACACACAAACATCATTCTATAAAACCAAAGAAAATAATATTCGCCCCATCTCACTAAAAATCCTTTTATATATATATATATATATATATATATATATATATATATATATATATAAATATATATAGTATATACTGCTGCTGCTAGTACGTATAGTATACTACTGTATACTAAATTATTACGTGAAAAAATAAACTTCAGAAAATGTACCAAACTTTAAGTGGTGGTTAAATAGGTAAAAATAATGAAAAAAGTTCATATAAACTCCGGAAGTGTTTCGTTTTCTATCTGTCAAACATTTTGTGTTATTTAAAAAATAATTTTAGTTCTTGAAATTATTAAGATTTCGAGTCTAAATTTGGTATACTCATTTTTTTATGCAACGGTTTACCATTAAACAATGAATCAAAACTTTATCTCATACATTTTCAAAATGGCGGTCGTGTACATTTTCTGTAAAGTTAACGATTTTAGAGATATTCAATATTAAAAATTTCAAATAATTACCTTTCGACAATTTATAAGATGAAATTTTGATTCTTAACATACTGATAACAATGTAGCAAACAAAATGAGTACTCCAAAATTCGACTTGAAATCTCTATAATTTCAAAAGCTATAATTATTCTTCCAAAACAAACAAAAAAAAAAACACAAAATGGCCGACAGATGGAAAACTAAGAGGGACATATACGAACATTTTTCATTATTTTGACTCATATAATCAACTCTTACAGTTTGTAACGACATTTTCTGAACACACTGTATATATAAACTTGTTTTAAACTTACATCTCAAGTTTTAAATAAAAACTACCAAAGTTTATATTTTTCTTTGTTTTACTAGTTTAGTTATTCAACAAAATCGGTAAAAGAAATGTTCCGTAAAGATCATAAAAAACTCAATTTCTCCAAATCGACTCTACAGGATTCGCTCAAATTTTGATAAAATGTAAAGATAATAACCCTTAATGGTCAACGTAGAAATTTCGGTAGGATTAACAAGAATACTATAATCAGTCATATTAATTACACTCCTATCTTTTTCTGGTTTTAAAGTAATTTGGTAATGGTGGATTTTTAAAACCTTTAATTTTGATTCTTTAGTATACAGTACCCCAGTATGAAGAGAAATATGTGACCTAGAGTTTCCAAAATGCATACTTTGTATTTCTTCCGCATAGCGGCACAAATAATTTTTGCTCCAATCTAAAACTATTATGATTTCATTTAAAACTCTATTTTCGCTCCCTTTGAGAAACTACATTGATGGTACATATTGTACACATCAGTACAGAATTGAGGTAAGTAACTGTTCATATGACCATTCAAGTTTTTTATTATACACTTCTTTTTCTCTTTTACTACAATGTTACACTGTTTCACAGGCTTCTATTCTTTACAGTTAACGACATCATTTTCTCCTCTAGTCGCGTCATTCTTAAGTTTTCCTTTTTTGATCTTGTCAATTTTTGTCCTAACCCACTTGCAGTAAGTTATATAATCTTCAACATTTATTAAATTCAAGTCACTCTCTTTAATTGATTTTGATTTGCATTTATCACAGCCACCATATATGCAATCTTTCGATTCTACAAAGCAAGCTACGATTTTTTAAACTTCTCTGGTACTGTTTACTTTTAGAATATGCTTCCTTGCCAGATCATTAGCTTATAATGCAAGCTTGATTTATCATTAGCTTAAAGTTAGCGTCTTTCACACATTTGCAAGCGTCTCTTTTATTTTCCTTTGGTGCAACAACACAAAAAGGTTTCAACATATTAAAAAAGGAATAGATCATCTTAATCCCAGTCGCAAAACAAAATTCTTACGGAGATTTCGTACGGATTCCAACAAAAGGGCTTTAGCTTTTCTATTTTCATCCTTGTGTCTTTCCTGGAGCTTGTAGTGAGTTTTTATCATCAGGAAACATTTTGATTACAAGGCCTCTAGTTATCCTACTCTTCCTCTACGAGTTTTCTGGTCAGTAGAACCTTGTTTGATTGCATACCTACGTTGTAAATGAATGGAAATTCTGTCAGTTGACAATCAAGCCAGCATTTTTTATCACCGGACCACTGAGTAACTATCACGTTTCTCTTTTTTCAGGTTGTACTGGTTTCACTGTTCTTCTTTATATGTTTTTGGAGTTCACATCCATAAAATAGTTGGCGGCAAACCTCTTTTGGACCTTTTGTTACAGCTTGTTTTACCAACTTTTTTGGTGAAGGAGAAGCTGCATTCTTTGCTCTTTCTCGAAAAAATCTCTTTTTCCATATATCAATTTGATTTTTTGTTGATCTTTTGTTGCTTGGATCTAAGTTGATCTAACTCTTGGATATGCTTATTTTCCTTGTATCTGTTTTTTCTTTATAGTATCCTTTCCTGAAACGCATTGCCTGGAATCGCGTGATGGTTTTGCATTATCAACTTAATATCCAGGTGAGCTAGGGGTGTATCAAGTGCCTCGACTCTGTTCAGTCATGATCTATGCCTTCGCTGTCTCTCTCTCAGCTGCTTTCTTTGAGTATTTGAACTTTTTCTATCCATTTTTGAAATAGGCTTTATTTTTCCAGTTTCTTTCCTTCGATCGTGCTCAAACTGTTCCTTCGATTATTCCTTTGAAGTTTTTCTCTCAACTGTGCTCAAGGTATCTATCAGGATCATTTTTAATTTTCTCTCTTTCAGTTCTCTATACTTTTTACGAAATTCCTAAATTTGTTTCAAATTAAGTTTAGAACTTTTCTTCTTGTTGGTTTTTTTTAAAACATTAACCTCCTTTTTAAGCATATTAAGATTTTCTTCTCTTCTTTCCATCTTCGGAATTCTTCATTTATCTTTTATCATTGCTTCTCGACTTCCTTACTTTCTTTTTCTAGCTTTTTTCTCTTCTCCAAACAGACACGTTCCTCCTTTCTTTTAGTAGCTAATTTATTCAATTCAATCTTTCTACTTTCTAACCTGTTCCCTTTCAGCGTTTCTTTTCAATCCTTTTTCCATCATTTTTTTAAAGCCTTTCTCTAAATTTATTTGTAGTATCTTTCTCCATTCTAGAAGAAAGATCGTCATAGCTTTAAAAAAAAAGTGTTTAAATAAATGTTTAAAAATGCAGTCGTTCTTGAACCGTTGGTGTACACCTGTCGCGCATTTGAGTGTTATTTGTTTATTGTATGTGATGTGTACCTTTTTTAGTATTTTAATGTTTTAACGAACTCTCAGGAGCGAGTCTAAAGATGGAACATACGTTCTGAAACGCGTAACCTATGTTACAAAGTAAGTCACAAGACGGAGTAAGTATTAAATAACTTAGATTAAATTCTGTGACTTGGATACTATTACTCAAAAATGAGTTTTAATAACTTTAGACTTGTATTCATTTGTCTATACTCAAATGATTGTAAATGTCCGATTAAACAATACTAATATGTATCTCCTACCTTGTTTTTAAATAAAATTTATAAGAAAAATGTAAATGTATTTAAATGACACTTTTAATTGGTAAAACTATTAGCATTCCGTCTTATCCTCTCTACCATAACATTATAATGACCTTGTTAAGATCGAAGGTCAAACACTGTCAGCTGTGTAGAGGTAGCCTCACCCCGAGTACCGGAAGTGTTGCCAGGTGTAACTAGAGATTGCGTATCAAGGTTGGTAAGCCTGTAGTGATTTAACATTGCAAAATACTTTTATTAAACAAAAACTGGGTCGCCACTACATGCGGAACTTGTAAAACTTATTTTATTTGTTTTTTGTCCTTTAAAAGACAGTCAAGCTATTTTTATATATTTATTTAGTCTCTAATAATTTATTTCATCTGTTTATAAGAATTTGAAATAGCAGAAACGAAGTACATCTTGGAGCTTGAGACAGCCGCATCTGTCCCTTAATTTTCCTACGTTCCCTTGACTGCAACGAGACATAGAAAGATTCAATTTAATAATGGTTTAAGCGAATAAACGGCAGTATTTTTTAGCACTTTTTCAAAACCCTACCGAAACTCTCGGCTCTGATGCTAGTAACCTATTAGTCTGCATCACAAGCACCTTGGTCATTTACAGTTGAGTTATGTACTTGTCGCCGAATAATTGTGGCATCTCAATTTCTATAAGTGTGCAATCTAAAGTATCAATTAATGTTGGCAAATAGAAGTACCTTACGACAGAATGTTAGTATAGTTTTAAAGAAATTTCATTTTATCGTTTTCAGGTAAAAATTTGCTGCTATAAATATCATTTACACTTTTAAAAAAACAAATTCCATGATTTAGTTACATTATTTTCCTTACATCATGGTAAAGTTTCCGATCGTGAACAGGCATAAACACCACAATGCCTGGAACCAACTGGGAAACAAGTTATTTCTTAAAAATATATCTGCCTATGTATAGTATGTATAGTTTTAAAGCAATGTTGTTAGGCTAACGTTCAAAATTTTTAAAACATCTGACTAAAATAGTGACTCAGTTTTATTTATGTCAAAGAGTTAAATTCTTTTCTTAGAGATAATGCCCTAATTTATTGTCATATATCGTTAATGTTATCATTGGACGCAGAACATCTAGCTGTGTTAAATGAGTTATATCAAGTCATTGTTACACGATTTTACAGTAAGACGTTTGCCAAAAACATCTTCAAACTGCCACAATTTTGAAGGAAATCGGTAAAGTATTGTTTCATTTCTTTAATTCATTTTTGTGCCACTGACCATAAAAATATTTATATTGAGCTTCATTGAAGTAGGTAAAATAAAAGTTAGTGACGAAAAAAATGGATGCCTATTATAGACAGCCGAGTGTTCGTTTAATCTGAATAAAATATGTGTTTCGTGTTTACAATTTTCATTGTGAAATCTATTACTTGTTTCCATGCGCATCTTTTTTTTTATTATTGAAGGAGGAAACTACTTTGAGACGTGATTTCTTGACTGAATCACCAGTGGCGGAACTTGAAAATTTATTATTTTTTAGTGTCGCGTACCAATGGCGGTCGTGAATTTTAGGAATAGTCTTACCCATAAGCTCAAGATTTCTAGAAGCTTAAACGCAGCAATGTTTCATAAAACCATTAACAGATGTTCAGAAACCCATTTTGTCTAGCGACTTTAATGGAAGGTATTTCACAATGTTACATAATATTTTTATGAGCAAGAGAATGTTTTATAAGTATATCAAGAAAGTCTGTCAATTTTTATCAAAATTTGGCCATATCAATAATTCACTTTTTAATTGAAGACCTACTAAAGTATTGTGATAGCTTTAACGATGTGGATGATTCACAACATTTTGAGAAAGCAATAACGCATCCAAATCACTTTATATACTTCTTTCTTTCGCGACATTTTGTCCTACATTATCTCAAATACTGGTAGTTCTATTCAATGATGATTCTTCCATAAATGATGAGAGGAAGAAAAAGGACTAGTTTGGTCATATCTATCAGTAGGTTACCTGATAAGGTGAATTAGATGATTTCAAATTATTTTTTAAAAAATGATGATATAACAAACATGCTGTTGCCATGGTAACGCTATGACAATAGCTCTCTCTCTATCCTCAAGTCTAAGACGAAGTAAATAATCGATTTTACAACACGACTGGTCGTAATTTTTATTTTCTAGTTGTTCAAAATAATAAGAAAACCTCTCCGTCATCATCACTTTAGAGAAAAAGGGGGGGAACCTTAAAATATAGACCCTCAACGCTCGAATAATTTTATAGTGTCGGAGACAGAAAAAACAAATGTTGTCAAAAGATCTGATATGAATGATTAAATACCGGGATCTAACCTAAGACTAGGATGGAAAATAGTGTAGATCCAGCTAAGGTTCTTTGTATTGCCAAAGCACTGAAGGTAAATAGTAGTAATCAGTTCGGTTACCTGATGAAGGAAAAGTATGAAACAAGCTATTGCCATGGTAACGCTAAGACAATAACTCTAACTATAAGTCTAAGACGAAGTAAATAATCGATTTTACAACACGACCAATAGTTATTTTTATTGTTTTTAAAGGCATAAAACCTTTCGCTCATCATCGCCTTGTGAAATAGAAAGAATGAAATAAAGCCCCCCCCCCCTGCCCTGGAATAATAGCGATATGTTGGAAAATAGCAAGTGTAGTCAAGAGATATCTGATAGGTATGATAAAAGAGAGAAATCTAACCCGATACTACAAGAAGAAAGGTGTAAACTCAGCTAGGATCTCTCGGGATTGCCAAGTCCGTACACACTAAAGGGAGCCCCTGAAGTTTGCTAGCTGTAATCACATCTACAGTAGGTTACATGATAAGGTGCTTTAGATGATTTCAATGTTTAAAGACCATGAAATGAAGTTATATCTAACGAGCTGTTACCATGGTAACGCTTAGACAATAACTCTATTCAGAAGTATAAGATTAAGTAAATAATCATCATAAAAATATATCTTCCAGTCTACACTTTAAAAAAACTATATATTTTTACAGAGGAAAATTTACACATTTCTTGTAAACATTAAATTAAGGAACAATGTAATGTTTAAATGAAAGAGTCCTAAAACTATTTTTCGTAAATCACTACTGTAATATGCTTAGTAGCACGCGTAATGATTGATTATAGAGTGACAATACACCCGATATAGAAGATGTCGTTTTCCGACAGGTTTCAACTCTCACTACAGATTTATTATTAATTAATAATATATTGATTGTTAATGTACTTTGATAGTTCTTATAATTTTTTCTTTGGACAGAAGACATTTACTTCTATGCGTTTTAAAATACACAAGTTGACACTGAAACTTGGGTACTTGCATTCTCCAAATATAAATATCATAGCTTTTAAAATTGTATATTTTTTGCTTTGATTTGGATGAAAAACAAATAAATATACCTTTGAGACGTTAAAGGGAAAGGAAGAAGAGGGGAAAAGGCTGATAGTTAACGATTATACTTTGTCCGGCTGGCTATGGCACCTGAAGGATTAAGAGACTCATGCCACCCCAAGGACACTCGAAGCCCTAATTATTAGGCTGCTCTGAGCCATCTACTAGGCATCATACTGTACAGTAACCAGCTTCCTGTTCCTTGTTTTATTCAGATAATTTCAATAAATATGTAATCTCCATAAATAATAAGAAAGTAAGTTCCACAAGGCATAATTGTTATATGTTAAAGCCAGCTGTGGAATTTATGAGGTTTCATTTAAATTAAAAATTCCTATTTTGTCAACTGTATAATATTGTTAATGCAGTCGAAATAGTTAACAAATCAAAACATAATCACGGTTACATAAAAGATAAACAAAAAGTGATTCGTAAATATTGTAAGAAAGAGAAAAATGTTAATGTATGTTAGAAACTCAAGAATATTGAAATAGACAAATACAATATTAACACAGAGTGTAACAACTTTTTACATAATAACGTTGTGTAAATTAAAATAATTTTCTTTGACCCAAATTTGAAACAAGATTGAATCTTTTTGCTCAGGTATTACAATAATGCTTTTGTTAAACAAAATTATGCACTGAAAAAAAAACACTTCATATTTCATTATTTACAACTCTACAACACCCTGTACGACAACGAGATGTACAGTACTGAAATACTCTGTGAGAAAAATAATATATATGGATATATGGGGTTAAATGATTCATCCTTATCAAACAGTCAACAAAGGTCACCCCTCTGAGTCAAATTACATGCTTCACTATTGTTATATTTGTCAGCATAAATATTTGGTCTAGGCATTCTTAAAAGTCTTAAATAATACAGGAAATTCTTACTGTTTGGACTCATTTCCTTTGGAAATCCCTGTAGATTACGAATTCTGTAATCTCGAATAGATTAAATGCAAAATGTGAAAAGTTAGTGTTTTGTATAGCAGTGTTGTGTCTAGTGGGCGACTCACGTGCCAGATGGTCGGCAGCCTTGGTGTGTGAGTATAGTGGTAAGAGTTGCTAATCCAGAGGGATGGGCAATGTCGTTGTTTTCCGACAACAGTGTTGTTATAACGTATGTATAGTGATGACACGTTGAGGCATCCTGTTATTTTAATAACAGTGTTATCGACTGACACTGACTGTTACGAGTGTTTTACAAACGTTGTGCGAGTGTTTTTGAAGTTTATATGCTATTAACAGAGTTTGCTTTTCAATTTTTCAACTGTTGTCAGCTGCTTTTTACTTTACAGTTATTGTAACATCATAATTCAGGTTTCAAATTTATATCTGTTTCTGACAAAATGATTTAAATGTTTAGAAAGAAAACAACATTTTTTAAATCCTATTTTTAAACTATGAGATGATAAAAATAATTATTTATTATTTTTTCACAAGATTAGTACAGTACTACCAAATAGAATAAAATAAAATTTTAAAATCAAAAAATTGAAAATTATATTATTTATTTAATATTTTAGAAATAAATAGGAATCCCTTAGGCAAAGCATGAATTGAGAATTCCTGCAAAAGAAAAAAGTTTAGAATGGATTCTAAATAGAGAAAAAATAACGCTGACATAAAACAAAATAAACTAAACTAAAAGTAGAATAAGATAAAAACCGTCTTGAACTAAAAATAAGTAACTTCTCTAAGTCTTTATACAGATATAAACATACATACACATATTTATATAAACATGCATTCATAAAATATTCACACAAATCAGAATAGGGAATGAACAATGAACATTTAACCGTACAATTGCTCAGCGATAACATAACTAAACTCAAACCGAAGAATTATATTTATGGGATGGTAGGGAAAGGATAAGAGATAAATAAGAGACGAAAGTGATAGATTTACTATTAAAGTGTCAAAGTTTACACACAAAAATGGGTACGTTTTCATCCAGTCTTTAGTCTTTTCCCATCCCACCCTCCGACCTAAGCAAAGTAAACAAACAATAAACATTCCTTACATTCCTAATACGAATTTCGTATGACATATGACAAATACAAACTGGCAACAGTCTGATAGCAATATTCGACAGCGGTTATTCGATAACAGGATAGCAATATTCGAAAGCATTTTTTCGATAACAGGATATCAGTTTTCATTGCGTTGCAAGAAGCGTTTGTGCTATAACATAGTCCGGAATGTCTGTTGTTAAAATAACAGGGTGTTACCGACAACAGCGGCAGAAACTGTTATCGCGACATAGCACTGTTATTTATACTGTTATGTTAAATAACAACCCATCTCTTCCTTCAAGAGCTGCCTGGACAAACGTGTAGTCTTTGTCATAAACAAGCAAAAACATTGTACAAATTTTCTTACTCACCCATCCTCAAAACCAGAATTAATCTTTACCAAAAAAGACAACAGTTCAGTGAAAGTCACCAAAAACGTCAGTCAAAAATGAAAATGACCGATGTAAGATGTCCTTGAAATAGTATATATATATATATATATATATTGACCCTTATTTAAGTAGTATATACTAAATCTATATACTTAAATAAGGGCCTAAACTTGCATAGCTTTGTTAATAAACGCTTCCTCAGCGTTAATTGTATTTCATTTAAATCAACTGTTAATGACGGCGATCAAGGTTCGTTTTTGTTTTATTTCTGAATCGTAATATTTTTTTCTTGCAATTTTGGACACTAGTTTAAGTCAATAATATTCATATTTCTCTCAAACTTGGTATATCCAATTTTGAAAAATTAACGTGTTTTATATCAGCGCTTGACCGATTATTGTGTGTATATTACAGTAGCCTTAAACTAGGATTGTGTCTGGTGTAAGGGGCGTGTCCTCCCTTCTACTTGCTTCTCTAACCTAACTTGACGGTACAACCCCATTCCAAGAAAACTAGATATACAAATCACTGCTTAGCTACATTTAGTTCCTAAAGCTACAACTTCGTGACAGACTTTTGTAAACGTTTTATTCTTATTTACACCGATAAAAGAAACGAAAGTAGGGTACGCGTTTACACAGAAGCATTTGAGGTCTATATATTTTTTTTATTGGGGTTGTACCGCTGAAAGTAAACGCAACAAACAAAGTGTGGGGGCCTCTCTTTTCCTCTCCACCCCAGATACAATCCTACCTTAAGGATATTGTACCTATAATACAGTAACGGACATTTCTGGAGAGTGATGGCAACCAATACGTTATAATTTTGATCTTAGAGGTAAAATTTGATCAAAACTGATATTGCCGATTTTGATAAAATGGTAATTTTTGTTATGACCAAACATTTTTTATAAAAAACCTCACTAGAGAGCTATTTCATTAGATGATAAATGTTTTAAAATCATTAGATATATTACCCTGAGTGGCGCAGGAGAGCTATGAACCAGTGTCGACATGCTGTAGGTGCGCATGCGTATAAAGACAACCTTTGTACTGCTTCATGTCTACTATTTTCATCTGAAAGTGTGAGATTGGACACGATTGTGTAAAAATAACATGTCTCCTAGATCTAAGTGTCAGGGCAATGACTTGAAGCAATCAATTACTGCCTAATAAAGAAACCCGCCACATTGTCTCCAGTCACTGGAGTGTGCGATATGACACTCGCTACCAGAGGCTGTATGTTTAAAATATTAGTGTTTAGGATTGAAAGTGCAATTTTAAACAAATATGGATAACATATTCTTATTTTCACTTCGTAACGTATTTATAAAGTTTTGTGGTGGGTCAAAAATCGATGTTTAATTTTCCGTGGAAATATCGATTTTGAGGTCCTTTCAGATCAAAAAAATTGTTTTCCGAATGAAGTGCATTGCTCAACAGTACAAACGTGTGAACTGATTTTGGTAATTTTTTATGTGTAAACATACTTTTGCCATATCTCGAGGCGTTTCTTGCCAACTTGTTAAAATTGCCGATGTGGGAGATTTCGGTAAAAAAAAAACAAAACAACACTTATGGTTCTGTTATAAATTACTGTTTACTGAAAATCGCCTCTAATGGTTTCGTTGAAATTTGTGTGCAATAAAAAAATTGTTGATCCAATCTAGTATAAATAAACAGTGCACAACATTGCCCAAACATTCCCACTCATCTATCCTCATACACAAATAAATACAAATCAAAATTAAACGTCTCCAAAAATGAAAATGTACCGTGAACGTCGTCTTTGACAAAAATATGTATAATTTAAACAAGGACCTAAACTTGCTTCGCTTGTACCATAAGCACGTCCTCAGCACAAGTTGTATTTGATTAAAATCAAGCTTTTACTGACGTCAAGTCAAGGTTAATTTTTATTTTTTCCAATAATTTCTTAAGCTTAATATATTTTTTCTTACGATTTTGCCCACGATCTTGAGTCATTAATCTTCACATTTCACTAAACTTTGAACGAAATCACAGTTTCGATTTTAAGGAAAAAGTATTTTACAACAGCCTCATGGTCTATATTTTGGTCTTTCACCGATAACTCACAGAGATTAATACGTGTTGTTTGTGTCCTCGGAGGCTACACTTTGAGAAAATCATACTTTTTTATTACTTTTATTAAAGCTATCACAAAATTTTAGTCCAGATATATCGCAAAAAGATGTACACACACCAAATTTCTTTAAAATTGAATATACGACAGTCGACAGAAGGACATCATTCCAAAATTTTGTTATGTTTCAAGGGACCTCAAAACGGATATATCATCAAAAGCTCGAGATCGATTTTTTGACTCATCACATAATTTTCACTGTATTTGAGAAAGTAAAAAAGACAAGTAAAATAAAATTACGATTCAGGATTACAGTATCCTCAAGGTAGGAATGTGTCTCAGGTTAAGAGGAAAAGAGGGGCCCCACACTTTGTTTGTTGCGTTTATTTTCAACGGTACAACCCCAATAAAAAAATTTAGACCTCAAATGCTTCTGTGTAAACGTGTACCCTATTTTCGTTTCTTTTATCGGTGCAAATAAGAATAAAACTTTTACAAAAGTATGTCACGAAGTTGTAACATTAGGAATGAAATGTAGCTAAGCAGTAATTTTTGTATCTAGTTTTCTTGGAGTGGGTTGTACCGTCAAGTCAGGCTAGGGAAGTAAGTAGAAGGAAGGACACGCCCCTTACACCAGACACATTCCTAGTTTGTGGCTACTGTAATTAGCAAAACGAGGAAATAAAACTTGACTGCCTCGTTAAAAACTCGATTGTATTTAAATATATACATACATTTTAAAATATATTTAAATTTTGTGTACAGTTTTCAAAAAGTTAATAAGGGCCCATCTTAAGCAAAAAAGTGTCACGTATACATAGATTAAAAACATATTAAATTTGGTTTTGTAGAGAGATGAATGAAAAAGTAAGTGCAATTTTTTCAGCAACGTTTATTTTTAATCTGATCATTTTACAGCTTATGGCTACAATTAAATTGAACAATGTATACGTATGCGTCGTAGACGCCGCATACTATAAGTCATAAACATAATTTAATTTACTAATACAGTAGTAAACAGCAACCGTTTACCCTGGCTAGTCACTTGTATCTAATAAACACAAACTGTTACGGCTCAACTACTCATTCCAGTCTTACTATTACGTAAATTATTATTAATTGAGGTTTATAACTTACACAATTCATATTTGACGCCTAGGTCACGTTGGGTTATTTTAAAATGTTCTGGCAACTACCATAACATGTCGTGTTGAAAACTGCACTTTGTAGGCTAGACGGTAATGTTTTAAAACCGGTTCCATCAGACTACATGTACATACCCAGACTGTAGGCTTACCATGCTTGATCACTGAAGTGCATGAACCTTAGATAACGATTTATCTATTCTAGGAATACAGGAAGGTTGTCTGCTATTCTACTACCTTATCAGCTTTGCTCCACAACAAATGAAAGAAGCACTAACTTTCTAATTTCCGCAAGAACAAACACAGATTTAACCCTACAACTGGTCAAGGTTAGGTTAGGTTAGGGCGAAATAATTACGATTATATTCATAGGTCCAAATCCTCAAATCAATTAATGTAGTACAGTCCTTACGATTTTGAAAAGTTTTAAAATTGACTGTTTTCTCGAATTCATTACTCAGAAACTATGAGATATTTTCGATTTAAAAAAATCACAGTAAAACTTGAACTTTTTTCTTTCTTCGTGTAAAAGTTCATATCATTATGATTAATAATTAGGGAGCTACAGGCTTTTTAAAAAGGGATTGCAAGTGGCGATACGTGAAATGTTAAAATCAGTCACATATACTGCAATTTCACTTAAACCATTTGAGATTTAAAAATGATTTTTTCTTAGCGTAAAAGCCAAAAGGAGGTAAAAAACTTGCATCCGAGTTTTATACGATTATCCGTTTTGAGGTCTCCCGAGTAAAAAAAAAAACATTTTTTGAAATTATTTCAGTTTTACGTTTTTCTGTCTGGCTTTTATTGTAAGTGTAGTTTTCTATATAGTCCAAACACGTGGACAGATTTTTATCAAATTTGGTATCTATGTGAGCATATTTTGGCCAAAATCGAACTTTTTCATTTTGTTGATAGATGAAGCTTATAAAATACGCAATTTCACAAAATTGGCTGTACCGATTTCGTTCACACTTTAGTTAAAAGTAAGAAAAATTACAAACTCGTGAGCGAAATGGCAAGTAACTATATTAAGGTTCAAGAATCATTAAAAAACATTTAATGAACCATCGCAGTCGATATTAAAAGCTCGGTTTGAATTGAATATGATTTAGGCCTACTACACTAAGGACGTGTTTATAGCACACGCAAAGCAAACTGTTCCTTATTTCAATTTTTTTTTACAAAAACATTGTTTCTTTTTCACTTTTTGATTGGTTTTTTTTAGTGACAATTAATTAGTTTATTTTGTTTTTATTTTCTTTTAAGGATGAGTGTATGACAAAGTTTGTACAATGTTTTTGAACCATTTATGAGAAAAATTAATTTTAAAAAAACCTTGAACGAAATTATTCTTAAAATGTGGCAAAAACCAAGTTTTGGGAACAAAAATAACACTACATTTGAAATAAAAAATTAGTTAAAATACTGAAGCACTATGACGGGCCTACATTACAATGACCTTTATGCCACGAGGTAAAGTTAAACAAAAGGCTTGATGAGAGATGCACAATGCGTACACACGGACAAGGTCAATGATCTCTAAGTACAATGTGCAAAACACATCGGCAACGCAGTATTGCGTCTAAAATAATATTTGATTAACAATAGGTAATTTGTAAATCTCGGGTTCTGTTGTTCCTGAGCTTTGATCTTATGTTAAAATTTTAAAAAATGTAATTATTGTGAAAAATTGTTATTAAACTGAAAACTAATAGAAATCTGAATAAAGTTAATCTTTAAAAATTCTAATATAATATAATATTATATAATATACAAAATGGCAGCTCATTGAAATTAAGTAAAAGTTCATTGAGGCAAAATATGAACATCCACATTCAGGTGGTAAATAACCCCAATAGACAACCAATGAGCTGCCATTTTGTACTGGGTTGAGATAGAAAGCTCTAGTTTCCACTGTTCTTCTTCTTTAATCAAGGACTTTAAAATGATGTGTCACTTAATGGGTCTTTATATTTAAAAATTTTGAGCTGCCCCCCAAAAATCCCATTTTGGGGAAATGAGCAAAGTTGTAATAGTGACTTAAACGTTCACTTTTATTTCCTAGAAAGGTGTCCTGACTTTCATTTTTCTATCTTTATCCTTTTAAAATTTAACAGGGTGTATCCATACTTTTGACTCACAGGTGCCTCATAGAAGTTTTACTTAATTTCAATGAGCTGCCATTTTGTACTGGGTTGAGATAGAAAGCTCTAGTTTCCACTGTTCTTCTTCTTTAATCAAGGACATTAAAATGAGGTGTCACTTAATGGGTCTTTATATTTAAAAATTTTGAGCTGCCCCCCCCAAATCCCATTTTGGGGAAATGGGCAAAGTTGTAATAGTGGCTAAAAAGTTCACTTTTATTTCCTAGAAAGGTGTTCTGAGTTTCATTTTTCTATCTTTATCCATTTAAAATTTAACAGGGTGTATCCATACTTTTGACTCACACTGTATAATATATATATATATACATTTATTTTACAGCTTTGATATAAAAAAGCTTCAAAGTTTAGATTAGTTATTGATAATTATGGACAATTTATCTTTTACAAGGGTGAATTACAGTTTATAATTAAGTTGAACCGTTGATTATTGTGTTTTATTCATTAAAATATTGATTTATATGAAACAGTTCAGTTAGAGTTCGAGATTAATGGAGATGAAAGTGCACAATAGCAGTTTTTAGTTTGCCGTGATAAAAACATACGTAATTGCAAAAATAACTTTACAACTTTAAAAGTATGTAGATATTTTTCCAGATAACTTACAGAATCGGTTGAGCTGTCATTAAAAAAAACTACAACAATTTTTACTCGTGTAGTGCCATACCATATTTCAACCACCGAAGCGCCACCACAGTTGCTACTTTCACTTGTGCTGAACGTGCTCGTTGTATGTTTTGATTTCACGAAAAAAAACTCCTGCGCAGGGTGACCATAGAAAAACTTTTATATGGAGGGCACTTGGACTAAAAAAAGAGGACATTTATACAAAAAGAGGACAATATTTAATATACTTTTTACATTTTAAAGAAACTTTTATTCATAGTATTTTCATATAAAACGTATTAAAAATACATGTTTATTGTGTAGAAATGAATATTTATTGTGTAGAAATTAATATTTATTAAGTATTTTTATAACGAATGAAAAGAAAATTTAACTCTGCTTGCTTAAATATTATACCAATTATACCTTCAAAATAACAAAAACCTAAAAAAAAACTTTGGAGGGACTGGACTGGAGGGAGGCACCGTGCAGTGCAGGTGTAGGGGTAAGGTACGAAGTGCATGCGCAGAAACATGAAGACGAGCGACAAGTCGCCGCGGCTGCAGAATTCTTTATCACAAGAAAGAATGACATGATTCATGTTATTCTGTTTATTATTATTACTGATGGTTTTCGAAAAAAGCCGGACATTTTACATAATTTCAAAACCAGGAGGACAATCGTTAAAAATAAGGACATGTACTTCTAAAGCCGGACGTCTGGTCACCCTGCTTCCGCGACTATGGTTCAACGCAATTTTCATACACCACAAAACGTACTCCAAGTTGGCTTACATTTTACTCTTGGAACCAAAATTGTGTTTAGACTGGTTGTTCTGTAGGACATGACAATTCTCCAGGTCGTCCGCGAATTCGTGTTGCTGCTGTGGAACATTACGGTCAGAGATTTACACATAGCCCTAATGAAATCAATTCGTGCGCCTCGTAAGACTGAAATATCACCACACTACTGTTTGACGCGTCTACATCAAAGTTTGAACTTAATGCGATAAAAACTTGCCGTAGTACAATGTACAATAAATTACCAATAAAGATAAAATGTCGTCAGGAATGTAGGATCGAATAGGAAACTATGACACCTTCCTGGACAACATAATTTTTAGCTATGAGTCAACATTTTACATTAATAGCAATGTGAATTCCCACAACTACAGAATAATGGGATAGCGTAATCTATTTAGAGCAAATTCGGGATTGTTAAAAAGTGAATGTTTTTTGTGCCCTCAGAAAATTAAAGTGGCCCGTTCTTTTGCGTGCAGAAAATCCTAAATGAAATCATTTGGATGTGCTCGAAAATTGCCTCTTCCCACAGTTAAACGACGGATACCCAGATGAACTCCTTCACTACCAGCATGACGGGGCTCCACCTCACTTTCGCACCCGGGAATTCCTTAATAGGCGATCCCCAGGTCGGGAAAATGGTCGTGAAGAGTCAATTGCATGGGTTTAACCATCATGGGACTCATCAGATTTAACCCCTCTCAATTTTTTTCTGATGAGCTCTATTAAAAATCGAGTGTATGTTCCAGATTTACCTGTCGTCTCCCTGAGCCGAATAATCCAATTTACCCCGCAGCTGCAGAAGTAGCTCCTGAAGTTACTAACAAGAGTTTGACAAGAAATCAACTTTAAATGGTATGTCCGCCATATCACACATGGCAGTCATAAAGAACGAAATGAGTGTTTAATGAAAACCTAGATGTGTTTTGGTTTAAAATGACACCGCAACCGATTATGTAAGTTACATGAATAAATTTCTAGATGTTTTTCAAGTTGTGAAGTCATTTTTATAAAAACCCAAATCATTCATTCATTTAAGTTGAGTCATCAATCAGGCTTATTTATTGTTTTGATCATTTGTAAATAGCTAACTTGTTTGTTATTGTTCTTGAACCTATACAACTATACATTTTAAAAATGAGATATATTAATTTTAAGAGTTATAGTATTTAATTTAAAGCCATTTTTGAATTATTAAGTGTAATTGACAGTTAACGAATATAGCCTTACAGGTCACTTGATACGATTTATGTGCAAATTTTTACCATACTTAAGTTGGCTCTTAGATGAAACACTTTTGACCACAATTTTTCTTTTTTAGAAAAATATTTTCATAGATAATATTGTTAAATATGCCACTTTGCTTATAAATTATATTTTACTATAATATGTATAATAATTTAAGGTACAATATATTGAATTAGGTCATAATATGCAAATTTCAAGTCAGTCTGTAATGGCGCCCAACCACAACAGCCACAAACCTGAACCCAAACATGTCAGAACTGTAATTCAAGAATTACTGGTACGGTTACACTTTCCAGTAGACATGAAAATAAGAGAAAGTTAGTGCCCAATATTTGTTCAATGTCAATAATGAAAACACATTTTTTATCAAATAGGTCAAAATACACAGTACGTATGTACGAAATTTATTAATTTTTCTTCGTATAATTCTTATGTGAGAACACTAAGTATGAATTGATATTCTTATTGGTTATTAAGTTCTTATTGATATTCTCTAAATGTTGCACTGGGTTTTCAAATTTTTTCGTGTTAAAAACTATTTCTATTTTTAATCGGACTTTGACATAGTGTACACTATAGGATGACATAGTGAAAATTATATAGATAAAAGTTTTTCGCTGGTTTGAAGAAACTATCACGTATTTTTACTTTCTTACGTACCGGTAATAAATAGTATAAAGAAAGTCATGTGATGAATGAAAAAATAAATATCGATTTTTTTTCTAGACAGTCGTTTTTTAGCTCCTCTAAGCCTATAAAAGTGGTAATTATGTATTTGTCTATCGTCTTAGAAGTCTCTGTAGTCCAACCTATTTTGATCAAATTTAGTATATGAGCATATCTCATATTTTCGATAAAACAAAATTTCTGATAGCAGCCTTAAAAATAGTTTGCCTCTAAGGATCCAAAGAAAACGTATTTGTCGCCACCCTTCCAAAATAGTCGTCGATAAAAACAAAAAAAATCGCTATGGGACTATTATGAAAACGTAATTCTCAAAATCGGCTGTACCAATTTCGTTAAAATTATAATGAAGATTAGTCACCAAATCCGTGTGCAAATTCTCATAAAACAATATTACACATTAGGAATAATTGAGCCCAAAAAACAAATAAAACTTGACCGCTGTCATTAAAAACTAAGGAAAAATAAAATACGTCATAGACTTATAAAAAAAAATCGAATTAAAAGTTATAATTTTACAGGTTTGTTAGTAAACGTTTATAAATTAGGTAATATATGTGGTAAGAAGTATCTTATGTTTATAGGCATTTAACTAATTAATTTAAGACGTATATTTAATTGTTTTAGCCAAAAACAAATAAGTTATTTGTATTATAAAGGTGTTTGTACATTATTATAAATAATATAAATGTACATACAAATTGTGTCGTAAACATATCTCATATCAGCATGGACAACTACTTCTTACCAAAGATATTACCTAATTATGGCCATATTTATAACCCTTTTACATTTTCTCTCCTCTGTTTTTGGTTATGGCAATTTTGGGTATTTCTCTTCATTTGTTCCCTTGGGGGTTCCACTCTGATAATTACTTCGGATACTGTCTTGTTGCTGCCTGAGAGTGTAACCGATCCATCACCATTTATCTGCTCACCGATTGCTTTCTTGTCTATGATCTACCAAACCTTATCATATGTCTATGATATTAACTTCCTACTCCCATCATTTTACGTAGGAATTTAGTAACAATAGACCATTAAAATAACACTTTAATCAGTTTATATATATATATATATATATATATATATATATATTTAATGTGACACCAAATAAATGAAAACACAATTTTCCATAAAACAACTTTATCTGTGCAATACAAATACTCGTACAAGTCGACTTTTTAATAACTAAAGTCATGATCCTTAAAATTGTTACATGCACACAAACCCTGATGTGATAGTAGGGATTATGTGTATATGTAGCAATTGAGGATGATGACTTAGCCATTAAAACGTCGTCTTCTATTTTTATAGCACAGATAAAGAGGTTTTTGTCGAACATTGTTTTTCATTCATTTGGTAATTAAAGTTTCCACAATTTGTTGAAGCTCTTTATAGTTGTTAAAAAAAAAGAGTATTTTATTTGTGTTTCAAATATTTTGACTCGAAATTCCGCATCGTTGTTAATCTTCACAGGACGCTTCTTTTCATAAACTTTCATAAATAACGTCATTTATAGCTAGTACTTGTAATAGGCTAATTGTTTGAAATCAGAATGTGTAATGTTTGAGGTTATGTAACAATTGATTGATTAAACCCATCAATTTCTAACCCATCGCAATTTCTCTAAAATTTAATAATGAATCTTTTTCCCCTAAAAGCTTTGTTAAAAAGACCTGTTAAAGGAAAGGAGATGTTAAAAAAAATTCCTTTGCAAATTAAACTCATACTGTAATACCAAAATATATTCACCTCTAAATACAGACAATTTTTTGTTATAACTGATTTAACCAATTTAACCTATGAATTGCATCCCAGATCAAAACTTTTCATGTCTTATTAAGCCTACTTAATTTCAAAAGTTTGAAGATTTCAAGCGATAATGTTGGTTGCTTTCCGTAATTATTATTTCACTATATAATTTATGTGATGAAATAAAAATTAACAATGACAACGGTCAATAAAAATATTTATTACATTATTACTTTTGATAAGTACTGTGGATTACCTCTTTTCAAATTTAAAAATCACAAACTAATATGACTTAGCCTGTGACTTCTAACGTAACAAACTAACATTAGACAACGTAAAATAGTGAAACAAACAGAAGTGTTTTATTAAATAAGAAGAGAGATTTTAAATATGTCTATTTTGTAGTTTTTTAATTACACAACATAACTATTATAGGATTTAGTAATGGTAAACATACCTACCCAGTCTCGACATACAAACAAATCCTTTAAATATAGATGGTTTCTTGGGCCTTGTAGGAAATATTAAATTAATTGTATTGCTCAAGGAGTCTTATCCAGTAGGATAAGTTTGTTTAAAACAGTTGTTAGACAGGCTTTCTGTACCTCGTAATTGTGTTTATCACTGTTTTCTTAAAGTTTAGCTGTGCATTTTGTAGACTATATTTTTGTGAGACTATATATTAAAAACTCTACATTCGCTTCTCTCGCGTGATGGCGGGACTAGAAGTTGTCCATATGTGAAGACACGTCTAATATATCAACGCTCATATCGGTGACTCAATCTTGACGGATCTCGTTTCTATATGATTATCATATTTTCTTGGAAGATCAGGGCTTCCAAACATACATATTTTACAATAACTTCGATATTTGTCACCATAGAGATCTGAGGTTGGTACCATTATATATAGAATTGATATCTGCAAATTTTGTAATTTTAAGGTGAATAACACATGATAAGTGAACAAAAACTTTTTAAAAGGGCCGCCAATTTGGCATTTTCAATTCAATTTTTCTAACTTTCAATGAAGTTCTATAGAGGCACACTATACTTCCCCTACACCAAATGTCATTCATATCTTTTTTTTTTGTAGGCGGTATTGGCAACGACCCCAACAACGATAATCACTTTTTCGGTTTCTCGGGGCCTTGAAACGTGAACATGGAAAAATGGGGGTCGCACTTGTTTACGATTACTAAAATTACTCCATACTTCATATACTGGGTAAATAAAAAGTAAACTTCTGTTGTTTGGTGTCATCAACACATTTTATGATAAAACAAAGATACTATAACAAAATCTAGTGATACTAGAAATATTATGATAATTCTAGATTTTTATGTAGATATCATTTTGGAAATAAAATTGAATTTCTTAATAAAATACTGGAAAAATCTAAAACTTGAATAAATTTGTGAAGGATTAGATTTTGTGAAAAGTGAAAAGTAAATAATTTTTAGGATGATTTTTCATTTACAACATAGGCCTATTATCAGCTATTGATAATTAATTTTTATATATTTTAAATAACAAATATCTTAACATTTTGTTTTATTTTAATTTCACGATAACTCTTTTTTTACATTTCCTTGTAACTCGGAAGAGATTATTATCTCTAAGTATTTCCTAAAAAGTGTGGAACCTTTATTTATTGAATTTTTTTATCATACAAATTTTCTTGTTTTTATAAAACATCTGAGGAAACAATAAAATATATGCATTGTCTTATCTCCGTAGCTTAATGTAAAATAAATACAAATCTGTGCACTCTCTGAACGAATGTTTTTAAAGTATGTAGCACATTCTGTATAATTTTGTATCTTGTGAAATAAAAATTAGTTTCATTAAAAAAATATTAATTTTTATCTAATGACATAATATGTAATTCATTATTTTATACACAGTTTATAAAAATTGTTTACCGATATTTTTGACAAAAACAAACCATATTATCATAAAAATAAGTTTTATATCAAAGTTAGGTCAAAATTCGATAACTTCTGTAATTTCTCACCAAATCTTCAATTATATACTTTTGGTAATATCTCTAGAATTAAAAAAACACTAAGTTAAATAAGAATTAAAACTGGACGCCATTTTATTTTCCTTGACTTAAAACGAAAACTACTATTTTGAATACACGAAAATCAGCACAAAACGGCTCTAAACCTTTTCCGTTTTACCTATATTTAGCAGAGGGTTTTATGGGCCATCATAAAATAATATACATAATATTTGTAATAAATTTGGTTAAATGCGAATAAAATGGGCAAACGATAACATGAAAAAGATCTGAATAAAAATCTCATAATAACCAGCATCATATATAATTTTAACAAAACCTTTTTAAGCGATAGTAAAAAAAACAAGTTCTAATTCCAAATTGTTTGAAACTCGGTTAGCAATTAAGATGGACATATTTCAACATGGAAATTAGCTATAAGTTGTATATTTCTATTACTAATAAATGCAGAGAAAGTAAGGAAAAGACGCAAATCACAGATGAGGCAATCATAGTACTTCCCCAACCTCATGAAAACCAGAACTTTCTCAGATAAATTTCATTACTATATATCTGGTATTTATGAACATTGTATCCTGCTTGTCTACAGTCTGACTGAGTAAGCTAAGTAATTAAGAATAGACTTATACAGAGTGATTCAGAAGTCCTGAACCAATTAGAGAATAAGTATAAGAAATATGGGATATTATTCAAATCTCTAATTGTATCTAAACAAAATAAATAATTGCATGTGATAAATCTACAATTTGGAAACACACATAAATGAACGATGATTACCGTCGAGTTTTGTCTTTCTCCAAATATAACTGAAACGTAATGTGTATTTTACTTTCAGTTTATAACATTGGATGGGTGTTTCTGTGAAAGATGAAAAAATGCATTAAGCACTATGTGACGGACTTAAATACTACTCTCGGTTTCACGTTGAACTTTCAATATATATGTCATGAGGGAGATAACCGAATATTCGACCTGTACATGTTGCGGTGTTAAGCGGGTGTTTCATTGAAGGCGCCAGCCCAACCAGTAGTGTTGCTAGATCTTTTAGTACATAGAACAAGAGAGGTGTAAGAAAATAGTTTTCCCACTGTAACTGTTAATTAAGAAGTCTATGATTTGAGTTAAAACATAGACAATATTTTTTTTTCAAATCTCTTCCAAAACATTTAAATAATTACTAAAAATTATAATGAAGTACATATGAACCTCACAAATCGAACAACACAATTGTAAACCCTTTTCATCATCAGTAACTACTTGCTAATGTTTTACAATTACAAGAAATAATTTACAATACATTATAAAAACCAAAGTAATTATAATTTTACTTTTATGGTATAGAATTCGTAGTAGACTGGAGAGGAAGTATTTCCATTTTAAAATTATAGCTCCCCAAATTTTTGATCGTTTTACTTGGAACTTGGTTGAACATAAATAAAAGATAATCAATTTAAATTTACTAAATAGATGCAAGGTATACAGTTAGACTGAATTCAATGAGAAAAAATATTAAAACTTTTAAAAATAATCAATTTTAAGACTATAAACTACATCCGTATTCGTACTAGACTTTTGGTAAAAGGGAACAATTAAAAAAGATGACAAAATGAACATCGAATTTTTCGATGTGATAATGAACGCGCTATATTTAAAATCATGTGAACTATCTCCATGTGAAAAAAGGAAATTTATAAATCAAATCTAATAGCTGTACTTTTAAAACATATAAAGTTAAATTATAAACACTTAATATATATTGAGTAAAACTTTCTTATTTGTGAAAGTATAAATTTGGCTTTGGTTTGTGCGAAAATTAAAAAACGGATTAATTAATTATTAATTCATTTAATATTTAAAAAATATAAAATATCAGGATCACTTGAAGTAAACATAAGTAGTCGCAATATTAATAAAAAAACAAGAAGTACAGTGAAATACAATCGGGTGAAACTATGATTCAGAGAGTGTTGTGATGATATTTCCATGATAGCTAGTAACTCCATTTGATATACGTTGCTTATGGACTCTCTGTACCCTACTGCATATCGACTAAAAACAACAACACCTATTATTTGTGACCATGGTTATGTCTCCGCCGCGAGGCATTGCATTGCATTGCGGGAGGAATTATCTTAACCGTAGCCTTTCCTTTAATTCTACGAAAGTAGTTATCTCATTGCCTTGATCTTATGAATTCTCCTTTTCCTTCATTTTACTACGTATTCTTCTATTTCGCTCCATTTTTCCTCAGATCCATCATTTCCGTTATCATCTTTGTCGGGTGAGATTTCCAAACCTTCCTTTCAAATTTTCTCACTCCCCGTTCCATGTTGCATAAACAAAAAGTGCCTGACAACATCATCGTCTTTACTGCACACGGGAGCGTCGGCCATTTTAAATTTGTTTAAATCATGTGCATTAAAACACCTCTGACCTGGACAAATAATAACTTAATTTCCCATGCGATGTTTTCATTCATACATTCAGGGACCAACTTGTGATTACACAACGCTCTTGTCCATTTCGTTACGACCATTTGGCCTAAATCTTTATATTTCAGTAATGATTTATCTTAAACTATTCCGATGGTTTTAGATAGAACTTTTACGACAGAATCATAGGTAATTTTGCTTTTTTAACTAATAATCTCTGCACTTAATTTTTTTGCGGAAATGACGATCAATAACTATTGTTTGGCCTTATAGATAAATAAATATTGAGCTTGACTAGTCAGATAATATTAGATAGAGTAAAACTTGAACACGGGATTTCACATAAATTACGTTTACTTAATCAAACGCGTTTCAACGACAAAGTCGCCATCCTCAGTGATACATGAACTACAATAACTAAACTATAACTAAACCAGCACTGCACCAACCCCCGTATTTATACAAAACTAAAGGGGCGTGGCCTAAACCTACTTTCAAATATTAAGGCAATAACAAGTGCCTCGCGTCATTCTAAATAACTTAAGAGTTAACAACTAATACATTATTCTTTACTAATCTTATACTTAACACTACATTTATATATTACTTTAATATAGAATTTTGTATCGGGCTTAATTCATTATTTCCAGTTATATTTCGGTACTTGTTAATATAAAAAGTTTCCCATGGATGGTACCCTTTTGTAACAATGAATGAATAAGGGCCGATACAAAGTTCTATATTAAAGTAAAATCTAAAACGTATTCTTAGATATAAGATTAGTTAAGAATATTGTATTAGTTAGATGTTAATTTATAAGTTATTTAGAACGACGCAAGACACTTATTAACACCTTAATATTAGAAGGTAGGTTTAGGCCATGCCTCCTTTAGTTTTGTATAAATACGGGGGTTGGCGCAGTGCTGGTTTAGTTATAGTTTAGTTATTGTATCTCATGTATCACTGAGGATGGCGACTTTGTCGTTGAAACGTGTTTGATTAAATAAACGTAATTTTTGTGAGATCTCGTGTTTGAGTTTTATTCTATCTGGCCTTATAGAGCTTAGATTTTAGCAAAAATTTGTATTAAAACAACTAATTATGAGAACATCTGATTTATTTTATTTATTTATTTATTTTTTTAACTTAGGGTAGTTACACAAGTAGCTTTATATTTTGAGCTTGAATGGCTTTGTGTATGAGCGTGAGAAATTTTGTGCAATATTTTTGCACCGTTTATATTCTGGGAGGCCTTTAAAGTCGGTTGCTAAGAAATATTCACGAACTTGAAGAAAGAAGCTCAGTGAAATGAAGTAAAGTTACAAAATAAATGTTCAACGTGTTCAGGGTAATCACACAGTTGTGGAATTGACATTTATTTACAGAATATTTTGAACAAATGTTTAGGTATAACAGTGACTTCTAGAGTAGTAAAACATATTTCTTTTACCTTTATATAGTATCTGATCTATTTTACCAATAACTTTATCCCTTCTTAGAGAGTTGTAATTGATAACAATTACACTTGCTTATTTCGATATTCGTAATTTATAGTGCTGTAAATTGAATTGCTCAAAATAAAGGACAAAATGTGTTAAAAATAGCCACCATTATGAAATTATTTAATATTTTGTCCTAAACTTCAGTATGTTTCTATATGAACACATAAAAGTCGTTCACAATAATTTTCAAGTCTCTATCTTCTCATTATTGTGGCCACGTTCGGGTTTTAATTTGATGGTTTCGTTAGTTTGGCAGCATATAACAATTGTTTTTCTGATTCCTTAAAAGCCGTTTAAAATATCTAAAATGGAGGTCAGATTTTCTGTGATCCCATACTTACTCAGGTTGTTACATAAGAATGAAAACGATTTGATAACTTCTGAACAAATAATAACATAAAAACAAGTATTACTGGTCAGCATAATGGTCAAATTAAATTTTGGTTTTTATACAGCCCAATTTTACAAGCCCAAAATTGGGCCCCCCTGATTGCGTGTAATTGTATATTTTTTATGTAGACTTATTATTTTATTTATTAATATTATTTATTATATATTTTTGGTACAGGATTTTTAAAATTCACACTTTAAGATGAAGATGATGATTAGTACTTTTTTTTTAAACATGCAACTGGTTGATTTTATTATCAAAACCAAACATCGTTTTTCCACTGTTATTGGTGTAAATATTATCAAATAGTTTCCTTAATTTTCAAAAATTCCTATAGGCCTATATTACTTTTTGCACATGGCTTTTTCCAAACTTTTTATTTAATTTTTAATGTAGAAAACCTAACTACGGTAATCTTCCCCATGAAAAGTTCAACACTACAAAATTAGTACTACTTCAATCCACTGGAGTACTTTTGGCACATAGGCCTACACTCCATAGGTTGCAATTTTAGCCAGATTTTGCTCAAATTAACCATATTGACTTCCTTAGATTGCAATTTTAGTCAAAATTGCCCAAATTTGGATTATGTATTTTCTCAAATATGACACTTAGGCCTCCATAGGGTGCAATTTTTGTAAGATTTTGTTCCAATTTAGGCCTCCATAGTTCGAAATGTTAGTCAGATTTTGCTCAAATTCGGCATGTAGGCCAACTTAGGCAGCAATTGTAGGCCGATATTGCTCAAATTCAGTATTTAGACTATGTTTTTCCCACCATTAAAAAAGTTGTGCAAAAAAATCAATAGGGTGAAAACAAGCCACTAACTTTCCTACTCTCCCATCCCCAAGACCAAATAAAAATAAATCAAAACTAATCTTCATCAAAAATATCGGTAGTACCCAGTTAAAAGCTGAAAATGAGCTAACTTTGATTATAATCGTTTTGGCGTTTTTGAAAATCGTAATTATGTTCTTTTTAATTTACTTTCAACTTTCTATTAATGAAAAAATGTCCCGAGAAATTGCCAAAACATGTCCAAATGCTAAATTTGATTAAAATCTGTGCTCGCGTTTGGGCTGTAGGGCACTGTATATACGACAGACATCAAAAACTACTTTTTAGGATTCACGGGACCTGAAAACGGATATATCCTTAAAAAACTCGGCATCGATTTTATAATTATCACATAACTTTCCTATAGCCTACTAGGTAGCCTCTGCGTGGGAAAGGAAAAATTGTTCAATAAACTTAGCGACCTATGTACAAGTTTTTTTTTTTTTTTTTTTAACCTGTTTTTGATGATAATTTTTACTCGAAATTGTTCAGTTTCGGGTTTAAAATCGGCATTCAATGAAGCTATAACGTGTTACGATAAAAAAAAACGAAAAGTTGTTAGCCCTACTGAAAAACGAAGTTGTTAAAAATATAACCTCAAAATTAGAGAGTAAAATCTGCAACAATATCTATGGTATTTTAGTTTATTTTAACAATAAAATTTGTTGAAAATAATATTAAAAATAGGATTAATTTTTCAAAATGGCGTAGTTTGAAACGGATATTTGAGGCAATTCCTTTTTATCTATGAAATAAAGGAGCCATTCTGTGCAATTAACTATCTGCAAATAAATTTCAAGGTCGATCTGAACATATATACACAGCAAGAGATGTGTTCATATTGTCAGCCATAAAGATGAATAGCGATTAATAAATGATGCAATACTTAGATGTCTATTTTATCTGTTCATGATAACCTCTGTATTAGAAACTACTACCATCTCAGTAAACGTTATACAATTAAATAGATAACAAGCATGTCTACGTCAGTTCTTACATTTATCACATTTAAAATATTTTATTTTTAAAGTAGTCTTTCCTTCTAGCAAACTTACCACACTGCTTATTCCAGTGGCCATTCCTGAATTTTAAAACGTGTAAAGTAAACTACAATGTAAAGAAACATTCTAAACATAATAACACTACATTAATAATACATAGTGTAATAATAAATCTAAATGAAATTGAGTGAATGAAATATAATTTGTTTACCGAAACCAAGTGAAGTAAATTTTGTTTTTGAACAGCTGTTATTCATTTCACAGTTACACTCACTTTCTTTTATACTAATTAACCAAGGACAATAGACTAATTAACGATACATATTGTGGTTTAACTAAGTTTATAATCATTTATGACACAAGGTAAACTAATAAACAAAACTTCTCAGAAATGTCTATAATGTCAACATTTAAGAGCCATTAATTTCTACATATTAAAATATGTTTTACATATATCCCTTGAATCAAAATAAACCGTAAACAAAATAGTGTAATGTTTTTTCATCCATCTTTAAAACCAAATAAAAACCCACCAAATTATCAGTACGGTAGTTACTAATCAAAAAATGAAAATTAACAATGGGAGTATTTAAAAACAATATTTATATATTTAAATAGAGCCTATATTTGCTTATCTCATGCCATAAACTACTAGGCCTTAGTGTAATTCCTATTTTATTTGAATCTAGCTTAAATTGACTAAGGTGGAGGTTTATTTTTAACAATAACTATCCCTAAACTGTTGTGTATTTTCACTTGCGGTTTTGCATACGGGTTTCGATCATTAATCATCACAGTTGACTAAAATTTGAACGAAATCGGTAAAGGTAAATTAAAGAAATAACAGCTCCACGTATCTTTAACTGCTTTTCAACAGAATTTTTGGTTTTTTATCGATAACCCACAAACCGGAATTATTCTAAGGCGAGAAATACGTTTCTTTTATTTGGATCCTTAAAGTTACACTTAATCAATATTTTATGAAAATCGTAATTTTGAGTCTTTATAATGGCAGTTACCCCCAAAATTTTGAGTTCTCGAAAAAATTTTAAAAAAAAAAGATCTCGAGATATGACCAAAATATGCCGACATACCAAATTTGATAGTGGTTTTGCACTGTTATTTTTGGTAAATTGTTGTTTCAAAAGAGGGTGTTTAAATTACATCAATTTTGGTGCCGATTTTCGTTAATATAATTTAGGAATAATTAATAAATGTAAGACTTACCGCCTACAATATTCTGATTTTGTCGTTTATACGACGGGCGTTCGGCTATTCCGTCATTTTCAAATTAATTTATTCAGGTTTCCCTTCGTCAAAGATAAACAGTATGTACCGGGACATCGAAGAATCGAGCCGACTCTGGAGTCGTGTTTGTTTTAATAAATTTTATTATATATTAAGTGCAAATCAGTCTTTGTGTTTATGTATAACTATGTGTAAGTGTTTAGTTTTGACGAAGGGAAACCTGAATAAATTAACTTGAAAATGGCGGAATAGACGAAACTTCCGTCGTATAAACGATAAAATCAGAATATTGTAGACGGTAAGTCTTACATTTATTATTTAATATATCAATATTCGGAATGGCAACTAACAAATGTTATAATTTAGGAGTTGAGGTTATAATTGGCCTGGCCAAAATTTTAATAATTTTACTATAAATTTGTCTTTGATCAGATTTCGATGAAACTCATAATGTTTAGCTTTTTAAGTCGATGGAAGGTAGACATCCCTAACCTCCCACCTAATCTAAATAAATTTGTTTGTTTTAAATTTATCTAGTCCCCGAATTTGATTGTTTTTAGGCACTGAGTTTTAATTCAACATAGGTTTTACTTAAGTAGTTTTAAAGTAAGTTCAGCTATTTTCAAGTTAGAAGTTACAAATTAACGATTTCTCCAAAAACTAGAACCAAGCAGTCGATGGACAGAACTTGTTACAGGAAACCGCGTCGACAGTTGATTAGTATTAGTCTAGAATCACTCCCACTTTTACAAGACGCGTGAAGGAATTTCCTTGTGTAGGAAGTTACTACTTTATGCGGTCTATGACTTGTTTCCGTTTGGCCGAAAAATACATTGAAGGAACCTTTCAGTGAACTAACGTATTTAATCCTACTAATTTAATTTAATTAATAATTGAAGATGGAGCAGATGTTCTGAAACGCGTTCGTTGTAATACCAAGAAAGAAGTCATGTGGCGGAATATACATAAGGTAAATCATTGTTATTTCAAACAATTGTGACTTGGATACAAAACAAATATGAATTTTATATTATAATCCATTTATACAATCTTTGTACGTCCTAATCTACCATTTTGATAAACAAGAATATTAGATATGGCCCTTGGACAAGTTGTAACACCCCTGTTCAAGTGTAGTACACGGTACATTTCGTAGTAAAGTTCTTCAAAATTTTGGAGGGAGTAACCCTATATAGCAATCTTGGATCAAACATACGGAGAACATATATATATATATATATATATATATATATATATTGTAACGAAATAGAGAGGGCTCCCAAAAGGTCAGTGCTCGGCAGGCCATAAATTGTGAAGAGTTGAAAGGGTTGACAGCTAAAAAACGATTCTAAAGTCAGTCACGGACCTCAAGGAGTCAAATAAACCATTCAAAAGTTCAATGCCTTCAACCGAAATTATTTTAAAAGGACCAATGAAAGGAATTGCGTCAGTTCTGAAGTAACGTAAAAGATTTAAAATAAGCCAACGAAGGAAGGGGATCGGAATAAAGCATTTGAAAATAAAAATTATAAATAAGGGTAGAAGAGAAGCGCAAGGGGTCTTTTTGGTTGTTAACTTATTGAAGAAGGTTGTTCCGGAGAAAGTGTCTCTCTTAGTAGCAAAAAGAAAAAATGTTGTGAAAGATTTATCCGAAATCAACCGTCGAAATTAAATAGTAACTGCGTCGTTTTGTACAAGTATTTTTAATAATAATCTTCGAAGTATAGTTAAAAGATAATCATCGTTTATAAGTTAAAAAGGGTCGTCGTCATAAAAGTGTGTGAGTAAGAGCGTCGTTCTACAAGTGTTTGAACAGGAATAATTATCGAATAAATTAAAAAGTAATCGTCGTCACAAAAGTGTGTGAAAATAAAAGTGTATGAAGAAAAGAAGATTCGTCGAAAAGATTAAGGCAAATCAATCCATCTACTGGCAGTCTACACGGGAACCACGTTCAAGGAACCAGGAACATTGGAGCTGTAATAGAACTTCAGAGTCGATAAGTACAAATTAATGGACTATTTCAATTACAAACTACCACCAAATTCTATTTTATATTAAGTAAATTATAGTCACCAAAGAACCTAACGAACCCGTAAAGAGAAAGTAAATTAAATTAATAAATAATAAATTTCAGTTAGCCGGAGCATTTTATCAAAATAATTAAAAGTAAAAAAATAATAATAGAAGTAAAAAATTCTGAAGCACTCTTATTTCCTTATTTTAGATTAAGACATTGTAGAATAAGTAACTTGTATTTAACCATGTACTTAGAATAAGTAGTAGATTAAGATGTTAATTGTATAATTATTAAATGCATCAAATTTGAACGATAATTGTATTTTTATTGTAAATGATTTTTAAACTTTAATTTTAGAATTAAAGAAAGAGTTAAAACCTACATGTTTCAAAGTTATATATTTTGTTAACATTGGCATGAATAACTTGCGTATAAATAAAAGATTTATAAATAAAAAGATTTGTTATAATATATATATATATATATATATATATATATATATATATATATATATATATATATTCTAGATTAAAGTATACAGTAGATTTAGCTTTGCCTAATAATAACTATATAAAATACCTAATAACTTCAAGAAAGTGACAATTCCTATGGTTTATACCGTAATTGTACAGTAGTATAAAAGTTGAGTGAAACATCTTTTGTTTTAAATGTGTTTTGTTCAACTGTTCAGTAATTTAGAAATGTAATGTAAAATTCCTACGGTTGAACCTTAATATGTGTTTTGTTCAATTGTACAAAGTTATAGATATTAAAACTCAATATCTATTTATGAGTTACCCATACTGAATCATATTAAAACCTCCCATACTGTTCCCCTCTGTTTTTAAAGAAGTAGTAAACCTGACAACAAAAGTCCAACGTATAAACGTTTTGCCAAGCAACAAGTATGTTTCTAAAAGTTTGTAACAGGAATATAATCCGGCTAGATTCCCTATATATTGACCAAGTTTCCCAACAGTTTTAAATCTTCAAAAGTTATGTCTTAGTTTTGAAATCATAAAGGACTGAACTGTACGAATTTTAGCATATTTTTGAAATTTCCTAGTAGTAAACTATAAAGTCTTCTATTATTATCATATAAAACACAATTTTTGGCTAAAGTATGCTTTTTGAAGAGTATTGTCAAGTTATATAAATCTTTTAATCATATCATGGTATAATCAAAAAAGTCAAATTTTAAGAATTTAAAAAATGTTCAACAGTAAAATTAGCCATTGTGTCTAAATTGTGCTTTTTGAAGAATTTTTTCAAGGGATATTATTTGTTCTTCTATTTATTCGTTATGCTAGAAAACAAATATCAGAATTTTATTAATTAAAAAAAAATTCTTAACACCAAAATCTATAATCTCAGTAATATACAGTTAAGTATATGTACCAAAACATGTAATGTGATGTGGCCAACAAATATTGGCTCTTGAAAAAACTATGTGACCCTTCAATTTGAGATTTGTAACATTGTAGATAGAACCTAGAAAAGATAAGTTCAATTTTCGCTGATACGAACATTCCATGTACTAATATGTTGCAAAACTGTTACTGTAAACAAAGCAAACAAATCTTTAATATAAAATGTACACTTAATTAAAGTAGCGACTTAAAAATGTTTACTATATAACTGTACACTTGACAGGAACTTCCAGAGAAATGAAATTAACTTTGTATATAAACCAAATAAGTTGGAAATTTTCGAATATTTAAATATAAGTCACATCTGCAATAAACATGTATTTTTGTACAACAAAAATTTATCTACATTAGTTAAACTGGAGAGTAATGAATGTATAAAAATATACTTTAAAAAAAATGTAGTTCTACTTATTTTGGACAATGTAATTTCATCAAAGTTGATTTTCAAACAGCATCTCCAATTTTGAACCATTTTAACATGAATAATATCTCAAGTTTTTAATTACTGTACACTTCAACAAAACGCTATACATTTAGTCATTTTACTGATCTTTTAAACTACTATTAATGTGCATGTATAAATATACCGGTAGGGTTAACAACAGGTGAAATCAATGTATTGTAAACTACCTATAAGTTTACGTTTCTCCATAAACTCAAGGCGGGTGATTTGTGATTGTCCAAAATAAGAAGGGTCATATCTAATATACGTGTTTATCAAAATAGTAGATTTTAACACGTATACAGATTGTATAAATGGATTATAATAGTTAACAACATTTATTATTTCATAATTTTATATTAAACTTCAAATCTCATGGTCTACTGGGAGCTGATTAAGGATTTAACGAAGCAACCATATATATATATATATATATATATATATATATATATATATATATATATATATATATATCATTATCCAAAATACGTTGTTCAACAAACGTAGAATTACCTCTTTTTGGTACAAGTATACAATAGATTAAAAGTTGAATGAATGCTCCTAACGATCAAGAAGATATATTGTTTACATATAAAACTTGTTAAAAACTGGATTAAAGTCTACTTTATGGTTGAAACTTTACATTGTCTTTCCACTTAAAGTGTGTAGAAAGATGGCCTTAAAACTAAGTTCAAACCACGTTTAACCTTTATAATTGGTTACATTAGCAAATAGTAGTACTATTAACGCTATGTCCTATGTCCTTAATAATAAACATGCTAAGTAATCTACCCCCATCTCTAACTTTGTATTACTATACGATAATAGTAAAATAATAATATTATTAGAGTTTGTATTAAATCAGACACATAAAACTTTGACGTTTTGTTAGGTTTTATGGAAATTTAGAAAACAAGATACTAGTCTACTTTACTTGTCATACGCTCTAAACTTTTTTATAATGGGCAGCTGTATTATACACCTACATATTAAATCTAATTAGTTGTAAACTGTACTTTGATTACTCAGTTAAAATTGTGATTTGTCGTATACAATATAAGCCTCTCTGTTGAATTATGGAGAAAACGTATATTTTGGAAATCTTACTGTTTTAATCCAATATCTGTTGTCTTTGTCTACATCTAGATCTAATATCTGCCGACAAGTGCACATCTTGCCTCTTGACTAATCTAATACACATAATTATATAATGACATCTTTTTCGAACGCCCTTGTAACTTCAATTTAAATTTTGAATGTGAACCTTATATAACATTCTAAAAAGTCTGAGTATGATTTATAATGAATTTTTATAATTAAATATTTTTTCGTTGTTTGCTCAAAATTGGAAATGTAACAATTGGTATGTTTTTTTTTTGTAATTTCCTTTACAATTGTATCATTTTATCTAATTCGAGGTTATTTAAAGACCTGTGTTGGAGTATAAAGTTAATTATGGTGTTATGACTTTTTTCAAATTTAAAACATTTTGATTTCTTGTTGTTCTACAGTTTGGATTTAAAATATCTTCAAAATGCATACTTTGACACCAATTTATACATAAAACTGCACGAGTCATTAACTTGTAGAGGTAATACAATTATTCTCCTAGTAATTCGCCCCTTGGCCTCATTTTTACATACTTAAACTATAAAAACAAAGTAGCCTACAGTTTCAACAAAAGTGTACTCTGTGTAAACTGTTTTTGGTTTTACAATATATACAGGTAATGTATATGTAAACTGAAGGATTTTTCACTCAACATTTATACTACTGTACAATATACTCGATATTGAGGATGTAGTACAGTACAGATGGACAAGCGAGATGGTGGCCAATAGTACAGTACTTCCTTATTTTAATAACCTAGCCACATATCTCGTGTCATTTAATAGTGTTAGTTTAGAATGTCATTTATAATAAAATCATTTAATAAATTACTGATAATGGAAAAGTCAATTGTAAATCTCGTTGCTAATTATCATTACATGACTAATATATTGCAACAATTTAATAAGGTTTTGTGAAATCTATACCAAAATGTTACAATGAAAGGATTTGTGATCATTTCATGTCCCTAGGTGCTTTTCATACGTAAGGAAACAATAATAATTTGGTAATACCGTTATAATACTCGGCAAGCAGGCAAATAATGTACAATCTTATCTATGTTAGAATAGGATGGATGAATCAGGTGTACAGGAGGAAAAAAGAAGAAGAAAACTGAGTTCTAGACTTGTCTTTGTTTAATGACGCCTGCGTAGTAGTGACTCACTCCTGCGGTCGGTAAAACGTCACTCTAGTAATAGCCATTGTTGTGTAAACTGCATACACTGAAGCCTAATAC
The DNA here is from genome assembly GCA_963513935.1 of Aphrophora alni. Classification (NCBI taxonomy): domain Eukaryota; kingdom Metazoa; phylum Arthropoda; class Insecta; order Hemiptera; family Aphrophoridae; genus Aphrophora; species Aphrophora alni. The sequence goes on along the minus strand of OY740766.1, from coordinate 117,570,206 downwards.
TGTCAAAAGCAGTTTGCGCAAATTTCACTGTGCAGCTGTTAATAGAACAAGACAAAACCGGTATTCAGTTTTCTATCTCTTTTTATGGAGGTATCACTTTCACTTACATGAGCTCCTGTGTCTCACTTACTGTAATCTAATAATAGATCTCCCTGATACTTAACCACTATCACAGATTTTACTTCATCACATAAAACCAGTAGAGTAAAACAAGATAAAGAGAGTTTTGTGAAGGGTTAAAAAAAAATTAATATGAAGTTTTTCATGAATTATTCTAACGTTTTTTTTGAGATCCAACAAGTTTTGAAAGTCTGTCATCTTGGGACAGTCCAAACTGGTACACCGATTTCAGGAAATTTTGTACGTGGTAATATTTCAGCTATATCACGAGGCTTTTCTATAGTTTCCTGAGTAGCTCAAAATATGGATTAAAACAAAACATTTTGCTTTAATTAAAGTCGGTTCAAATTTAGCTCCTGAGAACTTAAAAAAATGCGATGATAGATAAATCCCAGTCCAGTAGTTATCGATAGAAAGAAGAATGACCTATTATCTATCGTCTTTACTGGTTGAATGTCAAAAATTCGGTTCAAACCATTTTTATCCAATTTTTGCTAAAATGATTAAGTGTAATTGTGTAGATAAAATTAATACGCTGGATTTCGAGAGTGTTGATCAACTCTCGTTATCAAGTGATAAATTTAGATAATATAAAACATAGTCTAGAAATCCAAGACTTAAGTTTGGCCAAAGGTTAACTCCAGGTTCCTTTTTAAAACTATCAGTTTTAATTTTAGTTTCTAAAACGGTCCTAGCCTTTGTTGTCCCATTCTGTGTTTTATGTTATGTTATCGCTTAACAACGAAAGTAGATCCACGCTCATGAAATGTTGTAGGCCTATATTAATTTTATAACACAAATAATGCAAATAAATTATACTAATAGTATGAACAATCCATCATTATCAAACAAAAGGATAACATTATTAAGATTCAATACAAAACCCTGTTTCTAAATGCAGCTAAAAGAGATTTACGTTTTCTATAAACTAGAAAACTATAATGAATCCTGACATCCGTTACTTCCAATTTACAAGGAAACTCAACACATAATTTCTTTTTACACGCAGCTTGGTCATAAATTTCACATTTCATCAAATTTTTCTCGATATCGTTTATGATCAATACTGATTTTTAGATGGTCAACGTTCTAAAACGGAATAAATAATTTAACGATAACTACTAAATCTGGATTATTGCGTCAAATAAATATATACAATATATATATATATATATATGTCAACTTCATGAATTCTTAGAATAACACCCTTGCTTTATTTAAAAAATACTTGCAAAATCTTTAGATCCATATTAATAGCAATTAGTACTCATATTTTATTTAACATCGATTATGTAAGAAAATAAAAATTACATCATTACATGTATTACACTTAAATATAAATTCCTAAACGATGACTACTTTATTTTTCTAATAATACACACTAAGCCGATATTTCCTCTACGTTGCAGATTTTATTGTGAACTGTAGTGATTGGCAGATAAGTTAGGTTAGGTTTATAATCATTTAATTCCACACCTCTAAATGACTTCATATCTTAATATAACTTGGTAACTATATGTCTATAGACCTACGAGAGAAAAACTTGTAATCGTATATGTAAGTTGCTTTATTTACCAACCTTTGATTGTGTTGATTTCTATAATTATTATTTGTTTCATATTTAGGAATGTATGTAGCCCACCTCTTAATGGCTTAACTCATACATGACGAACAGGAAACAAGTGGTTCACGTCCATCATGAATTATCTCACCCAGTTTGTTTTAATTACGATGTTTAATTAATTATTCTTTATGTTAATGATCTGCAGAAGCATGTCAAAGTCAACAGTACAATTCAGAATGGCACGACACACAAAGCTCACCAAATAAGTTATTTAGAATTTAATACATTTATCAAAATAGATCGGAGTGTTGGATACTGAGCTGGATTCCATTAAAAAACTTTACAAGTAGTTGAAGTAATCAGAACTTTAATATTAAGCAGTTGCTGCTTGACAACGCGTTCTACAACATTTCTTGAGACTACATTCTAATATTTATCATTCATTACGAATGAGGACAATCTCTGCATCTTGTTATGATACCTATTATATTTCATACTTGTTTTGGTGTATAACTTATTTGTCAAGAGCAAAGAGAAAAAGAAATAAATTCTCAGTGTTTCTCCAGTACATTTGTTTATTGTCGCCGAGTTTATTTAAAAAGTGTGAATGTAAACACACGAAGAAAGAAGTAATGGAGAAAGACATTGGAATATTCGGATTTTACATAACTATAGTTTAACATTTAAAATAATTTTTCCATGTAATAGAATATCCTGGTTCAATCCCTGTGGGGGCTCAATCATTTACTTTGTTGACCCAGTAACTTGATGTAAATTTGGGAACTACAATTGGTAACGACTCCACCAAGGCGACGGTAAGTTCGATGTACTAAACAATACATTACTCCATTGAAAAACCGTTTGGATGGTCTTGGAGTCTTCACGGGCTGTTGTGCCACGGAGAATAGTTTTCTTTTCAATTTTAGTACATTTTAGTAGATTCTTAAGGAGCACGTAGAAACAGTCAGTTAGCAGTTTGTAAATCTATCAAATATATCATAAGAGGTTATATTTGATAAACAATGTATTGTACTTATCTCCCGTACTGGGCGTCTCAAGGATGTAGTATAAGTGGTCCCACTCTACTGCGTCCCAAAATGGATCTGTGGAATACAGAGACACCTTAGAAGACCTTAAAGAGTTCCTCTGTTTACGTAGCCCGAACCTCCAACAAACTACGTTATTCTCTCATTCTGTCGTTACTTATAGCAGAACTAAGAGATTTCATTCTACACCACCATTAGCAATGTCCTATTAGCCCACCTAAGTTCTATTTGCTTATTGAGAGATTGGTTTACATGAAACATTGCCAAGCTTAAAGCCCATCTCTTTGTTGTTCTAGTCCTTCACTTATTCACACCAAGTATCTCATTTTAGACCTTCACGAATCCAACAGTTTTTTCATCAGTGTTCCCTTTACAGTCATTTATGGAAATAGGTAACTACTAGAATATCCATGCCCTTTTCTTCTCACAACTCTCAACTTGGCTCCATCCCCCCCCCCAACCGCCATCAGGGTTTCAGCGAATCAGTCTGGTGTAGTACCCCTATCAAGACAGTTCAGAATACAGAACCTTGAAAAAGCAGTTTATCGTTATACTCGGAGCGATATCTATTGTGTTACTGGTACATTTAGATTTTCAATTCACGATAAGACTACAATGAATTTAATAAGAAATTACAAACAAAAAAATTATCAACATTTCCAGACAGTAATTGACACATAATCTGCGTGCTATTAATTATTGTTATAGGGTTTAAACAATAGATAATGTTCCATTAAGATTATTTATATCCAAACAAATTCAAGAATATTCTAATTGGAGTTGATACGCTGACATGATAGGACGCGAATTCCGTTTTTAGTGTTTTGCACGACCTTAGCGTTAATATGTGCAGATAGCTAGTTGTTCATAATTTGTTCTAGTGGATTCCAGATAAGAAAGAACTACTACTAAACAACTGTTTCAAGGAGCAGTGATTTTGAAATATTACGATCGTTTCATCACCTTATTTAACGAAATAATTTGACTAAATTAAATATCAACCAAACTTTTATCGAATATAAGTATTAAATTTGATCTTTTACAAAGTTTTAAGTTATGTTTTGAACCATTTGGTTTTTTGCAATAAATCTCTTACTGTCAAAATATTGGGCGCAGATTTAAAAACTAAAAGAAATAAGCTATTGTGGGATGTTATTATGGAATAAGCTATATATATAAATGAAATATTATACTAAAAAAAAATAAATAAATAAATAAAAATTTTAAAAAAAACAGTTTAAATTTCATAACCGGGCGTCTTTTTGAAATAGATAAAAAAATTAATGAACGTTTTCTAATAAACAAACATTCTTATAATTAACTACAAATGGTGTTAAATTATTCCAAAGGATTGGTCATTTTATAAATCCCTACTGTTGGTTTTTATGTCAGGGAAATCTTAATAATTTGCATTTCAGAAATCATTAAAATTGAACGGTAGTGAACACATAAGCTGCTTGTTTTTAATTTTTTATTTAAACTATTTGGTTCAAACTATAGATCGTTTCCGATTAGGATTAGACATGGAAAAAAAACGCGTTCAATGATTCAATTTATTAAGAGTGTTTTAGATATAATTTATACTATTACGAAATATAGTAGTACAGTCTATTCTTGTAATCTTGTTATCGAAATTCCAATTTAGAAACTCTAGTTATGGAGATAAAATGAATAAGACGAAAAACCTCACCGTCATCATCTCCTTATATCTGTTTAAAGAAGAAGATGAAAAGAATATAAAATAATATCTCTCGAATATTTTAATAGCTACAGGGTCGGAAGAGCACAATAGTTTGCCTAGGAAAGATGAAATAGAGGGTGCTAACGCAAGACTAAATCCATCTAGGATTTCTCGGGTTTGCCACGCACGTACTCAGCCCCTGAGGGTGTATATAAATTTTAAAAAATACTGAAATCAATAAAAATTTATTGACCTATATATATCTTCTTTTTTTTGGTTCGAAAAAAAAAGATTACAAGAACTAAAGCTGTTCAGAATGAAAACGTGCATTTTAAAGTACATGTTTTCTAATATTTATTCTTAAATTTTTCTTTTCACATTTCCAGAGTATTGTCATACAAAAATTTTCATCCAGTGTAATAATAATGTGAGTAATATAATCTTGACAAAATACGTTAAATTGCGTTACGTAATAATTATTAGTTTCTTGAAATAATTTTTTTTCAAAGTTAATTTGTATTTTTTGTATGACCGTTCGAATACCGTTTTTTTATGAACAGTTGTATTTATTTTCATTTTTGTTGGAAGATATTTGTATTTATTTATGTTGTAAAATCATTTTTCATGAAAAAACATACAGAAAAGTGAAAAAAATTATAATAATGTTTTTATTTATTTACATATGCTCCCGGAAAGATTACCTCTAAATATCATTCAACCCCTCTCAATAAAACGTGCAAGTGTTTTATTAATTATAATTACAAGAAAAGTAATCATTATTTTAATATAAAATTTATCTCGTTTTTAAAGCATTTTTTAGACTTATACTTTAAAATCGTTGATTCAAAATGTGAAACGAGACATTTAAAAAATTGCTATTTTTGCAATATAAAAATAATAATCAATAAACATTACGTATTTTAAAAAGCATAGTTTTATAGAAAATTCCATTCTGAATTTAGTTCTTATGATTGCTTTCGTACGAACAAAAGCAATATTTACGAGCGAAAATGTATATACAAAAAAAAAAACAAATAAAAATAAATATTACATAACAATATGAAGCCTGATCTAAATATGGGCAATGCCATGATAAATCACCATGATGATATTTAGAAGCAATTCGCAAAATTTGTTCACTGTAACCGACTAACTTTGAGCCATTTTTAACCCCGCCCCCCCACCGCATACTTGAGGTTGTATCTACAAATAATTAAATTATAAATTAGCGTTTTACCACAGCGTCGTATCATCAGTTTTGCTATTATTATAAGCTACATTATTGCCACGTAGATTCATTAAACATCGTAGCAGACTTGTTAGTTACCAACTATTAATGATCATCACTGTTTTTGATTCATCAATAAGCAGTTTCCTAAGATAACATTCTATGTAACTTGGTGTTATCTCAAGTGAACTAATTAAAGCTATGTTTTCATATGTACCGATAACACATGACATGTTTTGCAAGTAGCCTACAATACGTGCTAACGAACATTTATGTCAATTTTTCTTTATCAGGAGGTTGTTTTACCTAATTTACATTTTTGGTAGCAGCTGGACCCGAGACCATGCTAATGTGCACCTACCTACCATGTATCTATAACTCATTCCTTATATTCAAAATTATAATGGTATTTATGCTACTGTTATTATGGATAATCTTCGACTATATCACATTAGCTAATTCGGTTAATTACATTAATCATATTAATCTAATCGCTTTAATAGTAACATATTTATAAATATCTAGCTATCATAATTTTTGTCATTTATTCACAAAAGCTGGTAAACACATTGGGTTTAAAAATGACTTTGACAAGTCTGTTAGCCAAAAAAATTGAATGTGATTTATTTATACTACAATAAAGAATATTTGAATCGTTAACACAATTTAAATCAACTTAGTTTTTTGGATATTTCAAAAAATGTCAACACTGGGAAAATGGAATAACAAGTAAATTTCCAATAATAAATGGTTCAAAATCATTACACTAACTTTCTCAAATATCTATTCACAAAACAAAAATAATATTCGTCGTTAGCTCTCCTAAAATGTCACTATTATATTTATGTGAAGGGAAACAAATATTCTTTATTATGAAATTTTTAAATATGTATTTCTTTATAGAAAATAAGTTGCAATGTAGGTATTCTTATCAACTTTTTGCTAACTTTATAAAGGAAACTATATTAAAAGATATTGATTTATAATGTGAATAGTGTCCAAGCTTGTTGCACTTTTGCAATAAATTCGTCATAAGATTAAATTATACAGGGTGGTCAAGACCTAATGTTAAAATATTTTTCGGGTGATAGAACAAGATTAATGTAACTCAAATACACAATTTAAAAAAAATCTATTTTTACACGCCCACTTAAAGAGAAATTATTTCGATTTTTTTCCAAAGAAACTGTACATTTACCAAAAAATGTAGAAATTCTGGGATATTTTGATACATTCATCGAACTTTAACTATACCATCTGCAGAATCACTAATTAAATGATTGGAACTGTGAAGTTATCGTTTTCTTTAAAAAATATAATAAAAACCATACTCACACAATTAATTTAAAAAATTGCTAAAGAGTTGCAAATGCTATAAAAAGTGCTTAAAAATCTAAACTTTCAGAAGATAGGATACAACATTTTATTCGTTACAATTTATACGAGTAAAGGGTGGTTTGACTAAAATTACCCTAGCTACAAGCTAGAGGCTTTTAGATACCTAAAATAACATTACTTTAACTAACACGGACGTAAATAGTTCAATGACATCCACATATTTTTTCTCTAAAAAAATAATTAATTTAAGGACAGTGTATATTATGTATAAATCATTATGCACGGACACCTGAAAGAATTTCTGAATATCTGATTATAGCCTACCTTATCATGAGATAAGGTATCTCGCACAGATACCAATGTTATGTTTTGTTTGGATTAATTATTTTTTGTCGATTTGGGTCATTTACTCATTTTATTTTTAATTGCGATTTCCCACACTAATTTGGGTAATCATTTCACATTTCACAAAAATTTGAACAAAATCGTACAATTTTTGCTAAATCTGCATTTTGGGGGAGATCATTACCAATACATTTAGTTTCCATCTTTATAAAGGCTATACACAATTTTATTAATCACACAATTAATCAAAATTGTTTGAGCCAATTTTGAGAAAATAGTAATTTTGTTCTTATGGTAACTAATATGGTAACTAATCCCAAAATATGATCAAAACATCCACATAACAAATTTTATCAAAATTAATCCATTCATTCCAAAAACTATTTTCTTTTTTGAGCGTAGAGGAACTCGAAACGGATATTTCCTTTTGAAAATTCGACATCGATATTTTTACCTATCACATAACTTTATAATGCGGTTTAACTTAAATTATCTGCCACTAATTTCAGGAATACAATCATGAAAATGAGCGGATTTCAAAATTGTCACTGCGTGTTATTATTGATTTTTTACAATCCTTTTGTCCAAAATATTTTTGTTTCCATTTCTTTAAGTTCTGGATATCGGCTGAAACGATTTTCATGAAATTTGTGTTAAATTATAGAACTAGCATTTGAAATACAATATTAAGTTACGAAAAGCATATATGGTGTGTGATTTATTATTCTTTTTTTTTTATCTTCTTTGTAGTAACGAAGATTTATCAAAATAAATAAATTCTTTAAAAGAAAAATCAATTTTAGGTGTATTTAAAAGTTGAATGATCTGGGGTTCAAGTACGAACAACTTATGTTAAATTTGAACTGTGCATAAAAAACAGAAAATTAATCAATATTTTCATAAACCATTGACCTCTTCTCCTTCAGATAACTCCTAAACTAATTTTGACTAAAATATAATCATTTGCATGCATCTAACTTTTAAAACTTTTGTATGAATTTCTTGAAATAATGCCAATATTTAATTCTGAAAATAGTCTACATGTGTTTTAGAGATGTTCGAGAACTAAAAAAGAGCAATTTGTAACTTTTCACATCATAATAATACTTTCCTTATTAAGTAATTGACATTTTAAAATAAATCGTAGTTAGCATAACCTCAATTTGGTCTGTTGTGTCAGAATGTAGTCCATCTTCACTATTTCTTATTAATTTTGTTAAATTACTGGTTTGGGTGGAACGTAGGCCTATTGCTTTTAAGAAATATTTAAGAAAATATTTATGGGAAAAAGAAAAATAGCTTTTACAGTAATATTGCTGTGAACACGTGCTCTAAAGTAGATAAGTTAGGTACTAGATTGTTATCATATTATGTCGTAGATTAGAACGGGGCAAGTAATATTCAGGGTTGGCCAAAAGTCCCACATATATTGAAATATCTCAGCTTCTAATTAGCGTAGGAAGGTGATAGACACATCAATAGAAAGCTCTTGATTAGGACGATCTACATGGTGTGTTAAAACTCAGATTCCTTACAGGATGTTACGATGTACGATGTAACGATGTAAAATATATAGTACGTATTTCCCCCCTTTTTTTAAATGTGAGCGTATCAATGTTTTCCTCCTAAAAAGGCCCTAAAAAACAGAATCTTTTAATTTTACTTAGATACTAAGTTATGAGAAATCAAATTTCACAATCTTATTTCATTATTACTCGGCCATAACACGAGACAACTCTTGGATTCTATTATTCGCTATCTGATAATTTAACTAATAATTTTTTTCTGCACAGGGTATTCTAAAGACAGGGAATAATTTTTTTTAAGAAAATTTTTTGCGTTCACAAAGAAAAACACGGGTTAATAAACAATAGTGTAGAAAAAATTAGTTTTTAACTCTTAATACAAAGGTTGTTCACAATCTGTAGAGATTAACTTCTTATCAGTTGTTCAGAAGCCACTTTGTCTAATACATGTATACTTATTTCTACTTATTGATTTCGAGTGATTTGTTCTGTCGTGTTCTCAATTTTGTTGTGTTGATTGTTGCTTATTTTACAATGGTTAAGTTATCTACTAGACAGCGTAGTGAGATACGCTATGGAACCGCGAATATACACCAAGATGTGTGTAACTTGTTTAACCAATTCTATCAAGACAAGAAACTTTTGAACCAATCAACTCTGTCAAGGATTGCTCATAACTTCAATGAAACGGGAAGTATTGAGGATACACCTAGAAGTGGTAAATTCTATAAATACATGGTCTGAAGGGGGAAAAAAATTGACAGGAAAATCCTCATAGTTTTACTCACAAATAGTTTTAAATGAAGAAACTTGCAGGAGTTCAGTGGGCAGAATTCTTAAAATTGAAAAGTTCCATCCTTACAAAATACAATTATTACAAGAGTTAATAGAAAATGATTTCGATCTCAGAATATGTTTTGCGAAATAATGATGCAACGCTGTGTGGGTGATATCAACTTCCCTTCAAAGAATGTTTTATCTAATGAAGCAAAGTTTACTTTAAATTACAGTGTAATTAAGCAAACTATACGATATTGGGCGACTTAAAATCCTCAAGAGCTGAACATTCAGAGGTGGTAAGAGAGCAGGACACTCAGTGGCAGGAAAAAGTTAATTTATGGACTGTAATGGTAGGTTGAAAAAATATAAGACATATTATCATGATGTAAGAAACTTTGAACTGTCCACGTTATTTATGTCTGCTCCAAAACAGTTCCCCAGTTAATGCAGTTCAATGATTTGTGGTTTTAGCTTGATGGGAGCCGCACTTCATTATTTCTTAGAAGTGCGATATTAATTACATCAGGTTTTCGCCAACACATGGATTGGACGAAGAGGCGCCACTGAATGACCCCTAGGTCCCCAGATTTAAATGCTTTAGATTATTTCCTATATTTGTGGCTTTTTGAAAATGAAAGTTTATGAGAATAGACCTACAAATCTGAATAGCCTAAAAGAAAAAATACGACTAGCAATGCAGCAAATTAATAACGAAATTAAATGTAAAGCTCTACTTTCTTTTTATACTGGGTATTGTCAAGTAGCATGGTGGATATTTTAAACATGATAAACACGGAATCTTCGAAGTCATCTACGATTAACGTACTCCAGATAAACAGTTTTAATAAAGCTTATAGTTTTTTTCTTAATTTATATTTTACATCAAATAAAATAAAATAATTTTATTGTATTTAAAAATTATTTTTGGAAAGCCCTAGCAGAAAATTAATACTTAGTTACATTATCAGATAGCAAATGTAAATAGCTTTCCAAAGAGTTATAACATGTTTTTCTTGTCTTTTAGGTGAGTAAAAAATAAATGAAATAATACTGAGAAATTGATTCCCCATGACATAATATCTAAGTAAAATAAATAAATAAAATATCTAAGTAAATATCTGTTCTTACCAAAATAAAGGGAGTAACTGAGGGGTAATTTAGATATCCTTACTTTTTTTAAAAAAGAGAGGACAAAATAAGTTTTATATTTTTCAGAACACCCTGTATATGGAACCTGAGTATTGGCACAGTTAGCCCCAATCAAGAGCTTTCTACTGATGTGTCTGTTTACTTTCCTACGTCAAATAGAATCTGAGATATTGTACAGTAAGCGAGACTCTTTCCCAAGGATCTATTGATTCCACTTGACTTAATATGGTCTATTAGATAAATAAACTCTTCTACAATTTCAGTTGGTTCAAGGCCCTACTCTCTTAATGCTTGAGAAAAATGACAAAGTGAAGAAAAAATCTCGATTATAGTCATACAAACCCATACTTCTTTTTTAAAATTAATATATTTTCTTGTTAGGCCGGTATTACACTATAATAGTTCTATGTCATATATCTATTATCAAATATTTGTGATGAAAAATATTAGTGTAATGGACCAACTATTATAATAGTTGAACTATGATCATATGTCTATCATCATATGTTCTCCTAGAGAGAACATATTATAATATTTCCAATCAAAATGGCGTCTAATAAGTTTCAGTGGACGGTAACAGCTACAAAATTTCTAATTTCGGAATACGAGACAAATGAAATGCTGTATAATGTAAAAAAAATAGTGACTACAAAAACAGAAACAAATGCCACAAAACCAAAAGTCTTATCATCCATTCTTAAATAGTTTTCGTAATTTTTTGGATCTTCACTTTTTAGTTCTTTCAATAGATGGCTTTGAATTCCCAACTGCTCACGTCTGGCTACCCAAGGTCTAACCCACAATCTTTTTCTTTTATTTCTTTGATTTAGCTGTTTTTTACGTAACAATAAACAAATAGTCATTATAGAGCTTAAACAAGCACCAAAAGCAAAAACCTGTTGTTCATCCATTTTGACACAACAATGTGAGCAAATTAATATGACAGAGTAAATGGCAAAACATTTTAATAATATTTTACATAATATTTTTTCATCATACCTATATCATCATATATTTGATAATAGATATATGGCATAGAACTATTACAGTTTAATACCAGCCTTAGAGTTTCAGTGCTTAAGTTTTTGAATCTAGTTGGTTATTCTGACCTGAAATTGATTTTATGGTTGTTGTACTGAATCATCTGTACTAAATTAGTTGTTATGGTGATAAATATCAAAATGGTTTACACTTTCAAGAAGCAGACAGTTGATTTCTATAGATTTCGTGTATTTTACATTTTTGGTAAATCACAACTTTTAACTTCGATAGAAAATAAAAAATCCACCTTATTACCATATACATATTAACAAGTGGTAATTATGTGAAAAAAATCGCAATGATCGGTCAAATATTATTTTTACATTTGGATTTCAATCCTCTGACAATCATTCACGGAAAATAATGATATCCAAAAAAAGTCTTGGCTTTATTTAAGTTCACCTTTTTCAGGATTCCAGTCCTAACAACTGTTTTCAATTTATTATTTGCTAAATTTTGTTTTCATTATTACTCAAATTGAATTCACACAATTTATGCACAGTGTCAACTAGAATATTATTTAAATGTGTCACTCTCCGATTATTCCAAAAAATTTCGATTCAGATGCCAATTGCCTTGAAATAAAGGAAAATCACTGCATGTAAACTATTCATTTTTAACCATTTTATCGTTAAGTAAAGATTTCAACCAATATACCACTTGGAGGAACCCATTATCTCGCCATTAAATTGGATTAAGATAAGGTAATACGAGACGAATTTTCAAGGAGGGAGAACAAGCTAAACTATTTGTTGGTGTTTAAATTTTTTTTTTTAAACTGTTATTTTGAAGTGGAGAGGTTTGGTAAAGTTAGGTCGATTCGAATTAATTATTGTGGACTAAGTTAACATTTGCTTAACCCTAAGTTTTTTCGAAGTAACTGGCTTTGGTCAAGAACTAAATATTCTTTAGTTGGCTTTAGTTGGACTAAATATTCTAAACAGGTGTTTACTCCAATAATCAAAAACGAATGCTCATATTTACGTTTTTAAGAGAAAAAATCAAGAACACAAAAAGACATCTTTATTTTAACGGTTTTTATGGAATTTTATTAGTACGTGAAGGTTAATGACTTCAGAAAATGTAACAATCTGCAGAACCTGGAGAACAATAATGAAAATGGAAAATAAGACGAAAAGGGTGAGTTTATTAATAATCCAATTAGATCGATTTAGACAGATTTGTGTAAGTTTTTTAATATAGTATTCGTAGTATAGAGGAATTTATGTGATGGGTGTCAAAAACCCGATGTCGAGGTTTTCATGGAACCCTCCAACTCCAATAAAGTGATGTTGGGTGTGATGTCGTCTGTACAGCCCAAACGAGTTGATTGATTTAATTAAATTTGGTATATGTGTATAATCTTGGACGTGGGCATAAGAAAAAACAAAACGTATTGGTCGTCTTCTCCTAAAAATACTGGTTTATTAGTTATCGATAAAACATCCTAAATATGGCTGTTATAAAAGTTGTAATTTCTCAAAACCGACACTACCGGTTTCGTTCACATTTTATTAAAATAACAACAATGATCCGAACTAGTGTGGAAAATTGATAATAATAGAAAATTACCGTTAAAGATTAATTACTAAAAACTAAAACAAGCTGACTGCCGTAATTAAAACCTGCTTTCTTAATATTTATACTTTTAAATTTTATTAAATTATACACGAATTTATGAGACAAGTTTAAACCATATTTATATAGTTTTTACAAATATTGTTTAACATCATGAAGACGGTGGCCAAGGTTTATTTTAACTTTGCACTGACAACTACCTAACTGACATATTTGACGATGATTAGTTTGGTTTGATTAGTTTTTCGATAGTGAATGGGTGTATGAGAAATTTTGTGCAATGGTTTTACACACTTTATTTTTTATTTATTTTCAATCCCATCTATACCGATTCTATTTTTGTCATTTTCAATTGATTTTAATGAAAGTAGATGGATTTAGATTGAAATATTCTGACCACTTGGGAATGTTGTTATCTGGGTTTAACAAGATAGCCGAGTACCTTACGTCATGCTTAGAGTACGAAGTTCAATTTGAGATTATTCAATAATGCAATTGTTATTATTAAAGCTAAGTAAACAGAATATTTTAAGCTTTAATATTGAATAGACCAATTTTAGATTATACAGTAATGTCATTATTATTATTAAAGCTAAGTGGATTGAAAATGTTAGGATTCAATTTTAAATATTCTAAACTTGAATGGACTAAAACATTCTTTTTCGTTGTAAGAAACTACAGTAGCCTCAGACTAGGATTGTGTCTGGTGTAAGGGGTGTGCCCTCCCTTCTACTTGCTTCCCTAGCCTGACTTGACGGTACAACCCATTCCAAGAAAACTAGGTACACAAATTACCGCTTACCTACATTTAATTTCTAAAGTTACAACTTCGTGACATACTTTTGTAAACGTTTTATTCTTATTTACAAGAAACGAAAGTAAGGTACGCGTTCACACAGAAGCATTTGAGGTCTATATATTTATTTTATTTGGTTTGTACCGCTGAAAATAAGCGCAACAAACAATGTGTGGGGCCCCTCTTTTCCTCTCCACCCCAGACCCATTTCTACCTTGAGGATACTGCACTTAAAAACAATAAAATATTTATGTTACGATTTTGTAATGTATATCCGGTGAAATATTTAATATACAGATTCTACCTGTTACTATCTCCCTCGTGGAAATACCGGTAGCGTGGTCACCCGAAACCATTATAGGTCCACTGATCCTACCTCTCTACCTGTCCATCGACCAGGGAACATTCAGCTCATAATGAGATGGACCACCGTCCTGCTTAAACCAAATGTTCTCGAAGGTCTCAAATAAACTGTTGTCTAGAGTTGTTTTTATAACATAATCTCATTCTAGTGTATTGAAACTGCTAAATGTTACTGTTAAAACTAAACTGTACTGTATATACAACATACCACTAATACAGTTATAGTTGTGTTCAGATCTATCACAATGTAATGAAAGTAGTTTAAGATGATATATGTAATAACAATTTACATGTAATCGGTGAGTCGTAACGGACATTATGGAAATTCTCTATTCCTTCTTAGTGCTCTGGTTATCTGACTTGCCTCTACCAGAGCCTTGTAGATAGACTTTCTACATCGTTCCATCATCACTTCTCAAAATTGTATCCTTCTATCGAAACTTCTTTTAATTCATGAATCGGTAACGATGGAATTTTTCAGCTTTCGAATTTTGTGAACAAATTTAGTATGATTTATAGCTCCATCGCTATGTTATGTCATGTATGCTTAAAATAACATGTAGAACCTATCTTCTGTGGTTTATGTCTTTGGTTTGTCATCAATGCTTCCAGTTTAATTAAATTTTAAAACTAGTTTTCTAACTGTAGATTGTATAATTGGGGAACGATCAGAGTGCAGTTGATTGAAGATTGCAAACCTCCTGTTGTGCTCTGCGACGGTCATCATAACCAAGAATCATTCCGTTCTTTGAAAGTTATATAAACCAGAGTACCAACTTGTTTAGACACTTTTACAGTTGTAACATCGAATGGAAACTGGTTTTCTTTAATTACTAAGTTTGGTGCAGTTATCAGTAGAACAGAGGGTGGGTTTACCCTGTAATTACTGTTTTCAAATTTGTTTAGTGAGATAAAATCAGGCCAGTCCACTTCATTGTCTACATCTTAAAAATCGTATCAACAAACAAAAACATTATATCAATAATAGTTAATAATTTTTATTATACATTGCACGGAATTATTATTAAATATTTCTTATTGTCTCCAAGTGCAAACAACTCGATCAATGGATAACAATAAGGGGTATAAAAAACAGATAGCGGCAATGTTTTTAAAACACGCAACCAATGTTAAATGATGTATCACCTAACCTCCTTTCCTATTTAAAGTTTTTTAATTAGTTTCACAATGGTGGTTTCAAAATAGCCGCCAAAATGGAGAAGTACAACAAATAAAAGCGAATGTAATCTCACAACCATATGCAGACTTTATATTTTAAATTTCCTATTCTTCTCTAGATATTAGGAGTATTCCAGACTTTATTTACATTCTGTATATAATGTGTTAATAACGACCATTCTTGTGCGATTTTACTCAAATCTGGTATTTAGGCTCGGCATTTTAAACCTTTAGACAGGTTCGTTAATCAAAAACAATCTGTCTGTAAATTTCAAAATGGTGACCAATTTCAAATTTCAATAAAACACTTCTTGAGGGTAATTTTTTATTAATACGTTGTACAACGTTGAGCAAGAGCTCATTTTGTAAAAACATGTACGTATATCAATTCCCACACGTGTTTTGTACAACAAAATTATAACTTAAAAACAACACCATCACAAAACAAATCCTCAATATTAATCAACAACCAAATCCAAAACAATAACCATACAATACGCTGTATTTTCGAGTTCACTTTTTACATAAACGTTGTACAATAGATCATTTTCTTCAGTTTCAAAATCTGCACACCAAGATTTCCAAAGTTATTACTAAAAAAACAGAAAATTTAGAACATATCCTAAAAATTAGAACAATTAATTCACCAATGGTTTTAATCATGTAAACTAGGATTTACAGTTTCGTTGATTATTACTGAAATAAATGATGCAAAATCATTTCAATACGTTCTCACTCGTCCATCCCCAAAATAAAATAAAAAACAATACTAGACTATTCGTCACCATAAATATCAGTTACCTAGTTCTTAATAAACTGTGAACGCTGTCTTTAAAATAGATTTAAATAAAGGAGTAAACTTTCTTCAATTTTACTCAAGGGTTGGGTCATTTATCTTCATATTTTACTAAAATTTTAACGAAATCGGTGGAGCTCAAATATGTAACTTATACCCTAATCCTCCCATGGTTAATTTTTAGTTTTTTAGTCAAAATCGGAATTTTTGGAAAGATGACAATCAATACGTTTTTTGAGTTCTTAGAGGCTAGACATGAACAAAATTTGATCAAAAACCTTACAGCAGATTGACGAAAATCTTTTCTTTTTTTTGTTATAGTAGTTACAATCAGCTTTGAGTTATCAAACAAAATGAAAAAAAAGTCCCGAGTTATGGGCAAAATATCCCCATACACCAAATTTGATTACAATTGGTTTCACGGGTATTGAGCGACGACAGATCTTTGGAATCAGGGGACGTCAAAACGAATAGAACTGCAAAATATTCAATATTTATTTTTATGATCCATCACCTAAATTTCACTATACTGTGAGCAAGTAAAAACGATTACAAAATATTAAAATAAGAACTGTTTAAAAGAGTCTTTCTGTAATTACTTCTTGTCTAGTAGGTCTATATTTGCTCATTTTATGTAGTTTTTCATAATTTACATAAATTAATCCCACGGTCTAGATCTACAAACAATGTGATACACAAAAAACAACAAAAGAAATCCAAGGCTTATCACGTCGGCGAATCAGCTGCGTGTCGATATCAAAGTTAACTTGTACTACAGAAGCAAAATAGACCACAATGTTAAATGGAACAGTCTAGTTGGTGGATTTCTCTCTTGTTGTAATCATTGTAACCTGATTTTGATTTTTTTTTGTTTTACGTCGATTAATTATTGTTCTAGAAGGAAAGAAGATAAATTCACACAGTTATAATTTTTTATACATTTTCATGATTACCATGTTTATATGTTTATACGAAAGCTCTTTTACAATGTAGTTGCTTCACAGACAAATTATTATAAACTATAATTTATTTAAACTTCAATTCAATTCTTTTTGTACCGATCAATTTTCCATCGAAATTGCTGAGAGAGAGAGAGAGAGAGAGAGAGAGAGAGAGAGAGAGAGAGAGAGAGAGAGAGAGAGAGAGAGAGAGAGAGAGAGAGAGAGAGAGAGAGAGAGAGAGAGAGAGAGAGAGAGAGAGAGAGAGAGAGAGAGAGAGAGAGAGAGAGAGAGAGAGAGAGAGAGAGAGAGAGAGAGAGAGAGAGAGAATAAAGATATTTCAATAGAACCTAAGCTTGTGCCATAAACTCACCCTAAGCGAAATTCGTATTTTATTAAAATTAAGTTTTTATGACAGCTGTTAAGTTCATTTTCGATTTTTACCAAATATACTAAACTGTACTTTGTTTTTACTTAATTTGACACACTGGTTTGGTTCACTCTTTAACTTACTAAAATTTTAAAGAAATCGCTATAGCCGATTTTAGGAAAAATTGGAATTTTTAATTTCCTTCTAATGGGAATAGCTACACCTTTAATTTTGAGTTACCAACAAAAAAGATCCACATATAACCAATTTTGATAAAAACCTAATTTTGAACTTGGAGTTCTTAAAACGAATAATTTCTTTTAAAATGTTAACATGTTTTTTTAATCATAAATCTTTTTCTATAGCTACTACTTATAGACTTTAAAAAAAACAATTCAAATCCTTATATTTATGATGATTTTTTCTGTTCATTATCTTGAATGTGAGAATGTACGGTAGAAAGTCTAAACAATCTTTATTTATCTATTAAATCCGAATTTTCATCCTAAGGAATAAAAATAAACTGTTGATCTGTCGCCTAACGCAATGGTTAGAACTTACAAACTGGTAATTGTGCATAACATTCACCGATCCATTACGAATATTTTAATCGAAAAGGCCATGTCGAATCTCTTACTTTACACTTCGGTTCCGGTGATTTATTTAAATTTGAACGTCGAAGAGAGAAAAACAGATCATGGTAGTCGTTTTTAAGATAAATTAGGCCATTAAATCTAAAGCGAGAAACTATGATGTAACGTAGGCTTCGTTGTTAGTACTGTCGATAGTCACTCGTCGCAGTGTTGGTAGAGATGTGCGCAAGTGAAGTGTAAATGTGTTCCTAACCTAGAAAATGGCATTACAGTGGACACCTCTCAGGTAGACATAACCTCAAAACATTAAATTTATTATTTCGTATTTAACAATACAAATATTTTATTGTTATAAAGTTACTTCTGTATATATAACAATATCTACAATTCAAATTAAATTAGGCCTAACATATTAACTTGGTTTATTTCTCTTGTGATATAAAATTACCGACTTATTTTCTATAGACGGGTTTTTAAAAATTACCAATTTTTCAGATTTTCTTAACTACAACAGTTTAAAACTATTCATGATTCAATTAACTAAAATTGTATAAAACATTGCTCTAACTCCATCTACAAAACTTAATACTAAACACAATATTTTGTCGCCGTCTCCCCAACAAAATGTCTTTATACTACTTAAATTATAAAGAAGTAGTTCTTATGGAAGATAAGTTAGTTATAAAAATCTCAACAGACTTATCATTTTGTGAAATGTTTTATTTATTATGTTTAAAAAAAATTAGTTTACTGAATGATAATTAAATAGAGCCTACGCTTGCTTTTCCCCTACCGTAAACTCGCGTCAATGTTCATTTTGATTTTTGTGAGTTATTTCTGAACGATAATTTCCTTTAACTTTCAATTCGACACACTAGTCTGGGACATTAATGAACACATTTCCCCCAAAATTTTACAAGAACCCTCTTTGAGAAATTACGTTTTTAAACAGCACGTGAATGCTTTTTGTTTGTTTTTTGATCAATAACTCCCAAACTGAAAATTTTGAGAAAATGGTAACCAATACCTTTTATTTAGCTCATTAAGGGGTTCATTATAACAAAATGTCATGGATATCTTTGGAGCCGTTTAAAAAAAAAATCCGAATGTCGAGTTTACCCTTAAATTTTAGTTATGATTCTCTAGGTATGATCAAAATATGGGCAACCAAATTTAAACAAAATCTGTCCACTCGTTTGAGCTGCAGAGAACGGCAGACAAACATCATTCTAGAAGGGTGTATTGTGACTGCGCGACAACTTGTGCGCCATCGAGTAACCAAGTATTGAGTGAGAAAATAAATCTAACAATTAATGCGTTAAAGTACTAAACAAATCATTTTATTGACGTGTAGGTAAACATTCGGCGATACCTAAGTGTATAATCAATAGTGTTTGTGTACAGGGGTTATTTGAAATCTTTGTTTTTACGACAATGTTTGTTCGAAAGAAATTATAACCAAATCGTTTAATTTGTAATCCATCCCCCCTTTCTTAAAATATTCATGCTAATGGTCCTTATAACTAATGTCTGTTATACAACAGAATTTGGTAGACCAAGAATTGAAAAAAAAAAAAAAGAAGATAATTTTGATTCTGTGATAATTAGATTTTATATTTAGGCTGTAACTCCATAACCGTTTTGGAATGCAATAAAGGAAATATTTACTCATTATCGGCTATGATTTATCTCAAGTAACCGTTTCCATTAATCCTAAGCAAAGAACATTTTGTGATGTAACTCTTTGAAGGATTTAATATTCTTCTTTCTTTGAAACATCTGGCGGTAAATTTGGACGAAGACGACATATTTTAATGCTTATTCTAACTAAAATAAATACAAATATTTTAGAAGAATTAATTTTAAATTACTGTCAAATTCTAGAAATAAAAATATTAAATATTTATTAGTAAAAATCGTCATTAAGATCAATTACAATCATATGTTTAATGCAATATTCTTTGGATCAATTTTTATGAAAAAGTCCTTTATTTTTCTTCATAACATGTTTGTAGGAGAAGAGCTATGTGTAGGAGCACTGGCGCACATACAATGTATTAACGATTTCATACACCCACATACAAAAACAAAGACTAAACGAAGAAAAATATACATCGCTAAGTCCCCAAAAACTTATTTGTGAAACTCAAAAGTGAAAATAGATACCGTTACAGAAGAACAAGTATCTCTAAATATACACGAACGATATTGATAAAATTTATATAAAGTGTGAATGTGTATGATCTAAACCATATAACAATCCCATAGCAAATTACGCTCTCAAAATAATTGGTGGGGGGGATAACAGTGGTCTGAAATTTATTTTACGTACGGTTCGGCACATTTTTTTTTTCTAGTAAAAAGTATTCACATTCACACAAATTTGGTCGATTTGAAATATTTAATATTCCAAGACGACGTTCATGGTTCTTGGGGGGGGGGGGGGGCAGACGATCATCAACATAGAATAGAATAGAATAAATTTATTGCAACAACAACAATTTTTACAACAAATAAAATACAAAATTAATTATGTTGCAAAAGCAGCCCCAACAGGTTAAAACCCAATTACTGGGGTGCCACATATAACAAAATACCTAAGTCTGCCTAAACTATAGTAAAAGTAAAAGTAAAATTACAACAACCAAATACACAATTACAAATATACTAATTTAAAACCATATATACTAAAAAAACAAGTAAAAACATAAAAACTAACATTTTACAAAAGTTGATTTCCACCAAAACTTGCAAATCTAAAACCAAAGTTGGTTTAATACAGCCAAAGTTTCCCTACGAAACCTCGACAAACCCCCAATATGGGGTTTATAACATATGGGCATATTTTGAGATAATTTTCTATTTTTTCGTTAACTCAAAATTTTAGAATAGTTACCACTTAAAAAAATTGCACAAAATTAAGATTATCTCAAATTCAACTCTAACGATTATCATTAAATTTTTCTCAAGTGTAAACATAATACTAATTGAGCAAAAACGACGGTTTAAGTTTCTTTTCGTATTTTCCAAACCTTGAACCTTTTCATAAATACTGTTAAATTTCATTTACCCGAAGTTTAATATTTTTGATTTACATAATACTCTCTTCGTATTTTATAATTTGACCTAAATCACTGGAACACATTTTGAGTCAGAAAACAACATTCATATTCATTTAATTTTTTGACTGGTAACTCCTGAAGTTGGAAATGTTTAGCTGAATAACGATTAGGGAGATAGATTTATAGACCGGTTTATGGCTAATATGTTTTGTAGGTATCAAGGAAGTTACTTGAAAACATTTTTGGCATCCCTCCGTTTGACGAAATCGTTAATTTTTGAGTAAGTGTTTTAGTCTTAGACAGGTAATCTTAATTTTTAAACTCAAATTTCGATTCTTTTGTCTACATTTACCTGCCTTTTATTATACCAAATTTGACTAAAATCGGCCCATCCGTACGCCCAGTAAACAAGTGCTCAGACAGGCTGTATAAAGGCAGACGGCCTTGCAAAACCAGTTTTATGCAAAACTGATATTTCCGTAAAAATGTGGAAATTGATATTAACCGCACCTTACGTAACATTCTGAAGGCTACTAATTGCAGTTTGTCTTTATTAATAAAATATTTGTTTTGTGCTTCAAATAATTTGTACAACAAAGACAGCTGTTAGGGTCAAGGCTCTTTTATTTTAATCTTCAATATTGTCTATTTAAATGTTGGTTGGAGGACAATAGTGATACAAAATACCGGAAAGATAAACCTATCGTCCTCTTGATAAACTATGAACTAATGCGCTCAAAATATTAGCGGTGCATTTGAAAACCGCTTTATATAATCTGAACCAAATATGACTCAACTGTTGTCCTGGATATACCACGGAGTTTGGAGAACAGTTGAACGAAATGACAGAAATTTATCCAAAATGTTGGTCACATTTTAAATATCCCACATCCACGTAGTCTAGATTTAAAGAATAATCGGTCAAAAATTCGATGTCAGTTTTGAGGCTCTCTGAATCCAAAATATCTTTTGTTTTAATGATACCTGTCTGTTGTCAGATTTTAATCAAATTTGTAAAATATAAATTTATGAAATATGGGGCAGATATGGGCATATTTTTGAGATTTGTTTCTATTTTTTCGTTAACTCAAAATTTTAGAATAGTTACCATTTAAAAAAATTGCACAAAATTAAGATTATCTCAAATTCAACTCTAACGATTTTCAATAAATTTTTCTCAAGTGTAAACTGTAAAGATTCAAACAAAACCTATCAGTAATAATGCCGGTTGTTGTAAAAAATACTTATCCGTAAAAAATAGAAGAAAATTCGGCCATGGGACTGTTGCAACATTCACAATTTCTCAAAATCTTCTCAATCAAATTTTAGTGAAATATGAAGATTAATAGCCCAAACATGTGTGCATAATCGCAATTCAACAAATATTACAGTCGAGGAATAATTGACAAAAAAATAAATTGTGACCGCAGTTTTAAAAGCTCGATTTTAATTCAATACTATTCACTCTGAAGATGTGTTTGTAGGAAGTTTAGACCCTTATTTAAATATTTTGGTTACGATTAATTTTGTTTGGTTTTAGTGATGAGCGAGTGAGAAACTTTAAGGAATGTTTTTTGTTCAATTTATTTTAAAAAACTAGAGAGGTCTACATCTGCTACAATACATAATGGCTGTTAATAAAACCCTTACTTCAGTTTTTACTCTAGAAGAATTTCCTTCATCTATACAAAATTCTATTTAACATTACAGTTATAATATTTCAATATATAAGGCGTCAAAACTTGTCATGTAAATGAATTTTATGTTGGAGAATTTAAAAATAAATTAATTACGTTTTTATTGGTTAGGAAATGTACAACGTTTACATAATAAGGAAATCTCTTCCATTGACTACTATGAATAGTCTTATCATCCATTCCCGGGAACCCTTAACCAGGATGAAACATTTTAAAAATATTATCTCCTTTATACAGTACCTAACGGAAATGACTGTATATTGTGTCACTTCAAAACAGTAAGATGGCTATTTGAAACTTTGGTTTACCACCATTTTGTATTGAAGCAAAATAATAAGCTCTAATTTGAGCAATTTTTTCTCTAATAAATAGGATCATTATAATTTACGTCATAAGTAAAAAAATATATTTGTATGATTTTAATTTTCTATCTTTACAACTTTATTTAACTTTTCCGGGACGTTTTGGACACAAAGTACATTCAACAAATTCCTATAAAATATTGTAAATAAAATTTCCTTAAATTTGGGAAAAATATTTTTCATAAAAATTGACGAAAACCCGTTTTTCAGCTATAGTCCATCATTTATGGCTAAAAATGTTGTCCGAATCATTTTAAATATGACTAAATTCAGTGAAAATGCGATCATAATTATTACGACTACTAGAAAGTAAAATCGGCCGAAATTTGCTAAGAACGAATGAAACTTGTGATTTTCAGTTTCTATATTTCCTCACATATACGTAAAACTAAACAAAATTATGCTATGTATCAAAATAAAATCTATTTTTTAGTAAAATAAATATCCCTTTTGAGATCCCCTGACTCCAAAAATGTGTTTTTTGCGTGATGTCCGTTTGTCTACATTTTAAGCGAGTGGACCTTTTTTACTACAATTTGGTATGTAAGCATATTTTAGTCATTACAATTTTGATTAAATTTAGTTAAAACGCAATCTCTAAGGATCCAAATAAAACGGATTGATTGCCATTAACCGAAAATTCTCTGTTCGGGAATTATCATTAAAAATATAATCGACGTGGACCTGTTATAAAAGACATAATTTCTCAAAATCAGCTCAACTAATTACGTTCAAATTTTGGTGAAACGTGAAGATTAATGATCTAAATCATAAAAATTTCAATAATTTAAAAACGTTACGCAAATAGTTGATAAGGGTTGGGGGACCCTTCTAAACCAAAAAAAAAATCTGAGTAATAAAGAAAATTATATATTTGTTTTCTCTCGTAAAAGTATTATAGAGACATTTTTTAGTAGATGAGTTTTTTTTTTTTTTTTTAGATGGGTTTGAAAGGTGGCATAATAATTTTACTCCGTTGATTTACCGTTAAGTCAGATGGTAATTAAAAATTTTGGACTAGAAATTTTGAGATTTGTATGGCTAACAAATTTTTACTAATTTTCCTTAAACATCTGTTGAAAATTTAAGGAGTTTACACCCACTCACCCATACAAATATTATATATATATATATATATATATATATATATATATATATATATATATATACTAATTTTAACGTCCCATGAGAACTTATTCCAGAAACTGTTATTGACGTACACTTTAAGCCTCGTCATAACAATAGTTATATTTTCAATCTATAAATCAGGTAACAACTGTAAAAGTAGGATTATTTTCTCTTTGAAAACCAAAATGAAATTTATCTTCCCGCTTTTCACATGAAATGAGTCTATTTAGAAGTAATTATTAGAAAGTAGTGCGGGATCGTTGCCCTATACAAAATCTGAGGGTAAAGTACAGTTATTCCAATAATCAGGAGTCTAACTTTCTCAAACTAATTATACGAAACCAAACCAAATCTCTAGCCATCCGGAAATTCTGATTCCGAATTTATCAGTGGAAAAATTAAAATTAAAATGGACCCCGGCTTAAAACTTTGTATGATTTCAGAAAATTATGATTAAAATCAATCCATCTGGTTGTAGGTTTTGGAAGACAGATAGGACCAAGGACCCTTTTTTGGACCAAGGAGATTTGAAAATAGTTATTTTCACAACAACGTTTTTGGCTCATCAACTATAATTTCCATCTTTCGAGGAATATATAAAAGTATGAAAAGATTAAAGTCTTTATTATATAAAATGGATTTACTTACGATAATTTTGTATGGAAAAAGTCTATGTGATTTTATTAAAATTAATGTTTAAGACATAAATTAATGACATCTAGATATCTGGATTTTCAAAATGGCTTCCAACAAATGAGCTAGCTTTTTGGAGCTCAGGAGACCTCACTAAAGATGTATTCCTGATATCAACATACATTTCCCCCTGTTACATCTATACTACGTATATTTGAGGAAATGTATTCGCTAATTATATTTTTGGGATCACTATTATTTTCTTTATTGACGTATTTATATTAACCCTATTTTTCAAATTTTACAGTTGTATTTGTTATAAAAGGTAAATGTAAAATTTGGTGCAATCTGTTTTGAAAATCTAAAATCTAGATGTGACGAATTTATGTTATTATATACTTCATGAATGTTCTTCAATTTTCTGTCAGTCACACAGATATCCTCCTACACAAAAATTATCGTAAATAAATCGATTTTATATAGTAAAGAGTTTTGTTTATCAAATCGGAAATTTAATAAGTGCAATAAGACTATTTTACCTACCCTCCCGTCTTTATTGGTCTAACAGACATAGAGTAAATACCATAAGCAAAATAAAAAAACCAAAAAAAGAGAGTAGTAAGACACTTTTATAGTGATCGTGCTTATCTCGCCTCAATACAAATGAGTGAACCTATAAGTTACGCAATTTCGAACCCGATTATGGCGTTGATTTTTTTTTCCACGTGTTCTACTCCCCCGTCTTCGTTAATCTAACACTAAAAACAATCTTGTCTATTAAAATAGAAAAGACCTGCTCTATGAATTCAGTGTTTCTAAGATCAGTACTTTTTAACTAAATACCCTGTCTATAGATTATAATAGGTGATTTATAAAGTTGGCATTTACACTACATAACTGTATGTCTCTTAATTAATCTTTAAGACAGGTCTTGGATTATAATTCATGACAAATTTTTAGAAATCAGATCAACAAATCTCCAAACACATAAAGACCTATTTAGGCTGTAAGCCAGCCCGTAGGCCAGTACGCTAAACCTTGGGACAATAATAACCGTAAATCTACTTCAACTAAAGGAAAATGTAAATGGCTTATGTACCACATAGTAGGCCTTATGTAGCTTTCCAGATTTTTTAATTATCATCTACATACTTTAATAAATAGTGCACAATATAGTAGTAAATTTCTAACACAACCATTACAAAACTAAATACTATATTCGTCATCATTTTGTTTTGTTTCTTTTTTGTGGAAATGAAAAATGTATATGTTTAAATAAAACCTAAGTTTTCTACACTTCTGCCAAAAATTAACCCAAGGTGAAATTTTATTGGGTTGAAATCAAGGTGATCAAGATTCAGTTTGTTTTCACACCAATTATTCCTAAACGATACTTTTTTTTCTACTTACAATTTTTTCACGCTGAATTGGGTTATTATAATTTTCACAATTCAATAAAATTTAAACGAAATCGGTAGATATGATGTTGAGGAATTATGTGTTTTATAACATCCCTATAGACGACTTTTTACCAAAAATACTCGAATCGCCATTTCTGGTAAGCGAACAATACATTTTGTGTAGGGACTTAGAAGTTACATTTTACCCAAATTTCAACAAAATCGTTAGACTCGACAGCTACACCTAAATTTTGCATTATAAAAAGTGGAGATCTTTTGATATAGGCTATGTCCAAAATCTCCTCACCTACCAAAATTGGTCGATTCGTTTATAGTGTAGAGCATTTGCGTTAGACACACTAGAAACTATTTGTAGGCTCTGGAAATCTCAAAGTGGATATTTCCGAGAAAAATTCGATGTCAATTTTTTAGCCCATTACATAGGCCCTAACTTTCTCTAATACGTAGGAAACATTAGCAAGGCAATATCTTTTAATGTGTTTCCTATCTTTCTATTCTAGTGTAGGCCTAACAAAGAATTTTGTTGACTTTGCATATCATCTGTGTTTGCACAATGTACAACTATACGTAAACGTTTTGATAATGTACTGTTTATTGTATTTATATTTGATAAAGTCTGATCATTTGTGATGAAACATGTGTCACGTAATTTTACAAATAATCAAGTAGTTTGTTTCTTACTTTCTAACTCTTTATGATAGAAAGTATTGTGATAATATCGTTATATTATTGTTGTGAATTACATCGGTTTTTGACTTCTAGAAAAAACAAACCGATGACCAGTCAGTGGATATTTTTTTACATGTATTTTTTTTTTAACATTAAACGATGAAATGAGAAGAAATTAAAATATTATTGTCTCAGTTCGTTTTGAAGAGATGGCAGTGGGCCGATGTCCATTATGAATCGGCTTTTGTCAAGATTGTGTTCAGCTACGTTTGTAATATTTGTAGCACTTATAGGTTAGGTTAGTTACGTTATCGGCTTTGGCTTTTTCAGGGGGCCGATGGCAGGATGGCCATTACGAATCGGCTTTTGTTAAGAATGTGTTCGGCTACGTTTGTAATGTTTGTAGCAAATATAGGTTAGGTTATATTAAGTTATCGGCTTTGGCTTTTTTCTTTTGTAGTCCAGTGCCAAAAAATTTGTCCCAGATCGTTTTGAAGAGATGCCAGGGGGCCGATCCATTACGAATCGGCTTTTGTTAAGAATGTGTTCGGCTACGTTTGTAATGTTTGTAGCAAATATAGGTTAGGTTATATTAAGTTATCGGCTTTGGCTTTTTTCTTTTGTAGTACAGTGCCAAAAAATTTGTCCCAGATCGTTTTGAAGAGATGCCAGGGGGCCGATCCATTACGAATCGGCTTTTGTCAAGAATGTGTTCTGCTACGTTTGTATATTTGTAGCACTTATAGGTTAGGTTAGGTTATCGGCTTTGGCTTTTTCTTTTGTAGTTCAATGCCAAAAAGGTTATCCCAGTTCATTTTGAAGAGATGGCAGTGGGCCGATGTCCATGACGAATCGGCTTTTGTCATGAGTCTGTTCGGCTACGTTTGTATTGTTGTAACGCTTATAGGTTAGATTAGGTTATCGGCTATGGTATTGGCTTTTTCTTTTGTAGTTTAATGCCAAAAAGGTTAGTGTATCAACTGAAGATAATAACTTAGTCATTGAATCGTCATTTTGTTATAATGTTATAAAATATTTATCGAGTAAAGGTTGTGGATTATTTTAAAATTTCTTCCAGAATTTATTATTGATTAGTTTAGGCTATACAATTCCACTGATATCAGTTTTGGGGAAATAAAAATTGTAAATAAAATACATTGATTTTACAAATTGTAGTACAAACTCAGTTACATTGTTGTTTATGCGCTCACCAGTGCATTTCATACATCAGCAAAATAATCGATGCCAGTCAGCTGTTATTCGTATTTATTCGGAAATCGCATTGCGTTTTATAAAGAAGGATTTCCATATTGCTTGATTTGTTGGAATATTCTTACACTTTGTTGTATTAGCTCAATCATTATAGTTAATTATTACTAGTTGTCCCCTGAAAAGTAGACTTGGCTCCTCGTAAAACAATCTGACTACTGTTTGTATTTTAGTTTAATTAACTGATGTATATACATTCAAGCTTTAGTGTATCTGTTATGTAAATAATAATTTATGTTTTAACACTATGAAACTCATTAATAAAATACGTGAAAAAGTAGTAAACAAGTAACGTTTAAATTTTTTAATCAGTAAAATTATTTTATGTGTATATATATATATATATATATATATATATATATATATGTTTATAGTTCCCCGAGTACAAAAAGAAAATGCTTTTCAGAATGTTATAAAACTTGGCACATAAATTGTTTTGTTCAGGTAGTTGAAAAGAACCTTATTCCTAGCTACCGTAACTGCGGAACAAACACAGACGAAATGACAAATAGTCGAGTTAAAACAGGATCTGACTTTGCTCGATGAAAAATAAAACAAATAACAGAATTCATGATCTTCTGTTGTATTTGAAGTAATGTTTTTGATAAGAGTAGTTACTAAAGACGATATATTATGGTAAAGATCATCTCATAGACCTTTACATATATCTCGACATTACAGTGTGATTTGCATTTTAATCGTCAAGGTTAACATGATCTCTCACTTATTACCAATAAAATAATCAGTTGTACACTTTAGTTCCGCTTACAACACATTCCACGTGATTAAATATCCAGACAAAACTGACGTGATATGAGGAAGTTGTGTGAAAGAGGAATTATAGATGTGGGAATTTTTTATAAAAATATTCTTTTAACTGTCCCACATGTAGTATATAGTTAGAAACACGTAAAGGACAAATTGGTTGTTGTTTGACTGTAAGCAGATACAAAGAAAACCAAATTCTGTCTTTAACTTGACTGGTGAAACAACTAGTCTAAATTTTCTAATAAGATGAGTCCAGTAGGTGAACCGCGCCAAAACTGCCGCCAGCCGTCTGTCTATAACACAGACAGGTAGATGATAGCGTGGAACTTGCAAAGCACGTTTATTGTGTTATATTAAATATTAGTTGACAGTATTGTTGTATGACATGCAAGGAAGTGAAAGTATATGCATAGCATCGTTGAATATCACAGCAAAGAGTGAAATTTCTAAAATCAATATCGAATATCAAAGAACCCAGAATGTTCAATCAATTCCTTAAAATGTATATATTTATATAAATACAAATAAATTGTTCAGATTTACGGATAAATATACAGTACAAAAAAATCTAAAAAGTTAAAAATGTAATGCTAAATATAATGCTATAGAAAATTGTAATGCACTGTCATTTTAATTGTTACACGTGTATATTGTTCACATCTCCAAATTTTCAATATTAAACATGTAATAGTTTAGAATGTTTATACGTCAAACATTTAAGCGTTGAAACATGTTAAATGCTTAAAAAAGAGTCTAAAAATTGGCCCATTTAGGTGAGATTTTTTAAAATTCTTCCTTCATCCCCCACTCTTTTCAAATGACTATTTTACACAATCACCAAAAGAACTCTATTATAGATTAGACTTGCTTATAGGTTGGATATGTTTGTTTTCTTTTTAATTCAGTTTAAATTACTCTATAATAAATACTATATAAAAATCGGCCAAATAAATCAATGTGTCAAACAGCAAGTAAAAGATAGTTATAATTCACGAGTTGTACACGCACTATGGTATAAACTTAATGTCAGCTGAATAATTCTATTAAGGCTGTCACACTACATAGAAAAAGAAAAATGAGATTTTCAGTAGTCCTGTGATATATCTCTTTCATCTTTCCTTTCAGGTCCAACTCTGGCGCTATTAGAGTATTCGATAGCTAGGAGTTTTTATTTTGTGTTCTTTGTGGCATTTCCACATCAGGTAGGCTATGTGTTTGTCAAATCATTGGCTGTAACAATGATTTATCTGTGTGTGTTACGAAACATCTACGAGCCAGGAGAAAAGAGACGGAGAGACTATCTATGGAGTACAGTCAGTACCGGTACCACAGTGTGGGGTGACAGGTTTTTCCTTTTTGAATTTTAAAAGCACAAGTAAATTAAAAATAATGGCAGGCTAAAATAATTAATTGGGGGTGATGGGAAACGGGGTTTGGTGAAACAAACGAGACCATATAAATTTACAATGGGCCGTTAATTAAACGTGTTGTCGGGTTCGGACAATCCCAAATACCGTTGATTAACAGCCTAATTAGATTATGTTTTTACCAACTTATAATTATTGTAAATAATATTACATTTAATAACTAATAAAATGGAAAAAGACAACAAAAATATGGTTTCATTATTCATTATGACATTGCGGCTGCTCAGAACACATTTTCTGAATCAGTTTATGCTCGAGAAACATACTTAGCACCCCATATTCATCAGATTTGGCAATATGTATCTTTTTCTTTTCCTTAAAGTGAAAAATGTGTTTAAAGAAAGACGTTTTTAGTCAATTGATCAACTAAAGAAGAATACAATTGATATAAACTGACTTATTCCACGCATTTAGTCAGGAGAAAAGAACACGGCATCGGGTTATAAATGTAAATGGTGACTATATTGAAGGAATCCAGCATTAGAATTTCGAGTTATTTTATTTAATAGACACCACTCGGCTAGATGTGGCTTATAATACGACGAACATCAATAATTTGCTGCAGTTCCAAGGATGCTGATCTGAAACCCGCATTAATTCCGATATTGCTGTGTTCATGTTGTTGATTTGATTTGTCAGCTGTCAAAGATAGCAGACACAGACAGTTGAATACATTTACGATGTCATCGATCTTTTGATAAAATAGTTTTACACGATTAGTTATCCAATAGCTTCTTTGTACGAAACCAATCGTTCATTCGTGACGTTTTCACTTTTACGTTGTCAAGTAAACTAAGCTAACATTAGGACTTTCATGAAACAAAAGGCTAAGCGAAGCACATTTGATAATTGTATAGACATTTTTTGGATTTTCAATTAAAAGTTGAGATTACTCTGTTATTAAAAAACAGAGTTTCTCAAAATCAGCCTCAATTATTGCGGTATATCAGCAAAGAAGTGAAAATTACAGGTGCGATTAATTCGGAGAGTACTAAAATGAAACCGACACAGGAGAAGGTTCACTTTCAAATTTTTCAATATATTCATGAACCATTTTTATCTTTTATGTACGGTTTGGTCATATCCCTTCACTAAACATTTATTGATCTTACTGGGGGAGATTTTTAGATATTTGACCAACAAAGGATAACGCCCATAATACATTTTTACTCTCTGATCCATAACTCCTGATTTTGAGACAAATTAAAATTCTGTATTCAGTAGGTTTCCTCGTGATTTTAGTGGAAATATAAAAGGAAAATTGTTTCACATACCCAGTCGGTTCACCTGTTTGGGCATAGCACATTGCAGAGACGACAGATAGACCAACACAATTAATTGTTCACCAGGTTGAAGTTTTTTATTTATATTATTTATTTTAATTCTCTATTTGTTTTTTTTTTTTTGTTTTTTTGCAAAATAGCATTTTGTTATTCAAACGATCATATGCAAGGATTATCAAAATTTCAGTTATTTCCTCTAATACTTAAGAAAATTATTTAATTCACTTCATGTCGTAAGGAAATTAAAACCAAAAATATTAATGACGACCTCTCCTTTATAGACTAACAACAAAAGAACAAACCTGTAGAACATTAGCACCTCTCTCAATGTGGCATGGGACAAGAAACATTTGCTACGAGTGCAGGGAAATTTTTCAGCTGTTACTAATATGTTTCGAGAAATATTAGATTAAGATGATGCCGTGCTTTTTCACGTTTAATTCGCCATTTTTTAAAATTATGAACACTGTAAACGATTTTTTAATTTTGATTATACAATGGTTTTGTCTGTTACAAACATTTCTAGAACATGTGTTCACCCTTGCTATAAGCCTATTAAATAGCAGCCAAACAGTGACTCTATCAAAGTGTTTTCTTAGAAAGTTCTATACGAATATTCAAAATTATCTGATTTGTTATCATAACAGGTTTTAAAAAAAAATCATTTAGTTACTCCCGACTTTTGCATCACTCTGTAAAAGCTATAATATATTGATAATTAAAATATTTTACTTTTCGTACATCGTGATAACATTTTTATTGATTTGTTTGCCCCAAGGTTAAGTAATTTTGACCCAATATAATCAGTTACTGGTCATTAAAATTATATATATTTCCTGTCCATTTGAAAATGCAAGAGAAAAAAACTATTATATTGTTTTGATAACCCTTTGGTGATCCACTGTTACAACAATCAGCTGGTAATTTTATTGCAGATTTTAGATAAACAATATCCTGTTTGCTTATTCACGTTAAAATGTGATTGTTCTTTTGACCTTTCGTGCATCTAATAACAAAGATTTAGAATATTAATAGAAAAAATTCGTCTTTTTTGACTGATCTTGTATAAGAGCTTAAGGAATCTGAAAAACCTCGGCTGTATCCCATACTCTTCTACCTAGAGGACGATCAAAGGTTTCGTCATTGCTGCTTCGCTCTGTGCCGTCAACCAATGCAACATACCTCTTTATACTTTTATTGAAAACTTATCTCCTTCCTTTCTTTGTAGGAAACTAAACCACCGTAGTGGGACAATTTGATTGGCTCTGCTACAGTATTTAGTTTTAACGCTAATGTAATACAACATTTCTCACTTTATCTCGTCGAGTTTTACCTTCTAACTTCTTAAATATCTCATTTCTGGCTTTGTATGGCACTGTGGAAAGATACAGTTATATTTGTTTCCTTAGGAATTACAGTTTTGCAAGTGAATGTCTTATTCATTGAGTGACATAGCTATTCCTTGATTTATTTCTGCGGTGGCCTTTCTATTAGCGTTAAATAAAAACGGATATAGTTGAACTGTTCAATTTGTTGAAGCATTCTCTCTTGATATTTTATTCATGGTTTCACAAAGACATTTGATTTCTCTACGCTATATCCAAGTTTGTTAATTAAGATAAGGACTTAAAATTTTATATAAAGGACTCTGTGTGGTAGAAAAGAAACCCATTGAAATTCAGAAAAATGTAATTATTGGCAGCCATTTAAAAAAGTTTTATCAATATCTTATAAGTATTTTTATTAAAAACAACACAAAGTTTAGTCCAAATTTTCAATTTTTAATTCTGTGTGTAATGGTACCGATTCCAATATCAATCAATGAGAATTATAAAACAAAGATACTGACGAGATTTGTAATTTTGAACCCTGAATTTATTATTTTAAACGTAAGACAAATATTACATTGCAAATTTGTGCAAAGATTTGCACCGTTTATTTTTTAAGCTTTAACCATATTGGTATTGGATGAACGTTATGTTATAAATTAATACTAATGCATATAAGTAAAAATTTATGTTATTATAAAACAAATTTTTCAAAAATATAATTAATGTACAGTATCTTTATGTTTGGAATAGTAAACATTTATTTTATTAAAAGACAAATTTTTCAAAAATATATTTAATATACAGTATCATTAGTTTGGAATAGTAAAAATTTATGCTATTAAAAAACAAATTTTTCAAACATATATTTAATCGAGTATCTTTATGTTTGGAATATTAAAAATTTATTTTATTATAAAACGAATTTTACAAGAATATAATAATTAATACCTACAGTATCTTTATGTTTGGAATAGTTAGGACACATTATCCAATCACCCCCCCCTCCTAACCCCACCACCACTACTCACACTAAATTAATCGTACAGATCCGTCACCAATTTTCCCTGTTTTCTTTCTTTGTGGTTTCAAAAGAATCATTTCAACCCTTTTTTGTCTTGACCTCGACATTTAACTTTATTAAAGTGTTCTGAACACTCAAACTAGACGTTCTCTACAGCTGTCACTGTTTCCAGTACGTTCTTCAGTCTATCTTCACTTTCAGCTTCTCTTTTTATAAACTCCATCAATTGTAAAAACGACGCGTAATAATTTCCTCGTTGTAGAACTATTATAACACGAGTGACAAAGTGTAAAATAACACACCATTGATTGAACTACAGATTTAAGACCCACTAATCGAGCTTGTCAGTAATAAATATTTCACGGAAGATGCTCGGTACTGATAAGGGAAGATCGTGGCGGTTTACGGTATCAAAATCTTTGTACCTCTTACAGAATCCATCCTCACCTGTCTCGTAACTTGATTACCTCAGTTTCTTTATGACGTCATTCTTCCATATGGTGTCCGAATTTTTGGAATGTATACTGTCTTCATCCACTACCCATGGCAATATTTTCATTACACTGACTATTAAATGGAACGAATTTTTACTAAAAGACCAACAGAGCACAAAGAATCACATTCACTGGTAACACCACGACTGTTGACATAAAAAAAAATAATAATAATAATAAAATTTAAAAATTTAAAAAAATAAAACTGACGTATCCTCCTCTGTTCCCCTCCCCACCAACTCGATCTCCCCACAAAACGTCGACACCATGGTCTTTCTTCCCTATTGCCGTATATTTTTATGTTCAAGTACGTTTCTATGGCTACTTTCTTTGCAATACTGTTTCACATGGCTGTTAGAGCTCTTTAAAATGAAACTAATGGCACACAAAAACTGACATCTGATCCTCTTTCCGCTGGCCCTTCATATTTATTTATAAGATCTTTTTTTCTTAATTTTATGTAAAGAACTCATTGCCAAATTTCGTTCGTGCATTTCAGAGATATCCTGTATATATAACACTATCAAAGTCCAAACATGCTATCATTTTACTTCGTTATAAAGAAAGTATTGATAATTTTCCTCATGATTATGTCAGTTTCCGACATTTTGGTTCCTAGACATTCAGACCATGTCTACGATATTTTAAGCCCTTAAGCTAATATCTACATTGTCCTACTTTTCCATACTTCTACAAAATGTATCATGTTTCTTACGCCTAAAAGTCTTCCATTACCAAGGCCTATTTACATAATTAAGTAAATCTAAGGCTGAAGTTCAATTGCTCCCATTATTTACTAATTGAAGTAATCAAGGAGTAGACTCGAGTATTGTCAACTATTGCTTGGTTTTGTATTACTGTTATACATTCATTAAGGTCTAGTACATGTCACATGCAATGGTTCTACTTAAATTATGTCCTCATACAGCCTTGAATATATTAACTTCGCAGGCTGTGTTCATCAAAATGCAAGAGAGAGGAGAGAGGGGAAGGAATTGATATTGAGAAAAGGCGAAGAAGAGGGAGAAGTCTCACGTTAGTCTATAAAATTAGTTTTTCTGTAGTAATATATTTTGTGGGCCCGTGAGTATGAAAGATATTTCAACAATTTAAATCAACGTTTGCTGAAATATAGAACGCAAACAAAACATATTGGTCGTCATATTGCCACAAATTCCAGATCCAACATTATTGATCAAAAGTAAAGATGACTTAGAATTCTAATATCCCAAATTGACTAAACGATTAAAAGTCAATTTGTGTTGCTAAAATATTGTGTTTTCACTTTACAATGTTTACAGATTTTTTTTTTTAATTTCGGAAAAAAAATTGATAACTCTTCGTATCAGACTTATATAAGACAAAGTCCATTAAAAATGAGAAGAAGCCAGGACATCTCAACATCCCAAAGGGTTTATCGATAATCATGCCGAGCTTGACTAATCTCTTCCTTTGGTGGTCTATAGTTGTGAACCAATAAGCCCAAAATTTATATATTATTTTTAAAGCTCGAAGTTAGAAACATTCGATAAAGATACCTCACACACATACTATTTTTCTATAAGTAAACAATATTGGCTTAATTGATTAACTCACAAGACTTGCTAGTTTTAGTACAGATTTGCACCTTCAAAGGTACACAAGTTCGTGAAGCCGATTTCTTGGTTTTAGACGTTTTCTGAGTATTACGCGACTTCCTCGTCTTCATTATCTTAACGGGAATAATATAATAACATAAATCTACAAACGCAAAAACTAAAAGACTCCCATACACATAAGGACAATACTCAGAAATTAAAGGAAAATATAATTATGTTTGTAATGATAAAGTCGCTACTTCCATGATTATTAACACAGAACAAATCACTAACTTTCACTCGATCTTTTTAATTTTTCTGGTAAATAATCACTGCAACAGTAATTCTTGAGTTACACTTCCTGTCCTATTTGTTTTAAAATGTGTATAATGTGTGAAACAGTATGTAAATAAAACATTGTATAAAATAAATATCAAGTGTAGACTACGCAGTAATAATTCTTGAATTACACCTCCTGTCTCGTGTAGACCGCCGTTTTTTGTTTGTTTTAGTATTTTATAAGTTACTCTCGAACTGTAATTTATTTTTACGAGCATTTTGGGAAATTGGCTAATGTCATACATCTTCATATTTAAACAAAAAAATTACTTAATATATTTCAGGCCAATTTTGCAAGAGCGCCGGTTTCCATTGTTTATTTTCATTTTTTGAGAAATAACTTCTGAGACTCGTAATCTATATCTTTATATTATAGAAAACTTTATAATAGTTTGGAAAGAAATTGTGATGAATTCTTTGTGTTCGCTTCGGCTTTGGTAAGTGTGAGACAGTAGGTAGAACATTTCCGCAGCTGTTATTTTTTAACAGACGTCCAAACATTTCAAAATGAAGAAAATTGTATTAAATATTTAAATACTGAATAAAAGTCGTATTCTTCTTAGACAGGACACTTCTATAGTTAGGAGAAAGTTTAACGTCGCAGTGAGTGTTTTATGACTTCAACTGTTTTTAGTTGTTCATTGCTAATAAATGACGTAACTCCTGTCTGTAATGCTAAACCTAACAACTCAGCGTTATTCAGGAACAAGTGTTTGAACACATCTGTCAAGAAATGATTTAATGATCGGTCGAAAATCATGTAAAGTATACACCTATAATTCCTGTGACATTTTAAACAGCAAAATATCTTCTTGGGTATAGATTATTTACCTATTCTCAAATCCATAAAACATTGCCACTGTTTTCTAATTCATTATGAATTTATCGTTATTATAACCGATACCTATTTAAATAATTTTTTCTCTGGTCTAAAGTAATGTGTATTTTTTTAAAGTTAATTTATTTTTTTAATCTGATATATATTACGGTGGTGATGTTAATTTGTATGGGGGTTTGTTCAATTATAATGGCGAGTTTTAAGTAAAGGTTGTTTGCAATTTTTGTATCTGTTAAATATTGAATACATAAAAAATTTAATTCAATTCATATATTCGGAATTTAATTGCCCTTTAAAATAAATTAGTAGACTATAAATACCAGTAAGTATAGTGACAACATCAAAATTATATTCCAAACTTCTTTGATAATTTAGTGAGAAAGGAGTGTTTCTGTTAAGTTCTGCAGACCCTTAAATTACCTCTTCATGTAACTGCATCTTGAAAACCAAGAGTTACTTGCTGAAAGTCTGGAAGAGTGCTATTCATAAAGTTGTAGTGGGGGAGGACATCCTTAGAACACGGATTTTAGTTGACTTTTCCCCTAATTCTGATG
Organism: Aphrophora alni; assembly: GCA_963513935.1. Taxonomy (NCBI): domain Eukaryota; kingdom Metazoa; phylum Arthropoda; class Insecta; order Hemiptera; family Aphrophoridae; genus Aphrophora; species Aphrophora alni. The sequence goes on along the minus strand of OY740766.1, from coordinate 117,531,902 downwards.
AAAGGATCCTTGCATTCGTCAAGGACGCGATGTGAATGAGTGTATTATCATCAAAGATTTCAAGAAGGGCAAACTGTTAACTGCGTCTGCAATTAACAGAGACAATCAAGGCGATGGGATTCTTTGTCAGCTTAAAGCTCGGAAAATGTTGAAGTTTAATTTAAAAATGTACATTGAGCAGTGAGGACAATAGCGGACAATGATCTACTATCTTGGCATTGCAGACCCAGAACTAATAATGGGGGCTATTCCTACAAAGCGAAATTGGAGGAAAACTTTTGGCGAGTGTGGCGTTTTTGCAACAGAGATTTAGCGTTCACGAAAGGACTTTTGTAATCTTTAGGGGTTCTAATTTCAACGCCCTAAACAGTTTCGTAAGTATCTTAGAACATAATTTATTTGGGTCATATGTATATTCTACGATATAGATCCATTTTGGGTCGCAATTAAAGAATCATTCAAGACGTCTAACCATCCTAAATTAAAAACAAAAATAAGTTAAATAGATATATTTTAGTAAATGTAAACCTAAAAAAACCACTCGAATGAAAATCTAGAACCATTGCAAATAAATTCTAAAAATTGCTCACAAGAAACTAACTGTGATTATATTAGCAATAACATTTGAGAATTTATCTGAAAAGTTTACTTTAATTGATAGCTTGTGAGTTGATCCTTTTTTTAGTTGGTGGGGGGGGGGGGAGAGCGAGCATATATAATTTGAAAATAATCTGACGAAACGTACAAACGAGTGTTTTCTAAAACACGCGCGTATGTTCTGGGTTTCAAAACATAACGACATTGACTAATTTACATGAAAAGATAAGCTTGATATTAAGAAATGTAATATAGGTTAAAGCTGTACTAACTATTAATAAAAAACTTACTAGCAAAAAAATAATAATACGTGCATACTTTACTGTGAACAATGAAATCGTAATTTTAATACCTCTACTTGTGTAAACGGTACTTAAGAGTGGCCTTGGTTTATATTAAAATATAGCTTAACAACTAATCACATCAATTAATTGTAATGATTATCGATGTGGTTAACCTATTAATGAAGTTGTTGGCCTACCCCTGCAATACTGCGTAACGCCACTCTTCTAACACTACTAGTTGAATGTTTGCATAACTACCAGGATCATCAATTATAGTAACAGTAATAAATAGAGAAAACCACACTAAACTATTTACGTAAGAAAGTTTAGATGTATAATTCAATAATTTCTTATACAGATATGTTCAGTAGAATAACCCAACTTTATGGGTATATCATGGTACTTACCCAGTCCTGTTACGCAATCCAACAAAGGTTTACTAAATTCTATCATAGTAATATTGTGCATATTTTCGTGACCTTCAGTTTACTGAGTTTGGACTTGGCAATCCTTAGGGAACCTAGCTGGATCAACACTTTTTTCATGTAGTCTTGGGTTAGATCTCTTTCTTTCTCCATTCCTATCAAGTCTCTCTTAACAAAGCTCAAAAACAAAACTATTCTCGTGAGAATTACTCGGTCCCAGAGGGCCTTAAAATGCTTTAAAGTCCAATCGGTATGCTCATGGTGATTGCATAGCTCTGGCAACTCTCTGAATTATACAAATTAAATTTTGAAACTCACGCTTTTAAATAATTTTTTGTTGTAACTTCTTTATTTATAATTTTATAAACTGAATTTAGTACCATTACATTCTGAAATTCATCCAAATGTGTTCGTAGGGGTTCAAAACGTCGAAATGTTGAGGAGCTTCAATAAACAATAAAAGAAATTGAACTGACTATCTCACACATCCTTATAAAGAAAATAAAAATAATATTAATTGCAACCTTCCTGAAAATGTCATTATTCTAATTATATGTAAGAATAAAATATATATATTTTTTTAATTTTCACCAATGTATTACTTATGGGTGACATAGAAGGATCTCTTATTATAAACACATATTTTAAAGATATTTAAATACAGCATCTTCCTTCGCTTCTCCCTTAAAATCATGCTAAACAGATATCGTATTTGAATGAAATTGAGTTTTTATTAAAAGATTAGTTTTGTTTTTCGCCAAAATTTGAACATTATCGGTATAGGCCATTTTTTTAGAAACTGCATCTTTTTAAAAAAACTCCGTGGTCTATTTTTTAGCGAAAACTAACGAATCAACATTTTTAGTGAGGTGGCAATCGATACCTTTTGTTGGGGTCCGAAGAGACTAAATTTAATCAAAATAGAGCTTTTTTTCTTATGGCTGCCACCCGCAAATTTTGAATTATTGACCTAACGAAAAGTCAAAATTCATTTAATATGGTAAAAATATAACGACCTTCCAAGTTTTATCGAAGTTGATCTACTTACATAGATGTACATCATTCAAAAAGACACCTTTTTGGGGGGGCTTTAATTTTAAATTATAAATTTATTTAATTGAGTGACTAATCATTCTGTATTTAAAAAGACTTCTTCTGACGGTCTCGTGACCACAAGAAAAGTGTTTTTGATTTAAATCAGTTTCTTTCTTTTATAATAATTTATTGTATTTTGTAAAGGTGAGAAGTTTTAATAAAACATTCTTAACATTATTATTACTATAAATGGTTAAATTTCATAATCAAGGATAAAATAAAGCAAAAAGCTTAAAGTTTCAAATTAATATAAATAGAAAAAATAGACTTTTTTAGTAAAATTACACGTTCTGTTGTAGTACACATCTATAATGCTAGGCTTAGTTATTGATATGAACTTTAGTTTATGTATTCACTTTATAGGCTTAAGTTTATTAAACAAATCTTATCTCATCATAAACTACTTACTTTACAATATTTCTTGGTGATAACGTATTTATAAATACAACGTTCTATAAACCAATTCGACATCTTATCAGTTATGCATCGGCACAGATTAGAGCCAGTAGAGTGGGCGTTGTATTAGACATTCAGTGGATCATAGTATCATGGAACGTTGTAGACAAAGTGCTATGGCGTCTAGGACAGGTTAGTTAAGGTTTTTAATTCATATTAAAATTAACGCATAACATAAAATTATCCTATTTCATTAAAAAATTATATATTTCATCATAAAAACTAGTAGTTTTATGTTGAAAAGAATAGAAATGTTTTATATTTTCTCTGGATATACTGAATTTCTAATGTGATGTTCATACTACAGTTGATCATAAAAGTAGTAGTAACTTATAATATTTTTATTAGTCTATCAAAACTGAGACTTCACAGTGAGCGATAAGTGTGGTGAAAGCAGTACACAGTAGGCCTACACACAAATAGTTGACCTAAGTTCAAAATTTGTAGAAGCTACAGTATCATGAAATTTTAGTCACTAGAACAGTTTTAGTGGGGGTTTTTCAAATTATTATTTAGGTATACGTATCTTCACTACCTTAGCTAGTACAACTCATTTTAATTGTTGTCCGATTTTACACAAAATTTAGTAGGCCTACACATTACAAACGTTTTTAAATTTACTTGGATGACTCCATTACCCAAAGAGAAGGATAGAAAGTTTGTTTTTATCCGATTATCGAGTATATCCTATTACAATTTTTAAACGATTTTCACGAAATTTATTTCAATTTAGTACTGTGTAATAAATATAGTTAACAAAAATCGTTAAAAATTATAATAGACTAAGAAATTATGGAAAAAAATACATTTTTATAATTTCTTTACAAATATGTAATAAGCTTACATGTAGATCGTTTTCGTAAATTTTCTGAAAAACAGAAAAAAAGAAAAAAAAAAGAAAAAAAAACTGTTCCGTGTCAGGATTTTAAAATATTCTACCATTTTGGATCGCATAATTTTGGTTTTTGAAATTTAATGTATTTTAATTACTAGCATAGCAGGCAAAATTAGTAACAGTATGTTGAAATCAATTAACATATGTTTAACACTTTTGATGATCTACATTCTTAAGTGTTGTAGGCGATGTATCTTAGATATCTTTTAGATTATATTTATTATTTAGAAATATTAAAGGCTAAACAAAGTTATTAGCATGCAAGGATGTATCATGAAGGAAAAGGGTTTCAAGGGCGTACCCAGGATCAAAACTAGGGGGGCAAGGGGGGCAAGCCATGGTCATTCAATATACAATTGATTATTAAAATAGTTATTTCAAGAATTGTATTAAATTCCAGCAACAAAATGTATAATAAAGATTTATTTTTTTGCTTCCAGGGGGGCAGCTGCCCCCCCCTGCCCCTCGCTGGGTACGCCCATGAAAGGTTTCAAATATAGTTTTTTATGAAATAAAATATTTTCAATGTAAACAAAGAGTGTACCTACATTACACTAACTTTCTCACACACCACAAGCGGGCGCCAGAGTTTATTTTATGTTTTTCAATTTAACTTTGAACATTTTTTTGGATTTATTAAATGCAACAAGACACGTTCATTTTTACGATTAAATTTTATTATATGGAAATATCTTGTGCTGATTTACAGAAAATTTAAATTTTGGTTATGTTCTTAAGGTAGATATCTCTAAGTTTGAACTTATCTACAAAATTTTAATTCGCTTAGAGATATGGACAAATCAAAATCTGTATATCCGTTTGAGCTACAGACAGACAGACAGACAGACGATATTATTCAAAGCATTTTCTTCTTATTTGTGAAGTAAGACATGATTTTTCGCTTATTCTTTATAAAAAACAAAATTAACATTTTTTCAGCAGTTTTGCATCACCTATGGAATTTATATGATGGATGTACAAATAATTTAGATAGTAATTTTCAAATTGCACCTCTTACAAATTTAAAATAACTGCAAAGGCACGCACGATTACACTTTAGGGGGGGTGTAGGCTGAGTACGATTTTATTGCTACTTTTGGTGTAACTTAGTCACAAATGTAATTTCAAACTAATTTTTTAAAAATTACGAACAGATTTCAACCACTTTTTTCAACTGGGAAACTTGAATTTAAGTCAGAATTAAAATCAGTAATTCTTTAATTATAACTCTTGTTAGGTTTAAATTATATCATGAATAGTTTTAACGCTGATTGCGACGAAGTATTAGACAGAGATTGAGTCTAATTTAGTTTGGTTAGGTTAGGTTTAGCTAGATTTGGTTAGGTTAGGTTTTGGTTAGCCCTTTGCATTGGAATATCATCAATATAAACTACACATTGTCATAATGTGTGTCAATAATTAATCTCTCTTACATCCACCAGGTGCTGTATTTGAGACTTATATAGACTTAATAATTTAAAAAATAAATATGTCAGTACACCTGATTTAAAAATAACATTACTAATGAAGTTATAAATAATTAGTACACTACACTACTATTAATTTGTATACGTTAAATATTATTAGCAATTATATATACACACGTATAATACAATATATATTATTAAGCATTCAAAGCAAAAATGTAATGTCTTTCTAGTACTAATGTTAATACAGACAAATGGTAGCATAAAATGTAAATAACAAATGATTTGGTGTCGAGTCGATGCCTATGCTGCTTGTCACCTCTTTGTTTAATTTCAGACTATGTGTCACGTCAATTTCCTAAAACTCTTATAACTGGGAAGGTATCAATATCAAATATTATCGTTATCACTTCTGGGAGTTGAAAAATAACATCAGTGCATCGGTGGTCGACCAAGTAATCTGTTTGATTTGTGCACGTTTTATAGTTAATTTCACCTTTGTTTCTTTATCATTGGTGTTAGTTAATAATAGTGGTTAATAACTTTTCACAATGAACCAACGCAAACAAAGTTTTCCGTCTTCCATCGGTAGAAATAAAATAATCCATAGTGGTGCGCGCAAAATAGCGTACAGTTTGTATAAATTATAACCAGACCGGAAAGCTCTTTGCTCAGGTTGGGAAGTTGATGATAAAACTGTTAATAGAACCGGTAGAGGATCGGAATTGTCAATGAGTTATAGAGATTAGAAAAAGTCAACCAGTCCCACTCATAAAGAAATTTTGGACTGTTTTTAGCTCAATATAAGAAAATGGCTTTGTAGGTATCGCAGTTGTAATTTTCACAAAGAACCCAAACAAAGCTTTGGTTCACATCTTCATAAAAATGCCGGTTTGGGAGTTATCTGTAAAAAACTGAATATCGTGCATGGAGCTATTGTCTGACGATCACAAGAATGAACGCAATGTACTGTATGAGGGGTGAAGAGGGAACTGCGTATGTGCTGATCGCAATTAGACTACTAGACTAGTAAAGTCCCTTTAACAACTACGGTACTAATCGGTTAGAAAATATCAGGTTCCACAGTTGTGAGTGGTTAAGCGTAACCCTACGCTATGTATGATTTCGGTGTAGATAGTTATTTTAAAGTTGTTTTAAGTGTTTCAGTGTTTATTTAACGTAGGGCGATATATTATTGAATACAGTAGGTTAAATTATTTAATTTATAACATGTCTAGGATTAATAAAAAAGGGAAAGTCATTCATAGTGAAGCACGACATATAATTAGTAAAGTAATTAAAGTTTGCGACGAAGAAGCTAAAAATACTGTCAATTTCGCTAGATAAAGCTACTGAAAGGGCTGCTAATTATACGAAAGTTTAATGGTACTTAATAATATTAAATAATCTCATTCATAAATTGGCCGTGGTTGTGTAAACCTTGTTTAAGAAAAGCATTCAAATTAGCAGTTGTAACTCATTTCGGAGTATTTATCGTGTCAAACCATTGAGTCAATGTTATTAATTAGAGTAGTAGTGAGATGTTCAGTATCAACTAAAATATTTGCTTATTCCTCTGCATTCCTTAAACTCACTTTCAATCAAAAAAACTTACTCTCTGAACAAATTTATGGCACAAAAAGGAAGCTTAAGTTCTAAATATATAAATATCTTAAAATGTTCACAAAATTGATAAGGAGGGAGAAATACTTGAGCAACTCCTCCCCCGCCCCTCACGTATAATAAAAATAAAGTCAGTTTCAGAGAGATAGAGAGAAGCAATGAACATTATTGTGTGAGGAAATTAGTTTATTGTATAAATTTATAATGTATACTAGACTTTACTAATCGTTAAAAAGTTCTTGAAAACAAAAAATAAATCAGTAAATTTCGAAATGGAGACAATTTTACATTGTTTTTCTTATGATTTATGGTGATTACTATGTTAAATATTAGGTGATTACAATTTGTGATACACACAATTTCGTTTTTAATGTTCATTTATTTATTATATCATTTTTTCTATACTCGTTAAAACCCTAGCTCAAGTGAAACACGGGCATTGTCGTTAATAAAGATATACAGAAAGTAACTTTTAACATGCCGTAGTTCTGAATTGGTAGCATGTGAATGTATTGAGAATATTTTCAAGTGACAGCTCATATTTGAATACTACTGATAAAAGTCTCAACCGATCGACAACTCTGTTCCCTGCCGGAAGAACTGGTACAGCATCCTCAAAGTAGGAATGTGTCTGGGGTGGAGAGGAAAAGAGGGGCCCCACACTTTGTTTGTTGCGTTTACTTTCAGCGTAAAACCCCATTTAAAAAATATAGACCTCAAATGCTTCTGTGTAAACCTACTTTCGTTACTTTTATCGATGTAAATAAGAATAAAACGTTTACAAAAGTCTGTCACGAAGTTGTAACTTTAGGAATTAACTGTAGCTAAGCAGTAATTTGTGTACCTAGTTTTCTTGGAATGGGTTGTACCGCCAAGTCAGGCTAGGGAAGCAAGTACTGATGGGTCCATTTGTCTGTGCGCGCGGCTTGCTATGGCGCGGGGGGAGGGGAGTGGTTATCGCTCATTTCCAGAAACATGTGGTCCCGCGCGGCGCGCCGGACGTAGATTATTCACCTGTCTTCAATGTAGCTTCGAGAGCATCAAGTCAGAGGAAAAATTCAACCTCATTGGTGCAAAAGAATGGGAGAACAAATGCGAGTATGTAAAAACTATTGAAAATAATTACGCTTCAGCTGAGCCACGGATTGACGACCTCGTGGAATCAATGATTATATCAGTAGCAAACAGCGACAGCAGTGAGGACGATGACGACGATGATTTGAGCAGCATTGAAGAGCTGGATTAAAATGTATGCAGACAATCAATAAATTTAATATTGTAAATCAACTTTTAGTATCACATTTTTTAGATGTTACCTTTGCTAGTACTGATATTTTAAAGGACGTAAAACAATAAAATTTGTTTGTAAACATCATGTTTCTATGTGCACTACAAATCTTGTAAACTGTAATTATGTCTCGCGAGAGGTAGACAAACATAGTGGGGTGAGCGAGCCCTACTTTTACAGGACGGCTAGTAGCGTCAGAGCCGCGCGCACAGACAAATGGTCCCATCAGTACAAGGGAGGACACGCCGCTTACACCAGACACAATCCTAGTCTGAGGCTACTGTAATACATAATTTATTTTATTCAATTTAAGTATACGAAAACAATCACCTAGAGTTTTTTAATGTAAAACCGTAATAACATAGGAGTATTATTTTTGTATTATTTACTTTCGTAGCAACGCTAAGAGCTACTGGTTTTCTTTTATCGTCCGTAGGTAAACCAAGGACCCTCATAAAACCGTGCTAGTGTCTGTTTGTCGACAACCCAATTTTGACTCAAAAACCATGTACTATTTTGACGAAACTTGCTAAAGTTGTTTATTGGCCGTACCCAAACCAGAAAAACACAGCTACCATTATTATATCATTTTTAGAAAATTAACGAGCCAAAATTTGTTTTCAATACTTTTTGTGATTAAATATTGCATATATGTGGTATAAATTAAAGGGGAGCTTGCTCTGATTATAAACATGTATATAGGTTCTTTAAGTTTTCTTTAAACACAGAAAACCTTGCATTCCTTCTGCTCCCCCCACGCCCCTTCTAGTTAGGACACTATAAGTTGGAACAATCTGAAAAACATTGTGTACATACCTAAAATACAAGTGAAACAAGGGTTTTTAGGATTTTTCATACATAGCCATTGAAAAGATGTTAATTTTTGAAACATAACTCTTGAAATAAATAAATAACTCAGTAGGAGCGAAGTGAACCCAGCATGAATACTGTGATTAATGTTTTTAGAACAGCTAGTTGTCTGTGAGTACCGGGGATTATACATCACACTGGTGTAATTGTCCTCTACTATAGTCCATTCAGTCAGTGTTGAGTGTAATGCGCCGCCTACAAAGGCCTTGACGTCAGGGTCAGGCCGATTCACAATCGGCCCTTATACCAGCGACGAGGTTGTTGTGTTTTAATGACCGGTGGAATGTTAGTGAAAAGCCCCCGAAGAAACGTCAATCTCTTCCACCTTTTATCGGGGGGGGGGGTCACTCTTTTTTAGAATAAAGAGGCTCCCACAGGGCTAGGTCACATAAACCTGTGGTACGGAGAAACCAATCAATCTTTATTCTTTTACTCGCTTAATGGCTCGATGGCAATTCCTCCCGTAGGAATGGCAATTCCCGAACTTCTCTTCATCTGTCGATCCAGTGAGATTTCGATGTATTGATAGGCCGCCATAAAAGCTGCGCATCAAAACACCGGGCGACAAAATCCTTTCATGGAAAAAGAGGATAAAGCCTGTACCAGTCTTTAACAGTCAACTTCTTATTGGGAAATTCCAGTAACCTATACTACCACCTTCTCTATAAATTGTGTTGTTTATTTTGTGTGTATTAATTTCTATTATATTCCTTTTCTATGTGTTTTCCTTTAATTTTTGATCTCCTAATATTCGTTGGAACCCATTGAATGTGTCATTTATCCTTAATCTTTCTATAAGTTTATGGGCGTGTACATGTTGCAGGCCCCAGCCGAATGTCTTCTCGCGGGTACGTCAAAGTGTAGAACATTTGGAACATCAGACTCAGTCCAACGTACTCCTTACGTTCAAGTACGCATATCTGATATACTTGGCATGATTAGGCTTATTTTCATTTGCATGTTTTAATTGATCGAAGCATGTCGGCGAAATAATAATAATGATGTGTTGTAAAATATTTGCTTATAATAATTTATAGTAGCAAAATGTTCAGAGTGTTTTTCCTCCCTTACTAAAATTGTATTTCATTTTATAATAAATTTTCTTTACGACAGTGTTTAGACAATCTGCTTTATGGTGACACATACTAACCTATTTATCTATTTTATATTTTACTAATACATTCTTAAACAATCACTTCCGTTTCCAATGTACTCCCTCTGATATCCATTCTACCAGTATTTTTCCTTCAGTTGACTCAATCAACAAGTCTCGCTACATAAGTCAATGTACTTTAAGTCAGCAGATTGTTGGAGTTAACCTAACAACATTAGATCACAGATTCCTGACAAGTCTTCTATATAGTGGTGGTGATGGTAATGAACTTTAAACTCCGTTGTTAAAAAATCATATTTTAAAATGACTGACGATTTTTATAAAATATTATTAAAAATTATGGCTTAAAATATTGCTTGGGTCTTTTTTAGAAGAGGGCCGCCACTATTAAAATTTCCCCTACACAGCGCTGTACAGCGCTCTGCGGAGTTAGGTTAGGTTATGTTATGATAAATATGGGTACACATATTATTTACCTAATACAGCAAATTTGTGGTTATTTATCATAACCTACTACTGCGACACTGTCGAACATGACATCTCCAACGATCCTTGGTCTCAGTCAACTGAAGAGACATGTCATGTCCTTCCGAACACTTCCGCACACTATGCAATATGTGTTTATTTTGTAAAAACTTTACTGCACTTTCTTTACTATTGATTACCCGAGCTAACAATAATAGCGACATGATTAAGTAAATACTCGAGCTCGACTGACCAGTGCAGCGGGGGCAGCGGCAGTCCGCCTGTTACGTCGCGCGATAAGATAACGGTTGATAAGATAAGCTTGACCATCGTACCTGAGGGTCCGTTGGCGTATTGTGGATATTTCCGTCTATATGCATCCCAGTAAGGTTCGCTGTGTAGGGGAAATTTTAATAGCGGCGGCCCTCTTCTAAAAAAGACCCTATGGCTTAAGTTTGTAAAGAGTTAGATAGTTTTGAGAGAATATTTTAAATTCAGAGTAATCAAATGCACAATTGTATTAAAAGAAAAGAATAGATTCTTTATTAGGACATTTGGTAATAAAATGGCGATATCAGAAGGTAATAGAATTTAATTAATGATTTAACAGGGGATTCTGCGAGGGACACAGAGATTATGAATGTAATTTACTCTTCAAAAGCGAGGTAGTCACAACCTCAAGATATCATGAATTGTTTTATTAATAAATTTTTTTTTCCTTTTTTTTCAAATTATGGTTATAAATAACCTAAAATTCAGTGAGAATGTTATCCATGATATGTTGTGAAGCATACACACGAACTTTAATTGAAATCTGACTGGAATTTCACCTCCTAGAGAGTTTTGGTTAAATTTATTATATATAAAGTTATATTAATTTATTGATTTTAACGCTTATACATTAAATAAATTAAAACAACAATTTTTTAGTAGACTATAATACACAATATTTTAATTGAAACTTGCCGACTATGGTTTGCCTTGACAATGCTTTAACTAGCGAAACCATGGTCGGCAAGTTTCAATTAAACTATTGTGGTTTATACTAAAAAATTGTTGTTATACTTTATTTAAAATGGAATACCACCAATACGGTCTTTAGCATAAATAGTTTATACATCATTTTAAAAAGCTAGTATTATTGATTAAATAAATATTTCAAGTGAAAAATATACGACTTAGACCGGGAATCGAACCCAGGACCTTTGGCTTTACGCGCCAATGCTTTACCAACTGAGCTATCCTTGATCGCTTCCCAGCATAGGGCATACACTTCTCACTCTATTTTGTTTTTGCTGCAATTTTTTAGTTATGACAGATAAATTACCTCGTTACAAACGAAACTGAAACTAATCTGTAAATTCGGGTTCAATTCCCAGTCTAGGTCGTACATTTTCACTTGAAATAATGATTTTATTAATAATATACTAGTTTGGTAAAATAATGTATAAGCGTTAAAATCAATAAATTAATATAATTAAATACATACGTAAAGGCTGCAAGCCGAGTATACAGATTAGTTTCAATGTCGTTTGTAACGAGGTAATTTACCTGTCATAACTCAAAAATTGCAGCAAAAACAAATTTAAGTAAGAAGTGTATGTCTTATGCTGGGAAGCGATCAAGGATAACTCAGTTGGTAGAGCGTTGGCGCGTAAAGCCAAATATCCTGGGTTCGATTCCCTGTCTAGGTCGTATATTGAAACAATTATTTAATTAATAAAGTTATAATTGGGTTTCATAGTGATATCTTCCAGAGTGTTTATCGTTGGTGATAACCTAGTGCTGAATGACAATCTGTGCATATATTAGCTATGGTAATGACAAACCGCGAGAACTTCGTGTTAAAACTTATTTGTAAAATAAATCTTTTTTAATGACGGTTATTTTAAAATGGATTTAACGAATATTACCATTAATCAAGTTTGCCATATAATATATACTGAGCTTAATTCAAATTGGTTTAATAGCTGTCGAGAAAAATAGACAATATATCGCCGGAGCGTCTGATCAGTTGAAAGTATGGAAATTAAAATTGTTTTTAATCTAGAGAGTGTGGTTTGCCAAGTAGAAGTCAATTTTATTTTTACTGTTTCACATATACGTAGTATAGAAAAAGTAATGTGAGTGTCAAAAATCGATGATAAGTTTTCGTGATAACTTTAGTCATCGTTTCAATAATTCAAAATTTGGTGGTAGCTGCCATTAAATTCAAAATTCCTAATAGAAAATTTGGTACCTAAATTCAAAAATTCTATTTCTCAAAACCGGTTCGAACTATTTTAATTTCTCTTTTCAAAACCAAAAATACAGATTTAACAGTGAACAGTTAAAATATGTACTTCGTCGTAAAAGTTTGAATATCGCAAAATAGGTGCATGCAGTTTCTATAAAATTTTGGTGAAATGTAAAGGTCTATGACCCAAACCGCCAGTAAAACAGTTTGTAAAGATTTGTTAAATATTAAAATAAACCTTGATTTCTAATAAATGTGTTTCACAATATTTGCCCTAAATCGCTTCGCTGATTTTGATTTTTGGGACGTTTACAACATCGTTTTAGATCATTTCCCTTTTTAAACAATAACTCCCCAATTTGCATTTTTGGAAAAATGTTAGATGCATTTCATTTGTGTCTTGACAAACTACATTTGAGCAAAATTGTTAAAACCCGATTTAAATAAAAAACCGTAATTTTAAGTTTTACTCATCATTAGCAGCTTCGCCCTAAAATTTTAGATTTATTGCTATAATTTGGTTTTGTGTATGTACGACTAAGTTTATGCACTATTTGTGCGCCGTTTATTGGAACTAATTTCAAAGTAAGATATTTGTTTTTTTTGTTTTTTTAATTGTTATAGGCTATTTATAACAAAATTGTGTTCTGATATAATTGTATGTGTAAAAATTAATAATTGATGTGAACAATTTGAAGAAAACACTAATTTCGAAAAATCCAATTTTATATTTCCAATATTTTTTATTTTTCATAAATCAGCACTCCGAGAGTCCCATGAGGAGTTACAATAATAGATGTATTGAAAAAATTGTGGAATGATTATATTCATCAATCAAATCTATACAGAAGGGTCACAATGATTTGTAGAGCTAAATATCCAGTAGTCAGCAATAACTGGACAAAGCTCTTTCTTGTTGATCCTTTGTGTTCAGATGAAGGCTGTCCGTTTGGTCTTCGACTAAATAAACAAACGTGATTTAGTCTACCATCAGCTGAGTGTGATTTCTACCTCTTTATCAGCTGACTTCAGTTTGCTGAGATTTTCTTCAAAGTTCAGTCGATTATTCATTCGATCAGTGATCAGTTAAAAAGTTTGAGGTTGCGTAGTGCATTATTTAATAATGTTTTCAACTTATGCCAATTTTATTTTGGGCATAATGTTTGGCATGCAGATAATGCTGTGTAACATTTTAATGTTATATTTTCTTTGGTATGTACAACATATTTACAAGTTCTATTCAACCTGGGAAAGTGCGTCGAAAATAAAAAGGATAAAATTGTGAGAGAAAAGATAGTTTTTTTAAAAGAATTTCGGTTAGTGACAATTTTATTTCGGGACAGATCATAGAATTCTCATTTCGAAAAAATAATAAGCAGAATCTGCTCTCTTTTTGTATCCAGAGGGAAGCAAAAATGTAGGTTATGTGCGGCTCTGTACAGATTCTTCCTTACATTCCCTACCAATTCACAGGCCGCCGTTTTGATTTCACTCGTATCATTCGAGGTGATGCAGCCCGCACGGATTAGTGATATATATAGATATAAATTCAATTACTTTTTTGGTACATCTACTTATTCAACAGTTTGCCTTAAAAGGATTATTGCACTTTCAAGGTTCTTAAGCCCATCAGATCATCCCTCCGGAGTAAACTTTTTTATACTATAAAATTCTTTTCTCCATTATCAAGCAAAATTTGTAAATTTAATTTTAAAAATTCGATGTTATATTTTTAATGTTTTAATTTAATCTTTAAAAAACTTCTTTTCCCCAACCGAATTTTATCTTTTTCATTTTCCACGAACTAGTTGACGCGTTTCGCCATATCTCCATTTTCTAGAACTACTGTACTTATAAACCTACTATTTAATACTTACATAGGCTACGTTAAATTGTAATAATAAGTTGATAAAGCTAGGAATGGCTGAAAAATCGTAGGCAACATATTTTAAAGGTTGCAAAATAAACTGTGTAAAACTTTGTCATACACGCATTTCAAAATTACAGACGAAATAATAGTTGGATTTCAGTCAATATTTAAAATTATTTTTTACTTTAATATCGGTTGGAAATCAGGGAAATTTGATAGCTAAATTAATTTCAATTTGGCTGGTGTTTGAAACAGTTTTTAAATGTTTATTATTACGCTGTAATAGCTTTTCTTGTGTAGCTTTGTAATCATTAAAAATATTTACGCATATATAGGCTCGGATTTGGTTTGAGTAAGGATAAGTGAGAAATTGTATACAATATTTTTTCACCGTTTATTTTTTAAATGATCCACAAGGAAGTATTTGAGAAAAATGTTGTTTTTAGTTAAAAATACGTTATCAAAAAATGCTCAACTAATGCAATTTTGATGATTCTCAATATTCTGTACCTTAAGTATTTATGCTATTTTAAAATTTGTGTTTGGTATTATATATATATATATATATATATATATATATATATATATATATATATAGTTAACATTGGTTTATTATAAATTAACATTGGTGTAAATAGTAGTTATTTATTTTCCATAGAATTTTCCTTAAATAACCTAATTATAATACAATCCAAATTTAATTTATTAATTTTAGCTTTGTGTGTATTTATGTTAAAATTTTACATTTGCATATGCAGTTTTTGCATGAATTAACTTTTTTTTTTATTGAGAATTTTATTATAAATGATAGATGTTCACCATAAAATTAAGATAATTAACACAGCCTACCTTAAATTTAACAACTATGTAATTTCAGAACAATAACAATTTTAAAAAAAAGTCTAAAAGTACGGAATTTTCAGTTGTTATTTAAAAGAACAAAACAAAATGGCTACTTTGATATTTAATCATTTTCCTGGTGTTTTTTAAAACACTAAATACGTTTTTTTCTAAAAGTTTTGGTATAATTAAAATTAAAATTTCAATCTAAGTTGTCTCTTAACATTTTATTTTATTAATAATCGATTTTGATGAAACTCGCTTAGCTCTTCATATTATGTAGCACATCTTGAGTTGCCCACAATTTTTTGTTAATAATTAGATTTTTTTTATCTCCACATACTATGCCTCATTTGAATTTTTTTACTTGCCGCCTGCCCACTCATCTCCTAAGTGGCTCGTAGAAGTAATCACCTCATTCAAAGAGGGGCTAAAACACCATGCAAATCCCCAAAGTACTATTTCCTCTCTCTATATATTCATGCTGTAAATAAAAGATTATCAGATGGTGATATGGGCTTCAGAAATTATAACATTTAACATTTAATCTTTTCCCATATCTGGGTTGCATATGTCGGACATCTATCTCTATACTTCCAAAAAGGGAAATTTATAAAAACTGATGATATTATGAGAGTTTTAATCTAGCTTAAAAATTCCATTCTTTCTATTGGTACTTAGAATCTTAATACTGCAGTGCCTTGTAATTGAGTAATATCTTTACAGTAGTCTCAATACATTTTAAAAATTATAATAGCTTGAAAACTCAAAATTTTCTTTTAAAATTATACTACTAAACTGTGTAAAAAAAAAGTATACAAACTTTCTGATTCACCCTTCGCCGAAACCAAATAAAACTATTTGTCACCAAAAATGTCAATTTGGTAGATGTTAATGAAAAAGTAAAAATGATACATGGATTCCCTTTTTGAAAACTATTTAAATAAGGCCTAAATTGGCTTCTCTCGCATCCTCCTCATTGCAATCCTGTCAAGCTTTTAATTATTAGAGTAAAGATTTATTTTTGTATTATCCCAATTATTGCTGAACTGTAATATTTATTTACTTGTGATTTTTAATACAGATTTGGATTTTTAATCTTCACATTTCCCTAAAATTGAACAAAATGGTATCAGAGTATTTGGAAATTATGTTTTATAACGGCCCTATGACCAATTTTTTGTTCTCTTACCACAAACCAAGATTTTTGTTTTGTTTTAAGGTGAAAAACCATTGCAGTCATCATTACCTTTACAAAATTGCGTATATGACGCTCCACATTAGAAACCTACAATTGAAACTAAAAATAATAACATTAAATTTAAACAACATTAACATGATTAAGACTAGTCAACGATTGTAAATAAACAACAAATCACATGTTACAAGACTAAAGACGCCCTGCAATAAGTTAACAATGAGAAACTATGATAAATCCAATTTACAACAATTAAAAAAACCATTATTACAAGGCTGTAAATTTTACAAAGCTCTGCAACGAGTTAACAAGGATAAAAATTAAATAGATAACTAAACATAATATTACAGAGCTATAAAGGGAAATACATGTTTTCACCGTCCCACTTAAACATAGAGGTAAGTTCCAGTAAGAAGTTATGATTCCTCACCCCCAAATTATTACTGACTTGCCCAGCTATGTACTCATAGAAAATTATCGACTCAGTCTGACCGCATAAATTATGGGTTCCAACCCCCATTAATCGTCCACTTGCTTGCCGACCACAGCTAATGGATGGTTCCTGAACTCAAACTGTTAAAATCCTTTGCAGTGCAAAACACAAATCAGGATCTACTCATTTAATTCCGCCAAGGTGCTCAGAATGCACATCACCACTTCCAGACATAAATAGACAAGAGCACAGGATACCCGTAAATGGTTTTAACATTTGGAAATAATAAAGAGTCACATAACTCGGTTTCCAAGTGAGGAAACTCCTGCCTAAGAAAGGGATGTACAGCTCAAATAAAAGCACTAAGAGAAGGTGAAAGTGTAAGTAATTGTGTAATGTAGGTAAAATTTATGTAAATGACTATATAGATAATATAGTTTATGGGTTGCGAGTGTTTGACTGTGAACTGCGAGGGATGCCAATCTCCTCTTATTAGTTGCAGCTAGTCTGCACCCCTTCTGTGGGGTCTGGCCGATTTTATTTTGCGAAAATCGTAATTTTATATTTATTTCTTATGGCAGCAACCAACAATAAAATCTCATGAGATATGTTCAAAATATACTAAAATACCAATTTGGATCAAAATCAGTACACCTGTTTGGGCTGTGTACATACAACAGGGAGAGACAGATGACAGACAGACATCATTACAAAACCACTCTTTGCATTAGATTACCTCAAAATGACAAAAAAAAACACAACATCGATTTTGTACCATCAAATAACTTTCGTTATACTATTGTATTTTGTATATGAGAAAGTAAAAACGAAACTCATAAAGATTTCAGTAGTATTTTATAACATATTAATTTCACATGATTAGATCATTCTTTAGATTATTCAACATTTTCAAAGCTTGTAAACAAAATTTAACTTAATCTATTTCTTTTTATGACCAAAGATGAAATTTAAAAAATCAAGTATTCAATGATTTACCTCTAAAACCTCAACAGCATGTATTATTTGCATGCATTTTTCACAAATCTCTTCATTATATGGTCACGTTTAAAGGTGAGAAAATATTAAGAACCTTTTTAAAATATGATCCCTACACTTCTTCCATAATAAATCAATTTTTTAATATCATATATTTAAATATATATATATATATATATATATATATATATATATCCCCCCCTCTCTTTGGTAAAAAATACAGTAAGTGTGTCCATGATTATTAACATCCTAAACAAATATTTAACACTAATTTTCTCTTTTGTTTTCATTTCTACTGGAAAATGAAGCCTGAAGCCTGATTAGTTGTTCTTGAATCATGTTCCTATCTTGTATCATAAAATGACTTAAATTTTGTACAGGCTAATGGTGTCTGGAAATGGGCCACCAAGAACTGACTCACCATTTGCAACACTCAGGTCGCGCAAGATGACAGACAGAGGCGTGCAATGTGAATTGGATCCAGATGCAGATACAGAACCTGACATCTTATTAGCCATCGAACATCCTACAACCAATTGCACTATTGCAGAAATAAACACAACAGAACCCAATGTAACCCCTACACGACCTCTATCAGTTGAGGTAAGTTTGGCAGTCATAAGTGCACAATCATTTCCTATAAATATATTCATACTTTAGTTTTAGCTCAAAATAAGCTAAATAATTTATAACAGCTGATCTCTTATTGTAAGCGTACTAACATCTGTTTGAATCATTGTAAATCTACAAAGATATTTTATGGTTGTTATGGATCATTAGGCTTGTGTTTATAGAAGTTTGCTTTTAAGTTATTAAACTTCCTACAACATAAGACACCAATAGATAATTTTGAAGGATTCTACAGTCATAAGACTATCATTTGCTACAATCATGGGGTGAATTTGTGTAGTAAAATAGTAGCTTATGTTTCAGCTCTAGAAAGTTTATAGTCAGTATCCAAAATGCCAAGAAAAGAAAACTTGGTGACTTATCGTTTAGGACTTTCTAAATCCACAAAAACAGTCTGAAAGTCTGCATGAGAAAAACTCAAAAATAAAAAGAGAACAAGTTCTTGGAGGTGTTTATTCCCTTATTTTGATAATAATTTGTATTTTCATTAATACCCTGATCAATTATTTGAAAATAACTTTCCCATTTTTAAAATATCTACTAGAAAATATAGTTTATTAATAACTAATTAATCATATATATTTCTCTCTTGTAACTGTATGTATAGTTTACCCCATTATTCCAAAATGAGTGAATTTTCAAACATTTTGTTTGTTACATTGATGGATTGTTGCAGTCACATTTTACAATAAAGGAATAAAGTTTAATTTTTTATTACTGATCCGTAAAAATTCTTTAACAGTTTTCAGTATGTATTTCATAAGCCACCTTAACTTAAATGTCTACTGAGATAACCATTTTAGTTACTTTTTGTCAAAGATTTTGACCCCATATTCACCAGTCCACCTTTGCATATTTAAAATATATAAACAAGTCAGTAAGATATAATTATGATTCTGTTAAGCAGGGAAGTCAAATGGGTGCCTGATCATGCAAATATTGAGGGAAACATAGGTGTTGATTGCCTTGCTCAAATTGGTGCTAAACAATTCTCTTACGATTCAGAATCATTCTGTGGTGTGTTAAAAGGACTTCTGCAGTTTGTGGTTGAGTTATAGCCTGATAACTCACCTTTGCTCACCTTTCTTGCGCAGTTTGTCCAACATTTCTCTCTCAAACTATCCGACTCTCTGTACTCTTATAAAATCAGTAAGGAGCGCTCCTCCTTGTCTAGCTTTTTTTTCAGGATGAGAAATTTGATTATTGATTTTGTTTTATTATTTTAATTTCTTTTCCACATTTTTTAAACTATAAATTAAATTAGATAACATATTTAACCCTGGCCTGTTGTGCAAATACGTCATACACTGTAGGCTGGGATAGGGTTAATCCATAAACAAGGAATCAATTATTAATATTATTTAAATATTTTAAAATACATCCATCAGAATTTATAAAATGACATTCATCTTATTTTCAAATTTATGACAGACACTGTTTATATTTAAATAATAAGCCATTGTAATCATGTCTATAGATAAAATACTTTTATAAAGAATATGGTTTAATTTTTTTCAATGTTTTAATCATGCAACTTGTTTAAGAGGCTCCAGAATTTGAATTGAAAACTCAAATTTTGTATGTGGGTTTTGCTTGGAGAAAACTAGCAATATGTGTTTCCTGCTTTCAAAATTTAAAACAAAAACTGATAAATTTTCATTTCAGACCTCCATTCAAATGTCATGCAATGTCCAGTTGTTAGAATGTATCATCACTTCTGTAGCCCAACAGTTGATTTTTTTTTTTTTTTTTTTTTTTTTTTTTTCTTCAGTAATCTCTTTTAAGTGGCCTAGTATGCACTACTGGACCTGTTTAAATTTTTGTTTGCATCACAAAACAAAATTTTAAAACACTTCATAATAAGTTGATCAGATCTTTATACACTTATTTTTCATTTGTAAAAATAAATGGCTAAAAAAAAAAAAAACAGAATTGAAAATTTGAAGTTTTAGTTTTTTGACTATTTTAGTAAACCATGTTTTTCCATAATTTTAAAGACTCCGACCAAATATATTGATATATCATCTTTCATTTTATTCTTTCATTATACCACACATATAAAATATAACCACATCCATAATTCTTCAATTTTACTCCTATTTTATAAGTCTTAAAATCATAAATCAGCATTTTTGAGGATATATCAGCCAATATGTTTAGTGTAAGGCATACAAGAAAACCTTGTGTATATTTTGGTCTAATGGTAACTACTCTCAAATTTTTAGTTAGTTCAACATATATTTGACCATAATTGTGAAACAATACATGTGCAAATATTTAACATTTGTTGAACTGTTTTTGTGTGTTTGATGACTATAAAACCATTCAAATTCAAAGATTTGAGTGAAAAACATCCTTTCCAGATTTAGAAGGAGGCCATAAATGGATATATACATAACATGTTTTGTTTTTTAGGCTGGTAAAAAAGAGACCAAAAAGTAGTTGTTTAATTTGAGAGTTCTATCTGTTTTACAAATTAATAATTTAATCATTTTTATGATGATTTTATTCCTTGAAAACAAAGCTTTAGATGGCTACAAAACTACTATTTTTTTTTTTAATCTTTAAAATCACTACATTCTGCTTGAACCATATTAAGAATAAATTTATAGTGTAACGATATTATGATCTCAACTAAATAAAACATCGCAATCATGAAATCTAATAATAAAATAAT
This sequence comes from Aphrophora alni, assembly GCA_963513935.1. Classification (NCBI taxonomy): domain Eukaryota; kingdom Metazoa; phylum Arthropoda; class Insecta; order Hemiptera; family Aphrophoridae; genus Aphrophora; species Aphrophora alni. The sequence goes on along the minus strand of OY740766.1, from coordinate 117,510,483 downwards.
TAAAATAACTTGTATAAAATAATAGATATGGCAAATATAGAACAATGTTAAACAAATGAAGGGAGACGGCAGCTGCCGCCTGCAATTAAAAAATGTACGTGTTATGTTACAATAGAACTAGGATTTCAAGAACCTTGAAGCAAACACGTGTGTACAGTAACGGAATTCTTGGGGTAGCAGAGTTTTTTTTACTAAAAAGAGAAATCAAGGGAAAGCCAGCATCTTAACGGTACTTCAGAAAAAACACAAAAACGCAAGGAGAAAGTGGGTCGACCAATCGAAGACGTTTTCAAGCTTAAAAACACAACGGAAAGATTTAAAAACAACCACTAGAAATCGAGAAAGAACACATGTAGAGAAAGTTAGTGAAAATCCACGAATCAGCGAACAGGGCGCGAAAACCAGTGTTCGAGAGAAGAAGTCTTAAAAAATAGTTTCTTAGGGAGAGTCTTACAAGGGTCGCCGAGACGTAAGGTTGTGGGCACAGCTAGACTGCTCTGTGTTCCATAGAATTGTTTTAACAGCGAATAAGGGACTAGAAGTCTCTTTGTTATTGAAAAGTTTGATAAGTTTTAATTTAAAGTAGAGTCAAGGGAAAGGAAGATTTAAGTAATAATAGGAAGTACAGATTTGGAGTTTTGTGGAGTTTTCTTTAAAAAGCAGATCAAGAAAAGGAGTTTCCATTCGCCGGAGCCAAAGGATATCAGTCATCGCAGAAAGAAGCTGGAAATTGGAAACAACTTCAGGGAGGGAGAGAAAGCGTTATCACCAAAGAAGAAAGTGTTTTAAGCAGTGTGGTGTCCTTTTAATAAAAGAGTAAATTAAAGTTTATGTGTAGTGGAATAGTGCAAATCGACCGATCAGAAGGACCAGCAAATTGATAAGTACCAAACAAATTGTATAATTATTAAATTCATTTAAATTCTACTTCACTTTCAATTGAGCCATTAAAAGACCTATGACCCGAGATTAAGAGATTTTGTTGTTTTAAATAAATTTAAAAACTGAGCTAGCCGAGATTTAAAAAAGATAATAAATGTTAATATAAAGAAAAGTAATAATTAAAATTGTAAAGAAATATATTAAAATCAAAGGGAACTAATAATTTGCAGATACAAGTTTTAACAAATGTTAAAATAAAATAATTTTTGTATTTTTTAAATGTCTATTATAAATGAATTAAAATTAAGGAATGAATGAGGAATAAATGGTTTTTAGTTAAGTAAGAGTTGATATTTCATGTATATGTTTATTGTTTGTAGTAAATTTATTCAAGGATAAATTAAAAGAAAGAATTTTATCCAGGTAAACGTTGTTTGTCAATGAGTTCATAATTATAAATTGTTCTTTTTAGTAGAGTTTAAAATAATTAAAAGATAACAACTTCATTGTTATATTTGGCACTAAAAAGTGTGGCTAATAGATAAAATTGAGAAGGTTAAATTTAAAAGTAAAGTAAATTATAAATAAATAACATCAGTTAAGTGAATGTTATATTTGACACTCCAACGTGTGGCTTTTAATTAAAAGTAAATTAAAATATATATAGCAAAGCTAAATCGCTTATGTTATAATAGTAACTCCCTAAGTTATGTTTCTCATAAGTCATGTTTATTATAAGACACTGGAATAAATTGTGCAGTTAAAAATTTGATTTCAAGATTTTTGTTTGGATATGTTTTGATTTTCTCTGATCGTCAAAAGTTATTCAACTGTTACAAGGGTGATTCATATAAAGTATATTATGAGAGATTGTTTTGAAGTATAATGATGCATTATAATGTTTTCACATTAAATTATAAATCAAGAATTTTTTAAAATTGTATTTTAAATTTTTGGATACAGAGTAATTCAAAATCAGGGGTATCCAGATTTGATTTTGGAGTTTCCAAATTTTAACTTTCTTTATGTGATACTTCAATACGAAGTTCTTATGAAATCAAACATTTTAACAAAATTTATTTGAAAAAATCTCACTGCTTAAAATGTTGCCGAAAAATGCAACATAAAATTTTATGTTTTTCTCTATCTTGACTATGGTAATAATATGTTAAAACAACACACTTTTATTGCAAAATTCATTTATTTATTAACATATTTTATTAACTCATTTTATTGTCTGTCTATTTGTCTGTTCAGTACAAATTTTGCAATATATTTTAAACTAACTTCCCAATGAGTTAGAGACTTGAAACTTTAAACATAGCTCAGAAATGGATGACAATGCAATATGAACTCGCATTCTTATGTTAAGAAAGCAGTTAAAGTTGACGCATTGGCCGGTGTAGTGGCACAACTTTTTGGTGGAACAACGCTGCTCACATTATTTAAATTACCAGTTGAGAAGGATGGAAAAAGTAATGGTAGTAAATTTGGAACCACTCACTAATTAATTATTTGAAGGTCTTACAAAATCAGTGGAAGGACATTAAATTACTGTTCATCGATGAGATTTCATGGTTCCATAAGAAATGTTTTTCATGATCAAATCTAGATTGCGACAACTGAAAAAAAGAAGGAAAATGAACCATTCAGTGGTATCAACAATATTGTTTTTGGAGATTTGTTAATCTCATCAAGATGTTTAAATTGATTGCAAAATTACACAAACTTAAGACTAAAAATCAGGAAATAATTATTTACATAATTTGTTTTAATTTTGATTAAAAACACATTTTTAAAACGGACTACAAAGTATAAAATAATTTATCGTAGTCCTATACTGATTTTAAACACCATACAGATTCCTAACCCAATATGGATTGTCATGGAAATTTGTGATCGTGAATTTTTAATAGCGATGAAAATACTTGTAAGATTAAAAAAAAAAAGTGGGGTGCATACAATAGATTAAATATAAATATCATTATGAAATTTTTGATTAATGAACCACTTATTTAATAACTATAAAACTTACTTCATTTGATGTCAATAGTGGAACTGTTATTGTTATTTTATTCCTACACTAGAGCTGTTTCAGGAGTAACCCCATTATCACAAGTTAAAAATTAATTAAATTAAAACACACAACATATTATTCACGAAACAATACTAAAAGTATCTATTATGCAGCCGCATTTGTCAAGATTGTTAGTTAATCTTATACAATTAACAGTATTGACAAATGAGGCGGCATATAAAATAAATTAATATTTAGGTTGTTTTCTTTCAGATTGCACATACCTATGTATTTTGAATACTAGTAGGTGGTTAGTATTTTTAAGTCTTCATATATTGATTGATAAAATATGGATAAAATTGATAAAATCATATATTGATAAAAACATTTATTTTCTATTAAATATTTATTCTAGGGAATGTTTTAGCATGATATTTTTTGGTGCATACCAGCATAACCTCATTGTATGAAATAACCAACTAAACATGAAATAGAATGGAATATAGTATGCAGACTCTGTATATTAGGTGACCTCCAATTTTTTTTTTCCCTTATCTGGGTAAGCAATGCTCAGATTGAACAAATTTTCTAACTATGAATGTGTTTTTGATAATAAAATACGTGAAACTCACCCAATTTTGTTTTAAATTTCAGTTCACAAATTCATTAGGAAGAGAAAGAAGAAGAACGATTTGTGAAAATGTTGATGAAATTGTTGTGCAACCTGTAAACTGTGATGAAAAAACAGAAACTGAACCAAAAGTTGTCATCATAGATAAGACTGAAGTTGATGGCATTAAATGTAGAAATGAAAAGAGCTGCTGTGTTGACTGCCTTTATTTTGGCATTAAGTGTTGCGAATGTACAATATTGTGACAGTCGCACTAGTTAGAGGATAAATGTGTTCCTATCTAACAATAAGCCTGTATTATATATAATTACCTGTTTGCATGTTAGTTTTATGATGTTTTTAATTGGAATGATCAAATAGCAATATACACTGCTCAATAAATAGTTAACAAATAAATATGGAAATAGTCTTTAAATGATATTTCTTTTATCTATTTAAGTTGTTTAAATTTTCAATTAAGAATTTTTAAGAATGAAGAACTGTTTAAATTCAATTATAATGATCTATTTAACTTTATTAATGTGTATTTGTCTACAAATTGTGTTCTTATTCTTGTTATTTATTTCTACTAATAGAAATGTTTATTAATCAAAAATTATAAAAATAATTACTTAAAATATATATTTTGAATTTTTATTTATTATTTTTTAAATGTAGTCCTATTTAATGTTAAACAATTTGGACTAAATTTTAATCTGTTTTCATTTCATTTGTCAATAATGTTTAGTTTTTAAAAGCATTTATGAATTTACACACACATATATTTTTTAATATATAGTTTTATACGAAATAGGATAAGTCCTAAGCCTATATGTACAACTAAGGCTATGTACGGTATTAAATGCCTTTAATGATATTAATATCAAAGTTCATGGCTTACCATGCTTGCAAACATATGAACATAGGTGTACATGTAAAAATGTGTATAGGCATTTAAAAAATAATTCAGTAAAAATTAGAGCTCTCTATATATAATTTGTTAATAGTATACACATATTAATCTTAATATATTACAAAGTATTGAGTATCACCATCTTTTAATCAGTCTACTAAAACTAGCATTTACATCACTATGAGAGAATACCCAATTTACTACATTTAACACTTTATTTGTGGAAGACATTTTAATCACTATGTCACTATCTTTCATTGTTACATGTTTACAAACCCTTTTGGCAAGGAAAAAGGAGGTTCTTTCTTCTTTGTTCCAAGGTAAACAAATTAAGATGCCGACTTAGTCACTGATATCTTGTTTTAAAGAAATATATATTTTTTTGTAGAAAATTATGTTTCTTTTATTTGGTGACTGAAATTTCCACAAGTGTTGGTCATTTCGAGTGAATAAGTATTTACATGTGATTGTATCCTGAGAATGTCTTCAGTGGTGTTATAGTAAGATTTTTTAATTTTTATTTTTTTAACATACCGCAACCTAAGATAAAAGTTTATTTTATTGATCTAGACAATAATTGAGGATTAAGAAGTTTGTAACCCTCCTGAAACTAATTAATTTTGCATCAGCTGATAGAATTATTAATGCATTTTAAATCACCTATTATTTTTTGTTAAGGAATAGGCCTAGTGTTATAAAATTTGGTAAAATGATTTATAACAAACAACAAATGGTAAATATCTATTGTACATTATCATTGGATTTTATTATTACAAATTATGAAATCTTTAACTATTTACCTTTTAAACAAACAATCAGATCATTTTTCTTTGTTAGAAGACACTTTTCTAGTTACAAAGTACATTATTTTAGTAGAAAATAACAAATATAAATGTATGAAATCCAGCTTAGGTTACGACTGCCTACGTTAATATTGATAACTATGTTCAAGTCAATCAATATGTGATCGCTTGTTGAATCTCACATCGCTCATTGAGACCTAGTAAAGGAACTACAGGTACACACCCACCTACCTAGTGTTTGCCGAGACCGATCATTATAAACTCAAAACTCATACAGTGTAGTGATATTTAACCTGTCAAAAAACATGTAATGTGCATGCGTCCAACGCTATTATCGGAACTTCACACTGCCAGGAATTTGACATGACAAATAATATTTCTATTTCTATTATATTTATAATAATATTTAATATTAATATTAACATACATATTATATGTTTTGATAATAAAATATTGAGCTATGACACTTGATGAAGGTAGTCATAAATATTAACAGAGACTTGATGAAGGTAGTCATAGATATTAACCCTTTTAGTGCCAGGCGGCCGCGTCGAGTTCCGTTCTAAAAGTGCCAGGCTCGCGCGGCGAGGTCTGTCCCAAAAGTGCCAGGCTGTTTTTCCTCAATTTGCACTACTTTTGTAAAATCTTTGTTATACGTTTATTTTTCCACCTAGACATTTGATTTTTTTTTGTTTTGTATCTTATTCTTTATAGAATACTTTGCAATCGCGAAATCGCAACAAAATTAATTTGAAAATTTTTATAAATGGAATTCAAAAATTTTTGTATTTTTTGAGTTTGACTTTGATTTGACTAGCATCCATTACCTTTTGGGCTAAAATTAATTACAAATCTCGTTAGTATATTTAGCTTTGTACATACACATAAAATTTCAAGTCAATACCTATAATATTTATAATAAAAATGTATAATAAATAAAAAAGTCTACTCACCATAAAAAATCAGGCTTGACTTGACGAGTTCCCATAGTGATGGAAATAAATACTAATAGTCACTCAAAAAGAGTTTCCTGGCTACGATCTAGTTACTAGTTAATAATTTGTACTATTTACAACACATTTTAACTAATTTATTGTTCATTTAACTTTTTACAAAACTATTTACAAGTTGACACCAAACGTAACTTAGCAAAAATGCTGAGGGAAAAATTTGGTGTGTATCCCTCTTTTGCATTTCACGCACATATATTATGAAGTTTATTTCTCTTCCCTCCAGACTTTGTGCTTGCAGAACTGCAAACACAACAGTTCCTTTCCTTTTTGTCACCAATTTTTTCAAAAAACCGATCATTATCACCATTTACACTACGTCGGGTACTCGGACTAGGTCAGTAGTGTTGGCTGTCTCCTGCAGTTGGAGGTGGTCTCCTAAATCATTTACAATAGCCACCAGGTATTCTAAGTGAGTTACAGGTTGTTCAATGTTGATTTTATAAAGGATGTAGGAATTTAGAAGCATTCTAGATAGTAGATTTAGGGTTATTTTTTTCCAAAATTTCATACTCTTCCGGTCATCTAAATACTGGTAGAGCATCTGGTCAGAGCCGTCAACTCCTCCCATGTGGGTATTATAATTCCTTATAATTTTTGGTTTTCTAGATATAAGATTTCTAGAATATATTTCTTTTGTGAATATAACGCACTAAGAGATTTTATGATTACGTTATGTTATGTATTTGAAAAAAATTTATTTCCAAACGTCCGAAAAATCTGACGCTGGCAGTTTATGCATAAAAAGTGAAAGTCCGATTTTTCGGACGCTGGCAGTTTTAACAAGGTTTTGCAACGTCTGAAAAATCGGACGTTGGCACTAAAAGGGTTAACAGAGGCTTTCATAATTAGAGCTGTATTTAACCTAACAACAGCTTGATTCCCTTGTTTTCAATGTGTTATTTGACAGTGAAGAAATGCATTTTGGGACTTGAAATGTGTCTTCTGACAAAAAATATGATCTGATTGTTAGAATACAAGGTAATTAATTAACGATTTCATAATTTTTAATAATACAATCTAATGATAATGTACAATAGATATTTAATCAACAAATAGCTTTTGAAGTATGCTTAACCCCCTTCCCTTTGGAAGGATGAGAATTTCTCATCATTTTCTAAAGATGCTGTAGATTTTTGCTGTCTATATATTTTCAAAAAAAGATAATTAGAAATGGAACACCACATTCCATTTTTAGAATATTTTTCCATGATGGAAAAAGTGAGTATTTTTAAAGAGCTTCAGTACCATTCATTCTGCTATTAAAATAACCAGAGATTAAATCGATTAATCCATGGAGACTCAATTTGGTTTTAGGGTAAGTAACTGAATGGCTATTCAGTGACATTCCTTTTTCTCAAAGATTTATAACAAGATTAAACAGACTTAAATTTAAAGTACTATTGAACATATTATAATGTCTCCTAATAAATTAAGAACTGTAGGAGTTCAATTGTGTTTATAGTCAAACAGAATTAATTTCTTCAAATTTCCTGATTAAATACTGAAATGATGTTTTTTCAAAGTTCATCCTTACCTGGAAAATTCAACTGAAATGTTACTTGACATAAAACAAGAGATTTAATATCAAAATTGTATTTAATAATAATCTTAATTATGTATAGAAAAATATATTTCTGAATGTCAAACCTATTAAAGAGATAAAATAACAGCTGATGAATAATGAACTAATAATCATAGCAGCTGATGTAAAAAAAAAAAAGTTTTAGCAGAACTGTAAACCTCTTGCCTTAATGCTATAAGGCTGAATTTTATTGGGCTGAGTTAAAAAAAATCCTTTAGAAGTTGAATAAAACAGGCATCTGTACTTTTATTTCATGTAATCAAAGTTATTTTCTTTCCCACAACACGTTAAACTGATGCATTATATGCTAAAATAAAATCCTAAATCGAATATGAAAATATAATGGAAAATCCATGACCCATCGCGTTCCATAATGTAAATCTGCTAAACAACTTGAAAGTGGGAGGGCTTGGGAGAGGTATTAAAAGGATTAACAGACCTGTTGCAAAATAAGAACTTAACTGTAATTTTCCAGATGTAAACTTTAAACATTCCAAGACAAATCTTTTATTACTTTTATCCAACAATGTTTAACTTTTTCTTCTGGCACAGACTAAGTAAGTCATAAAAATTATGAAGGAGGCCTAATTCAATAAAAAAAAGTTTTATCCAAATTATTTTGTATAATACTGATATAGTACTCAATATATTTAAGGCTATATTGTTTTATATTTTCATACTAAATATATACAAGATTTGGTGCCTTTTTAACTAAAAATGAAATTGTGATATAGTAAAATGTGAATTCAAAGTAAGTTTAATAGTAGATATTTTATAAATACTTTATTCAGTTATGTGTTCCAGAAATAAATAAATAAACATCCTATGTAGAAGATTTATTCTATTTGTAATTTGAAATATAAATATTAATAAATGTTTAAATTGTTAATGATACAAATATGAATCTTCTGAACCTTTTATACTATCTATTACGGTATTGCTATTGATACATTTTACATAGTTAAACACAAGATTGATTGAAAGAAATATCCTCAAATACATTCATCGGAAGTGCTCTTTCATCTTCTAGATCAATTAAGGAATTTTCTGTTTGAAACTGATATACTTTTTCAGAATCAATTTGTACTGTCGGAGAGAATTTGGTAATTTTAGAAGTTGAAGTGAAATGTTCTACATATAAAAATTTATTTAGTTTTGTTCCTTGCACTGGTCTACTTTTATATAATTTAGTTGCAAATAAATAATTACGCTTTACATTTGTGTTTTGAGAAGTTGTTAACTCTACTGATGTTATATTTTGAAACAAATATGTCTTGTCAATGTAGATTTTTAATGTAGATGAATTTGTCAAGGGCTTTGGTGTAGCTTTTGTAGGAAAAAATATAACACCGCCTTTTTTAAAATTAAATGGTTTAAATGTTTCACCTATTTTCTTAGTTGAAAATATAAAGCTATTGTTTATAGTAGGCATGGTTGTATTTTGTATTGCACCAAAAGAATTTAAGCTTTCAAATATAATGCCAGTGGAAATATTTGTTGAATTTTGAAATACAGGAAACATCCGAACTATTTGAGACATAAACAGTAAAATATAAGTCAACATAATTTTGACATTACCTTTTTACAACAGAAAAAAAAGTTAATTAATTAATTTAAAACAGTTATTGTTAAACAGTATCCATGACAACAAATTACTTATCTAATTTTTGTTTTTTACTGAGATGAACTGTATTTATTATTTTATAAACAATAAAAAGTAGTATAATTTAACTTTAGCCTGCAAGTGGTATAGACCAACATCATAAATTGCAACCGGTAAACCATCTTCAAAAGTTTAAAGTTACACAAATCAATTACTAAAAATCAATTCATTCTATAAGTATGTTTTTGTAGACAATATAAGTATTTTTACCAGTGGTGTATTCCATATGTGCTACTTGTGCGACAAACACCACTTAATAATTCTTATACTTGTTATTTTTATTAGAGATTCCAAGATTATATTTATTGACAAAAACAGGCGTATAAGAGGTTTAGTAGTTTATAGATTAGGATGTAGTGTGGTGGGGATGCAGAGTCCTACCATTGACCTGTATGCAGCTTCAGTCCTGCACTTACATTGCTCATTTTTGTAGCAACTGTGACTATAACACCTTATTTTTACAGTTCTAGGCATGGTGGGGATGCAGAGTCCCACCATTGACCTGTATGCAGCTTCAGTCCTGCACTTATATTGCTCATTTTTGTAGCAACTGTCACTATAACACCTTATTTTTACAGTTCTAGGCAAGGTGTATGCTTGCTTATTTGTTTCTTAGCATATCTGTTGGTGAATGCTAAAAGCAAGATGATTTACAGAATGACAGATTTGAAACACTGGAGCTAAGCAATAGCTCAAAACTAAGAAGATGATACATAGTAGAGGACTAAAAGGTATCAACATGATTGTGGGAACCCACTTTGCTGTCCTCTCAGGGGCTCACTGATAGTAAGTATGAGTGTGGTAATCAAGAGGTACCGAGCTGGATCTACATCTACCCATTTAGTCTCTGCTTCGATACTTCTTTCCTATCAGGTCTCTTTGATAAATTCTTACAACAATTACTATTAGAATATTCGAGGGTTTGGAGGAGTCACCAAATGAAAAAACAATCTATACCTTATCGCCAAATATATTGTGAAATTATTGAGACTATTGTAGAACAAATAAAACATGGTATGGTTTGTTTTCGAAATTGACCAAACTTTGAGAATTACAGAAAAAGTATTTCTGATGAACGTTTAAATTATGTAAAATTACCTCATGCAACCATATTCAGTACATTCGGTTTAAATTTGATGTTATTTATGTCAGTCCTGATATCTAAAGAAAGTAAACATATTTCCAATTTTATTAAGTTTTTGAACATTAACAACCTGAGTAGTATACAATTTAGTAGAACCTATTTCACTCTTCCCTGTAGTACAAGCTACATGGAAGGTTCGGTCTCTGCTATCAATACTGATTGCTGGTGTACTCAAGGTCAAGACCGTTTAAAGGTTAGTTTTAGTTGAGTACGAAATGTTGCACAAATTAACATTAAAAGCTTGGTTTTTTTAATCTAGTAATTGAGAAGTTTCCATCTAGTTTTAACACATAAACTACTTTCAGCATAAGCTATGGATAAATCTCCCCTTTTTATACATCTTTGACAGAGCCCCCCCCCCCACTCAAGATTGATGGCTTTACCCCCCTCCCCTCAAACCTGATGCCTCAACTTGTAATGTACAAACCTCAACATAACTGAATTGGAATTGTTATTTATTATGCTTACTGCCTGTATCCAAACCCCAAATTAACATTTCACCACTACTATCATTTTTGTGGGGTAAATAAACAATAACAATTATATTTTTAGTTATTAAGTTTATTTTTTTAACATTTTGTCAAATCAAACAACTCACATTAATTAATAGAGTATTTATGAAAATCTATACTGGTAACAACGGTACAAATAACAGCAAAAATGTCTATTTTCCTCTGTTACTTTGTTAACCTACTGCATCAACACCCCACTTGTAGTAAGTGCATAGATCTTCAATTACTTGGTTGTGAGCAATGTTCAGGAGTCCTGCATGAGAAAAAATACTCATTTGCTGTACCATTTTAACCCTTGAAATGTCAACACTTGGCAATGTTAATTTTCTTTGTTTGTTTAAAAATTAATAAAATATATTAATATATAACAATTCTAACTTATAAGACATCATTTTTCTCAGAAAGATGCATAGAATTTATCTATGTAATAAAAAAAAAATTTTTTTAAACGGTTTTGGAGTAAGTATGTTACATGTCAAAAAAGATGTTATCATTTTTCAGAAATACCTGTATCACCCAAAATCAAAAGCTTACAACCTTTTTCTAAGATGTACAAAATTTTAGTGATATATTTGTGAATACATTTCGGAAAAAAAATATATAAATTTGTTACATTTTGAATATTTAAAAAATTGTTTTACAAAAAAAGAGGAATGGTCAGCTTATTTTCAATAAATCACCAAAAATTATAATATTTATGGAAAACCAACTTCTAAATATAATTATGTTCAGAAGTGTGCATAGAATTTAGTAGTGTAATTTAAAAAAAGTTTGAATAATAATTTTGGAGTCAGTATTGCAAAGAACAAAAAAAAACACGAAAATCCAAGGCCAAATTTCACTTCAAAGTCCAATTGAGCGTAGAAAATCTATTTTTACATTTTTTACGAGTATTACAAAAGTTTTCTAGTATAAATATGAATAACAATTGGTAAAAAAAAATATCAAATTCTAAAATTTTCAAAATAATATTACCACTTACCAGTAAAAAGGAATAAATTGCAAGGCTTATGCACTAACGCCTTGGTAGTAATGATTTGTAGACCTAAATCAACATTCACTAGATTTCACTATAACAATAAGACACAATAGATTCTACAAAGAATAACACACATATAAACTTATATAATATACTTTTATAATCAATGAATACACTCGATTTATCACAAGAAATATGTTGAAAGCGACAACACTCACGCCATATTGCTTTCGTTTGCAACGGTCACTCCGAAACCACGTTGTCTTTATGTTCCATATGACTGACTAAAACTTGATGGTTTATATCGTTGGAAAGGTCTGTATTTTGTCTATACAAAGAGATAAGAACCTGTCAGATAGGGCAAATCTAAAGTTATTTATAGACTAAACAAGAGAGGAAGTAGGTTACAGTTCTTTAGCCGTCGAGTGCAGGTATCTGCCGGAAAAAACAGTAAACTTCCAAGAATTAATTCAATTTTGCCCTACTATACCACGATAATCAAATTACATAACTCTAAAAGCTTGAAATACGAGCTTTTCAATGGTGTATAATTCATGTTTCTAAGAACTCATTTACTAGGGTAAAGTTGACTTGAAGAAAGCAACCTTTTTTTTTGCTCTAAAACGGTTTTTTTGTTTGCACACAACCTAGAATGAAACTATTTGTCTTACTGACATGTGGCGAACTCTGTTGGATAGGTAAAGATTTGTACTAAGAACAGTATAATAATTTTCAAGGAAATTGGTCGGTAAGGCCTACTTTCACACTTGCTAAACGACGACTCCATTTTGTTTCCTTTGCCTAGCCGTCATTTTCTGTCTAAAACACGGCAAACTTTACCAATTAATTAAATATTTTTATAGCGTTTTATGAACTTTTGATTACATGTATATGCATCTACGAAACGTCAGCTTTACAATGGTATAACATTTATTTCGATAGGATGGTTTTAAGCAACCCTAATGACGAGTTGCAATATCAGAGTTTTTTACAGTTGTCTGTCTACATCAGTGGCGACATCGGCTCACTTTGAGCCTCGTGCCATTATGAAAGTTAAGGCAATGGTCAGGAAATCGATGTTCTAGCTGAAATTACAAGGAATCCAGTATTAAAGTACGTTTCAATGTTCAGTCTCCATTTGTGATCAAAGATCAGTTCATCAACCCCCATTTCACCCATTTTTTTTCAGCTTATTCCGTTTTGGCTGGGCTTGGCCATGTCATGCTTCTGAACAAACTTCATACACTTTTCAAAAGTGTTTTCCCAGGCTGTGTCATTTCTTAGCTTTTTTTATCTATTGAAAAAGTCTCAACACTATTTTCCATGATGCCTTTAACAGCACCGTAGTCTGTCACCACACCTTGAAGCATCACAGTGACTGAATTATTGAGCTACCTTTTTTTTAAGACCAGAAGCAAGGGTCAATGACTCTCTGTCAAATTTACTTCCGTCCTGCAAGTCATACAAAGCAGTCATGATTTCTTTGAAACAGCCAATTAATTATCCTTGATGGCTTCTGATTTATTAGTCCACCTTGTAGTTTAAACTCTTTTGAGACACTTCCTTTTTTCACATTGCTTATCTTTTTGAGACTTTTCTCAACAAACATATCTGCCTTTTATGTCCAGAGCTGAATATTTAAAAATATTAAACAAATCTCGGATTTGGGAACAGAGTTCAATCGATTTCTCAATTACTAGTGCAAATCTATGTGAACTGCACCACATGTAGAAAGCAGTAGCACACTCATTCTCTATCAATGATTTTAAACTGCAAAACGTCTTTCTCATGTTTCCAGCACCATCCATACTTTTTCCAACTATATTTTCTTTTATAAGCTTGACTTCTTCCAATGTTTTTAATAATTATTATTATCCTCTGGTGCTTAATATTAGAACGTTCTTTTTTCTGGAAAAGATTTAGACAAATGTATCCCAGCAATCCACTGTAGTCTGGCAATTTGGAATCCTAAATATATTGTTGAAGTTTCATGTTGCTCAATGTCACACAGACAATGGTCAGCTCTCCATCCTTGATATTCGTTTCCCGATGATCATATACTTTGTAGATTAGGAAGCACAAAAAGGAGACAATATAAGAAATAAGCCGAATAATAATTTTTTTGCTGTAAACAAGCCATTCTCTTTTCTTTGTCGTGCCGTCTAGTTTATATGTTCACCAAATGATCTAAAATTTTCTTTTATTGATAGTGGGATAATCATAGTTTGGGTCAAGAATATATTCTCTAGCCTCAATCCTAGTTCATTATCTGTTGTAGTCAATCTTTTTTGGTGTAAGTGGAAAGGTTATATGAATATTCTTCATCTTCTTCCTTGTTAGTGACTGTTGAATTTTCAATATTATGGTCCATTGAAACAGGCTCTTCAAGTGAATTCCCAGAGCTAACTCTACCGAGAACAGAAAATTGTAGAATTAGGTGTATCTTAAACAACATCATGTGAAAAAATGTTATGCATATTGTTCGAAACTGAATCTTCAGGTTGATCAATCTGTGATAATTTGGCCAAGTCAAAAAGTTATAGGATAGATAGGAGTTTCATGAAGATAAGTTGCTTTTGTTCTGGATGGTGTTCATCTCGCTATCAGGGAATATTAGTTTGTTATCTGGTTCAGTTAATACATCTTCTGAAGAAGATGTAGGATGGTCAAGATCAGCGAATTGGAACTCATAGTTCCATGTGATGAAGATGCTGGATCTACTTCAGTTTGAAGAGGAGTGGTATTACTGCTTGTAGATGGGAAAAACATAATATGCCTTAGGACCCATATTAAGTTATTAACCAAGATAACTTATCTGATAAAAAAATTAAATATTTCAATAATAACTATATTACTGTAGTTGTATGTAGCATCTGAAAGATACTAACTTTAATATTCTAAACAAAATGGCCTGTGAATTTAAAATGAAACTCATAACTAAAGAAAACACAACACCTACCCTTTTTGGGTATAACTGTGGTTATTTATTTTAAAGTACTGTAAACATTATATTAACTGCATGATAGAACTAAAAATATATACACAATAATAATACTTTTATATTTTTTTATGAAGCAGGCCAATTCCATTATAATTTATTAAGCCCTGAATTTTCCTTAGATTTAATTTTAGCTCTCTTGCACACAATTTGCAATAAAAACCATTGTAAAAATAAGGTATTATTAATTTAATTTTTTTTTTTTGCTAGTTCACTTTGTGATAGTCTTCTAAATTGAAGAAAATTACACGGAAATGACTTTCTGTATACAACAAACACTTGTCAAAGTGGTTAGGGGGTGTTGGTCGTATTAATGGACTTATCACAGCACAAGAACTGACAAATTGTTCAAAATTCATAAATACTGTCAGTAATGTATAAGGTAAACCCCTGATATTTATAGTAAGTTTTTGCGTAAAATTTAATGTGTTTTCTACTTATGGCTTGGTATCTGTATTGTGTCATTCATAATATTTTATTATAGTCATAGTATTTGTTTCTTAACAACGTACCTTATAATTTAAGAAATTTTAGATCATCGGTATCAGAAGCAGTTTCACTTGAAGTTTTTCCATTGCAAGGCTTCCATGGACCAATGCCACCCCTTTTCATTTATATTATTTTTAACTTAACATCAACATTGTTCTTAAACTTGAATACATGTTTCTTTTGCAGTGGTCAGTCCACTTGTCATGTCTTATAATAGAGTTACTCATAAACTCTAAGCACTTGTATTTATACTGAGATTGATTTTTAGGTATAACTGCTAAGCTAAACAACACTCAATTTTAATTCACAAGTCACTATAAAACAGAAGAGTATACAATTTTAACTCACAAGTCATAACTAAATAGAAATTTATAAAATTCTAACTAACAAGTCATAACCAAATAGAAACGTATACCATTTTAACTCACAACAAGGATAAAACAACTTCATTTAGTTACTTAATTAGTTCCTATTCATTCCTTAAACCAATTCTGAACATAATAACTGCTACTTCATTTACCACTGAAGGTCAATGACAAACACACAACACTGGAAAAGTACTGTCCATATGAGTATGACTGATGAGTGCCGCAATGATGGCTTGACTACCAAACACAACTGTCTCCTGAATTATAAGAAATATTGTGTTGCTCTTCTAGTGGGCAAAATCACTTTGCAATAAACATAGTAACACATGTCTTCTCTCTTTACATGCACTTGTCTAGGCTATTATTAATAACAGGTGCCTGTCTTCATCTATTATTACTCACATTTTTATTAATTTTATTTTTGTAATCCCCTTAAACAGATTTTTAAAAGTCTCCCACAAAACATTCCAATGGCACACTCTGTGCTGTAAACCTCCCCGTGTGGGCACCCCTGTTTTTGACAGATTACAATATAATTGATTTTCTAACATCAGCTGATCACATAGTTTCACTATTCATTTATATTTTTCTGCATAAATTTATATCTTCTATTGTGCTACAAATAAGTTTATAATAAACAAAATTTTCGCTAATACATTGTTTAAACTCTCGTGTTTACTTTTTTCTATTGTTCTAATGACAAATGGAGCAGTACAATTATGATGACATTTATATCGTACCACCAAGGGATTTTTAAATACTATGTCGCAGTGGCGGCTTACTCATAAGGACTCTCGGACGCCGCCCCCCCCCCCAATGATAATATTATTTTAATAATGTAAATACCTATATGTATTTAATTCTTTGGAGATAAATGATTTATGAATTGCCGCTATGGATTTCACCATCATTTGTAGCGGAAGTTTTACAATATAAAATATTTGAGGAATGTAATCTGGAGTTCGGACGGTGGCCAGAGCGTCCCAGTTTCATTGCATTAAGTCATATGGGGCAAGCAGCAGACAGAGCTGAGGGTGCCGTGACGTCATTTACACAGCGTGTAATGGGCTTCTAGGGCAGAGTCCGAAGCTGCGCGCGCAGACAACAGTCAGTGCAGCCACCATAATTAGATGCCGATACCGTTGCCGGTAATATCTCAACGGTAAACGTTGTGACATATGATGTCAGTTTAATCATTAGTCAAGGAATTAAAAACATAGAATTGCCTTTAAAGATTTAGGACCCCCTAGGCCTGACATGGTAATAAGTAAAACTCAAAATAGTTCATTTATTTTATTTTAATTTGTATTTTATTAGCTATAGACTGTACAAACTTTGCTTTATAATCGCTATGTAGTATGTAGACCCCCACATGTTTTTAATATGGAGTGAATAACACTTATGTTACGCCTGCTTTCTGAACCGTAGTGTATGTTTTGATTACATGCCCTCCCTTACGTGTATAAAATAAAACAGAGCCCTCCCATTGCCCTTAACCACCGGCCGCTACTGCTATGTCGTAAGCCGGATGATACGGTTTGGAGCTCAGACTACATATAACTGTTATTTGTACTTGCTGTCTTCATCGAGTAAGAGATGGTTCAACAGTCTCAGCATGTAAGATAGAAACTGGGCTCGAACGAAATGCTCCAGAAACAATACGCAGTGCAGAGTTATGTTTCGAATCAAGCTTCTTAATGGCTGATGGTCTTGTGGATGAGTAGACTATAGAGCCATAATCAATCCGCGATCGAACAGCACAGTAAAAACATATCATATATGTTCTATCGGCTCCCCACCGAGAACATGTAACATGTCAAGTATTTTATTCCACCATGTTTTCAGATCAGATAGATGTAGAATCCAAGAAAGACTATGATCAAATAATAGGCATTAAAAATTAGCAGTTTCAGTAGTTGGAAGTTGTGTCCTAGAAATAACAAATGCTGTTGGTTCAGTATTCGACGACTAAAAGAAATGCTTTCCGTTTTTGGAAGCAGAGAACTTGAATCCTGTCAATCTTAACCAAGATTGCAGTCTATTAATTACAAGTTGAAGGGCTCTTTCGGCAGTTGCCATAACTCGAGTAGCAAAATCGTCAACAAATAGAGAAGAGTGGACAGGGATAACGCTGAACATTGTTAGTGATAATGCTGTTGATTGCCACAGTAAACAGGGTCACGCTCAGCACACTACCCTGAGGAACACCATTCTCTAAATGATAACGATCAGACTGTTCCAACACCCACTTTGAAATATCTGTTGCTAAGGAAATTTTTTTATAAAAGCAAGAATATTACTATTTATACCCCATGTTTTTAAAGTATTCAGAATACCTCTTCGCCAAGCTATATCATAGGGCCTTTCCAGGTCAAAAAACACTGTACCAGTGTCTTGACGCAATAAAAAGCTATTTTGTATGGTAGACTAAAGAAACAAGCTGATCGGTAGATGAACAACCCTGCCTAAAGTCACATTGTTCATTATAAAGCAGCCAGTTACTCTCGAGGTACCAAATAAGGCACCGAATGACCATTCTCTCTACTAGTTTGAAGAGCACACTAGTAAGAGAAATGGGAGAGTAATTTCCGGCTCATTTTATTCTTTACCTGGTTTTAGAAGAGGTATTACTTACTACTTACTACAGCCTCCAAAAGCCTGGGGAAAACATTGCTCCTCGAATATATAATTGTATATTATAAGGAGAGTCAGCTTCCCCTAAATTGGGAGATGATTGGTCATAGAATAAATTATGCTGTCCGAGCTTGGAGCGGAAGCCTGTCCTGATGACATAGCAAACTAATTTCTGTCAGGGAAATGGAGTATTTCATGCCGAATCTTCCGACAGACCTACTGTGAAAGGTATTGCTTCATGAGATATTTTATACAAAACAAAAGTATTAGTGTAAACAGTATTTAAAGAAATGTTAGCAAACGATGATGAGCCCAAAATATTAGTAATTTCATAGTAGAAAAAATATTTGTAGTTAAAGCTCCACCCCCCCCCCTGCTTAAGTCTCAATAAGGGAGGACCACAAACAGACGTAACTTCCTCCATACCGTTGACATAGTTCTTGATATTGTGCAAATGTACTGAGCCCAATTCCTTTCCCTCTGCCTAAACACCCTATATACTTTGGCTCATAGGATTTTATACCTTTCGAGATTTTCACGGAACTTGTGGATGCAGTGGTCTGTCGACGTTTTCGGAACGTTGTTGTCTGCTGCTGTAAGGAGTACTTCCGTAAAAGACTGCACTGCTTCATTAATAGGAACGTTATTATTATAAATAGGTGATACAAATTCACTAAACTTTCCCATTTTGCTTTGCACAAAATCCATCTGGGAAGACGATCATTACAGTGTGTGAAGTCAGAAAATGTAAGTTTCACAGGAGCGTGATAACTACTGTATCTAATAGAACGGACCACTCAAGAATAGGGCAGTTGACAAGTCGACAGTTATCCAACCACCTGTAGAAGCCACCAGATGAGCTGGTGAATTGTCATTGAGCAGAATCAAATCCAAATTGGATCGAATCCTGTCAATACGGTTCCTCTGGGGCTGCAGGTGTTTGATCCCTATGTATAGTGATGAGCATTTAAATCGCCCATCAAAAGAAATGGGACAGACAACAACTGTCTGATCAGGCCAACCAATTCTATTTCTTCAAACCTGTAATTAGGTGGAAGATACAAACAACAAATTGTCATTATGTATGGAGTAGTGATCGTTATTGCTACTGCTTGCAATGAAGTCCTAAGGTTCACTGACTTACCACCTTGGAGTTGTGGGCAAGCATTGCTACTCCATCCTTAGCTCTGTCTCCAGTGACATTGTTATTTCTAAAAACTGAAAACCCTCACAATAAAGGAGTGGGCTTGATGGAGGTGAGTCTCTTACAGGCAAATGACTAAAGGAGATGTCTCACCTACAAGAACCTTAAGATCTTCAATGTGACTTCTCACACCATTAATGTTCCATTGTATCACACTATTCAAGTTAAAATTTCTGGCCATATTTATGATTGAGATATAAAATTAATAATATATATGGATTCGTTAACAATTAAAAGGGGTTTGGACCTGTATCATTCTTTCCACCTGCCTGGCTTGAAAGACCATCAGATGGTTTAAGTTTAGTTTTGATATTTCAAGGTCAAGTTCAATAGCAACCTCAGCAACTGGAATCAGTTGTTGAAGGCCTGAGATAATTTTCGTAGGGGTTTCGAAGAACCCGCACCAACCTTATTTTTGATTTGTAGGGACTTAGTAACACTCAGTGTTGTGTTAGGCTTGCCTCAAAAATTTTTAATCTGGACTAACAAAAGACGAAGATTTGGTTAGAACTGATACTGATTGCGATTTTGGTTTAGTTAGCTGTCTCGTTATCGTTGGTAATTTGAGGTTTTTTTATTGGCAAAGGTGCAGATTTGGCCTTGGTAGCAATAGCCTTAGTATACTTGGAAAGACAGTCAACTTTAGAAAAGGAAGGCAAGTTAACAGAAGTACCGCTTTAGACTGCTATTAATGGCTTTATTTGCTCGGTATATAAATGAACCATCTCACCCAGTTACTTACATGATGAACGAATTAGGAGCAGGGTTGATGTCGCATTTGCGTAAGATTTTCCTACGGTAGGAGGTAGAGCAGTTCTTTGTTTGTATACTTTCCGAGCTTCTGGAAAGGAGAGTTTCTCTTTGGAAAATAATTCCTAAAATTGCCTTCTCACTTTATATTTTGGGCATTTCGGTGAATATGCAGTATGGTCACAGTCACAATTTGCACACATTGTTTCCATATTACAACCTTTGCTTTTGTGGCCTTGAATGCCGCACCACTTCCTCTTTAGAGCAAGTACTGCTAACATATTCAAATATCCTAGGCAACGGGCACCACACCTTGAATTTGGAATGTACAGTTTAATAGTTAGACTGTAGAAACCAGCAAATACCCGTTCAAGAAGAATGAGTACAGCAAATGTTAATATTAAAATGCCAGTTGGTTTTTCTCACTATTTTCTGTATGAAAAATTCTTTCAACATTAGTAACATGCTGTTCGGCGAGCTCTTTCTTTATTTCCTCCATGCTATCGTTCAATAGGTCACAACAGGAAATAATGCCTCTAGAATTCAAAACTTTATGTTGTTCAACTAACACTTAACAACATCGAAAAAGGACTTCAAATTTAATAGAGAATGACTCTGTTTATCAGAGTCAGTCTGTACTAATAAAATCCCATTTCTCAGTTTCCTAATGGAATGAACAATTCCTGCAGCACCAGTTATGGCTTTATTAATAACAAACGGGGAGAACTATGATAGATCTGACCCCTTAGTAATGTGGCTGACAATAAGGAATCTGGGAGCAGGTCCCTGGATCCTTACGTCTAAACTTCGTTTTTTGCTTTCACACAGACTCTTCCGAAAGTTGTCTTTTTACCCTTCCCGGGGTGTTGTTTGTAAATGTAGAGGCCATAAAAGAGTTAACCAGCGCATTGTGTTGGGCAGTTGCATGAGCTCTGGGAATGGGTGCACCCTTGGATCACTTTCGATCATTTCTATACCCCAGAGTATCCTTACCAGACTGGATGGGGATCAGTTCAGACCCACAATTAGAGATGGAGGATCTGACACCTCCATCATTGGGAACACTTCCTGACCAATGACCGAAGTGGCTGGTTACTGAACAGAATCAGCGCTAACGTCAGCTTACCAGATTCTAAGATTGTCACGCTTTGGTCTGATAAACACTCCCAGACACACTACGGCTCTGCACGGTCACAAAAACAACAATAATTAATCCTTATATTATATGAATGTAGAATGTTTATGTATCCCCAGTGATTCACATAGTATAAAAGCCTCTACGAATTGTAAAATATGTTTGAGTGTAGTATGTGTATGTATATTCAGGGAAGAAGTTTTATTGTACTACCCCTGAATAGCTCGGGTTCCACGAGGAATGCTAAACCCCTCTCAATAGGTGCAGATAGTCTGCACCCCACTGCGATAAAACCCTAAGTACAGGTAAAAGTTAAAAAATGTATATATTGGAACTGGGTGTATATTTATATATATGATAGTCTATGAGTGTTTGACTGGGGACTGCAAGGGACGCCAAACCCCTTCTTACTAGGTGCAGCTAGTTTGTACCCCTCCTGCAGGGATACACTTGTATAATTGTTAAACTTTATGTGTTGGAACTTAAGCACTTCAAAACTAATCCCTTTGGTTTTATTTATTAAGGCTCTAAGCTTGTATTATCCCTAGAAACAAATAATTTTGAAAATTTTTGTGAACTATTTCAAATTGTACAGAATTATACTAAAAGGTATAATATAACTGTAGGAATTGAAAGAATCTTAAATAGACAGCTAAGAAGTGAAAATTTCCCGCCAGATCTGTTGTCCTTCATGATGAATCAAGTTAGATCCCAAACTGCCTACTGATTAAAGAAAATTTGCCATAATTATTATTGATTAATCTGATACGAGTTGAGCATGTCTTCACATATTTCTTGATTTAAACAATCTTTTATATAATATGAAGTGTGTCTATTGATATAATAACTAAACTTCTAATGCTTGTTCTTTAGTCTACATTCATACTTGGACAAAGATGTATTTCCATCAGTCAAAGCCATAGAGAGATCAGTTTTTGTCAGCTGTTTTAACACTTGCTGGTTTTTTCTTTACTCCATCAACTGACTTAAAACATGTTACCAAAGAGAAAACCAAAGTCACATATTTCCCAAATCTGGTGAATATGGAAGATGTTCCTGTGTAATAATGAGACTGTTAGTCGGAAACTGCTTTATGGGAAGTGCTGTATGAGCATTGTAGTAATGAAGAATGAAACCATTTTCCACAAAAATATTCACTATCATTTTCCTTGGTAGTTTTTTTCTGATTCTTTCAGCTTCCATATAGTCAAAACTACCTTGTAGTGATGCTGGTTCACTGTTGCCTTCTGCAACATATTCTTCAAAATTACGCTCAACATAAAAAAACACAATGAGCATGGTTTTGAAATGGGTGACTATGTTTACCAGAGCATTGATGGTCATTTCATCTTATACAGAAAGATTTTTTTAAATGATTTTTTTTTTTTAAGTTGGAGTCTGTATCAAGTTCCTGCAGTGTGTCTATGCAAATTTCCTTAGTGTTCTTTTTGTTCTGCTGTGAGAATCCTAGGAATCATTTTGGCACCAACTTTTTTATGTTGAGATCCTAACCCAAAATTTTCCAAAACAGATGTTTTTCAATGTTCATGGCTTCAACTATCATTCGGAGACTTGAGTCGGCAGTCTTGTTGAACAATCTAGGTAAATCTTCTTTAGTTCTGAAATGAGAGGTAATCCGGGGGATTCATAGTCTTCCAAGTTCCGACATTCTTCACTGAATTTTTGTGCTACTCAAACACATCTGCGCGAGACAAGCAGTTTTTTATATAATCCTCAGTAAGCATTTGAAAACATACCATTGGTGTTTGGTTCAATTTAACTAAAAATTGCAAATTGACAAGTTGCTCAACTTTTAACTTGACATTATTCAAGCACACATCAGAAAACATAGCTGCACTAAACGATGACTCTCAATGAACTGAACGACCAACATTAATGTATGTCGTGCAGGTTCAAACATGCCCAATTTATATAAGCCATAGATTTCATGGCCTTTTTTAAAGGCTAGAAATACAGTTTTGTTATTTAAGAAATACACCTAGTATATTAGATTTTTAGACGATCCCTTCTCTTCATTGGCAACACATTATAATTTAATAAATACTATAGTTGTGATGTTTCATTAAAAAATATTGTTATAATTACATTTTTAGGCGATCTCTTCTCTTTATTACCAACACATTATAATTTAATAAATACTATAGTTGTAATGTTTCATTAAAAAATGTCATTATAACACTGTGGTTTAACTTAATTATTTCATTTAAACCTGATATATTCATTTTTATTGTAGATCACAAGATAATAGTTATTGATAAAACAAACTAATATTTTTTTGGTAATTTCCTACAACACCCAGAAGTTTAATATCAGTTATTCCTTATTACGTTTATCGAGTGAATACATGTTTTACCTTCATGGGTAGGTCTCAAATAAGCAAACGAGCGAGCGAGCGAACGAGAGAGAGAGAGAGAGAGAGAACCTTCATCTTAACTTTTGAGGGTATGGTTCAACACTCAACAGAGTTCCATTTTCTGCAACCAAATTACTACAATTTAGTCTTCTTTTTTACACTCTCTAATGATTGAGGAAGTGAATAGAGTTTACGAAATATTTCAGAATTTTAGTGTTTTATTGTGAGTTTTTCTATTTTTGTACTACTACTAGGTAATACCAAGGACCACTTTCCAAGGTGAGACGTGCCTCCTATCCATAGAAAATATAAACATAATATAAAAATTGACATTCATTTTTAAGAATATATCTGTTTTGAGGTCGCTGGAGCCCCCAAAAAAATAGTATGTGGCCATATTTTGGGACTTTTTTCCATAACTCACTGTTTGGATTTAGTTGCCATAAGAGAACAAAATTACAATTTTTTAAAACTTAGTGTAGGTATTAAGGACTCAAACAAAACACATTGGTCATCACCTATCCAAAAATACTGGTTTGTGAGTTATCAATAAAAATTTAAAAATTGGTATGAGGGTGTTATAAAAGATGCAATTATTACGCAATTTGACTATACCAAGATTAATGACCCAAACCTGTGTGCAAAATCGTAAGTACAAAAATATTATGATTCAGGAGTAATTAGCAAAAACAAAAATGAACATAAGACTGTTGATTAAAAGCTCAATTTTAGTAAAAAAAAAAAAATTATTCTGCGGATCCTTTTATGACACAAGCAATTCAAGTAAAAGCCCTGTTTAAATAGATATACAACACAGCATCCATGGTTTATGAACTATGAACTTTTTATTAACTATAAACTGACATTTATTAATTTTTTTGTTTTGTGACAAATAGTTTTAGTCAGTTTTTATTTGATATGGGATTGGGAGATTGAGAAAGTTATTACACACATCAAAATGTGTGTCAACAATTATGAAATTGTTATTAAACTTGTATAAAATGAAAAATTAAAGATGATGTCCTTAACAAATATTGTTAATCAAATACACAACAACAAATTTCTTCATTGACTCTTGAAACTACATAATTAATGATTTTTAATTTTCAGTATAAAATATGAATGTTTACAATACAACGTGAGAAAAGAGTTAATAATATAATCAATTTTAATAAATAATTTATAATTCCAAATATATATTTACAAATTTTATTACAAAATAAATGTGTACATTATAATTAAGTATGTATAACATATAAATGGTACGGTTTCAGCCAAAACTTGGATCACTTAAGCCTTCATCATTGGCCAATGTACAAGAAATACACTGAGTTTGACTCTAAATAAATAGATCAAGACTCTTCTGGCTGAAAGATCTTGCATATTACATCCTGCCATAGAAAAATAACAAACAAAACCCATAAAACCACTTCACTCATAGCCAAAGTCACTCCCAGAATCAGAAGTGTCTGAATAACTTATAACAATAGGGTTATCAGAACCGTCATCATTTTCATCTACTTCTTCTCCTTCATCATTATCCACATCCAAATCTTCTTCATCCTCAACATCATCATCGCCAATTATTATTTCTTCTCCATTGTCAGAACCATCAACTACAATGTCACCTATTGGATTATCTGTCAAAATTAATTTAGTAAGTTTTACAATACAAAATAAACTTTAAAATGTAACAAATATATGACAACCTATATTCAGAGTGCTCCTTAAATAGAGAGAAAAGTTTTGGCAGTAGACTTTATAAAAGAGAAAAAAAATTTTAATCACTTTTAACTCCATGTGGCCTATAGATTAGAAATGATAATTTATTTTGATCTTAAATAGATTTTGTATGAATAGGTTCTGAAATATTTCATAAATATTCCCTTTCTCAATCAGTAGAAAGAATAAAAATAAAATTATTTAAATGAATTTATTAATTTTATTCTCCCTACTGATTGAGAAAGTGAACAATGTTTACGAAATTTTTCAGAACATTAGTGCTTTATTTATTTGTGTACTACTAGGTGGTAGTAAGTAAAATACCAAGGACCACATTTCAAGCTTAGCCTATTTCTCCTATCCGTACAAAATCTAAACATAATAGCATATGTGCCCTATTAAATTTTAATAATGTTAAGTCAACTAATTTTTATTTAAGGAGATTATTTACATATGATCAGTTTGAGTATTCACCCATTATCAAATATGATAAAACATACGATGAACACAACACAAACAACACTCCATCTCAATACAGTGCAAGCAGCATTTATCGTGCATATAATATGTTTGTGTTTCAGTGAAACCTCCAGTCAGAATGAACTGTTTTGTATTGTTTATGTTGTATCTATATGCATTGTATTTTTCATTATATCTGACAATGGATCCCCAAAACAGTCATATATAAATAACCTCCTTTAATATAGGCTAGAATAGGATGAGGTGATGTAACATTAAGATAGAGTCTTAAACTGTGTTCATAAATTAAGTCTTCTCTCCTGCAGTATTTTTTTAATTAAACATGTTTTAGAGAGACATAGTTTAAATTTTGTATACAGTGTCTTTTTTAACTGGGCCACCATTGGGATCTCTGAAACTAAGAGATCTACAAAAAACTTCAAAGGGGGTAACTTAACTACTTTATCCTCTGTAATTAAATGGTTATTTGAATATTTTAAATTTTACCTTCATTTTACAATATGGCGGCCAACTTAAAAATTGTATATGGAAATCTCAATTTTTTACGTTCAATTGGGATTTTAAACGAGATTTTAAGACTTTTTAATTTTTGAGTATTTTTTATATTCTTACTAGTTTTACAGATAAATTCTCCGAAAATACGCTAAGCTTCCATATAAAATATATGGGAATAAGAACCAAATGCTTAATACTCGTATTAATTTCGGTTATACATGACATGTATTGTTTTATGTACGATTTAATTTAGAGTTTTATAGTAAGGAAACTTGACAGGAGCTAGGTATTTTAGAAAATGTTTTGATGATGCCTATTGAAGACCTTCCAACAAGGCAAAAATTAAAGTACCAGCAAGACAGAGCACCAGTTCATAATACTGATGTAGTTGTGAACAATACTATTCTTGAAAAATGGCTAGATACAAATGACCTTATATCTAGACCAGCACAGTACGGTACTCAAATCTAATGCCTCTTGATTTTTCTTATGGGGTTACAGTATCTAAAAAATTAACTCTATAAAGAATGTTATGCTTCCGTCGAGGACATGAAAGAATAAATTAGAGAGATCTAATTTTCAAATACATCATAATACAGTAGACTCTCATAAATCCGGACTGGACGGTAAAAATTTTTTAATAACAATTTGCCGCTTTAGCACCTTCAATTTTCACGTGATCTTCCACATTCCATGAATGACGTATTCACGAGCAGTGGAAGTTTCCGCGCGGCTGAGGTAATTGATACGCCCTACCCTGTGTTTTACTTAATTGCAGTCCAGTACTGTATTATGTACATTACAGTAACAGCACCATTATTTAATGTATCAGAGTGTAACAAGTGTCGTTGGGTATCGGCATGGGCCGATAGCGATTGCATCCATATAGCGGTTGCATGAATTTTGTTTTCCTTTTATTTTTTAGCAAACATGAACTGATTTCTTTTATATAAATTTTCTTAAGTAAAGTATCCGCTTAGCGTTTCCTTGTGTAGAATCAGTAATGTCTATTTCCTGCCTGTAATTATTATCTCTCCTCACCTCTCCCCAGCGATCGCTTCCGGGTTTTCGGTTCCTGGATGACACAAATTTTTAACAATATTGTAAGGTTCTATTATTTAATATTCTATAAAAATGATGAATAATAAAAATCTTCTTATTGATAGATTTGAGTGCAATCATGTTACTTTGTGATAGGTTTTCATTAGTATAGACCTCACGGTAATCAATTTGACAATATTAATGACATGTATTACTGAATAAATGACATGAATTATAAAATTCTTAATTTTCTATTTAGCACAAAGTAGATTAATTAATTTTTTCTTTCAATTATAATTTTGAAAATGGATTTTCTTTATTTGGCTTTTTAAATAAAACTATAAAAATGAGGACATTTTGTTTACGTCTTCAGTGATGCATGTTGACACATAAGATTTGAAGCGGGCAAGTGGGGACACCTTTCTTCTGGTAACTTCCTCTGATCTAGACAAGTTAATAAAAACTGGTTTTTATCTCATGAGAAGGGCGACTAAAGATAAATATCATATCCGTTCGTTTCATATCCATTGTCATATATGACTGTTTTTCTCATTTCATCACTTCACATTATAGCCAGCTTTTCAGAGGTCGTAAAATTGAACCAGCCTCATAAAATCAATTCGTGCTTGAAAAATCGTGTTGAGATAAAAAAATCGAGCCGGGCTTGATATTTTTGAGACTGTTGTCTGAAACTCAAGCTCGACTCAAAATTTTGAGGGCCAAACATACTTAATTTTGTTTTTATTTCAAAAGTTTTTATTATCGAAGGGGAAGTGTCTCTATTTTATCATCATTTTTTTATAAGGCTATGATAACCGAAGGATATTTTTGCCTTTTGTGGTGAGCTCTAATCGTTAAGCACAAACCGATAAGAGAAGTGTGAATCAGCGATTAATTGTAATCACAGAGAACCGTAATAATAATCACGATTACGATTAATAATCTTATCATCCCCTAATATAAACGTATATTTGTTTTTCGAGATCAAGTTGTCACCTTCTTCAGGTAAACCTTTCTTCACATACTGGTATGGATTTATTAATTTAAAAACAAAAAATATTATAGTTGTCATTTTAAAATGTGCAATAAATTAAGGGAACAAATAACTTATATTCTATAAATAATGTTGAGTATTTTATTTCCTGATTAAAATCCTAATTTTTCCAAATAATCAGTCCTAACATTCACCACAATTTATTTACGGGTTCCTGAAAATACATACCCGATATCTAATATTTGCAGACTTCTATTGAAATGTTAATATACTTATTAAAACCCATAATAATAACAATTTATTAAATTAATATAAATTATGCAAATAAAAAACAGATTAGTGCCTGAAATTAGACAAGAATTAAAAAACACAAAGTTTAAACAAGATTAGAGATTGAAAAAACTTGGGCTCTGAACGATTTTAAAAAACCGAGGTTCAAGTACTCAAAAATTATCAAATTTCATTTTTTCAATCACAAATCGCTTTCTATGGTAGATGCATGCGAATGGAGGATTATCACAATACTAACCATCATTCTGATCATCTTCAGTTGTTGAAAGAGAGTTTGAACCATCATCACTACCATCCATGTCTTCTTCGTCTTCCTCTTCCTCCTAAATATAAGACAATACAAATTTCATTTTAGAATATTTCACCCTCCACAGATTTAGTAAAATATAATTTTTAAAATGACATGGAAAATTGTTCTAACTTTAAAAAAAAATTAGAAATCATGATGTATAAGTAGAGCAATTTGAGATATTATAAAAACTTTATAGATCCTGAAACATTAAAGAAAATATGTTTGTGTTTCCGGAGATTAACCCTCCAGCTGGCGCATGTTAATGTGTCTTAAAAATTCTTCGTTCGTTTAAAAATTAATAAAATATATTATTTGTATACAAAACCTAACTTATAAGATATCATTTTTCTCAGAAAGATGCATAGAAATCATCTATGTAATAATTTTTTTTTTTTTTTAAACGGTTTTGGAGTAAGTATGTTAGATGTCAAAAATGATATTAACTTTTTTTCAAAAATATCTGTATCACCCAAAATCAATAGCTTACTACCTTTTTCTAAGATATACAAAAGTTTTGTGTAATATTTTTGAATATATTTAGAGAAAAAAATTTTATATTTAAAATTTAAAAAAATATTTTACGAAAAAACTGAATTTTCTCTTTATTTTTTCCAAAAAACATTAAAAATAGTAAAATATATTTTATACAGAACTTCTATATATCATTATGTCCAGAAAGGTGCATAGAATTTAGTTGTGTAGTGCAAAAAAATGTTACATGCATCACTTTTGGAGTTTTTTGGTCAAATACCAAAAAATCGAGAGTAACGGAGAGTAAAATTTCACAGAAATCGGTACATAAACCATATTAAAATTTTTTTATGATTTTTTTAAAAATATTGATACAGATTTGTAATATATTTGTGGATAAAAGTTGCTAAAAAGAAAAATCAATTTTGAAAATTTTCATTAGACGAGGTACATTTTTACGTAAAATGTGAATATTGACTAACTATATTCAAACAGTAACCAAAAATATAATTTTTATTCTAAACAAAAGTTTTTATTACCTATGTTCTCACAAATGTACATAGATTTTATGTGTGTAATGCAAAAAAAATTATATGGAAACATTTTAGAGTTATTACGCACGGAATCAACAAATTTACCCTGTAACCGAGGCAAAATTCCACAGAAATAGGTATATAAACCATATTAAA
The DNA here is from genome assembly GCA_963513935.1 of Aphrophora alni. Lineage (NCBI taxonomy): Eukaryota > Metazoa > Arthropoda > Insecta > Hemiptera > Aphrophoridae > Aphrophora > Aphrophora alni. Next base: position 117,479,938 of record OY740766.1, on the reverse strand, counting down.
TTTTTTTAATGATTTTCTTTAAATATTGATACAGATTTGTAATATATTTGTGGATAAAAGTTGCTAAAAAGAAAAATCAATTTTGAAAATTTTCATTAGACATGGGTCATTTATGATAAAAAATCTACCTTCACAATAGCCTAGACGTTGAGGTTAGGGTGGTGGAAAAAAAACCAAAAATATGAAATATCACTAATAAATACACTCTACAAACATTGACACATTTATTATAAGTTGTATATACATTTATATATTATGTATATACATATTATAATAAATAAATGGTTTCTTGAAACTAAAAGTTCCAATAGCAAATCTAGAACTAGGCCTGACTAGCACTAGATTTGGCTAGACTAGGCCGAAAATATGAATTATCACTCATAACTACACTCTACAAACATTGACACATTTATTTTAAGTTGTATAAACAAATTATAATAAAAAAATCACTTCATGAAACTTATATTCACTATAAAAACACAAAGCTATTGCACTTTGAAATTTTCACATCCGCAAAAATCTTGCGAGATCGAAGTAACAAATTTGAGGTTATTCTACGTTTTATATATAAAGTACCACAGCCTTTGTATTTTTCCTTGTACAGATGTGTTTCAAATACAAGGTTAAACATTGAAACCTCCTCTTTACAGTTATATCAAAAACGACAAGATTGTATAAAAATAAAGATCGGATTCTTCAAGACTGTCTAGACACTGAATATCGCAAACCGGTCTGAAAGTTCAGAGGATCATTTCCTAGAACGGATATAACTCGTAAACTATATAACTTAGGATGATTTCGTCTTCATAGTTCGAAAAAGAAAGAAAAATACTATATAATATTGTCAACTTGTAACATTTGGACAAGTTTTACCATTTCGAAAAAATATATGAACATATAGGTGATATTTTCTATATAAAACTCGCCGCGAGAAACTGTCGCAATCTAGCGCTAACAAGGTAACGTTCAGTCTAGTCGTATTTCTCAACTACACGCTACATAAAATTTTCTAAACTTGGTTATGAAAGATTGAAAGATTACCTTTTCAATGGTATAGAATACATTTCGATAATCTAATATCTACTACGATAAAAGTTGAATTGCAAAAAATGTAATTTTTAGCGTGTAAAATAGCGTTAAAATTCTTGATTTGGTTTAATTTTTATATAATAAAAACTATACTAGTTGGAAACATTTGAAAAAGACGGTTTTGAAGAGAAAGACGCGATCTATCAAGCAGTGTTATGTCAGATGTGACAGATTGAAATTTCGAAATAGGAATAATTGACAAACGAGACGAATGTTTTGTTTAAAACTTGTTAATGTAAAACTTTGACGTTTCGCATCAAAAATATGCGAATTTCACTAATTTTTGGAATATTATTTATAACGTTTTGTGGTATTTTTTTTTTGCATGATTATGTATCTACGGAACATTAGCTTTCCAACGGTATTTTATTTATTGCGATAGGACCATTCTAAGTGGGCGTAACGTTGAATGGCAAAATACGTGTTTTTTAGTTGGTGAATAGAGCCGTGACTAACGAAGCGACCACTTTTAAGGCAAAAAGTGGTCGATCACCAATTGGAGGGTTAAATGAAAATTATTGAAATTAGTATCATACAAAACAACATGTAGATTTAAACTAAGCTAAAAAGCTATTTAACTTAGAATAATCAAAACCTGAAATATTGTTTCATCAACTCTTACCCCTTCATCTTCATCATCTCTTCTTCTGCCAACATCATACAATCTTACAATAGATTCCTGTACACTATCGAACATCCCTTGATTCTCAACTACTGCTATCTGTGTGTCATGCCTGTTGCAAGCTAAGTCATATATATTTTTTTTTACATCGATTGTTGCTGTACAGGACAAAACATACATTACTTGCTATACTTTCATAACGCTAATCACAGTAAAAAAAATAAACTAGTAAAATATTATGCTTAGAACACCAAACCCTAACTCCTTAGACATTATAGTTATGGTAAAATTAGTTTTATTAACATCAAACCGGTATTTTATTTTAATTAATAACAAAAAATAGTTGGAGTTACTTATTTTTACTATTCAGCTTATAATCCTTTCCACTAAATTTTTTAGGTGGCTAATTAAAGACAAATATTTATTTAACGCCACTGTGTAAATACTCATAATGAACTCAGAAAACTAATATAGTAGTATAAAAGTACCCATGTAATAATTAATTGCAGTTATCATTTTCCCTAAGATAAAATTTTGTTGTAACATTAAAGTAATATTTTATTCTTTTAAATCCGTAAGTTTATAGTATTAAAAACTGTTTGACCTTTTTCATGATTTTTATTTGTTTAAAGCCAATGTGTAGACTGTAGATTAGAATATGAAAATTAGTATTTCCAGTGTAGGAGTAGAGATAACGCTAATAGTTGTTATCACTCAATTAAATTATGTACTGATAATAAAACACAGTAACATGAAATAACACATGAATAAGCACAGAACAAATCGACAAACTACTGTGTTAAAGTTATCTGACAGCAAATATTGGACAAGTTGCACAAAAGGTGTAACAACATTATTAAGAATAAAATAAGGACTTTCTCTCTAATATCTACAGTGTAGATGATTCTATTATTCATAGTAAGAGGCGATCACTCATAACTCAATGCTGATAAGGATTGTTAAAAGCCAGTGTTAAAATTGGGATAAAGTTTGATAAGTAAAGAAACCCATTACAAAAATAAAATAAGGGACTCAGTTATATTTCTTTTTTTTAAATGGTGTTAATTAAAAATTTCCCTCTTAACAGTTAAACTCTTATGACTTACCTATGCTTGAATAGTCAAAAGCATCTAAAGTTTTAAAAGAAGATTCATGAGGTGTATCATCATCTATTTCTTGTTCCACTGCTACAGTGTAGATTATTTCTCCAGAGGCGGAGAAAAGCACATCACTCATGTCTAGAGCAGGTACTGTTCTTAATAAATGAAATGTCCTCAAGTCCCACACTTCTGTATTGGAAACAACCTTAAAAAAACAAGTGTAGTTTATAATTTTAAGAGCCTTAAAAACTCAACAAATTTTATGACTAGATTTATTTTGATTTTAGTGAATTAAAATTGCTCAGATAAAAAAGCATCTATTTAAGCCAATGTTGTTTTAAGGTGTGATTATCTTTTTATTTTTTTAAGATTTTGGGAGAGGCCTGTGCTACTAGATTACATGACTGCTAAACAACATTAAAAACTAATATTTTTATATTCCATCCACACCACTAGTTGTTAATTACCAGTATATATTTCTTTGAAACAATTACAATAGCCTATACAGTACAATGTAACTTGCAAAATTTAATTATTACTTGATGTAAACATTTTTATTACCAATGTATTATATAAATTAACCTAAACATTACCTCATATTTCCATGTTTTGTTGATAACCTAGAGGCATGTTTCATAAAACTACCAATACTATAAAAGCTGACCAAATATTTTTTTATAAGTGGAGAAAAAGCTTTTTTCATAAAGAAAAACAGTCTACTTACAAAATAGTACCTCTAGTATTTAAAGTTTTAAGATAGCTAATAGGGTGGGCTGAAAAAGAAAAAAAACTTTGAAATGCTATACTGTGAAAAACTTGTCTCTAGGATAGAAAGTAAAACGGGAAAAAAAAAAAAAAAAAAAAAAAAAAATTAAAAAAAAAAACCACTTTTTCTTTTAATCCCCAATTTTTACTAATTTTCAAATAATTTGTAAAATACGAGAGGGGACCTAAAAGGAACGAGAATCGAGCTGGTGAGGAGAGGGGGTGGGCGTGGTCGGTCAACCGGAGAGGGAGTCTCGATTCACATTGCTACACGTCAGTATTCACTTTGAGTGGATCAGTTCGTCCGTGAGAACTTTTTTTGTGAAAGCCCTTTTTTCATTTCGGCGAAAACGTAAAATGGCTGACTGCCGGGAGCAACGTGTGGCTGTGAAATTTTGTCTCCTGTTGGGGAAAATACCCGTGGAAACTCTTGCAATGCTTAAAACAGCTTATGGGGAAACTACTTTAAGTGAAACGCGTGTCTACGAGTGGTTTCAGTGTTTTAAAAATGGAGAAATGTCAACTGAATACCAGCCTCGTTCTAGAGCTCTTCAACGTCAAGAACTGACGTTGAGAAAATCAACACTTTGGTTCGTGAAGACTGTCGTCGAACCATTGATAAATTAGTTGCGATGTCTGGGTTGACTTGGAGTTCAATTCAGCTGATTTTATCGCAGGGTTTGTGCATAAGAAGAGTTGCAGCCAAACTTCTTCCATGCCTTCTCACAGATGAGAAGCATTGACACACAGACAGAGATTGCTCACCCCCCCCCCCCTCCCCATTCATTGGATCTTGCTCCCTGCGACTTTTTTTGTTCCCCTCAAAAGGGATATGAAAGGTAAACATTTTGAGACTGTGAAAGAGGTGTAACAAAAATCGCTGAGTGGACCTATAAAGAACATTCCATTAAGTGAAATCAACAATGTTTTGAACAATGGAAGAAACGATTAGAGAAGTGCATTTCAGTCAATGGTAATTACTTTGAAGGTGACCAAAATTTCGTTTAAAAATATTAAAAAATAAAGGAGTTATGACCAAATTTCTGGTTTTTTGGGCCCCCCTCGTACTTTGTGAATGTTACAAAATGGTCATAAACTGGTACGAAAAAGTATAGGAAACATAATTAAATTACAAAGTGAATTCATTTAATTAAACAATAAAAAAAACAGTCATTTTGAAGTCCATTTGTCAAAATTTGGATTTCATTCCCTTGTCTTGTTATTTAAAGGTAAAAAATTTCTTGGTTATCATTGCCTTATAAAAAAAGAAGGTAAGAACATAAAATAAAGATCCCAAGCCCATTAATACTCTAATAGTGTCAGAGTTAAAAAACAAAATACAAAATAAAATTTTTCTAAAAATTGGTTCTAACGATTTTGATCAAATTTTGTAAAAATGTAGCCCTAACAACTTAAACTAGATTGCCATCTTCCTAAAAATTTCTGTTGAAGTGTTATCAGTCAAAAAGTGAAAATTAACTATCTTAAACGGTCTTTGAAAGTTGATTATCTTTCGCCTTCGAAGATATCAAAGGGGTCCGGTTTATTTTGAAATTTTACATGATTGCAATTTTCTTTTATATATAGTTTGAAGCATAAACTTTTAAATATCACCAAAATTCGATTGATATCACTTTGACTTTTGGTTTTGTGTGTAAGAAAGTTAGTACCATGTTAATTTTTTTAGTATTTCTGGTCTTCTTATAATAGAGTAGTTCTTGTTTCTTTATCACTGGATGAGAATGACTCTTTTTTTATTTGCTTAAACTAAAACACAGCCAGGAAGCATATTAGATTTATGTTAAACAATAATAATAAAATCAAATAAAACACAATATTTCTTTTGTAAAATTCTATAATTTATTTGGTCTAGCCGACCATGGTTTCGCCAGTTACGGCATTGACGAGGCTCTTACAAGACTAAAAAAAAAAAAAAAAAAAAAATCATTTTTTTTTTAGTCTTGTAAGAGCCTCGTCAATGCCGTAACTGGCAAAACCATGGTCGGCTAGACCAAATAAATTATAGAATTTTACAAAAGAAATATTGTGTTTTATTTGTTAAAATGGAATTCTATCAAGTACCGTCGGTCATCAGTGTAAACAATAATAAAATCATTTTAAGTGAAAACAGATTTATATTTAATACTCTATGATTTATAGTCAGAAAAATAAGTCATATGTGTTTACCAAATATATACGATTGATACACTTATAATATAGCTAACGATTTATCAACTGACAGATAATATATTTTATAAGCATATATTTTTATGAAACAGGCCCCAGAATTAAAATCATGTTTTACAAAAACGTATAATAAAACAGAATCTGTAAAAAAATATTATCTGTTGAAATCTAAATTACTAAATTAAACTGAACAATCTTACCTCAAGTCCATTAGGATGGAATACACCACTTAAGGTCTGGTTTAACTTGTCGAACTTATGGATTTGCTTCCCAGAATATACATCCCACAAAACACCGTCTGACAGAACTAATTCATCTGTAGGACAAAATGTTGCTCTATTTTTACTGTACTGGTTTGATAATGTCGGTGTTAAACACAACATTTCACGCCCTGTTGCAATATCATATATCTGCAATTGAACAAAATTATGTTTTATGAATAAAATGGTTAGAGGGAAAAAATGGTCCTGTAAAAGCTTTGAAATTGTCAATCGGATCGGATCTCAATAGAGATTCGATCTCAGTTCGGTTCGCAAAATTATTTCAGATCAAGATGGATAGTTTTCTTATAAACTATAATATGTATGGACAACTTAAAACCCTTTGGAAGGAAAGAGGAAAACCCAAGCTAAGCTTTAACAAAGTCCATGTCAAAGTATAAAACAACTGTGTTGTTTTCTGGGGGAAAAAAACCAGTTCGGCAGTTTATGCATGCACAGTGGTTGACAGATGTAATTTACTGTGGACTTATGAATACAGTTAAAAACTTACACATTAGAAAATAAAACTAATAAGATTTTCAAGATACAAGTTATTAATTTTTAACAATTACAAATATTAAATTATTCAGACATATTCAGAGCGAATGTGTATTATTTATTATTTACAAAATCATCAAAAATTACCTTTGTCAGTCTACATAACTCGTTACCTTTGAAAACACAGAAGAAACCGAATTAAACATGCAAAATAAATACATAACGAAATATTTAAAAAAAGGAGTCACAACTTTCTGTCACAGTTTAATAAAACTACCAAGGTCATCACATTCACACATAATGTGTTATTGTTTGTTTGGTTGGTAGACTCAGCAACACTAATTTTTTTCCAGTTCTATTATTATTTATTATTCTATAGTTCGAATAATAATTATCGGTACTGTTGAGACCGATGGTTCTTGGTGGAATTCCATGTTTAAAGATAATAAAAACACAATTATTTATTTTGTCTTTATTCTGTAATACAGCCTCGTCAATGCCTTAGCAGGCGAAACCATTGGTCGGCTAGACTAATTAAAAGTGGATATTACAAAATAAATAATTGTGTTTTTATTATCTTTAAATAATTATCGGGTTCGTTAACAAACTGTTTAGTTGTAGACAATAGAAATTAAAAATTAAAAGGTTTTCTTAAATAATGAATTGTTGATCAATAGTAAATCAATTGTGACTAAGAAACTATACTCATGAATCATTACAGTAACAAGTAAAAATATATAGTTTTTTATACTACATATGATATATTAGTACTAATATATAGTTCTTTATGTATGTGAGGAAGGCCTACCACCAGACATGCAAAATACAAGTAAATCTAACTATTAAAATTAACTAAAATAAAAGAAATAATAAATAAAAAACCATAGAGATAGCGACAGAATAATTAAATAAGCCAGAGGGAGTTCAAAAATGTACTAATTAAAATTAAAAAAACAAAATAAATTAAAGAATAAAGAAAGTATAAAATATGATAAAGTTGGCTATAGTGTATAGCAAAATTTTTGACGAACTGATTTGTAGCAGATCCAGGAGGAAACCATGCTTCTAGTAAGTCTGAAAAGGAAATCATCGTGAATAAAAATAGTTAGTGTTCAGTATTTCTCGAGGTTAATTACGATAACCGGAAAAAAAGGGGGGGGGAAAGGTCGGCCTTAGAAGAAGACAGCAGCACTACATCCAGATTCAGCTTGCCGAATTCAACTTTAATACGAACTCCGGCAAATATTAAATTAAATATTTGTCGTTATCGCTGCCAAGAAGAAGTTTAGAAGGAAGACGGACTTCTGAAGATTCCCCGGAAAAAGACATCACTGGGCAAGTTCTTCAGGGACCACGATAATCCAAAATTGGAGGGAGAAAATACCAGCGCAACTCAAATAAAAAAGGTACTGCATAAATCATGAATTTAAATCAATAAAATCTTTTAAAACTTGAAAAATCTGAAATTCAAAATTTTAAATTAAATCGGGAATAAATAATAATTAAAAAGAAATAAGCGAAAAGAAACAATTAATTCAATTAGAGTCATTGTCATTATTAAAAACTTCAAATCTATTTAAAGCAAACAGATTGGTCAAATATTAGGGTAGGATTTCAATTTTCATGATTATTAAAATAAGATGTGTATTGTTTAGAATTTAAGGATTATAGGATAAGTATAGAAGTGAGTTTTGTATCAGATTATTTTTGGAAGTAACTTTTTAAACTCATATGTTCGAATAAGTCAACTTATGATGGTTGTAATGATTTTAACTCATAAAGTCAAGCAGTGTTCAATATTTCAGTTAAAATTTGTTTCAGAAATAATAAATTTGTTAATATTCAACTTTATTCTATATTTTTGAAATATCCTTAATTAAGTAAATTCCAAAATTGAAAAAAAGAAAGTAAGTGCTCTAAAGTAAAAGTTAAAAGTAAAAGAAAGTATAATTTTAATCTGATGAGATAACAAGAGCTCCAAAAGGCTCACCTTTGAGACAGAGTCTAAAAGAATATAAATAAAGGTAAGATAGATATAGAAATTTAAATTTGTTTGTGTAAATGTATTAGCATAAGAATTTTAAGATATTAGTATTATTTGTGTACTATATTTTAAGAAATTAATAGGGGAGTTAGGCTACAAAGAGACAAATCCTCTACCTTACTTACTTATTAAATTCTTGCGTTCGTTCGGGGTAAGTGATTTGACTAGGAAAAGGGCTTTTCCGCGTAAAAGCCAAAAGTAAGCTTACGTCTGTCCGTAGTAAGTGGCATCCAAGAGCGTGGGGCTGCTTCCTAAACTAAATAACTAAAAAATCCAAGTCATAAATAGAGCCTTGACCGTCATAAGTGGCACCCAAGAGCGTGTGGCTTCTACGTCAGAAAAAAGTCAATAACAAACACGTCCCTGAACACACACACACAATGACAGAATTGATGAATAATGTCGAAGAAGAAAATTATGGATCGAGAATAAGAAAATTGCAACAAACATAGAGCCTACTGCTTGTGTTTTGAAGGACATACAATTATTGATGTCAACCAAGAAAGTTGTTGTCAAAAAGCATCTATGATTATTTATTAAAGCATGGAGGGGGAATATGTTGGATAATATTTCTGTTACTATGCAGCACAAGTTTTTCTGTTTCTCAATTATGAAATAAAAAAATCTCTTATCTTTTGTTAATCAAAGCTGTAGAATTAAATACGTATTTTTTTATTTCCCTATTTAAAAACAATGGAAGAAATCTAATAAAATATGGCAAATAAAACCTGTAACAAAATATTAAAAACAATGGTCAAGACAATCATTTCCAGTTTAACAATACTTAAATATTTCCGATTATGAAAGCAATTTTCACTTCAGTCAAGGAGTCTTAGCAAACAAAAGCATATTTACATTACTTATGCTATAAAATCCACTTAAATAACAATTTTTTGAAGTGAGATGTACCCTCCTCTCCCATGGTTTACTTTTTCACTCTAAATGACAGAACTTTGAAGCCAATCTTTTGATAAATGTCACAAGCACGGGCGCCAATACGCTTGATGGTTTTATTTAAACATCTTTTTATTAAAAATTGTAAAACCAAGCAATATTTATGATAATAAAAAGTTCATAAGAGCGCAGAACATGTATTTTTCTTTTGGATCTAAATATATATGTATATATTAGTTATACAAATTATTGTGCTGAATTTTGGATATTTGTTTTGAAACTTTGTGAAAATCTATCGTATAGCTGTAGATTACTAGGATAGTGGCTTTAATTTATAACTTTTATCTTATTCCTTGTTCTACAAACACTATGTAATGGTTTAATGCTAATTTTGAACATAATTAATGAGGTCTGATCGTGTATAATCACTAACCACCAATTATTTAAAATAATCGCAATAGTGAAATAATTTAATGAGCACTAATAGTTAATAATAATAATAATAATCGGTATTCGGCGGTTATTAAAAATAATCATAATCGTTAATCATAACTGGTAAGCCTTGAATCATGTCATGCCTAAAATTACTAGGGTAATTAATTATATGATAACCTGATTTCCCAGAAAAGATTTACAATAGATGTGCCGATAATTATGCTCTGCACGATTCGAGATCTATGGTTCAAAAAATATTTCATTTGATCTGATCCGACTTTAAAATTTATGATTCAACTACCCCTAACAATATTGAGTGTTAGTTCCGCTAAACAATCGTCCATATGAAGTACGATTAAAGTAAACATTTTTCATAACACTGAGATTTATCAAAGAAAAGACCAATATAATCTAAATAAAGTTAACCAAAACTGTCGAGAACACCTAAGTTATATACCTGTATTGTTTTTTTTTTTTTTTTTTTTTCAGAAATATTACTTATTGTATGTACTAAAGGTTTGACTATGATTTGGATGAAGATTAATGAACATTTCTTTGAGTTAAACAACATTTTTACTAAACTTTCTCAACCACCTCCAATAGCAACTCTTTTTGTTTTTATTAAATAAAAATTAATAAGAGGAGATATATATTTTTTACCCAACTTACATTTCTCCAATATGAATTTTTACAGGTAAAAACAGAAATGAAACAAATTTTCATTTGAGTTTGTCTATTTTGATAAAAATCAGTTATTTCTTTAATTACTGATATCCTGAACAAATATTCACAATTTATCCCTGATAAATAATTCTTAAATTAGGCTACACATGTTTGAAATTAATTTATACAAATCAATTTTACAAAAATTGGTTCAACGACCACTTGAGTGAAATATACACATTATGGCCAATAAGATATAAAACAATAAAATAAGAGAAGGAAATAGGCCTACTAACCGTTGCAATTTCTCCCTTGGTACCAATAATACTATCTTGGTTTAGTTTGCTGAACTCAACGTGTTCCTCTGCGTCCATTGCAAGCCTATAACATTACAAATGCACTATCATGAAAATAATAGTAGATGTTCCACAAAAGTACAAAACTTTAAGAATAAATTAGCCTAGCTAAAGAATAAAAATTACCTCCATGAACCTACATGAGGTGGATCACAATACGATGGTGGTCTACTTAGTTTTTTTTTTCCCAATTTGCTTGTGAATCATAATTTTCTTTTACACACACATATGGCACTTTTTTTTACTGATAACTATATAACCATATTTTTTTCCTTAGATGGTGATCAATATGTTTTATTTGGGCTCTTAAAGGGTATATTTGAACAAAATTTAGTCAAAATTGTGTAAGCCATTATAAGCAAAATCAAGAGAAAAATAAAGAAAAGACACCTCCCAGACAGTCGTATCTGACAAACTCAAGGTTAAAATAATAAAATATCATTAAATCAGTCTCATACAATGTGCAGATAGATGTTAGTGCAAAACTAAAACCCCATATTCAGCAAAACAAAATAACTCAGATGACCATTTCAACCAATACGAATAAAGAAATTTTAAAATCTGAAGCAAAGAGAAGAGAGGGGGAGAGATAGACCAGGGATTCAATGAGATCCAAACAACAGAATGAAAAACATTAAAATAAAACATCAAAATTTAATTAAAATATAAGAAGTAATCTAATGTGTAAATTAAAATGAAACAACTGCATCTAAAGTCATTTCTATATGTTTTGTGAAAAAATAATAAAGTAAAAAGAAATATTTAAACAAAATATAAAAAAATATAAGTGTTACATAATATATAAGTGTTTTGTGTCTTTATTTTAATAAGTGTCTTTTTTATTAAAATGTTTTCAGAAGAACTGTATCTAAATTTATATGTAAGGAAAGAACAAAGGGATGTTAAATTCGTAAGTAGATAAATAGAATAATACAAAATAAAATTAAGCAACTATTTAAAAAGGATACATAAATTGTTATTAGAATTTGCAAATGCATATTATCTTTGAAATAAGCATGTTAAAACTAGAATAGAATAATTATACAAAAATATATTTAAATAACAAAAAAATCTTTTTGATATAAGTATGAATGTGTGTGTAAAAGTTTTTATAAATAAGATGTAAAGCATGTCATGTATTTAACTTTATATAAGTAAAGAATAAATTAAAAACTCAAACTTATAGCTGTATTGATTATCCCTTATTCAATTTGGAGATAACTCAAAAACACAACCAAGATAGAAATAATATTAATTTTAAAGATTTCCTATTTTCAAAAGTGATGAAATCATAAAGTTCATATGAACCAAAATTAAACCTTACAAAGAACGACCAAAGTCTGTAATGTTTCATGTTAGTTTGGTAAATAAGTGATTTGTTTCGACTAAATAAAATATGTAATCAGAAGATTTACCAGATTAAACGAGCTATGTGAAATATTATAGATCCTGAAGGGAAATTAATGATAAAAATATCATTAATTTCATTAAAATAAGTAACTAAGCAACAAATCAGAGAAAATTGTAAAGATGATTTAATTTTAAAATAAGAAATTATGTACTGGGTTTATACAAGATGTCAGAATATAGTAGGCTATGGTTTTTTTCCTAACAACGAAGAGATTTGATTGATAGAAAAGGATCGACTAATCAAATAAAAAGTTAGAAATCAGTTGTTTGGGTGTGGTCAGAGATCTAAGACAGAAGGTATTCAGATTTCTTTCGAGTAACACCTCGAAATAGAATACAATTTGTTTTTAGCAGTTGCTAAGTTGGGAGTTTCGGCAAGCGGCCTCCGGAAAGTCGGAGATTTACCGTAAAAGTATAATACACAGTTTGCAATGTTGAAATTTTAATTATGTTCAGCATCCTTGGAATAAGATGCATTAAATTAAAATCTCATATTAAAAGAATTTGTGGACAAAGTATTGGCGGTGATAAATAGATTAATTTCTTATATTTGAAGAAATTTAAATAAAAACTTGTTTGATTTGAGGAATAAATTAAATTCTCATGATTAGAGAAATTTATGAACAAAGAATTGAGTTTGATAAATAGATTAATTTCTTGTCTGAAGAAATTTAGTTTAAGAACCGTTGAGACTTGACCACGCAATAGAAATTTTAGAATAGTTTGTAATAGAATAAATATTAAAAAATGTATTTATGTATGTATTTTCAGGAGTAGAAAATTCTATTATCAATCATATGTATTTTTTATGAGTAGAGAATTCTACTACCAATTATTTGTAGTTTAGATGAATAAATGTATGAGTTCAGGCAGCCTAAAGCGTTTGAATTTATTATTGAAAGTACACTATCCTTAGAATCTATGACCCACGATAGCGATTTAGTAAAAAATGAACCTGAGATAAATCTAAATAAGATAAAGCCGAAGATAGTTAAAATATTACAAGCATTACAATTGTTAAACCACATTTGACAAATTTGAAGTGTGTATTTGGTCTTGTTTTGTTATCCTAAAGATGAAACAAAAAAGAAAATAAGAACATTGTTTAATCTCAATTTTGTCACACCTTATTGGGTCCTATCACCACTGTAACAGGTGACTAACAGTTGTTATGAGTAGCCTAGATTGTTATGTTGTCATAAATCCATAGTTTTAACAATTTTTTTGAGAGTGATTTTGAAATTAAAATATACAATCACAAGAGTAATTGCCAGACAAAGCAACAAAAGTTATTAATTTATTAAACCCTCCACCTGGCAGATGTTAATTTGATTTTTAAATTCTTCGTTTGTTTAAAAATTAATAAAATATATTGTTTTTATACAAAACCTAACTTATAAGACATCATTTTTCTCAGAAAGATGCATAGAATTCATCTATGTAAAAAAAAAATAAATTGAAACGGTTTTGGAGTAAGTATGTTACATGTCAAAAAAGAGGTTATCATTTTTCAGGAAAAACCTGTATCATCCAAAATCAAAAGTTTACCATCTTTTTCTAAGATATACAAAAGTTTTATGTAATATTTATCAATATATTTAGGGGAAAAAAAATTTGTTACATTTATAAAATAAAAAAAAAAAAAAAATTCATAGAAAATTGTAAATTAGTCATTTGTTTTTCAAAAATAGTAATATATATTTTATACAAAAGTTCTATATATCATTATATTCAGAAAGGTCCATATAATTTAGCTGTGTAGTGAAAAAAAAGTTAGATATATCACTTTGGAGTTTTTTGGTCAAATACCAAAAAATCGGAGAGTAAAAAGAGAATAATTTCACAGAAATCGTTATGTACACCATTCTAATAGATTTTTCGGTCTTTTTTCAACGATTACTAGAGATTTGTAATATATTTGTGAATATATTTAGGGGGAAAAAATAATAATTTGTTACATTTTCAAAATAAAAATAACGATTTTCTCTAAAAAGTGATACTCTGACGAGTGAGGTTAGGTTTGACACCTCAACAATTTAGGCATAATTAGTAACTTACTAAAGCTATGCCTAAGACAAAATCATTAGATTTCACTAAAACAACATACTTTACAAAGAATAACACACATATTCACTTGTATAATCAAATAAAACACTCAATATAAGAAAATTTGCTTATAACCTAAAGTTACAAAATACCTCTTAGGTTATCCCAAATATAAACCGTTCACAAACTAGAAATTCACTCAAAAACATAAACTTTAGAAATAAAAACACATATATTGTAACTTGTATACACAATTTATATACAATTTGTATACACATACCTTCAAAATAACAGAAATAATAAAAATATTACACAAATGCCACGCCCTTTTGCGTGTATTTTATTTCACGGCATCACGTAACATAGCCGATGTTTGGTCTTGAAAAAAAGCAACTAAAAATAACTGTACGGTATGTCAAGTGGTACCAACTTGTGGAATGAAATTTCCTCTACAACTTACTATAAATATCGAAAGAAAAATATCGAAATAAAAATCGATTATGTCATTTCGTAAACTGCACCGAATGCCAATTGAATTTCGTGCTGTCAAGTTTCTACTAAGTTTCTCTCGATCTGGGAGACGCAGAAAAATTTGTAATCTACGGTTAGAAAGAGAAACATGTGATCTACAGAACAGTGTTTTGGTCGACTTATTTGACAGAAAATAAAAGTGTAATCATATGGAGAAAAATGGTGTCGCTTTTACTAAAAACCGCAACGTTCAAATCCACGATTTTACACATCAAAAATATGCGAACTTCACCAATTTTTGGAATATTATTTATAACGTTTTGTGGTATTTTTTTTTTTTTTTTTTGCATGATTATGCATCTACAGAACATTAGTTTTCCAACAGTATTTTATTTATTACGATAAGACGATTCTAAGTGGGCGTAATGTTGAATTGCAAAAAACGTGTTTTAGAGTCGGTGAACTAAAACCATATGTCTCATACCAACCCGCCAGCGGGTTGTTCGCCACGTCAAGGGTTAATAAAACAATATCAGTAAAAGACAAATTTATATTCAATTTACTCACTTCATTTCAAAAACAGAACCTATACTCCATAAAGCAGACAATGGTCTTCTCCACGTAGAAGAAGAAAGTAAAAGTTTGCTATCTCTACTTGCCTCAAGCCCTGAAATGTATGATTCATGGCATTGGAATGTGGTTTCTTCCTATAAACAAAATTTTAAAAAATAAGTTTAATTAGAAAGCCAACTTCACTCTAAATTCCTAAACTGAAAAAATGTTAGATGTAAATAAAGGTTTTGGAGTATACACTATATAACAATTTTTTTTTTAAATTCAAGATTGACAAACGTTTTGTAATGCAGTTGTAAATAAACATAGATTAAAACATAAATCAATTTATAAAATTTACATGTTATAAAAATCAATTATAAAAAAACAGGCTTGCTGAAGAGCTAGTCTTATTTTGAAAAATTCACAAAAAAATAGTAATATTATGCCAAACATAACTTGTTATATATAATTTTTTTGGAAAGGTGGATAGAATTTATCTGTGTAATGAAGCAAATGTTGGATGTAAAGGTTTTGGCATTAGTTTGTTAGGAATCAAAAAATGTGCAAAAAACTGAAGTGAAAATGCTACAGAAATGCTTATACAGGGTGATTCACGAAGATATGTGAGAAACTTTGGAAGTTCATTCGACATGTAAAAGTAAAGAAAAAAAAGTTATATAAACATAGGTCTGGAAATGCTTTGTTAGTGAGTTACGGCTAGCAAAAGATTTCGCCCAGAATTTTGTACCCTGGGTTAAATAAGGGCCTCCTGGAATTCTGGGAAGGTAAATTAAAAGGCAAATTCAATTGTTTCTTATGGTTTTTGACCTGACAAATTGAATACAACAGGTCCCTGTAATGTAAGTTAAGTAGTTTTTGAGAGAAAACCAGTGTAAAATTCAAAAATTTGAGACAAAACAAATATTTTTTTTTACATTTGGCCATGTTATTTTACCAATAAACAGGGAAATTTTTATTTCATAAGTTGACAATACAATAGTAACAGCTCTTTAAGAATGATGTGATTTGAATTGTAGAATTTGAATTATTGTAGAGCTAACAACTGAGTTTCAGTCCATGTGCGTATTGTTCTGTTTGTAATAATTGAGTTTCAGTCCGCGTGAGTATTGTTTTGTCCGTAGTAATTATAAATTATTGGAGTAGTAATGCCATACTTATTTTCAAATGAAGAATACGCCAAAATGGTGTTTATTTATGGTGTATGTGAAGGCAGTGCTACAGTCGTAGTTGAAGAATACAGACTATGTTATCCTTATCGCACTATCCCAAATGCTAGAACCATTTGTGCTACATTTTGTATGTTAAGGGAAACAGGATTACTTCCTAGCGCAAAGTCCAGTATGACCGCCCTCGACAACATGATGTTAATGTAGATTGTGAAACAATTCGAAATGTTTCTATAAAATATGTAAATAAAAACGAATAGAGAATGACATTTAGAGAAATAGCGATACCCAGCGTAGCCTAGATCAACTTTAATGTAATGCTTGACTATTACCAAATTGGCCTAGATACGATCAGAAAACTATAAATTAAAACAACTTTCCGACATTTAAAGACAAGGTTACCTATATCAAAATTACATAAAATTAAATAATGAGCCTAAGAAAATCTTCAAATCAACACGACTCGACTTTAAAAGAGAAATATCTAAATTTAAAAAATATATATTGAGAGTTTTGCCAGACGACGATAGGCGAGATGCAGCGAAACTAATACAATTATAAGAAAGGGGAAAAATAGCAAGAGAAGGTAACATCGCTAATAAATTTAATAGAATCTACTGCATCCAAAAGAAATTGCCGAAAATATATAGGATATGCGAGTAATTTAAGATAATGAAAAAACTAAACCAATTCCCAAATAAATATTGAAGACATGCTCAAGATTTTAAAGACTCGATTGAAAGAAACACCCACTTATGAAAAACTAGTGCTCTGATTGGAGGAATAAGCTTTACCGTGTAAAACCTAAAATCGACAGTGCAAAATATATTTTAAGAAATATGTAAATTAGATATGAAGATTAACGTACTAAAGTTGGAATTTTAAAATTATACTATTCAAAATTAAATAGTTAGATCTTAATAAAAATTTTAAAAAACTATAATAATAATAAATTTTCATTTACATACACACACCACCCATTAATAAGAAAACACAGTGATACAGTGAAAAGTGATATAGAAGGCAGGTATTTTGAAAGGCTTTGGAATTTGATTCTTGAAGAATTATTGTTGGATTTTCTCTGGACAGATCAGATGTATTTCTTCATGCTAAAAAAAAATTTATCTCTGAAAAATCACCAAGAAGATATAATACGATTTAAACAGTGCGACATTGAGTAATTAAAAGTATCAATTAGCGACGATCCCTTGAAGAATATCAAAAGAAAGAATTGAAGAAGGAATTCTACAAAATTGGTGAGACCTAACCAAATAAGACAATTATAGACCCATAGTTATTTTAAATATTTTACACCATAAAAACTTTCTATCAAAGAGAAAAGAAACTATACCAAAGTGATAAGACTATTGATTTATTTTGAACTTAAATAACAATTAATTAACCCTTTTCATTTCATTTTATTTATTCTTTATTCGTTTCAGTTTTTTAAATTTTTTTTAATAGAGTTTGGACAAAGCCGACACCTCACCCAAACCCGAGATTAAGAGTGCTCTTAGAAATATATTTATTATTTGCTAATTTATGTCTGTAATAATGAATAGACTCCTATGAAAACTTTTTTTTAATGATTTATGTGTTATTTTTTTATTATTAAGATAGTGAAAAACTAACTAAAAAATAATTTCACTACAATTGAATATAGAGAAAAATAAAGATATAAGTCAAAGAACATTAATAAAAGACTAAGAAAATTATTTCATTAATTCAAATTTGATTCATTGTAAGTTTTGCTATATAATATTAATAAAAGTTTAATTTATTGTAAATGACACTCCAACTTGAGACTATTTATTTGCAATAAAAATATATAAGTTAAAGTTGAACATTTCCATTTATTGTAAATTTGGCACCTCAACGTGAGGCTATTTAATGTTAGTTAAAACTAAAACATCAAAAATATGCGATCTTCACCAATTTTTGGAAAATTATTTATAACGCTTTGTGGTATTTTTGCATGATTATGTATCTACGGAACATTAGCTTTCCAACGGTATTTTATTTATTGCGATAGGACCATTCTAAGTGGGCGTAATGGTGAATTGCAAAATACGTGTTTTAGAGTTGGTGAAATCACTTGGGAGCACGTGGCCGACCTACTTGTAGGTCGTGTGCTATTTTAAGGGTTAAACTATATTTCGGTCAAATTTAAGTATTCACTGACTTTTTCTGTTTTATGGGTTCCTAGCAACCCTGATTGATTTATATTTCATGAGAAGTAATGATTTCATCCAAAAAGGTATAAATAACATAAATAATTTTAAAAATATATTATAAAAAATACAACTGTATAATAATAATAATTTCAAAATTATAACTTACCGCTCCAGTTTGTAAGCTGAACAATTTTACTTCACCTTGATGTGTCCCTACAAGGATGGTTTTGTCAGAGTTCTGAAAAAGACCATAAATAATGGAATAAACATCATTGCAATAAAATTCATGGTTACAATTTATAATGAAAGAAAAAATAACATAAAATGAATACAAATTTTTTTATTCTATGTATAAATCACACACAAGTGTGTGTAGATAGATATTAGGAATGAGACGATTCGGGGCTTATCAATTTTTTAATAATGGGCGATATCAATTAGTGCTCATTAAAAATGTCACAGTGTTCATTTTGTAGAACGAGGAATAAAGTAAGGATAATAAATATATTAGTTTATTATATATTGTCAAATAAAATCAACTGTATTCAGTTAAACTACCATTAAACATTTATATTATTTTCAATATTTGGGGGTTAACGACACGCACGATTAGACATCATTAAATATCTTCAAACTTAGCACTACACCACTACACAATGTTTGTAATATAAAGAATAAAAGTAATAAATCTATTAATTATTATAACATGTCAAGTTATAATAATTAATTATAACTTAAAATTAATTAAATTAACTAAATTAATTTAAACTAAATTAATTTAATTTAATTTAGTTAAATTAATTATAACTTTAAATTAATTAATTTTAAGGTCTTTTAATTAGGTTTTTATTTTATAAGAACAATTGTAATCGATAGAATTAACATGTAGGACTCCACTCTACACAAAGCTTTAACGAAAATAGCAAATTCTGCCCTACAAGTATCCCTACAAAACAAAAATATGTTCCATCTTCTTATGAATTTTTATCACCATAATTTTTAAATAATGCTTGGAATAAAAAGATATTTTAATAAAGCATAAAACGTATGGGGCGGTTTTATTTATTCTATGATTGCTCAAATAATTTAAAAGAGTTTACTTGACCTGAACTAAAAAAATCCTCAAATCCATAATTATTTGTCTGTAATAAGTTATGTAATTGATAAGATAATATGTGAATGAAATGGGTTTGTAACCTAATTACATACCAAAGGAAATTTGTAGTCATTAGTTAGATCGAAACTGTCTAATTCTCATCAATTACAGATACTATTCATTCATTCGCTTCTCTCTCAATTTTGCTCATTCCAAAACAAATAATCAAAATTATACTGATGATTGTATTTCAATATAAAATTTATCAGAAGTCTAAAAAACTCCAACTTGATAATAAGGGAGATAAAAGTTCAAGCTCCTTAAAGCTCGAGCTTCTAGAAAACTCAAACTCTGTAAAATCCAGAGTTTGGCTCGATTTACTGAGGCTTGGCTCTAATTAAAAAACCCAAGCTCATACATCCTAAAAATAATAAGTAGTTCTGTAAATATATTCAGTATAAATATCATGACAATTCTACTGCACATGAGGAGCGGGAGTCTTCTATCCTGATAAAATATAACTCTTTCATTCTATGTAGAACGAACACAGTTGTCTGTTGTTCATTAAAAAAAAAAAACTATTATAAGAGTAAAATTATTGATCAATTTATTATTTTACATAAGCTTGTGTTTTTCAGGGCCGTATTTCCCATTAGACCCAATAGGTCCGGGCCTAGAGCGCAAAATTTTGGGGCAAAAAGTATATGGGCGTCAAAAAAAGAAAAGAAAAAAGTACTATAGTTATAAGAAATATTAAAAAGTTTTTGGACAACATTTGTATGAAGTTGTACAGAAATTATTTTTAACAATGGTAAGAAAGTAGAAGACGATAAGTATTATTGATTGGTTTTAAGTAGAAGCGCTTACCAACAACACAATAACAATACAAGTACAAAAGAAAAGAGACAATTTCTTCAAAATAAAAGAGAGTATGATTTGGGGGGGAGAGAGGCCATGGCCAAAGTGCTTACAAGTGGTGAATACCTAAAGGAGGCCCTGGTGTTTATACCAAGGGTCCACGTTTATACGTGTGTACATTATGTAACAAAAGATAGACTTCAAGATTTTTTCACTTCAAGTCAATGTGACAGAATAGAATAGTAGAAATAGAAATGAGGTGGGAGATCAGGTTGGTCTTGAAATGGTTTTGTATCTATTTATGTTAAGATACTTTCAATTTACGATTTACACATATTTTACGGTCTCACATAGAAGCATAATGGTAGGTACAGTTTATGACCGTCTGTATAGTACAATTCTGATGATATTGATCATAATTTGTAAAAACAACTAAGTAACTAAAGAAACAATTTTTTTTCAGAAATTAAAACAAAAGAAATAAAAAATAATTGAGCGTTAACAAACTGGAAACCAAATGTCTTATTCCCAATTTTTCAATTATTTACCCATTTTAATTCAGTATTATGTAAACCTTTGATAAAATATTTTGTAGCTTAAGATCAAGATTTATTTATAAAATCACCCAATTCGATTTAGTTATATTGTAAATAATAAATAATTCATATACACCAGGAATTGCACTTAACTTTAAAAGAAATGAGAACAAAATAGATTATCTATATACTTGTCATAATTTATTTATCAATGACCAATCGCACTATGAAAACATATTCAGTACACACACGTATACAGGTGTATACTATGATAATGAAAACAGTCTGTGGTCCTTCTATGGAATAAAATTGGATGAAATATATCCTTCTTATAATATTATTTCATAGAAGGACCACAGGCTGTTTCCATTATGTATGTATTTTATGTATGTAGAATTTGTATGTAGAATATGTATTCAAACACCTGTAATTGGCTGGACTGCTTACCAATCAGAATCCTTTAAGAATAGAAGGGATCAGTTGAATGTTGAAGACTTGACTACCTCTATGTTAAACTATTTACATCATAAAATTTATTCAAGTTTTGAAATATATTCAAACACTCGTTAATTTGCTAATATTCTAATAAAATATTAGCTATTTGTGGATATCATGTTAAAATTAATGAAAGGTGAGTGGAAATGACTATCAGATGGGTGTTTTTGAAAATTTGTAGCTTTTAAGAAATCACTTGTTCTATAATATTGATATCAGTATGTGTATCATAATTTGTGTTATGATAATTATTATTAAATGTACATATTTCAGAGTACCTGTAGTCGATTCATAATTTTAAGTAGATTTTCCTTTAGAACATACATCCCGGGATTTTTCATTTGTTAGCTATTTAAAAAGTGTATGAGGGGGACCCAAAAAAACAGGAATTTGGTACTAACTCCTTTATTTTTCAATATTTTCCACCAAATTTTGGTCACCTTCAAAGTTATTACCATTGACTGCAATGCACTTCTCAAATCGTTTCTTCCATTGTTCAAAACATTGTTGATATTCACTTAATGGAATGTTCTTTAGTTCATCCAGCAATTTTTGTTTCACCTCTTCCGCAGTCTCAAAACATTTACCTTTCATATCCCTTTTGAGTGGGGAAACAAAAAATAGGGGGGTGAGCAATCGGTGTCATACCGTTTTCCGTCAAAAACTGCTTCACAGACAGGGCGGTGTAGGCAGGTGCGTTGTCATGATGGAAGAACCAATGTGCACTACAAATCCGCCCTTTTTATTCGAAAGTCAACCCAGACATCGCAACTAATTGATTAATGGTTTTACGATGGTCTTCACGAACCAGAGTGTTGATTTTCTCAATATTGTTGTCAGTTCTTGACGTTGAAGGACGCCCAGAACAAGGCTGGTCTTCAGTCAATATCTCTCCATTTTTAAAACGCTGAAACCACTCGTAGACACATGTTTTACTTAAAGTAGCTTCCCATAAGTTGTTTTAAGCATTACAAGAGTTTCTGCGGGCGTTTCCACTCCTGTCTGTCAGGCATTTTACGTTTTCGCCAAAACGGAAAAAGGTCTTTCACAAAAAAGTTCTCACGGATGAACTGATCCACCCACAGCAAACAAACGTCGCACACTGATGTGTAGCAATGTGACTCGATAGCAGTCAATAGGCCTCTCCAGCCGACCAGCCACACCCACCCCGATTCCTGTTATTTTTGGGTCCCCTCTCATATGTACTTACTACATAATTATATCTTCCTATGCCAATGGTAACTTGATAACCTTTTCCCAGCTTATTGAATAGTGCTTGTCAATATTATAGATCATATTGTAATCTGTAAAGGGATTGTTTAAGAAATTTGCTAACTTTGACTTTTTTTTTTTTATCGTTGGAATTCAATAACTTGTCACTTTGAATTCCATTGTGGTAGTCCACGGATTAGTGAAATTTAATTTCAGTATATTATTATACCTCTACTAATCCTTATTTGAAGTATATTCTTACCTTGTCTCTCAATAGTAATACCTTAAAATTAGGAATAGCAGACGTATAATAGTATACTGAAATTAAACTTATCACTGTTTAGAGTTAAATGAAACAGTTGAATAGATCACTTTGCTATTAGAATATTCAAGTATTAGACGTCTCTATTTTATCTTCTTTTTTTGTTATAACATGATGATGACTAAAAGGTTTATCTCGTTTAAAACAAGAAACAATTTTTGTATGTTGTGAGCTCCAATCATTAAGCCCAAAGTGCTAAAAAAATTACGAATCAGTGATTAATTGTAATTGCCAATTATTGCTATTATGATTAATAAGTAAGCTAATTATCTCATCCCTGGTAAATATATTTGTTTTAGTAATGGATATGAACATCTTATCTTGTGATAAATAAGCTAAAAGTATGTAATATTACCACTGAATAACAACTATTATCAACCACATACTTTTAGTAACTAACAAATATGCTAATTTATTCTAAAATTGGAGGCTTTTAGTATGTGGAGTCTAACATTATATTATGAGAAAAAAGAAAACAATATAAACAAAAATTGTGGATTATGACAGTGTTTTCTTTATTCTCATAATATAAATAAGCATGTTTTCTATGATTTTCATATTGGAAGGAAAAAATAAATTATTTTATGACCCTATACATAAATATCTAGTCTTAATTTAACCAATGGGACAATTCTATTATTACAATACTAAATCATACTTACAATGAATTCACAGCAAGTAAAAAACGCATCATCTTCACTTAGCCTAAAAGTACGCACTGGGTAAAAACGTGAATGTACAAGACGTTGATCTAATCTTCTTGACCGTGTACCTCTCATGAGTCGTGTTACAAAGTTTCCAGCAGCACTATTCTTAGCTTTTGGATCTGGACATTTGTGCGGTCTATCACATAAGAGAAAATTATTATTGCCAAGTAGGTTCATATTTATAATATTTTTATTCTTTAAATGTAAACTTTGTACAAACTACAACACACACATGCTGTACACTTTAAAACCCTCCAACTGTAAAAGACCCGAAATCGTACCCATTCTCCCGGACAAGTTGGCTATAAAACACGTATTTTGCAATTCAACATTTCGCCCACTTAGAATCGTCCTATCGTAATAAAAAAAATAGTGTTGGAAAGCTAATGTTCCGTAGATACATAATCATGCAAAATAAAATACCACAAAATGATATAAATAATATTCCAAAAATTGCTGAAGTTCACGTATTTTTAATACGTAGCGTCAAAGATTTGAACTGTGCGCCTTTTACTAAAAGCGACACCACTTTTTCACATATCATCACAAGTCTATTTTTCGTTCAAACACGTCAAACAAAACACTGTTCTATAGATCATGTCTTTCTCTTTATAACCGTACTTTACAAATTGTTCTGTGACTCATAGATAGAAAGATATATCTACTAGACTGAACAAGTAACCTAATGGCACGAAATTCATTCGGCATTCGGTGCAGTTTACTAAATAAGATTATGAATTACTGATACCATATTTTGTAATTGAACTTTATACTATGTTGTAGACGAGATTTCATTCTACAAGTTGGTACCACTTGATATAGGCAAACCAAACCTTGATGTTATTGTTTTTAGTTTGGAATGAAGCCTAAGTTTGTGAATAAATTGACGTATGAAAGCCGTGAAACCGTCTAGCGGTTATTGATTTGGGATTATATTTCTCTTATTTTAAAGGTTTGTTTTATTTATTTATTATAAATTGTGTATACAAATTACAATATCAATATTATTGTTTGTAGAATTTATTGTTCTGAGTGAATGTTATTGTCAGACATCAAATATTGAGGCTATCCTGAGTTATGTTGGAAATTGGTTTTCCTTCATAGCCAATTTGTAGCAAAACACATTGTGTTTACTAATACAAATAATTTTTGTCTAATGAACATTTTATAAATTGATTGTATTTACCAAAATATATGCAAAATGTCTATAAATTTATATAGGCCTATAAATAGAGAAAGGTTATGGTATATCTGGTGTGACCAATATTAGCAAGTTTCCATTAGTTTTATATATCAGAATAATTTTGTCTAATGAAAATTTTATAAATTGATTATGTTTTTACCAAAATGTATGCAAAATGTTTATAAAATTATATAGGCCTATCTATAAATTTTTTTAAATTGGTTTATATATCTATTTCTGTGGAATTTTGCCTCCGTTACTTTCAGTATTTTTGATATATGACCTTATAACTCTAAAATTTTTAAATCTAAAAGTTTTTGCATTACACACATAAAATCTATGTATCTTTGTGAGAACATAGGTAATAAAAATTCGGTTATTGATTATTATTATTTTTTTTTTTTTGTGATTTTATGAAAATAGTTTGGCAATATTCACTTTTTACGTAAAAATGTACCACGTCCAATGAAAATTTTAAAAATTGATTTTTCTTTTTAGCAACTTTTATCCACAAATATATTACAAATTTCCAGTAAACTTCAAAAAAATCAAAAAAATTTTTAGTATACTGTAAAATTCATTTCTGTGAAATTCTTGCCTACACTACGATCCGATTTTTGAATATTTTACAATAGTAACCCTAATTTTTTTACATCTATCATTTTTTTTCACTACACAGCTAAATTCTATGCACCTTTCTGAATATAATGATATATAGATGTTTTGTAAAAGATATATATTACTATTTTTAGTGATTTTTGAAAAAAAAAGTGATCTAATTACCTAATTTCGTAAACTATTTTTAAAATTTTTTAAAATGTAACAATTTTTTTTTCCTAAATATATTCTCAAATATTACACAAAACTTTTGTATATCTTAGAAAAAGGTGGTAAGCTTTTGATTTTGGATGATACAGGTTTGAGGTTTTAAGGCGAAAAACCATTGTGGTCATTATCGCCTTCACAAAATTGAGCATGAAGATGCTCCACCTTAAAACTTACAAATGACACAAACAAAAACAATAACATAAAATTGTTTTTAAAGAACAATAATAAGATTAAAACTAGTTAACAAAGTAGAAACAACATAATACCATGCTACAAGGTTGTAAATTGGGCTTGCAACAAGTTAACTATTATAATATACTATGGTAAATAAAATTAACAATTAAAAACAAATAGTGCAGGACTGTAAAAGGAGCCCTGCCATGAAATAACAAGGATAAAATGTAAACAAAAAATTATATAGACAATTAAACATAATATTACAGAGCTGTAAAATGACTGCAATAACTGACTAAAAAAATCCTAAATATTATCAAAATTTTCAGGCAATGCAGAAAGGACAATACACGACCAAGAATCTGAGTATTATCCCCTAATATTACCTGCATAGAATATGGTAAGACAAATGTCCTACACACACCTCCTAAAGCAACATAGTTAATAAGAATGTGCTTAACTGAGAGCACACATTCCATCAGAAATCCATGAATAATCATGAAATGGCTAATACGAACACGGGTAACCACCACCTCTGTGTGACTGCAACGTATGGATGAATTCCACGAATCGACAGTACTGTATATTTTACTTCCTTCAGCTTATTGGAATCTGTATTTGTCCATTCTTCTTACCATTACCAATGCAAAATGATTTTCACAGACAATACAAAGTCAGAAAACATGCTGTGTGACTGGTATCTGACTTTTAACTTCTGTTAGGAATTTTCCTTTATTAGGCCTGGGTTCTTGATTAACATAATAAAATAATCATCAGTGGTTCAGTTTTGTACTTAATACTTATTATATTAATTTATTATCTACTCTAAATATCTTCTTCATTAAATTGATGCTCTTATTATGCTAATATCAAATATCAACCAAATTTCAAGGATCCGCCATCATTATTATTTTTTTCCCTTCATTAGTAAATTAGTATATTATACTTTTCGGTTTAAAAAAGTTAATTTTCAAAAAATCAAACCATATAATTTCATTTTATAATAATGTAAAAAAAAAAAATTTTTAAAAACTGGTGGAACAAATATATAACTTCTAAAGTTAGGATTCAGAGGATGACCCATACATGCAGTTTACTTTAAAAACCAAAGTTCGGGTTGATTTAATAAATTAGTCTTTGGTTAAGATTTGGTTTTTAACTATGACTTCGGTTTTTACTGAAAATTTGATGTTATTGGACACAGCTCCAATAAAAATTAATTTTATCGCTATCTACAATGTAAACTGACATAAAATGTGTTGAGTATTATATCATGTACAACAGGATTGAAATTTCAAATTAAGACGCTTTCTGGTCAAAACTGTGCATTTAACGGTACGAACTTGTATTTGTTAAGATGGCGTCGAAAATACAACTCCTGGTTTATGCTGGCCAAGTTTTATTTTATCATAGTGCATGTTTGTTTTAATAATAATTATTCTTGAGTAAAATTTTTTTTGTTTAATATTCTAGTGTGTATGAATGTGTGCAAATATTTTAACCGATTCCTATCCAATCCTAATAATATACCTCAAAGTTTCTCAGTTTTGCAACAAATTTACAGCACATTTGATATTCATAATAAACTAGAGATTTCAATTTATTTAATTCATGAATCGGCTAAAGATTTAACATAACAACCAACAAACTGAATCTGATCTAGAATAGAATGAAGCAATATCAAAATCTTAACATTATATAGTGATTACAGTTTATACTTTTTAGTAAACAAAACTAAAATTATCTTACATGAATAAGTTGAACTGAGGACATGTGACCATAGGATTCTTACATAACGCATGCTGATTGGTTAAATACTCTGTGATGATGGAATCTAATGTGACGTGGCATTCTTTGAGTAGTGGCATTGTACTCTGGTGTGCCACAGGATCAAAGGAAATTTGTTTTTCCAAAGACCTTGAAGGTGTGTTGTTAAACCTTAACTCTGTTTTCCTATTAAACACATGTAATTATTAATCTTAATCAAAATGCTAATATAAAGATTGTATAATAAATATAAAAAGAAATTATTCTAATTTTGAGAGATAATATAATTAACCCCTCAACATGGTCAGCTGGATTTGCGGATTACCAAGGACTGCTAAGTCAGTCAGCTAATGATCTCTAACAGCTATATTTGGGACGATTTGAAGAAACTAAAATACACAGGAGATATAAAAAAAAGCTATTATTATCATTTCTAACAATCTTTCTGAATCCAGTGCATTTTATTATTTTGAAATAAATTTTTAAATAAAATGATTCTTTGCTAATCAGTTGTCTCATCCTCAGCTGAAAGTTGCTATTGTGCTAAATACAGAGAGGTTTCTGTCTTTTAAACAGTGATTTAATAGCATATTACTCAAATTTTTACAGTATTATTGTTGTGTTTTGGAAAGATAAAAGTGAATTGTTATATTTAAAATATGTGTAAAGATTGTTTTGTCAGTTTGTTGGTATGTTTTTTATAATATTTTTACAAGTTAGTTCTGTGATTACTTCTGATTATAGTGTGTTAGTGGTGGAATCTTATACTGACTCATGTTATAAATGAAATATAAATATCTGAATGAACAGTTGCAAGTGCAAGACCACACCAGGCATTATTCTTTACCTCTAAATCTCCTGTATTAAGGGAAAGAAAGACTCTAAGCTGGATTACTTAGCTTATTGCTTGGCAATCCCGAGAGAATGGTTGGATCTACACTTTTTTATATAATATAGCCTTGTGTTAAATCACTCTCTTCCATCCTTAATGACAGGTCTCTCTTGATCACCTTTTCTGACCTTGACACTATTAGAATATTCAAAGGCTAAGGGGTCTTTATTTTATGCTCTTTTCTTCCTTTTTTTATAACACGATGATGACCAAGAGGTTTTTTGCCTTTAAACAACAATAAAAGAATATATAAAAAGGCAGATAGAAATTGTTTAAATGGAATTGTTTCTTTATTTAAATGGATCAACTTTGTATTTATCACATAACATAAAATAATTCAAACTGAAATTGAGGCATGTGAATTAAATGAAGCCAGTCTCATTCTCATACAACTCAAAACACACAACAATATTATTACATAATGTAATTATACCGGTTTCACTTACCTGTTACTTGTCAAACTAAGCCTAATGGGAGTATTACAGCTAGGAGTTGAAGCTCCACCTCTCACACTGAACCCAGCAGCTAGAGGACCGTTTGATGGTAAAGCCAAATCTGATACAGGTTGTGTAGTTAAATTTCCTGACCTTTGGCTAACATGTGGGTCTGTTACAAAAGGTGAACGAACCTTTAAAAATTTACATAATATTGTAAGAATTGGTGATTTCATTATTCATATCAAATATATTTTCATAAAACTAATATTATGGATTGGTATATATTATGGTACTGGTATAATTTATTCTGAAAATTGTCATTATTTGTATATGTAAAAACTAATACACAAATGCTTCAAGATTGTAATTTAACCCTCATTATCAAATGATAAACTTAGAATATAAAAAAACATGAAATGGCCAACATAGACTAGTATGATGTTAGAAACGAAAACTAGTAACCTGAGAAAGGAACCCAATGAAAAAAACTAGACCTGATTCATCAAAACAACTATGTACAAACGTAATCAGGAAACTCTCCAGTCAACAAGTTAATCATTTGATAGTGAGAGTTCATTCACATTCTCGAAGCGTCGTGTATTAATTTTATAAATACAAATCATGATTTATGTCCAAATAAATTATATTAATAATATGAACAATCCATCTTTATCCAATAAATTTATAAACAGAATAAAACATTGTGCTTCTGTCCTATTACCTGTAATTTGAGATAATACAATAATATCATATTTAATAAGGTTAATTTAATTAATTACATATAATTATTATATGCAACAATATCAATAAATGGTGCATAATAATGGCGCAAAATAATAACTAAAATTTATTAATGCAAGTTAAGTCAAATAATGCAACTTTTTCACTCACCAACCCCCAAAACAAATAATGAACCAAAACTAATCGTCATCAAAAATGTCATTTCGGTAGTTGTCGAACAAAAAGTAAAAATGAACAAATATTTATATAGGTGATTTGGAGAAATTATGTCTGATATGGGTGATTATATTTTAATCAATAACTCATGAACCAGCATCCCCCCCCTCTCATGGGCTCACTCATAGTTAGTGCAGGCGTGGCGGACCCTAGCTAGATCTACACCTTTCTTCATGTGGTCTTGGGTTAGAGCCCTCTCTTTTGTGTTTCCTATCAGGTCTTTTTTGTTCTCTCTGGCCCTGATGATATTAGAGTTTTCGAGGGCTAAGGGTCTTTATTTTATGATCTTTTCTTCTTTTTTTTTTATAAGCCGATGATGATCGAAACATTTTTCGTCTTTAAACAACAAGGAAAAAAAAGGCATTTTAGGGAGAGATAGTAACCAATGTTTTGTTTGGCCCCTTAGAGGCTACACTTGAGTCAAATCTGATAAAAATCGTTAAAACCAAATTTGAGAAGATCATAATTAGCTACCCCAAAATTTTGAGTTATCAAAAAAATAAAAGAAAATCCTGAGATATGGCCAAAATGTGCCTGCACACCAAATTTTAAAATCAGTCCTAAATATTTAACTATACAACATTGCATAAATGACAGACATAATTCCAAAAACTACATTTTTCGATTCAGTGGATCAAAAAAACCACATTTGCAAAAATAAATATCACATTTATTGATATTAAAGGATGCAAATTTTTTTTGGGTGTTATTTCATATTCCTTCGGTTAACAATTTTCATTTCCGTAATACTAAATATATGAAGATTACCAACCTATAAAAAGTGAACTATTCTAGGCCTTAGATAAACAGGTACCACAGAAAAACAATTTATTTTGAAATTTTCTTAACATTTATTTCGAGTAAAATTTAAAGAATAACATACTAATTTAAATTTACAAACTAACATATTGCTAAATTTCACTTAAATTCAACTAAAATTCTATCTAATAGAACTATTATTGCAAATCTATTCTAATTTTAAGGTTATGTTTATTATAATATTTGTTTTATTTGTAATTTTCTTATTTTTTATCGTAGACACTATTGGGTGTAGATTTTAACACTAAACAAAATCAGCTAATTAAGAACATTACATGGCGTACAGGTAAAAATAATCCTCATGAATTTGTTTAAAATTTGTAAATCGGCCACCATTTTGAAATTTACCAACTTTTCTGCATGGATTTGTATTCTTAAAATAGAACAGTATTTGTTTATATGTTGTTATTATTACTAATGGTTAGCCCGGACTCCAGTTCAACTCTTTACAGCACTCAAATAGAGAAGGATGTGATTTTTCAGCACTGTTACTCATTTAATACCATCCAGAGACCATGTACAGATTAACGAATGCTGCAGGCACGAATAACTTTCGATTCATAAGTAATTTTATATTTATAATATATAGCTTATTGGTATGGGTGTGTGAGCTTGGGTTTTTTTAATTCAATCCGAGCCTCAGGTAAATTAAGGCATGCTTTAATTGAGCTTGAGTTTTCATTAGGCTCGGATTGAGCTTCAATCAAGCTATTATAAATCTTGAGCTCTAAACCAGCTTCAACTTTTATTTAGCCTTTTAACGATCTAAAGCTGTTACTGAGTTAGATTTTTTAAAGCTTCTGATAAAATTTAGATTAAAATATATCAATATAATCTCAATCTTTTGTTTTGAAATGGGCAATATGAAGAACCCATTGTAGAGGTAAAGGTGAAGTAATTGTAATTAATGGGAAATTGGACACTCTCAATCTAACAAAATGAATATACACTTCCTTTAAAGTATGAAATTAGATTGCAAACCCATTTCATTCACATATTATCTTAACAATTATGTATTTTATTATAGACAAACAATTATGGATTTCTGGATAAAGATTTTTTTAGTCTGGGGCAAGTAAAAACGAGCCAAATAATAAAAAAAAACCTTCAGGTTTCATCAATAATAGTAATAAAATTCACGAATATGTGAAATTACTTAGTACGAATTTTGGTAAACTATTTTATACAAAATTTAAATATATATCAGAAATATTAAAAAATAAAAATGGTTGAAATCGAAAATAATTGAGGATTGTCAAGCCATTGAGGATAAACATATAGCCATTTCTTCTGTTTTTGAGTTATCGGCAAAAAGTTATAAGCCATTGTTAATCAATATTGCATCCAATTTTCACTCATTTTCCGCTGTAGCTCAGCTTTATAAAATCACCCAATTCTATTTAGTTATTTTGTAAATAATAAATAACTTACTACAATGGAAATAACATTAACTTTAAAAAAAAAAATTTTTTAATTATCTGTTACATATAATCATTGAACTAATCACATAATGAGTACAAAAGCGTATATTTTCTATTAAAAGTGTTTTGTTTGTACTTTCAAAAAGATAGATTTATTAATATAACATTTCAAATAATTTAAAAATATTAATCTGCATTATGAAAACCTTTGATTATTATCCAGGTTAGTTGTGTACAAGGGAGACAGTTCACAATGGTATGAAATGCATAAAAATGTGGAAAAAATCAAAATATCTTCCAAAGTGTAAAATAATGGATATATTGGGATAAAAATCCCCTTAATGATAAATCATCTTGCTTTGTGGTGAGTTTTCATTAATACAAGCCCATGGTAACAAATGTGACAGTATCAATGACACACTACTGAACTAACAATATAAATTATAAAATTTCTCAATTTTCTTGAAATTTAACACAATGCAAATAAATTTAGATTATTATTGAGGCATAATTTTGAATCTGTTTTTCTTTATTTGGCTATTGTTTAAATAAAATTATAAAACGAGCAACATTTCTTTTTCCATATGTCTTCAGTGATGAATATTGCAAGTTATTTCTGTATCATTTCTTGTTTGTTTGTATTGATTGATTGGATTTGTTTATATATTATTGATGGTTGGAAGATGCCCCATTATTACAGTGTTAATATTAAGTTGTCACTTTTGAAGCAGAAGAGTGGGGGCACCATTAACACAGCGTACGTCCTATCTCTTGGTAACTTCCTTTGATCTACACACTGAGATGGTTTGGAATAATACCCAAACTGCTCGTCTCAAAAATATCCAAAAACTGAAAAAATTGGAAGATTTTATAAAGATACTTTTTTTATACTAAGTTAAAATAACCAGTATCAACTGGTTGACCAAGCCTATACAATTCTATTCAAGGGTGAAAGTGTTTAATGATGAGTCATCTGCAAGCATCTGAAGGAACTTATTAACACTTTGAAGCCTAACTCTCTATCTTGCTGCTTTCCTAATGTGCCTGGGAGTTTTGGACATGTTTTTAAAAAAAATCGTGGTATTTGTTATATTTATTATACAGTGTGAGTCAAAAGTATGGATACACCCTGTTAAATTTTAAATGGATAAAGTAGAAAAATGAAAGTTAGGACACCTTTCTAGGAAATAAAAGTGAACGTTTTAGTCACTATTACAACTTTGCCCATTTCCCCAAAATGGGATTTTTGGGGGCAGCTCAAAATTATTAAATGTAAAGACCCATTAAGTGACACCTCATTTTAAAGTCCTTGATTAAAGAAGAAGAACAGTGGAAACCAGAGCTTTCTATCTCAACCCAGTACAAAATGGCAGCTCATTGAAATTTTCAGAACTTGGTTCTAATTTCTAATACTTTGGGAAATTTACTGTTAATTGAAAATGAATTTGTGAAACATAAAATCAACAGATAATAAAATAAACTTCTTTTTATAATGTATTAATAATTTGTAATTACAATAGCATAGTAATTAATTACATTAAACAATAAAACGGCTTAAACTTACTATCCTGTGTTTTTTATAACAGGTGTTCAAACTGCTGCCACAGGACAGTTTGACAATGTCCAGGCCTGTCGTAAAAACTTGAAACGGCACGCTGTATGGATTCACGCGGGATTTTTTTAATTTGCGCTACTACTCTGTCCCTAAGGTCATTAATGCACTGGGGTTTCATTTTATACACGTTGTTTTTAATGTGACCTCACACAAAGTAGTCCAGTGGAGATAGATCTGGCGATCTTGGTGGCCACTCAATACTTCCTCTTCTGCCTATCCAGCGATTGGGAAAAATATTGTTTAAATACTCGTGGACATGCAGGCCATAGTGTGGAGGTGCTCCATCCTGCTGGAACCAAACTTGAATACAGTTGTTGATTGCTGCTTGGATAGCTGGATAAATCTGATTTTGTAGCATTTCCTGGTATACCTCGGCATTAAGATTGCCATCAATAAAAAAGAGCCCAACAAACTGATCCCTCACAATGCATAGCCAAACGTTTAGTTTTTCAGGCTTTTGGGTGTGTTGCTCTCTGATCCAACAAG
The DNA here is from genome assembly GCA_963513935.1 of Aphrophora alni. Taxonomy (NCBI): domain Eukaryota; kingdom Metazoa; phylum Arthropoda; class Insecta; order Hemiptera; family Aphrophoridae; genus Aphrophora; species Aphrophora alni. Next base: position 117,445,377 of record OY740766.1, on the reverse strand, counting down.
GGTTAACATCAGCCCAATAACGACAATAATTGTGTCTGTTAACGTTACCGTGTAACATGAAAGTTGCTTCGTCTGAGAAAGCAATGTTGTTCATTCTAATTGTATTGTTATCAATGTGACTAATCATCAGTTCACAAAATTCTAATCGACGATCAAAATCGTCCTCACTTAGCTTTTGAACTAAACGAATTTTGTACGGTTTAAAACCACCGCCATGTAAAACTCTACAAACTGATGTTTGAGATATACCTAACATTAGGGAAACATTTCTTGTTGATGCATGAGGATCTTCTACAACAGACTGTAAAACGTCAAGTGACAATGCTTCATTTGTAACCGATTTTGGTCTTCCATGTTTGGGGCGGTCTTTAACGTTGCCTGTTTCCTGGAAACGATGGATAGTTTTTTGAACTCCTGATTTAGATACTGGGTTTCGATTAGGATAAGTGTCATTAAATAAATTCCTTACTTCATCATAAGATCTCACCCGGGCTCTGTAGCCTCGCATCATCAGGATCATAATACGCTCTTGTTCACTTTAACTCTCCATTTCAACGTATAGTATCACGAAAAACGTCTTAACTTTGTTGATTCCAATTAGAAACTGAACCTGATAATGGACTTCCTCAAAACTGATAAGATAAGGGAGGCCTGCCCTACAGCAGGTAATAACTGTAAAACAGGTTTGAGTTTGTAGAAAAGGGGGTTGTCTATTGGGGTTATAAACCACCTGAATGTTTTGCCTCAATGAAGTTTTCCTTAATTTCAATGAGCTGCCATTTTGTATTGGGTTGAGATAGAAAGCTCTGGTTTCCACTGTTCTTCTTCTTTAATCAAGGACTTTAAAAAGAGGCGTCACTTAATGGGTCTTTACATTTAAAAAATTTGAGCTGCCCCCCAAAAATCCCATTTTGGGGATATGGGCAAAGTTGTAATAGTGACTAAAAAGTTCACTTTTATTTCCTAGAAAGGTTTTCTGAGTTTCATTTTTCTATCTTTATCCATTTAAAATTTAACAGGGTGTATCCATACTTTTGACTCACACTGTATATGACTTAATATACACCATTTTAAACCCAAAGAGATTACCTTTTTAAATATATATACATGTAAACACATATTTTACTTACAGTAAATGCCTCCTTAGTCATGAAAAGGGTAAAATTCACATACAAACAAAAATAGCTACACAGGACTACAGCATTTCACTAAACATAATTGGCCTTTGTATGATACAGTTTGAAACATTCAGGTACACAAAGGGGTACTGAACATTCTGGGCACCACCTTGAAGTTTCCTTCCTTCCAGGCTGAGCATTGTCGTAACTTTGGTCATCTTCAAAATCTTGAGTTGGGTCATCCACATTGTCCTCTAAATCACTTAGGCCTAACGTTGTCACTAAAAAGTCTGGATCGTTATTGTCATCGATTTCGTCCTCAGAATCAGAACCAAAAATCGGTTCATTAACATTTTCTTTTAAAATATCACTAATTGAATTATTTCCATCACCTTGGCCTATGTCTGGCTCGGATTCACTATCAAATTCATCAAACAAAAGATCGCGAATTTTATCACTTACAATACTTCTTCTGCCATATTTTGTAAACTATAACTAAAATATTTATATATACAAACACTAAAATACTGGGCCTAACTACTAAAATAAACTAAAAGATTACTTGTATAACTCAAAAAGTATTTAGTATTCAAGAAAAACACCAACCAAACATAACCAATCTAGATTACTCAGTCATCACTTTGCAGTAAACAGACGTCTGGTGTGTTCCTTGTAGACGTGTTATGTTGCCTAGTAACAGTTTCGTAATGTTTTTATTTAGTCCAAATCAACAGCACAGACTATTCAAAAATCAAAGACATACAAAGATAAATAACCAATTAGCTATACGAAAGCCCCGAAACCCGATTATATGCCGACATCGTATAGAATTATATAGCAGGGCCCGATGTATACTCGGGGTCAGGCAGCGAGCGCTGGCGTGTCTGCCCAACCTATACTGGGGCTTGGGCTTCAATGTGTTAATACATCATCCTACTTTGAAGAAAGGGTTGAAAACGAATCCAAATAACGGGAAAAAACATTAAAAGCAAAAAGGAAAGAAAAAGGGAAAATTAGAAGGAAACTGACAATTTTGGAAGAACCAAGGTTACTTCGTTGAGATTGGAGAAAATTAAAGTATTCTGACTTCATCATCTGACCTAGTAGGTCAATTTCTGGATTCTACAGGGGGCCAAGTTGGTCATAATTCTGCTACTCAACTTCACTCAAGATATAAGAACTTAGAAAAATTTCTGTCGAACAAATATTGTACTTAGAAGATTTAAAAAAATATTTTCGACTATAAATAAGAAGACATGTTTGTGAAGAAATAGGACAGACAGTCTTAGCGTTGAAGGACACGAACTACTAAAGGAAATGAACATTTCAAACTTTGCATTGAACTATCACTGATTTGATTCAAGAAACTTCGAAAAGCACAAAGTTCATCACATGATACCACTTCAGACCGAGTTGGGAGTTTCTACGCTAGAAGAACGAGAGAAATGAGGCATTGGGAGAAAATATTCAACCGACACTTCTCCGATTTTTGGGATCATCTACCTGCCTTGACCAACTTGAAATCATTGAGGAACAGGACTGACGCAACCTTACTACTGAACACCATTCAGGAGCCGAAGCCATCTTTAAACGTATCAAGGTACCCTATTTCGAATAAATAAATATTCGCCAAATTGTTGGATAAATTTTAAAGACAGATAAAATAAATTGGGAAACTTTTAAAATATTTTAAATTCAATTTTATGTCTTAAATATCTGCTACTTATGGTCAATTGAATAGGATGTTAAGTTAATATTGAAATTATACATAAAACTTTATTTTAAGTTTTAATTTGTACTTGTTTATTATTAGAACAGAAGAATAAACAATAATTGATAAAGCTTTAAATAAATTTCTACCTAATAAATCTATTCTATTATTTAATTGAATTTAAATAAACTTGTTATTTGTGTTATATACGTTTTAATTTGTCTTTGATTGAATTTATGTTTGTGTATGAATAATTGAATTTCTTGTATGTTTTTATTTCAACGTAGTTTAATGTATATTTGGAAAGATTAAAAATAATAGTTTTTGTAATTGTTCTGTTTTCAATTATACTTGATTCATATTGTTTTGATATTTTTTTTATTTGAACTTTAAAAAAGATTTAATTGAATAATATTTTAAATTAATGAATTAAATTTTCAATATATATATTTTAATTTGTGGGTAAGTGTTTTATTTTAATAACATATAAATCCTATGTGCTTTTCCGGTTGTGTAATTAATATTGTATAGAAATATTAGTGCTTATATTTCACATTGATCATATAGATTTTGCAAACACCTTTTCAAATAGACACATTTCGAGATAGAGGTATAATTGAAAGAGAAAGTAAAGCTAGTCAGAAATTAAACAAAAGTAAGGTAAACTTAACTTAAAATTAAACTAAGAATAAATCTTGCTCCAAACAAGCGAGCAATCAAAATCATTCTTGCAATCGAGCCGTAATCCTATAATTAAAAATAAGAGTGAGTGAAGGGTGAGCTCGTTGCAACACGTTAAGTGAAAGCTTCTTTTAATCTCATGAGAAAGGCAATTAAAGATATTATTATTATCTGTTCGTTTCTTATCCTATATCAAGTATGACGGTTTTTTCTCATTTCATCACTTCAAATTAAATTTGAGGTTTTGTTACAGTATTATTCTATCAGTATGGACCTCGTAAACCGAGCCGACTTGTAAAATGAAGACCTGTTCAGAAAACCATGCCAAGTTCATAAAATCAGACCAGGCTTATAAAATAAAGCTGAGTTCAAAGAATCAAACTGGGTCTCAATAATTTTAGTCATTGTCCAAAATTCAAGCTTGAGCTAAGTCCTAAATCCCTATTTATTATTACAATATCCTATCAAACTCAAAAACTAAAATTTTTGTTATAGTTTGATTTTTATTAAATCTAAGATATTTGTAATTTTGTTAAAGTATTCAATTTGTAATAAATAGTTAAATCTTCTTACTCTATTTGGTGTGATTGCACGTTGATGGAGATAAAATGGAGATGGAATTGGTGTAGTGGTTGATGGTTTGATTGGTGGTAGTCCCGCTTCACGCTGTAATGCTGTCGCAGACTCAGTCATGCCATGACTTAATAAATGTTGTTGCATCAATTGGAATAGCTGACGTTCATTAAACTGGATATGTGTTTGTGCTATTATGTTGGCCTGAAATAAAATCATTAATGTTAACTATAAATGTTAATCATAGAGAATTTAAGAATATAATATTTTTAACAGATTTTCCATTAAGCCTAAAGAATTAATTGATTTTTTCTTATTAATATATCTCCTACAACCATGATTAAAAATTATAAATGCTAACCAAGCTAAAATACACAAAGGAAAAATCAATCAAACAGAACAGTTTAAAACTGATTAAATAATGACAGTACATTTTGTAAGCATGGGACATCCTCCAACCAATAAATAAATTATAAATAATAAATATAAGAATGTTGAGATGTATTCAAATAAGAAACTGTCATTTAAATTTTAAGATTCTCAAAGACAATGAATTACAAATACAGTGAAAAAGGTTTGAACTCAAAATGTGTGTGTTAATCGAATAAACGATACCCCTCTAACACTAATTCATCACGTGACATGTATCCCATGATGCTTTGTGTTAGCATTACCTGAACGAAGAAGGGCGCTTGGCTTCAACGAGTCTTTGGAGGGAAGTCAGACGAGAAAGACGCAAGCCCTGCGTTAGTCATGGAGCGTTTTAAGTAATTACAGTTAAAGTGACTTTTAATGAAATGTTTGTGAAGTAATTGTGGTTGAAATGGTAGCATGTGAGTAAATATAGACAAGGTTGTACATAATTTAAAAGGAAAATGAGTAATCTAAAACAAGAACAAAATTTATGAACAGTGTTGAGAACTTTACATATCATTTTTTAATGTCATAAACATGTTAGGTTAAGACTCCTATTTATTATGACTAGCTTAGAAATTATAAGATATTCATTTTAGTATGTTGGACATTCACAAAGTAATAATAATAAAAAAGAAAGATTTCAATTAACATAATTATGGCTGGATAAATTCATTGTGTATAAACCACTATCCAGTACCACTGAAGCATCTTGTAAGTACAGACCAGAGATTGAACCCTAAACCTTTAATAGTAGTTATATCATATTTTATTATATAGAACAAAATACGAGATAAGTAATTGTAGAAAGTAAGTAGAATCACATGCTTGCAAGATGGCGTCCAAGATGACGCCTATCTCATAAAATAAATTTTCATAGTTTCTTCTAAATTGACCCTAGTGTTTTTACCAAATAAAATTAAATTCAAGTTGTAAGAGCAGGAGCAACTTATAAAATGGCGCCCGAACAGATTTTTAAATAATTGACTATTAATACTTGATGAACCAAAATCAATAAAAACTCATAAATTAAAATAACGCAACTTACAATTTTCAGAAAAAATTCAACATGACCACAAAAATTAAATGTTTGTTTAGATCCTTTTTATATAGTTTGTGGTTAAGTTATTACACCTTAATGAGCACCTGAAGATGGTAATTTTTCAATATTTCTAGATTGGTAATGCGATTGAAATTTGAAAAATAAACAAATATTTTACCAACTTTCTCATACACATAATTGATTCCTAAAAAAACAAATTAATCTTACTATCTCTCCAAATATTTTAAACTCAGACACATAAAAATTTGAAAATAAACGATGGGTCTGTCCTAAAAAACGACAAAATTAGTTCAAGATATTATTTCAAACAAATACTGATCAAATGTTAAAGATTTATAACCCAAACCTCAAGTAATGAAAGCTGTTTTTAAGCCAACAAAAGTAATTATTTAAAAGAAACACGATTATCCCTATCAAAAGCATTATTTAAAAAAAAAAAAAGGAAAAAAAAAAGTATATTAAAATAAAAATATGAATTTTGATATAGATTACTATACTTTCCAGTAGAAATAAAAACTTGAGAAGTTAGTGTCAAGTATTTGTTCATAGCCACAATAACAATAGAAATACTGAGTTTTAGTCAAAATAAAAAAGAACAAATACATAGTCTTTTTTTCTATTTTAGTATTTCCATCATTTGCTTCAGAGAAAAGTAGGTATAAAAAAATCTCAATATTGTGAAACTCAAAAATGACCAGTAATTTAAAAACTTGCAATGAAATTACATCATAATATTTTTCAATTCTTGTATTTGCAGATAGAAGTACAGTAGAACCTCGTTAAGTCGGACCAGCCGGGTCCGATAATACAGTAAACTTCCTCTAGTCCGGCATCCTACGGTCCGGCACGCTTGATAATCCGGCACGACTTTAAAAAAAAAAAAAAAAAAAAAAAAAAAAAATTGGTTGAAAAATCTTTCGTTTCTGCCGTCGTCGGGCGATATCGTGTAGGCTCGGGCGACATCCTGTACGCTCGGAAGTCACGTGCTCACTGGCCACGCCTACAGCATCGGACTTCTAGTCTAGCCACTGTACAGTTGTTCTTTCGTTTCTGCCGTCGTCGGGCGACATCGTGTAGGCTCGGGCGACATCGTGTACGCTCGGCAGTCACGTGCTCACTGGCCACGCCTACAGCACCGGACTTCTAGTCTATCCACTGTACTAGCCGTGTTCTACTGTCATAGCCATTTTGATCCATATTATTTTGTAATCCTTTAACCAATAAAAAACATACGGTACTGTTATTTTTATTCCATTACATCTTTTTTTACCGTTTTTCCGATATACTTCCTGTAATCCGGCATGCTTCAAGTCCCGAACGTGCCGGATTACAGGAAGTTTACTGTAATAAAATAAAATAATAACCTAAATTGAAATAATGACTCACTCTATGAATATTTGTCAGAGACACTTCGAGCCCATTATCATTAGGTTTACTTTTTCCAGACACCCTCTCCAACAAATCTAATGCATATTTTTGAAATCTCACGTGTTCTTGCCGTTTATCTTGTAGGATTGGGTCTCGCATCAAATCTGAAAAAACAAACAATTTGAATCTTGGAAAGAAAAAAAGGGAAATAAATTATAAGTCCCTTATATCTTTGAATATTTATGTAAATAAAGGACATCCCATTGGTGTTGGATTTGGGATAAAAAGAGACATTTTTTCCAACATCTAGTCAAGAGTTAGTTGTGATGGAAATGCAGTGATTGTATTAAATTTTATTAAATTGTGAACAAGGAAAAACCCCAAACCACAAAATAACACAACTACACAAAACTGTATAATGCGTTTATATTACCTTATGTACATTTTAATATTTCTGCTATCATCTTCAGAGGTACACTATAAACTAAATACAATAACAACAAATGTATACTACACCGAGGCGTTTCCCCCACTCCTTACCTAACCTATTAGCCAATTACAGTTGACCATGTCGAGGTCGCCTAATCCTACTCGGCCAATCACAGTTGGCCTCGTCCCCTTAAAATAAAAGGGGTGTGGCAACGCCTACTCCATCAAATGAGAAAAACTAACTACATAATGCTATAATCCACTAATATAACTAATTAACACATGTTATCTAAAACAAAACACAAACATATTGGTCCACTATTGATAAACAATAAAGCTATACTAATCCCAAAAAATTATAATTAGCAATTTCTAAACTTTAACAACGAGAACAAAGAAGAACTAGGAATAGGCCCTTTATCTGCATTCAACAACAAACCACCTTCAGCTTTAGAAATATATATACTTTCAAAGCTATCCAGCAATCTACTGTTGGTTACCTCTTTTTTAAATTTCAATGTTAAACCCAAACCATGCATATTAGAAATTGCATGTTCGGCCAATTGCATATACAGTCACCACAGTGCTCTAGTGATTTGTTTATTAAATTGTGCAAAAATATGTACAAACTTTCTTACCCATCGACAGAACTAAATAAAACTGAACCAAAACTTATTATTACCAAAAATCTCAATTTAATAGTGTCAATCAAAAATTGAAAATAAACCAAGGACGCAGTCTTTGAAAAAATATTTAAAGTACCTAAGCTTGCTTTGTAGTTTGTATGTGCCATAAAGATGCCCTCAGCATAAATTGTTTCTATTAAAAACGAGGTTTTAATGATGGCAGTCAAGATTTATTATTTTTAGTTTTTGGCAGTTATTCCTGAACTGTAATACTGTTTTACTTGCGATTTGCACACACATTTGGGTCATTAATGTTCACATTTCACTAAAATTTAAATAAAATTAGCAGAGGAGATTTTGAAAAATGATGTCTTTTATATAATAACCCATGGGTCATTTTGAAGTAATGGTGACAAAAACTTTTGTTTGGCTCCTTAAAGGTTACACTTGAACAAAATTTGATGAAAATCGTTAAAACTGATTGTAATTTTGTGTTTTGTCTTATGGCAGTTACCCCCAGACTTTGAAAAAAAAAAAAGTCTCGAGGTATGACCAAAATATATCCACATATCAAATTTTTTTAAATCGGTTCCATGCATTTGGGCTTTAGAGCTCTGCACACATGACAGAACACTAATAGATAGATGACAGACAGATATCTAAAATCATATATATATACACACATAAATTTTATATCCAATAACCATCACATAACTTTCTCTATACTATATGTTTGTAATTTTTTTTTTTTTAAATGGATGTGAAGTCAGTTAAATCTGGAAAAACTTGAGAAATGGGTGCTCTAAACATCAAATAAAATAATATTTTACAGTGAAATTATAAAGAAATTAATTAACCAATATTTGTCTACTGTGAAATAAAGGTTATGAAGGTTCAGGAGTTGATGTTCCTAGAAAAACCTGGCGACAGTCCATCACCAACATAGCTCTCCAATATTAATATGTGTAAATGTGTGTTTAATCCTTTAATTGTTTGATCCGATGGAACCAACTTGTGATCAGTGAGACAGAATTGTAGCAGAAAAGCAAGTACCCGCTCTATTCGAGAAATTCATTCTGCTTTAATATATTGTAGGGATATATCTCAAAAATCAAAGACAAGATAAAAACATGTACTACTTTTATTGCCTAAATTGTGAAGGAAAAGCTAATCACTTGGTTTCTCACCTTTCTCAAATATTAATTATGTTATCAAGTAGAAACTATCTTGCCATTTAATCCTTACTACTGTACTTGTGTTATCATCCGTTTGAGGTGATCAGTATACCAGGTTAGGTTAGATGTACTTCATGCTAGCATACTAACAGTAATCATGGCATGATGCTTGATTAAAATACTTAACAACTCTTGACTAAAACAAAATTAAAAAACTTCCAATTCAATATATAACAAAGATGGATTTTTTTCAATGACGATCAATACCAACTACAAAGCTGTCGATATATACAAAGTTGTCACAGTTGGAGTTTTCTGTAACCTGTCAAAGACATTTGATTGTATTCAACATGAAATTTTAATTTAAAAAAATGGAAAGGTTGGGCATCAAGAGAAATAACTAAAATTGGGTTAGGTCCTATTTGTGTGAGAGGAAACAAAAAACTGAAATTAAAGATATAGGTGGAGTGTTTGCATCGACTTGGAAATCTGTAAAAAATGGAGTTCCTCAGGGATCTGTGTTAAGTCCAACATTGTATATAGTGCACATAAATGACTTGGCAGATAATGTACATATCTCTTTGCAGATGATACAACAGTTTTGAGAAAATCGGAAAATAAGGAAAAATTAATACATGAAGTTAAAATTTGTATAAATCAGATAGATGATTGGCTATCTGTTAATGGTTTTAAATTGAATATTAATAAGACAAACATAATGAATTTTAAGACTTCAACATCGAAAGTTGATTTGCTAAATGTAGAATTTAAAAATAACATTAATTTGAAAAACTGATGCTAAATTTTTGGCGCATAGATTTATCACCATATAAATTGGAAAACACATATAAAGATTCTAATTAAGAAATTAAATATAGTCTGTATTCAAATGAAAACTTTAAAAAATGTCCGATATTAAAACCAAAAAAAACTGTACTAGTTTTTCTTTTGCAAATTAAATATGGGATATACTTTGGGAAGACTTTAAGGAAGCAAACAATATTTTTACGATTAAAAAAAATATATCATAGAATCATGTTAAATAAACCTAAATTTCACTTTTATAAAGGATTATTTAATGATTTCAAAATTTTAACGTTATCATCTCTTTATTTGTTGGAAGTCTCATGTTTTGTGCACTGTCAAAAGCAGTTATTTGCAGAAAATTGTGTGCACCACAATTATGGCACAAGGAAAAGGTAACCAATGTTATACCCGATTCACAGGCTACCCTGCTGGAAAGGAGTCCTTTATATAAAGGCATCAAATTTTACAATCAGTTAAATTCTACATTCAAAATATCACTATTCAAAAAAAAAAAAAAAAAAAAAAAAAAAAAAAAAAAAAAAAAAAAAAAAAAAAAAAAACTCGAGCAACTATTGCTGGAGAAAACATATTATAATACAAATGTTTTCCTACAAGATCTTGTATAGTGTAATGTATTTTATAGGTAAAATCTGAGAAATTATCAATCATATATACATATATATATATATATATATATATATATATAAAATTTATTTATTTATTGTATTACATTAAAACTAGTCTTACAGACTAACCATTAATTTGTTTTTGGAATGTATTACATATCATAGAGATCACCCAATAGTGACAAAAAATTGTTCTATTATACTATATTCTATTGAAGGATACACTGTGCACCACACAATTAAACCAACTCAAAAGGTTTCGTTCTCTTCAGTCTTCTGATCATATTACAGTTGTCAAGAAGTTGGACTGCCTCTGAATTTACGTGTCGTTTCAAACGAGATTCATGCTTTGTAGCAAACCTTTTTATTTCACTATAAACATCTGGAATTCCAAGATCCCGATGTAGGTCGATGTTTCGTATGTACCATGGTGCGTTGACCATGTTTCGTAAAATTTTGAAAAGTTTGAATATTTTTAATCTGACATTTTTTAGCACAACCCCACAGTTGTATGCCACACACCCAGACAGGCTTCAAAATCTGGTTATATATTAATATTTTATTTTATATTGATAACTTAGACTTGCCTCCCAGGAGCCATTATAGCTGTCCATATTTGACTTTCAGTTCTGTTATTTTCTTTCTAACATGTTCCTTCCATTTCAACTCCATTTAATTTCACTAAAGGATGATTCTTTATATTTCTATTTGTGAAATTGATGTGTACCGATTTCATCTCATTAAACTTAATTTATGTATATATTTGTTACTGTTATTATGTTTATTGATTTTGTTTGGTATTGTTGTGTGTAAATGCAATGTGCTCATCTATATGTATGTGTATTTTTAAAGATATTTAATATTTCTTTCTTGAAGAGACTAAAAAAATTGTAGAAGCGATTAATGGACTGGTATGATCTATTATGACTAATTTTATTCTTAGTCGTGTAATGTTAAATGAATATTGATTATAGTACTGTAATTATGTGTTATTTGAGGACAAGCTGCCTACCCACAACAGTCTCAATGTTATCCAATCAGGTGTATAAACATAAAAATTTGCTTTTTTTTTTCAAGTCAAGCTTACTGGACCGCAGTACAAGCCAGAGAGTATTACTATTGTAGCGAGCCATGTTCGTCACAAGTTACGCTGTTGTGAGACAGAATCATTACTTGTATTACTTACAGAATCAAATTAATCGTATATTACACAGAAATATATTAAAAAGAAAAAAAACAATAATATAACTTTTACAAGTTCTATTGTCAAAATTATTTTTGTATCTTGAATTTATTTATCCATAATCATAACTTAGAAAATTCAAGCATAATTCCCGATTTTCAAGGCTGCTGGACTCCCTGCAAAACATATATGTCTGTTCAAAATTATTTCTATATTTGTGACCGCTCGTATAAGTTTTCCTACCCAACTGATATGTGAGAAAATAACAAAATCAGAAAAAGTAATATTTGAGAATTCAATGAATATAAAACAAACCTATCATTACTAATAAAGATACTTACTTTGTAGTTGACCATTGGTGAAAAGAGGTAATTTGCTGATAATCTGCCTGACAGTTTCACTACGAGCGAGGCCAGCCAAAACCCTGCATGCTAATCCTCGAATAGAATCTGCATCCGTGATTGGAGTTTTCACTGTCATAAGAGTTAACAGAACCTGATAAAATATAAAATTAATAATAAAACAATATTTTTAAATTATTAAATATGCCTTCATTATATTTTTGAAAATATTAAGTAATGTTGAAATATCAAATAGGAATTTGGAAAGAATTAATGGTAGACCTGTAATAATATTCAAAAATTTTCATTGGTAAATATTTTGTACCAATTGAAATTTGATTTAAATTTAATATTTTATGAATAATTTATGATTACTATTTTAAGGTCAAACAACAATCCTTACAGGTTCCATAAGATAACTGCAGTTTCGAGATATTATTTAACATATTAACAAGTCTTATGGATCATCAAACTAGAATAAACACAATTAACATTACAAATTCATAAATAAAATTTTAAATATTAAAATATATTGAAATCATCATAAAGAGATTATAAAGATTGTTTGCTATTACCCAGGCAACATTCGGTCAAGTCGCCTTGTATGGCCAGAAGTTTTTCTAATACAATACAAGCATTTAGTCAAAAATTTACATGAAACTAATGCAATGTTGGGTAGCCTATATCATGGTGTATATCACTTTGTTCAGAAAACTCAGAGAAATATTTCTACTTCATTGTATACACTCGTGCAATGGTAGTAAAACGTTTCACTGTTGAATAAAATTATATTGTAACCAACAATGTGGACTAACATTAGAAGATTGATTCTCCCCCTACCGATTGGTGTTAAAATACAATGAATACGATTTATTTAACAGAAATCCTAGTATGATAATAGTATTTTCGCTGTTGAAAGGTTTAAACTTAAAAGGGTAACAGAGTATTATCTTTGAAATATTTGTGATCATATGCAACTATCCAGAAGCCAAAACACAAATGTTATTAAAATTGAAATAATTTGATTTATTTTCATCATTCTAAATTCCACTAGATTTCCTCATTATTTGCTTTGAATAATTTAATTTCAAAAATGTCTATTTAGTCAGTCCTAAGTAGGATTTCCTTCTTGTTCGTTTATTTTGAGATTATTTTATTCTTGAGATTATTTTCATAACACCTCATAAACTACTTATATTAATTAATGAAATTTCTTTCAACTAACCTTTACAGAGCCATCTTCAGGCAATGTGAGTGTTTGTGTACTACGAGGTAATACTAAAGACCACTTTCTAAGGTAAGCCTGTCTCCTATCCATACAAAATTTAAACTATGTGCCCTATTAAAATCTAACTTAAAATTCTGAAACTAGTATATGGGAATCAGTCAGCCTGGTTAGGCCTAAGGAGGAGGTACAATATACCTCTGGCAGACCTGCACGAGGCCTTCGGCTTCCAAATCTTCAATAATCAAGTGAGAGATGTCAAATTTGCATAATTCATATTTTGAAACACACATTTTAGTAAACCAAACCTGAAATTAAAATGTCATTTAAGATGAAGCAAAAGAAGGCAAGAATAAGTGGTCAGCCATATTTAGTTGGATCCAAGAAAAAAGGATACAAAGAGATGCCTGGTAAAGATGCAGAATTTACAAAGGTAAGTTTAGGTTAATATTGACTTTGGGTTTATAGCTATTATCTTATACTTTAATACAAAATCATTTTGTTTGTTGTAATTAATAACAGAGTTCATGTAAAAATATATATAATATCTTTATGTGAAATAAATACCAGACCGAAACTTATGGAAATTAAAAGTCCTCATTCTTACACTATTTTTCTTTTTCGTTATTACTGCTATAGCCTACCCTAGTTTTAAATCCCTGCAGCTTACAAATGATATTTTATATAAACCTACTCACAAAACTACAAATACACTCCAAACAATGTTGATCCTAACCTACAACATTTTGAAATTAAACAGAAATCGTTTTAGGTTCAAGATAGTCTCATTACAACTTACCTAGATCTTCATTATTTACAATGTTCAGTGTGAATGTTTTTTTTTTTTTTTTTTTTTTTTTTTTTTATATATTCCTCTGTCCTTTAACCTAGTACAAAATCACTGCTGTTTATTAATGCTATCTTTTGTTTCAAGACATACATACACTTGACGGACCTGAGCAAAATATATTTTTACTTGGACTGGTTTCCGTAATTCCTGTACAAAGAAGACGCCATGGGCAGTACGAGTCGCCAGAAGAGAGCCGACTCCAGTGTATCGTAATTTTTACGGCACCAGATGGTAAAGGAGGGTATGTAAAAAAACAATTATGGCTATTTTTGGAATTAAATCCTCCAAAAGAATACAAAACTTAGTAACCAAAAAGAAGTTAGGAAAAACTATCTTCTCAGATAAAAGGGGAGGTACACAGTATTTTAAGTTTACTCTTGCAGACCGCAATGAAGTTAAGGCTCACATAAAGTCTATTCCTACTGAACCAAGTCATTACAATAGAGTACATGATGATAACGAGTATTTGAGCCAGGACCTTAACATAAACCGACTGTACATAACATTTAAAGAAAAATATCCCGCAAGCAAAGTTTCATATCAGTTTTATTCCCAAGTATTTTAGTGACTTTCCTAAATACAAATTTAGGAAACCATGGGTAGATACTTGTAAAACCTGCGACAGGTTAAAAATTTAACTACAAAGTAAAGATGTGCGAGTAGTACAACAAGCAAAAAAGGACCAGAAACTGCATCACTGCAAGGCTGAACAAGCTTTCAAGCAAATGAGTAGTGATACTTCCAACTCAACTAAGCCATCAAGTGACACTTGCACTATTGTAGTTGATTTGCAAAAAGTTTTTCCTATATCTAAGCTTACTCACTCTGATATGTACTATGCTCAGCAGCTGTCAGTGTTTAATTTTGGTATTCACATTTCTGATACCAGTGACGCTCTAATGTGTATATGGCATGAGCAGGAGGCTTCCAGGGGTGGGGACGAGATGGCGTCCTGCTTATTTAGAGCCTTAAACAACATGGATTTAACTACAAAAAGAAAACTAGTCATCTAGAGTGATAATTGCTGCGGCCAGATAAAGAACCGCATGATGATTTTTTTTTTGTACCTATATTTAGTAAGTAACGACATTTTGGATACCATAGAGCACAAGTTTTTAGTGGTGGGACACAGTTTTTCAGCAGCTGATAGAAACTTTTCACTAATAGAAAAAAGATGGAAAGTTCTTCGGGTGGAAACTGTAGAGTAAGTTAAACAGTGTGTAGTAAGTGCCAGACACGAGAGACCATTCAAAGTTTTAGAAATGGATGATAAGTTCTTAGATTTTGACTCTGCAGCTGCATCTACGATTAATACTTCTAAATTGTACATATCAAAAGTTTCCCAAATCAGGATTGATAGACAAAAACCAGGTATAGTTCAGACTAAAAAGACATTCAATGAAATAGAATCATGGGAAGAACACGATGTGCTCAGGAAGAAGCCTGATGCTGTAACAATGGAAGATATCAAAGTAGTTTCTTTGACTAAACCAACCAATATTGATAAAATAGCCGAGTCAAAAAAATCTGACATCAGCAAGATGTTTCCATACATTTCTGAGGAGAACAGACCATTTTTCGAGGACATACTGTCATAAATGTCTTATTTTTATATTCAATTAATGTATTAGTAAATATATATTTTAATTTAAACTGTTTATTACAACGTTTTAAGTACATTCCTGGCTTTTATTTGTACAATTTTTTGTACTACAGGCGAAACTCGTTAATCCGCACGCACAGTACTCCGAACGGCCTTCAGTTGCCATTTCTTAGAATTCCCATGTCACAACAACGGAAACGTAAACAAAGTAAAGGATGTAGTTTGAGATGAGTCACTAGTCAGGTCATTTTACTATTGGTACTATACCAGATCCTCACCCTTCGTCAACTGCGTGATGACGCGTTTCGTAAGTCCATCAAAAAAGCAGGTCAGAAAACGATTAAAGACTTTTTATTGTAAAGTTATTTATTCTATTACAAAATTATTTATTGTATTGTACAACTTTATTATGTACTGTACAATTTATTGTACAGTAATAAAATTTGTTTTAAATTATTTCTGGCGTTTTTTTTTTTTTGCAGTTCCTCAGTAATCCGAACTTTTTGAAAGTCCGAACGCCTCGAGCAAACAAATATTCGGATTAAAGAGTTTCGCCTGTATTACCATATGTAGGACTCAGCTCCTTTAGAATATTGTAAGGTGGCGTACTTAGCTCTTTTTGACTTTTTTAAGATTAAAATTTTTTTTTTTTAAGGAAACTAATTGTAATATATAATTGTACATTAAATGATACTATTAGAGCAAGTAAAAACTATCAATGACAATTTTTTTTGTTTCCATAACACCATATTTTGTACAAATAGTGTTTTTTTTTTTTATTTAATACTGAAAAACTTAAATCTGGCACTTGGCTCTGTTGGAAAAAAAAATGCCTAAACATTTAATGTTTATAAAATTTTTTTTTTTAAAAGTGTGGCTGCGATTAAATCATAACAATTTAAAAACAAACAAATTATTTGCTGAATTAGAATTTCATAAATTGAGATTTCCAACATACAAGAGGTTTAATTTAATTGATTGAGATTGTCTAAGGGGGAGCTTAGACTCCAGTATGCGGACTCCGGATACCAGGCGACCTCCGGTTTCAATTAAGCCTTACCACATATGCGGGCTCTGTGTGGTGGACCTTTTATAACCCTGCAAACAACGGCAGGGTACCAGCCACCAGCTGGAAGCTCAGCCGCAAACCCAGGATCAGTAGCGGCCCCAGAGCACGCGGGACTGATCCAAAATCAAGAAAAACCAACACCTCCTGACTCCTGACGGGGGCCCGCCAATGAGCAGGGCTCGAAGTCTGGGGATATGGAGGTGGAAAAGGGAGAGGAAAATCTTGGCCTAGAGCTAGAAGAAGTACTCCTCCCTGTTAACCTTGGTACCCAGAGCAACACGGATGGGCTGACGGACGCTACTCAGCAGTTAGTCAAGCTTAGAGTGACGCAAAGGAAGCCAAGAATGACTAAGAAGGAGAGGAAACTGGCCGCTAAGAAAAAGTTCGGCCTGGAGTACGATCCTAAATTTTCAAAAAAAAAAAAAAAAAAAAAAAAAAAAAAAAAAAAAAAAAAAAGGAACATTGGTGCTGCTCAGACAGCTGCCAATGCTCCAAACACAATGGAGGGAGGACAGAAGCGCAGCAGGACTGAAGCCTCTACTCCCCCTTCCACTGAAACCCAGAGGAAGAGACCCAAACAGTCTGGTGAGCATGGTGCATCGACATCGGCGCAACCCAGTACCTCGTTTGGGGAAGCTCTAGCCTCTACTAAAATGGCAGTTGTGCCCAAAGATTCCCCGAAGACAAGCTCTCCGGGGAACAGGGCAGGACCGTCCAAAAGGCCATCATGGCAAAATTTGAGTGCCTGGAAGACGGGTCATATCCAGTCTTTTCAGGCTCTTATTATGGAGAAAGGAGCACTAATTGTCTCATGCTCTAATCTCAGCAGCAAATCCTGGCTGTCAAGCTAGACATGCTACAGCTTAAAAGAGTTGTAGGACTCATCACTGGACATGGCCAGTTCAGGAAACATCTTGCAACAGTGGAGTCTGCAAGACACGTCATTTTCGATTGCGGGATGCTGGAACGCAGAGGGAGGGAGCTCTTTGGTATCCAGCAACCTGGAGATGAAGAGGATACGTACCTGGTGGAAAGAATCCTGAACCTCGTTCGAGGAACAGGGTTCTAACCTTCCAGGAACGGCACACAGGGGGCACAATAAGCCAATGGTTGACGTGCAGGGAATCCTTCTTAAAGTAGTATTCCACCCCACTTTAAATCTAATCTAATTGATTGAGATTAAATTAAAAAATCATTTTTAATATCCTGTCTTACCATGATTCCATTGTTAGAACGTACACATTCCCATAGCCTCTCAATTACTTCTTCACTTCCACGCACATTTGGAGTTTTTTTCTTGACTGGACCACTATAGTAACGTGCTATAGGCCCACCTACCTAAATGTAATATTTTTATTAATACAAACAGGAAATAGGAATAAACAAAATAGAAGTATAATTCAAAGATTATTGTTGCAACTAAGTTTTTCAGCAGAAAAGAAATGAAATTTATATATTTGTTCGAGGTCTACATAATTATTATCAAAATGAAGAACGAACGATATTTAAAACATACACAATATTTTGGGCAACAAATATGAATGAGACGATTCATGGTTTATTGTTTATGACAATTTTTAATAATCGCCAATTACCGATTACGATTAGTGCTCATTAAATCATTTAACAGTATTCGTTTTCTACAGATATACTTTCAAAAGTTCCTTACCACACTTGGGAATAAATAAAATAACAAAAAACAAAATTTTTTGTCCCCAAGTGTGGTAAGGGACTTTTGAAAGTGTATCTGTATATATTGTCACCACAGTGCTCTGGTCTTTGTTTAGTATTCGTTTTGTAGAATGAGGAATAAATTAAGGATAACAAATGTAATATTTTATTATATAGTGTTAAATTAAGTAAATTGCATTTAGTTAAACTATAATTAAACATTACAATTATTTTCAATAATTCACAGTTAAAGATTGCACACAATTAGACCTCATTAAATGTCTCTGAACTTGGCATTAAGCACTAAATAAATAGTGTTTGTAAAACGAGGCATAAAGTAAAAGTAACAAATGTATTATTATAAAATATCAAATTAACTCAATTGTAATTGATTATCAATTACTAACATAGTACAGTTACACGAGAGTCTACGCAAAGCTCTAAAACAAATAACGAAAATTCAGCTCTCAACAAGTTGTGTAATAAATATATACATAAATATTTCAAACTAGAGAAAAATATTGTTTACAGTGGCATTTCCTTTCAGTCAGACGAGTGCATCTCGCCTCAAGAAACGTGTCATTTAAACAGAATTATTTTCTTGTGTAGGCATAGCATAAAGTATTTATATTTTATAGTATAATAAGTGTTAATTGTTTCAATAATCATGCAATATTATTTTAATTTATTCCAGAATCAGAAATAATTAGTACTGTATTGTTAAACTGTAAATGTCCCGCCTTGACAATTTAAAAAAAAAATTTTTACTATTTTGTTACAGGTTTTATTTAGCCATAATTTTTTTCATTTTCTTTTCTTTTTTTTAAATAGAAAAATTTGTGTTAATTGTTTAAAAAGCTTTTAATTAACTAATCAGTATTGATTGAGAAAAGAAATGAAAATTTTTTTAAATACATAATTTTGGCTACATAATGAAAATAACAACACTAATAATACTGTTTATGTTTTAAAAGATACATTACATTGAATCAAATGGTTTTTCTGTGAATAAATCTCTGACTTATGACTTGGTATCGCATAAAGAAGAATAAAATTGTTCAGTGGTGTACTGTCAGGAGATGAGGGGATACCAATACTAGGGATGAGATAATTCGGGGCTTACCAATTATGATTAACGTTACGAATATTGTTAATAATTGGCGATTAGCGATTACAATTATTGATGATTAGTGATCATTAACCTCAGTAAATGTCTTCAAACCTATCACTACATTGTAGAACATGAAACAGAGTAAAAGTAATAAATGTATTAATAATAGCTTTGTTCACCTATTTCCCCGACTAATATGATAGAAATTATGATAGAGGATGAGAAAAAATGGAAGGCAATAGAGAGTTTCATTCTTAGAATTATGGGCAAACGAGGGAAACAGCTAAGGTGAGCTGAGATAGAGCTCCAGTTTCGGTGTTCGACCAACCGGTCGATGGGATGGTGGATGACCCTGTGGGGTAGTTAATTCTTCTCTGCGAAGTAATGTCGCAAGATGGTCCCGCAGAAGAGGAAGAAGAGGATGGAAGGTTTTGGTTTTACCGGGGTAGGGGGGCCGCCCACCACCTTCAGTCCCCGACAAAGTCATAAAGATTTTTCCATTTTTCCATCCAAAAAAAAAATAATAAAATAATAATTTATTAACGAGTCAACTAACTGAAGTGATTAGCAAGTACTGATGTAGTACAGCTAGATGAGGGTCTCTGAAAAGCTTTACAACATATACACATTTAGATCCAGGGAAAACATATGTTCTATCATTTTATCATAAATAAATATTGCTTGGTTTTACAAATAAGAATACAAAAATGTTTAAATAAAGCGTCCATGTATGTGCATTTGTGAGCATGTGTGACACACAACAAAGCATAGTCTTCAGTGTTCTGTCACTTAGAGAGAAAGACCAAACCTAGTAAATGATTTGGTGGGAGACTATGTAAGAGGGCTGTTTTTTTTTTCCAACCTCCGATCGTACTGTGAAATAGCCAGTTGAGTGGTAGGAGGCACCATTGCACAGCAGACGCCTGCTCACTCTCACTACCACAACCTCAACCACTGCCGAGCATACAACAACCTTCCGACTTAATATGTAGACATGTAAACTGGCTACTACGACTAATTGTCCCGCCAAGTTCCAATTTTATGAATTTTGTCCAAGAGAGTTAAAAATGCATAAAATTTAATTGTTTGCTTAACAAGTTTTGATTGTTGCTAATACTTTGAAGAAAACTAATTATTTTTCCGATGAAACATACCAAGATTACGATTAGAAGAAAGATTTCTGATTTTAGCAATTTTTTTTTAGAGCACAAAAGCTCTACTTATTTCCCCGTATATCAAATACTAACCCTTTGTATAGGAGAGCAGATGGACGTGATTAAAACACCTAAAGCAGCTCGCTGTACATCAGGATCTGCAACAATTTCTCCTTCTGCTGCTCCTAATATAACATTCAAGCCTACAGTCATTGCTTCATCAGGCAGGTCAACTCTCTCGCACAATAACAGCTGCACACGAGGCATTATTGCACAGATGCCAAGTACTTCAAGAGCACTACGAACAGTCTCTGCTCTGAAAAAATCAACACATACAATTTTTTTAAATAGGAACTTTTCATGATTTTTGTATTAACCCAGAACTGTCAGCAGTCGATTCTTTAACAGTTAGTTTTGTTTTATAAGTAACGGTGTTGAATATCGATTTTTAAACTACTATTTCTCATTCAATTGTATAGACATTGATATTGATACTATTGGAAAACTGATAATATGTGCTTCATTTTATAGTTCAATATTTGTTGCAAGCTGAAATAAACCAGCTGATTTCTCAAAAAGGCCCATACTTTTTTTATGCCTATTTATTTGTTTAATTTTGTTTTATGGTAGTATTTTTATCAATTTATTATTATTGAGTAGATTTGGTGTGTGAATTGATATTTTAATGACTATTTTTATTATACATATAATATTCTAAGTAACCGCTTAATTTTTCTGTCTTGTGTAAACTATTTATAAAATTAAAACTATACATTTTTAGAATCTACAAAAAGAATGGTCCTTTTACATATTTTGGATTTTTGATATTTCAATTAACTCTAAGCTATAATGGAGGAAATTTGTGGAATTTGTTTTCAACAACATCTAAACATCTACAAGAATTTAGAACAAACCTGTCTTATATATAGTCCAGACATGACAAAACAAATCAAATCAACCTAAAGAAGTGATTAAAAAATTCATTAATATATATATATATATATATATAGTAGAGTCTCGCAAACTCGGCACTCAATAACCCGGCAGTCCGGATTACTCGGCGACCCCGACGGGAAAAAATATATATTTCTAAAAACAGCGATGTTCATAAAAGTTCGGCAGATCCCACCAAAGCGGGCATAATTTTGATCGCTCGAATCATTGATGGTACTTTTCCCACGTTAAACTCATCACAAAGCTTTTTTACAGATTCCCCTCTGTCAAGTCTTTTTAACACATTTAACCGCATCTCAAACGAAACCAACACACGCTTCCGTTTTCGTAACTCGCTCATTTTTATTTACTGTATATACTGTGCGTACCTGTCAAAGAAAACTGAAAAGAAATATTATACTTTCCAAAATGTATACTTAATTGATTCGTGGAAAAAAAGCGGCCCATCAAACGTTTTTTCAGGTGTATGTCTGCTATATCGACGGGTGCCAATGCCGCGGTGTTTTTACGTCGCCGACAATGGGATACCGCTATCGACAAAGTCGTTTGATATCGCCGCCGTGGTGTTTTTACACTGCCGACAATGGGATACCGCTATCGACAAAGTCGTTTGATATCGCCGCCGCTTTGGTGTTTCAATCACAATTTATTTTTTGCCCTTATTCCCGATAACCCGACATTTCACAAACTCGGCACACTTCCAGTCCACATCACTGAAGACGACACTATCCAGAAAATCATCATCGTCATGTAACAACATTTCGTTAGTGAAGTTGGCACGTAAAACATGGTCTGCAGGCTTTAGAGCCTGTAACAACTGCAAACGATAAGGACATAGTTGTAAGCGTCTACGTAAAACTCTCCAAACAGTCATTACAGAAATTGATAATTCAGGACTAGCCTTCCCAACGGATGTCTGTGGGCTACGCGAGAATTTTCTCTCGCACTCGCTCAACGCTCTCTTCACTAACTCTTGGTCGTCCTGTACTCTTCCCCTTACAAATAACATCTACGGATGTTATTATCACCTGGAAGATCACAACCGAACTTAAAACAGAATGCACAGTAACTACATATTCCGTCTTTGCAAACTGTATAACACAAAAATCTTTCTGTTCACTAGTCGCCATCTTTGCCACTAGCGCTTTCTAACAGATGGCGGCGAAAACATTGTGTGCACATGCGCACTGGTGCCAACAAACAAAACTGTTTGAGTTGCTGTTTCATTTGATATATCATTTATAGCTGTAATTGTAGTGTAATAAAAAATATAAGGCATTAAAACCCCGCTATTCATTTTGAAACACCCTGTATTTCGTAAACAGTGTTCACTTTCTCATAAGTAGAGAGTATAAAAAGAAGACGGAATTTAGTCTTCTTTTTATACTCTCTACTTATTGAGAAAGTGAATAGTGTTTACGAAATATTTCCGAACTTAAGTGTTTTTGTATGTGTGTTTTCCTATTTGTGTACTACTAGGTAATACCAAGGACCACTTTCCAAAGTAAGCCTGTGTCTCATATTAATACAAAATCTAAACTAATAGGCTATGACCCTATTAAACTCTAATCTGTAAAATTATAAACTTGTTTATGGTTGTTGAGTTATAACACTTATGAAGGTACACTTTAAAATTAAATCAACTTCCTACATTATAAGGCACCAACAGAGAGTTATAACATCCGTCTATAACATAAAAACAATGAACATCTGTTTATGTCTATGAACATAAAAACTATTGTTTGAAACATTCCATTTTTTCCTTGTGATGTAGATTCGTCAATTTAGTTATGACACTGTATATAGATTTAGTATCTAGAGCAGTTATAAATTTAGCATCTAGGACACAATTTGGTATATGTACTAGAACATGTCGTGTATGTTGAGACCGAAGTAGCAATATTTTAAATTATTAACTTTCATATGTGGTCGTAAATTAATATTTAGCTAGTCAAAATATTTTGAGAAAGAGAATTTATAATGAAAGACTCTATCAACTTATAATAAACAAAACAAGTCTTTGTGGAAGAAGAAAAGTCTATTCAAGAACCATTTCTGGACCATGAAATACATATAAATTGTGTTGCTTAAGATTTGAAATGAAACTGTTCAAAATTATTGTTTAATAATCTGATTGACTTATGATATATTTGTTCACTAACATATATTTTTTATTGCTTAAAAATCTATATTATCGTATAGAATAAGTTAGCCTGAATTTGGATAATTACCGTCCAGAGTAGTTCCATTCATAAGCGAATGCTATCACTTGTAGAAGTAAAGTGATTCCTCCCAGATCTGAGAGGTCGTCAACAGGTGCCCAAGGAGCACGGTAAGGCATTAACTCCAACAAAGTATTGATCTGCTCCTGCACTTCTTCAGGGCTGCTTTTAAATGCCTAAAAATCAAAAACTATTTTAATATGAAATAACATACACAATTATTCTAGAACTGAGCCAATAACAATTAGAACAAACAATACCAATATTAAAAACCAATACTTGCGTTCTCCCTCGTCCTTTTCCCAGAGCATATAGATTCTATTTAAGTTTGATTTAATTTCTTTAACTACTATTAGCTATTCATATAACGATTTAAAAAAAAAATTAAACTACTCGAAAAACACTCCTCCTTTTCCATCAGAACTTCCTCTAAACATGTTGATAGTTTTTGTGATTGGGTAATTTCCTAAACTGCCATTGGATAACAAAAACTGATACTCGATTTCCCACTGCCCCATTTCTTCTCTCTCCCCACTCATATTAATATTGAAAATTGAGAGAATATAATTTCAATAATGATCGTGTTTAATGCGTAAATGTCGAATTTGAAAGCACTATATGTTCATGAAAACATCAGATTTTAATCATAATTACAGATTTGCCACATGAACAATTAAAAAATTACGAATTTACATTGAAAAACAACTGAAATTTATTTTTTGAGAAAAATATGTGTATTTTGTTTCCATTCAATATATTTAATGTTCATATGCATTTAATTATCAGGTATATGTCTCTTCTATTTAGATATATCAAATTTGAATTATGGAAATGAGACGATTATTTAATTCCACAAAACAGCTTTAATTGCGACATATGTTTCGCCGTTAGGCATTTTCAAGCAAATAAATTGAAAACAAAACAAGTCTAAACTAAAAATGTGAGACAAAAGGAAAGGTTAGAGTAAAGGGGTTGAGAAATGACAAAAGAAAGGTCAATGATCTAACCTGTGGGATGGAAGTAGGGGATATAATTTTGTAACATTAAATTAAATTTGAATTACTTTAATAGTCAAACATTTAAAGTGGTTAAAAGTGTGTTATCCCACATCACCAAATGAAAATTAAAAATCGAGATTCCAGCAAAGAAAATGATTTACCTTATAGCTAGGAAGTGTAGAATGATACTTAGCAGTTTCTCCTCCATTCTCTCTTAAATGTGTTCGTCGTATCTGTTCAGATCTAATATATAGATGTGCTTCCAAGTATCTTTTTAAAGCTACACATACATGTCTTACAATTTGTCTAGCTGAACATTCTTCATCCTCATTTAATGAGACATCATCTTCCACTGTTAGAATAGGTAACGTACTCATCTAAAATTTAGTTCAAATCAATATTAAAATAAATTTATTTTTAGTATAAGCTAATGAACTACTAATTTTTTTAAATACATATTTAAAACATATTCCACTGTTCATTTTTCCTGTATAGTGTACAACAATCCAATCATATGGACGATTTGTACAGAAATTGGATATGTGGGCATAAACTAGCTTTATCTCCAAGTGGTTTTATCATTTTGTTGATAACTCGAAAACTTAAAAATACCACTCATTAGGCCGAAATAAAAAAATTGATTTGCTAAAAATTCTACATAAATATTTTTCTATAAAATGTAGATGTTAATTATCTGAATAAAACATATAAACTGCTGATCCTAAGTTGACAGTGAAAAGTAAAAATAATCTTTCTTAAAGGGTACAAAATATCTTAATTCAGTCCAAGTATTATAAATAAAATGGATAAATTTTATTAAATCATATATGTTTAATTCTTATATGCCTAGGTATGAAAACATTTAAAAAAATAAACCAGTAATAACAACCCTAATAGACTTTTTTCTTTTTTCAAAATCTAAAAAGTGATGTATATTTTGACCTAGTCTAGAAGAACCAAAACACAGATTTTCATGAAATGTTCACTACTAAATAGATCAATAGCTGGATAAAAGTCAGAAAACCCACGAAAGCATATTAGTACTAAGGTAAAACCTAAAAATGCTTTTACATGATTACCTTATTTCTGAAGATCTGAAAAATCATTATCTTCAATTTGGTGTTATAGAATAGATCAATAAATATAAATATAAAAAATTCTTCTAAACATAATAAAGGCCTGCCAAGAAGGGTATAATGAATTCTGCCCATACTTTATCAAACAAAAGAATGGTAGCAAACCAAGTCATTGAGATTAAAAAAAAAGATGATGCTAATGTTTTTATTATTAAAAAAAATCCTATTACAATTATTTGCATACAGATTTTATAGGAAGGTAATTTTAGTTTTCTTACCACATTATAAAGCTTTCTTAAACCATCTTGCATATCAAACTCTTCCAAAATAATTCTAAACTGAAATGAAAGGCCAAAGAACATTGTTGCATTGCACCGCCCAGAATCATGTGAGCATTCCAACAACCATAAAGCATACCTAGAAAAAACAAAATAAATAGGATGTGTTGTTTTGAAATGACAGAAAATTTTAAGTTCTAAATTCTTTTTATTATATGATTAAATGACACATGAATATTACTGAAGCTGTTGATACAATAATGTTAAATTTAATACTATTAAAAAATTTAAAATCATTTAAATTCAAACTGTAGGCTAATGTGAAGTTTTATGTTGTTCACTGTACATATATGTTACATATGTAAGAACTCTGAAAATCAGGAAACTTTGAAATTTTCTTCAAACAACAGATTGTTTCAGAATAGGATTATTTATATTAATTTTTTCCTTCTTCTTTTTCTTATCAAAATTATGCTCTACAATTACAATTTGCTCATTTTTTTATTTATTAAGAGTGTTTAAAAGCTATATACAATACTATAATACTATTCTTATAATCTTGTTAACGAAGTTCTAATTTAAAACTAATACACAACGTTTCGGGAGTATAAATCAACTCTCTAATCAAGTGTAAAACCTACAGCATAAAAGAGAAAAGCACCAACATAGCTTAGAAGCCATGTTAAAAATTAAAACTAAATATATAATGTAAGAAAAGAACTCAAGCCTAAAACTAGCCCTAAGTAGTCAAAGCTAAGATAATAAAGAGAATTGATTTACAACCTCAAAATGTTGTGTATTAATGTTTATATACACAAATGATGCAAATATCTGATTAAACCATATTAATAATACAAACAATCATCCATCATTATAAAATAACTTTAAAGCTAGATAAAACTTCTAGTTATTACAATAAAAATAGAGGTTTTACCCTTTTTTGTTTGAAGGCGAAAAAATATTCTATTGGTGGGAAAGAAAAAGATTCAAAGAAAAAGAGTTGGTCAAGAAAGACTCGATAGGAAAGGCGAGAGATTTAATCCAAGACTATGAAAAAAAGTGTAGATCCAGCTAGGTCCCTCGGGATTACCAAGCCTCAGAATATACTCAAAATACTAAGGGATGGCAAAATACAAATTAGCATCCATATAAACCGACATACCACCTACAATACCTCTGTTTCGACAACAGCCATCCTATGAATGCCTAACAAGCTTTTTCCTATACCTAGGCAATCAGAACAAAAAAGATTTGTTTTCAGGAGACAGAACTACATGAATTTAACAAAAAATTTGACATCTGCATTTGTAATAAGGAGTTATCCTGAAAAACTGGTTACGAATCTAATTCTTTGGCATTAAACACAGATATCATACTCAAGAAAAACATAACATCTCTCTGGTCACCAATTATCACCCAGGCCAACAGAGATTAACAAAATACTAAATACTGAAGGAAAGTTTCAAAATTCTACAAGCTTCAACCTAACGAAGAATCTTCTCACGGAACCTCACAGAGTCTTGTTTAAACAGTCCGCAAATCTAAAACACGTATTAGTTCACCTCAAGCTTCCGGATCTCAACATACCTAAACTACCCTTACCCTAAGGTTGCATATCTTCCCTGAGGTTCTTTTCCATTCAATAAGTCAAGATGCAAACACATCTTCCCTCCAACAACTTTAATAGATCCTTCAGAAAACAGAATTAAAAATTAAAACTCATCACACATAGCACAAAAAATGTAATATACTAACTACAGCGCAAGTCTTGCTCAACTATAGGCTTAACCATAGACAACCTAAGCAACAGGATCTATTGGCCACTGACATATATAAAAATCATAGGTTTAGAGAAACAAACTGCACAAGATGCATCAACCCATAAACATTACCACTTTTGATGAATGCTTACGACAAAAATTATAAAATCACTCTCTCCAGAATGCAACTCCTCAGAATTAAGAAGATGGCAACTGTCTTCAAAATCTGGAGAACCCCTAACTTTAATCTTAGATAAATTATCCTTTATCCTTTTTCCTCTTCCAACAGGTTTACTGTTAATTAAAAAATGGAATAATAACAATAACAAAAATAATAATAAAACATTCATCTGTAGTTCAACAATCAACACAAATTCATCCCCTATACTATCTACTGATTGAGAAAGTGAATAGTGTTTATGGAATATTTAAGAACTTTAGTGCTTTTCTATTTGTGTAATACTAGGTACTAAAGACCACTTTACAAAAGGTAAGCCTGTGTCTAGTATCCATACAAAATCTAAATATATGTACCCTATTAAACCCTAACCTAGATTATCTTAAAAAGAAAGACTTACATAATTTTTATTAAAATTAGATATATGTTGTGTGAACCAAAAAATACAAATTTCACTGCTAATATATTAAATGTGTTGATAGTTAAACGGAACTTTTGAGTTACAATCTGTGTGTCTGAGACAGTGATGTTATAAAATGATAGATTTCTACAGCTATGATGTTAGAAGCTATAACAGCAGCTACTTGACATAGAACTATCAAGTAGAAGTTCTATGTCAAGAGAGATGAAAACTAGGAATTTTGTAGCCAATTGGAGCTGAGTAAAGGTATCTAACTTCCTTTATCACCGTTCTTCAGTCTAATCTAGTTGGTTGACAACGGGAGACGTCTCATTTTTGTCACTGTTTGTGAGTGGAATAGGCAAATCTTGGTAAGAAATTATAATACAGGACAGCCATGGTATGTAGAACAATTTCAAACAAAAGAATCGTATAATCAAAGATAAACTTGATAATAAGTGTGATTAGAAAGCTTTTTTTTTTTTTTTTAAATTAATGTATGTGGTGCAACAAATTACTTTTTAATAAATTTAATTAATTTATAGATAATGAACAAGATAATGAACTTTTACATTTTTTAATTGTTAAGAAATAATCTATATAATAAGTTTGTGTTCTTTGTTATAAAATAAGTATGAATAAATTTTCTCATGTAAGTTCATGAAACAAAAGATTAAAAAGTTAGTATGATTAATAATATGTAAATAAGATACTGGGGTTATAAGTACCTATAATAAATGAGTAATTAATTACATTATATCTCAGCGTCAAGCACTCTAAATATATCCTGTCAGATTACCGGTTTTGGTGGTTCATCCCACCATCATCAGATCAACCTCAAAAGATGTATTTCATTCCACTGTTAAGGAACATGTTGTTAAAACTACATAAAAATAACATATAAAACACTAAACATACAAAATCACTCGAAAACATGTACACTGTATGACAATAATAAAAAACATTTCAAAGTTTAAAATCAATATTCTTCACAAAATAACATATGTTTAAACTAGTCTTCACATAACATATTGATTTTAATCTTCCAAATGTTTTTTTATTATTGTAATACAGTGTACATGTTTTCGAGTGATTGTGTATGTTCAGTATTTTATGTGTTAGTTTTCTGTAGTTTTAACGACGTGTTAATTAACAGTGGAATGAAAAACATCTTTTGAGGTTGATCTGATGATGGTGGGATGAACCACCGTAACCGGTATTCTCAGCGATAATAAAAAATCATTTATAAATGAAATTCGTAGTTAAAACCAACAAAATTTGCCAAGCAACTGATGAATATCAGTCCGTAATATACCCAGAACAACATTTAACAATCAGTTCTACTTTAAATCATCTCTATTATGGAGTGGACTGCCTGCGAATGGATAGAAATGGAAAATACAAGGGCATCCATCGCATTCTCTCTCCTCCACAGTTATCTGCAGTCGACAAGTGCTGCACTGTAGGTGTGTGCGCATCTAGGCTGAACTGTTTGTCGAATCACTTTCTCCCTATGTTTGTCTCTTTTTACAAGTTAATGTTGTGAGTTAAGTGTTTCAATTTATGTTCAACTGTATTTTCCGCTATGTCTATATCGAAACAACGAGTGTACAAAACATTAACTTTAATGGAAAAAGTCACTGCTATCCGTGAAGTGAAAAGAGCTTTAACCCTAGAACTGTTCATGTTAAGTTTCTTCGTTTGTTTAAAAATTAATAAAATATATTATTTGTATACAAAACCTAACTTATAGGATATCATTTTTCTCAGAAAGATGCGTAGAATTTATCTATGTAAAAAAATAATAAAATATATGAAACGGTTTTGGAGTAGGTATGGTAGGTGTCAAAAAATGAAGTTAACATTTTCCAGAAAAACCTGTATCATCCAAAATCAATAACTTACCACCTTTTTTCAAGATATACATAAGTTTTGTATAATATTTGTGAATATATTTAGAATAAAAATAATAATAATAAATTTGTTACATTTTCAAAAAAAACAAAAATTGGTTTTGAAAAAAGGGAAATTGTTCGGCTTATTTTCAAAAATTCACCAAAAATAGTAATATTTATAGAAAACACAACTTCTATATATCATTATATTCAGAAAGGTGCATAGAATTTAGCTGTGTAGTGAAAAAAAATGTTAGATGTAAAAAATTTGGAGTTATTATGTCAAATAGCAAAAAATCGGAAAGTAACGGAGGCAACAATTTCACAGAAATGATAAGGTACACCATACAAAAATTTTTTTTGAATTTTTTCAAGTAGTAGAAAAATACTATATAATATTGTCAACTTGTGGCATTTGGACAAGTATTAACATTTCGTAAAATCATATGAACACAGAGAACAGAATTTTCCATATAAACCCGGTCACGGCAAGTGAGGCGATCTAGCAAAAAAGTCAGCAACTTTATCAAGTTCTAGAAAATATAGTTTTCATGTGATAGGTTTTGCTAAACTTGATTATAAAAGATTGAAACATTACCTTTACAGTGATATATAATTAATTTTGATAAAATAATATTTACTAGGATAAAAGTTTAATTGAAAAAAAAAATGTAATTTTTAGTGTGTAAAAATGAGTTAAAATTCTTGATTTTGTTTAATTTTTATATACAGTAGAGTCCCGCAAACTCAGCGTAATGTGGACCGGAAGTGTGCCGAGTTTGTGAAATGCCGGGTTATCGGGAATAAGGGCAAAAAATAAATTGTAATTGAAACACCAAAGCAGCGGCGATATCAAATGACTTTGTCGATAGCGATATCCCTTTGTCGGCGGTGTAAAAACACCGCGGCACCAAAGCGGCGAGTCAAACCACTTTGTCGATAACGGTATCCCATTGTCAGCGATGTAAAAATACCGCGGCACCAAAGTGGCGGCGATATCAAAAGACTTTGTCGATAGCGGTATCCCATTGTCGGCGGTGTAAAAACACCGCGGCATTGGCCCCCTTCGGTATAGCAGACATACACCTGCAAAAACATTTGATAGACCGCTTTTTTTCCCACGAATCAATTTAGTATAGCCTACATTATAGAAAATATAACATTTCTTTTCAGTTTTCTTTGACTGGTTATGATCTACGCACAGTATATACAGTAAATAAAAATGAGCGAGTTACGAAAACGGAAGCGTGTGTTGGTTTCGTTTGAGACGCGGTTAAATGTGTCCCCTCTGTTTAAATAGACTTGACAGAGGGGAATCTGTAAAAAAGCTTTGTGACGAGTTTAACGTTGGAAAAGTAGCATCAACGATTTGAACGATCGAAGTTAATGCCCGCTTTGGGATCTGCCGAACTTTTACGAACATCGCTGTTTTTAGCAATATATTTTTTCTCGTCGGGGTTGCCGAGTAATCCGGACTGCTGGGTTATCGAATGCCGAGTTTGCGAGACTCTAGTGTAATAAAAACTATAACAGATAGAAAGATTTGGAAAGCACAGATCGAAAGAGAAAGATGTGATCTACAGAACAGTGTTATGGTCGATCTGTTTGACAGAAAAATTGATTTGTGAACATTTGGGAAGAATGGCATCATTTCTGCTTACAACAGCACAGTTCAAATCTTTGATTTTACGCATAAAAATATGCAAACTTTAGCAATTTTTTTAATATTATTTATAACGTTTTGTGGTATTTTTTTAATTTATTTATTATTAGTTTTGCATGATTATGCATCTACGGAACATTAGCTTTCCAACACTATTTTTTTATTGTGGTAGGACGATTCTAAATGGGTGAAATGTTGAATTGCAAAAAAACGTGATTTCTTGTCACATAATTGCTAAAGCCGAGCGACTTAACACTTGGAGGGTTAAAAAAATCGCTGATAGCGAAAGATTTTGGAATAGTGTCGAATACGTTATCTACGTATTTAAAACACACGGAAAAAAGTATGAATAGTGCATCAAACAAAAGTGGAAAGGACTGAAAAAAAGCAAGAGGACTGGAAAAACCTAATGTTGACGATTGTATTCTTAAATGGTTTAAACAAGCGCGAGACAAAAAAATTAAACTTGTGAAAGAGGATCACTTGTTCGCACTAAAGCTGAACAATTTGCTGTAATTTTTTTAATAAATATAATTGTAAATATTGTATATTACTGTAGACTATTTCAAACGATGATTTCATGTGATCGACTGGAAATAAACTTATATTGTGGTAAAATTATATTTTGTTAAGTTTCTTTTTTATCTGAACACCTAACTTTACTAATTCGAATTTTTGAATAATTCAAATTTATTTTTGGTCCCTTAAGCTTCGAATTAAAAGAGTTCCACTGTAATATCTATACAGAAGATTAAGATTTAGAGAGTTGTCTAAATTTGTTGAACCACTGATTTGATAGACCCAATATCCACAATTATCCATAATTTTGAAGAGTTACATTTCAGAGAGAAGGACTTTATTAGATTTAAGATAAAACTGTTATAAAAATCTTAGATGTATCTAGTTTCTTTATAGAATTTAAAGCACAAAAATTAAAACAAAATCTTAATCCTCAACCGTTTTAATTTTCTTAGTAATATAATGTTTATTTTATTTGATTGATTTAATTTATTGTAAATTTTAGTCAAGCCTCTGAAAAATCACAATTTCAAAATATGCTTAAAGTATTTCATAAGTTGTTTTATTAAATGGAAGTAAATATTATTTACAATTATCTTCATCTAACTAATCTAACTAGTTAAGAATGGAAGAACAATTGTACTTCAATTTTACAAAAAACAATAAATACTATTATGTTATTATGCAAGATCTCGAAAATAGAGAATTGTTTAGAGAAAAATCTCAATCTTGTTAGCAACACAATACATTCATTTTTTGAGGGCCAAAAAACATTCAATACATTAATTTTTCTAGATTAGGTCAAAAATTTCCCAACTCATTCTTAGAGTTTTGAGTTTTTTGTATTTTATATAGTTCCAGTGTAATTATTTATATCTCAAAGATAATGTTTATTCATTCATTTTTCAATGTGTTGTCATAAGCTTGAGCTGAAGTAAAACCTGTTTCCTAAGCACAGATGAATCACAGTATCATAGGAAGATTACTAAGTTGTAATAAAATTATTATATAAATGAATATCTAATATTGATGAAACAAGAAAATTTGTTTTGTACAATACTATTTGTATTTATTAATATTATGCATTTACAATTAATTATTAAAACCATTCTATTGGCTAGCAGGCCCGACGAGAGGGGGGGGGGCAGCCAGGGCTGTAGCCCTGGGGCCCGGGACCTGGAGGGGGCCCGGGCGGGCTGACCAAGTTTTATTTTTTACATAAGATAGACTATGTCATAATGTAATAAGAGTGCTTATCTAATTGTTTTAATTTTATTGTTAATCATATATTTTTACCTTATCTTCAGTTTATGATTTTCAAATGAAGCAAATTCAACATAAATGAATATAAAGAGGCAAGGTCGATATATAATTCAAATGTGTTATATTTAGCTGAAAAGTCAAAGACCCAAGTTGTACATTGATTAGTTTCTACGATTATTAATAGAATTTTGTGAAAACAATTAATTATTATTATCTCTTAGGAGCACAAATCAAAAGTTTTTAAACTTATACTGTTTTATTTTGTGTAAAATACAGTATTACAAACTTTTTTAATGAATAACAAAAATATCACATGTCATCAATTACACAATATATTATATAAAATATCTTTACAAAATATGTTTGTTGCATTATTATAAATGACGAGGTGGGGTTTCAGGAGTGAATTTATTATTTGACGGGGGCCCGCGAAAATTTGTCCCTGGGGCCCTTGGGTTATCTCCACGGCCCTGTTGGCTAGTACAGTACTTTATTTTCCTTTTATAAATCTTAAACTAATATTTAATTTACCACAATATAAATGATTTTCTTTTTGTTTCGTATGAATAGGAGACAAAGGCTAACCTTGTAAAGTGGTCCTTGGTAATACCTAGTAGTACACAAATAGGAAAACACACACAAAAAACATTAAAGTTCTGAAATATTTCTAAACATTGTTCACTTTTTCAATCAGTAAAGAGTATAAAAAGAAGACTAAATTTTATTGTGTTTTCCTATTTGTGTACTACTAGGTAATACCAAGGAACACTTTCCAAGGTAAGCCTGTGTCTCCTATCCATACAAAATCTAAACTAATAGGTTATGGGCCCTATTAAACTCTGCCCTATCTTTTTATTTCTATAGTTCGTCACTACTTCATATTACAAAAAAAATTAAAAGAATCTTACTCGTACAACTATACAATTAATATACTTAAACTAAACGGATGATAATTTGTGAATGTGGTGATTATGAGATGAATAATAAGATGACTTTTTGAAATATGGAAATAAGTAATCAATGTGCAAGTTCTTTTGTTTAATTTTATTATTTTGTGAGTTATTTAAGTTCAAAACTTTCAACGTAAAATAGGGCTAGGCTGATAATTGTGATTTGATGTATATTGATTGATTGATTTGTTGTAACTCACCAAATAATGTAGCCTACATTATTTTATTTACAGATATGGCATACTTGCAAGTTATTAGGTAATTCAAATTCAAATCTTTTTCCTTTCATTATTAGATTTTATTATTGCTTATTGAATCCAAATTTTCAAAACACAGTCCTCCATTCAATATACTCTTGTGTGTTAATGGATTTATATGGGATGAAATATAATTACTATTTACAATTTTATTTTAGTGAGATGAAGATTTATACTTTTATTTATATTATTTATAACTGTGGAATTAAGTATTGTCACAGAATGAATCAAGAGAAACAAGCAAATTGCAAATGAAACAGCCCTAGTTTTCAACACAAAGATGTGCCAGATCCATAAATTCAAGTCTCCTTTCTGTTATTTCGAAAAATTCCTAAACCAAATATTTCTCAATATATTAGTCCCAAAATTATTTTATGAAAATTGAAATTGTGTTGCTTGATAAGAAATTTATCATATCTGTAGATTTATAACCTTAAACTTGGCATAGGCTTGACCAAGTGTTTCTACATTGATTAATAAAAGAAATAAAGTAAAGTATACAATTTTAATACATACTACTACAGTGACAAATTAACTATAATTATATTCCAATATTTAAGGATTACTGAAAAATGGTAAAATCTTATGTTTATGCTTTGGAATATTACTAACCATCAGTTCTTTCAAGTTTAGAATCGGACAAAATTTTTAAATGGAGTTTGTACAGAATACTTTTAAGTAGTTCTAAGTTTGAACATCAGGCTTCAACATGCACCCCAAGATATCATTTAGTTCATAATTTGAACACTAAGTGTCATAACTGTATTTCAATTTGAACACATAAATTTCATAAAACATAAATTCAAAAAAATTTGAAATATTAAATCATAATCAACAGATACAAACACTTATAAACAAAATTTTAGAGGCAGAGAGAAGAACTTTCATAAATACTCCAATGCAACCAATAGATCTAAAAACCAAAAGGGCTATTGACACAATTGGATCAGTATTTAACTGGTGTTGTAGTGTAGCTACAGAAGTAGAGGTTCATGTAGTAAATTAAAATTATTAAGAAAATTTAGATAGCCATATGAAAAATATAATCGATTTCATGAAAGATGACCACAAGGACCTAATAGAGACTACAGAACAAATTTCAAACTTTTAAAAAACATGAATTCCCTACTACAAATTGTACACAAAACAGTATGTGATATGGAATACAACTAGAACAAACCACTTTAAACAACACAGAAGACTTAAAAATAACTCTAAAGACATTATTATACTGTTTCTTCCTAATAAAAGACAATTTTACACAACATTATTTGCTTTGACATGAATATGACATACCTAACTTTTTTTATATAATAAAAAAAATAATACTATATTTTTATTGGACAGCAAAAAGATTTTTTTAAATAAATGTATATATACAATGTTTATTTTAAGTGTAATTATTTAATGGTTTACTGTTCTTTGTTGGTATTATTTAATAAATAATTTCATTTATATTGTTCATAAAAGAAATTTACCAAATCAACTAGTTTTGAAATTCTGAAGTAATATTAAATATTTATTTCTTCACCCTCCAGATAATATGCACAAATTACAAAATACATTTAAGAAAAAAGTAAAGTATACTTCTATTCTTAAACTGTAATTAACCAATAAATGGCAGGCCTACACAAATGCATTTGGAAGAATTTTGTATGTTTAGTAGGTAAATACAAGACAGTTTTTCTTAACAGTAATACTCAGGTACTCAATATTTATCTTAAAATAATGAAATCAGTAAATAAAAATTCTCACCCTTACTCTCATTCTCATATCGACAATACAACTATTTTGCTCATTCTTGTTTATATGCCTGTATGTACTCTTGGTATGTCTCAATCTCGATAATTTGTATTGAAATATTTCTTGTTTTCAAAATTAAAAATCACTTTCGCACACCTCTACTATTATGTTTAAAATACTGCTAAAATACATAACTACATATTACTTTTTTCAAATTTTGAAAATATTATTTAATAATAAAATTTTACTTTATAAATTGTCATGGTTTTAATCTGATCATGGTTGGATGGAAAATGTCAACCAACAATAACAGCATAAAAGTATAGAGTGAAAGTAATAACAGATTAAATAATAAATGTAAATACAACTAGTCAAAATAAACCTAAATATGTTAATAAATATCTGTTTAGGTCTGTCTAATGATCCAATTGTCATGTTTGAACACTATCACAGTTTTAGATGACAAGTGCATCCATCTTCAGTTGAGAAAGTCACTCGTCTAACATTAACAAAACATTAAAATAAATATTAAAACACAATATAACACAAACACATTTTATTAGTGTGTGGTACCAGTACTAGGACTGGACTGATAATATGAGATTCACCACCATCCAAAGACATTTCTTGTGTTCTCCCTTCCCTTGCTGATCTGTTATTTATGAACTTGACAACGGAGTCAAACACCACAGGTGGATCACTTGACAGACCAACAACAGGTCTGTTAATAATTAACCTAGTAATTAAAATCAGTGATCTGGAGACCATTCTACAATGAAACTAAAATATCTAACTTGTAAATTTGTGGTTACCTGACAAGATCAGTAAGAATACTCTTTGGCAGAAGACATACTCGTTCCATAGCATCTTCACAATATGCAAGATAATACAGACATATAGAGACACCTGTAGCAGCTATACTGGGCCTTGGAACTTCCAGCAGACACTATAGAATAACCCCAAACAAGGAAAGTCAGTACAAAAACTGGCAATACTTGACACTTTAGCAGTAAACTTAACAACAGCAGATATTGTATATTGACTCTCTCAATATATAGATAGAAAGTTCAGTATAACAGGAAGTCCCTGAGACAGGTGGTTGCTGTAATTACTGGATATAGCCATATCTGGAGCCATTTAAATAAGGTTGAACTACTATAAATCTCATCTAATTGTCGTCTTTGCAGTTTCATAAGTGAGACTGCAACATAAATATTATTTGATTACAGAGCCCTGGAGTCCAAAATAAGGAGAATCTTTGGACATCAGCAACCAGATATTAATTTTGATAAAAACACCCTACACAAAATCCTAGAGCTTGTCAGAGGCACTGGGGTACAGTGAATATAGGGGAACACAATAGGCTAATAGCTGACGTGCCGGAGGCCACTAGAGCTTCAGTAATATTCCAAAAAAACAAATAAATAAAAAATCTCATCAGGACACTAATACAGCACATCAATTTAAAAGTCATATCAAAAAAGTATATAGAGAAGAAATTAGACTAAAAAAAGTAAAACTACAATTATTGGGCTAATTATTGATAATAGAGATTCGCCTGATTGGAAGGTTGTGTTTAACAGTAATCCTGAAATTATTGAAATTTGAGGTGGAAAAAATTGGTTGTTTTTTGTGTTTGTAGAAAGGTATTGCGATGGGTCTTTCTTAGTTGGTATGTACTCTGTTTATCTAATTGAAAAAGTAAAATGTTTGCAGTGAAACCTTATTTTAGGGCAGGATAATACATGGGAAAGTCAACAATATAGATTGCCTTGTCTTATCTTATTGACAAAGCAAGTACTTTGCTAAAAAATATTATCTAGATAAACTACTTTTATCTCTATAATTGAACTTTGAACAGTATTGGGACTACCTAAGGGTATAGTATTTGTAACTTTGTAGACTTTACATGTTTTATGAACTTTTGTGTTGATATAAGATTGAACTGTTATCCAATCTTTCCTAAACACATTGTGATTGCCACAGACAGTTAATTTACATAATAAATAATGGTGTAAAATAAACATTGAAAATTCATAACCTAATATTATGTTTTAAGTGATGTATATAGACATTTAGGGTTTTTTTCTATTGTGTTTTATGATAGTATAGTAAATGAAATATTTGAGTGCAATGACATTCATGCAATAATAAATATATTAGAGAGGTAGCATATTGCTGTACATTAAATGACTGTTCATGATGAATGAATTACATGAGGATTCTGGTGGAGATTCCAATTGTAGGTAATATCGGAAATTAATGCCAGATGATTGTGCCATTGGTTGTTATAGTATTAACACACTGGTACCATAATGAATGTGTTAATCTACACTTAAATGAGTATGATGCCATTAACATTAGCGGATAAAATTAAATGGTTTTGTGGCTCATTGTGATGAAAAAATGACAAGCTGTAGGTCTAGAACAAAAAGGGATTTGAATGTTTCTGAGTTTCACGAAACTGTAGTATTACTGCAGTTTTGGGGATGCAGTAATAAATGAGTCGCTGTATATACAGAACAATATACTACAACAGGAAATTGAAAATTAAAATGATCACCTCTTAGTATTGAGAGATGAAATTGGAGTGGTTAGAAAACAAAATACAATTTTAAAATTAAAGATTTTAGAGAAGGAAGAAGAAATTGTGAAACTTTCCCAGCACTATGATAAAGGGGGAAAATTGCAATATAAGTGGGGTAAGTAGCATAAAGAACAAAAAAAAAAGTTTGCATAATGTAGCTGTGGTAATGGAGAATATATAGCTGTGGTAATATGATGAAAGCATATAAGGATACACCTATTAACACAAGAAAGAAAAACATAATTATTCTGGGCGATAGTAATGCAAGAGGCTTGGTGAATACTTTAAGGTCTAAAATTAACACGGATAAATATTTGGTGACAGGAATAATAATGAAAGAAAATTCTCCAAAACCGTAATGAAACACTAACATCACAAAGACTGTATAGTTACCAAGAAAGGAAGGTCGTACAGGTTCAAATAAAATTTGGACAGAACCAGGAAGAAAGAGGCTTCAAAATGAGCCAATCCAAAAGAAGATCGAGCGAAGCGAACGGGAGTTATGGCGAGTTGAAGAAATCAACGGTAGAAAATTCAATTTTCAGGTTGTTGCAAGAAATGAAGGTCGAGTGATGACGTATCTTGCTCTGCAGAGTGGGGGAAGGCCTACCACCAAACAGGCAAAATACAAGAAAATCTAAACATTGAAATTAACTAAAAGAACAAGAAAAATAGATAAAAAACAAAAGAGACAGAGACAGAATAATTACATAAGCCATAAAGAGTTTAAAAACGTACTAAATAAGTGGGAAAACCAAAATAAATCAAAGAAAAAAGAAATTAGAAATTATGATAAAGTTGGCTATAGTGTATAGGCTATTTATTGGAGATCTGATTTGGAGCGGATTAGATCGACAGTCTCGTACTAACATCCAGGAAGAAACCAGCTTCTAGTAAGACTGAAAATGGAACTCGTCGTAAATAAAAAATTGTTAGTGTTCCAGTACTTCTCGGGGTTAAGTACGATTACCAAAAGAAGGGTCGGCCTTAGAAGAAGACGACACTACATCCAAATTCAACTTGCCAAAGTGAATTTAGTACGAACTCCAGCAAATATTAAGGTCAATATTTTGTCGTTATCGCTGTGAAGAAGTAATTAATTAAAGAAGAATTTTAGAAGAATCTACGGAACCAGGAGAAGAAAAGAAGAAAGAAGGACTTCTGAAGATTCACTGGAGGAAGACATCACTGGGCGAATTCTTCAGGGACCACAATCATCCAAAGTCTGAGGGAGAATAGATCAGCTCTACTCAACTTAAAAAGGTACCGCATAAATCAAGAATTTCAAAATAAAAAAAATCTTTCAAAATTTAAAAAAAAAATTAATTCAAAATTTTAGTAAAAATTTAATCGGGAATAAATAAAATCATAAAAGGAAATATGCGAAAAGAAATAATTAATTAAAATAAAGTCATTATCATTATTGAAAAAATTCAAATCTATTTGAAAGAAACAGATTGGTCAAATTTAAAATTAAAATTTCAAAAATTTAATAATTATTATTAAAAAGGAAGTTACATTGTTTAGAATTTTAAGTTTAGTAGGATAAGTGTAGAATTAATTGTATATCAGATTGTTGATAGAAATAACGTTTAGATTTTTTAGTATGTTAGAATAAGTCAACTCAAGCAAGTTGTAATGATTTTAAAATATTAAGGTCAATTATTATTCAACATTCCAGTCTGAATTTCGTTTCAAAATTAATAAATCTGCTATTTGTTCAAACTTGTTCTGTATTTTTAAAATATCCTTTATTCAGTAAATTTCAAATTTTGGAAAAAGAAATCAAGTGCTCTAAAGAAAATTAAAATTAAAGTAAAGTCAATTTTTATTTTGGTGAGATAACAAGAGCTACAAAAGGCACACCTTTGAGACAGAGTCTAAGGAAACAAGAGTTAAGGTAAGATAGATATAGATAATTGAAATTAGTTTGTTACAATTTGTTAGAATAAGAATTTTCAGATATTTGTACTACTTG
Source organism: Aphrophora alni (assembly GCA_963513935.1). Taxonomy (NCBI): domain Eukaryota; kingdom Metazoa; phylum Arthropoda; class Insecta; order Hemiptera; family Aphrophoridae; genus Aphrophora; species Aphrophora alni. The sequence continues at coordinate 117,403,858 of OY740766.1, read as the reverse complement.
AATAAAATAGTGTACGGTATTTTTAAGAAATTGATAGGGGGTATAGGCTACGAAGTGACAAATCCTCTACCTTTCTCTGTTATTAAATTCTTAAGTTCGATTGGTGTAAATTAGAGCCCAAAAAGGGGGCTTCTCTCGCAAAATTAAATTAATCCATTCTTATAGACCGTTTGGCGTAAGGGGTATAGGTTAGAGGAACCGCAGCAAATGTTTTGTGATTAGGATCTTTTAGTTGATGGGTTAGGGCTTCTTCGATGCATAGAAATAAAAACATTTTCTTTCTCTCTCTCATAACGATCTACACTTCTTAGACGTGTGTGTGATGAAGCTAGAAAGCTAGAAACTATGCAAAGAAAACTTGGCATTACGCTCGGTACGGGTAAATGCTCAGATACAGATCTTTGGTTACAAGGTTTATACTACAGTTCACATGTTTTACGATCATATCTTAGATCACATCTTCGGTCACAGGATTTATATTATGGTCACACGTTACAGTCATATCGGTTAGGTTAGGTCATATAGTCCTCCTCCTCGGTTTAATTAGGTGAAGTCACATAGTCCCATTAGGTTAGTTTAGGGATAGGTTAGGTTAGGTCACAGATTTTAGACTATGGTCACATGTTTTAGGTGTAACTCGGCTCAAGTGCCCTAAATATGAGATAGTAGTGCTATATAAACTTGTCATACACCATTAATAATAGATGTACAAATGTTGTGTGGTTGCTCTCTCAACCTTGTAGTATAGAGGAATGTTAAGTATATTAGAAATGCTGTTGTATGCTCTACTGATACTAACAATAATAATACATAGTAGCAACTGTGCTACGCTCTGGTAGAAAAATCACGAACTATAAAATATATAATTAAAATAATACAAGATGGCGATGTGCTCTATTATTGATGCAATAAACTATTAAAGGACACTGTAATAACAGCCGATCAGATCGGAAACATAATTAGGCCTTAATGTACCTTATTTTTTTAATTTTATATATTATGGCTTTTAATAATTTGTACATCCAGATCTCCCCCTCTTTTGTAGATGGCTATTTCATTAAAGCTATGTGAAATAACCCACATTTAGAAATAACCCAACAATTTTTATCTTTCTTGTTGTTTAAAGGTGAAAAACCTCTCAGTCAATACACCCTTTAAAAAAAGAGAGAGTATACAATAGAGACTCCTAGCCCTCGAATATACCTTAATAGTGCCAGTATCAGAAGTGAACAAGAGTTATTTTCTAGAGAGACCTGATAGAAAAGATGAATGAGCAGGATCTAACCCAATACTTCATGAAGAAAGATGTAGATCCAGTCAGGATATTTCAAGATTGGCATACCTATACTCACTATAAGTAAGCGTCTTAGGACTACTCTACAATCAGAAATAAGTACTATGAGTTATACATTAGAACTTGGAACTAATTAATTTAGTTATCAGGTGTGTACCTAACAGTTTACATTCCATTCTTCTCTTATTGTGATTGAAAGAATAAAATTATAAAACATTCAAAAAGTTAATTTTGTTTCCGAAAATTCAATTTGAATAAAGAAAGCCCAATATGGTTCAGATTGGAAATATTAGTCTAGATTGAAAATTGTACTTCAAGTCTCAATAATGTTCAAATAGGTTAGTTTAATAGGGCACAATAGCCTATTAGTTTAGATTTTGTATGGACAGGAGAAACAGGCTTACCTTGGAAAGTAGTCCTTGTTATTACCTAATAGTACAAATAAGAAAACGCACACTAAAATATTTCAAAACTTTGTTTTTTTTGTGTGTGTATTTTTTTTATTATTTGTGTACTATTAGGTAATAACAAGGACCACTTTCCAAGGTAAACTAATGTTCAATTATAAATTGTATGGCCATTTAAAACTTCGGATTTAAAAAAAAAAATTAATTAAAATTACATCAACAATTTAAAACTTGAAATAATTTTGAAGTGGTCATATAATTCTTGTTAATAATTAACGTCTATACTCACTTGTAGACCATTCATGTTGATAAACTCAATAGAAAACTTCTTATGGCATAATAAAGCAGCCAGATACTTCATTGCTTCAAAAGCAAGTCTTGAGTTTTTTATTTCTCTCAAGTTAATCAAATGCAATATCAATTCTAAAGCGCTCTTTTCAAACACATGACTCAAAAACTGAAAGCACAACAAGCACATCAATAGCATATAATTATTATAATATTTAAAAGAACAAAACGTAAAATAACTAATAATGTAATATATTTTGTAATTCATTCACAGTAAAATTAAATATTAAAAGTTAAAATTATTTACTAAATTGGAAGATCTGATCACTGAACAACATGTGATAGTGACTATATAATAGTTTGATTATCTCAGGTAACATTCAAATATGAAATTGTATTAAAAATAAAATCAATGTGTGTGAATTGTAAAAATTACAGCATTTTCAAATTCCATAATAGGGAATCTGGCATTAAGCCATTTCCTACATATGGTGATTTACCAATTACCTCTAGTATATTTATCAAATATCTTAAAAACTGATGATCTTTCATAAACAAATTTTAAATCTGATTTAGATTGGGTGTTTCAATGGATGATTAGATTTTCAACGAAATCAAAACAAGAATGAGGGTAAAATTGATTGTCACACAATATCTCAAGACTGGATAGCCCAAACGAGTCAAAATTGTAAAGTTTAATGTGGAGTAAAGATCTCACTTAATGATTACATTTTGATAAAAATATCTAGGCATGGAGTAAAAATATGGATAATCTCGACATTTACAAAAAATTCTATTTATGTGTCTTTCTCAATGAAAACTAATGAAACTATTTTAGACTGATGAGTTTTTATGATGAGACCTTCATAAATTAAAACCCAAATTTAAAACAAAATATTAACGAAATATTTTAATGAATATGATATTTGTTTTCCAAGGGACTGTGCTCAAAATTGAGATGGTTTTATTTATTTATTTAAGTAGGCCTATATGTTTGTAACATATATATTATTATTATTATTGTTATTTATGTTAGAGACAATGTAAAATAAATCTTAGGATATTACAAAGCACAAAGAGTGAAGGCATTATTTGCAAACAATTCAAACTTGTAAATTCAACACTTCTAATTATATTTTAGACATTCAATTTTCCAAATATTTTAAATTTTCTTAATAATAAATAGTTTTGTAACTATTTTAATTTGTTAATGAAATATTTCAATTGAAATTATTTTTGTTGTTCCTAATTAATTAATTAGACACATGTATTTCCGATTTAAACATATTTTTAGAATTATATTATATGCATTGTAGTGTTGACACCCTGTTTCTAATCTTTTCTCTCTCTCTCTCTCTCTCTCTCTCTCTCTCTCTCTCTCTCTCTCTCTCTCTCTCTCTCTCTCTCTCTCTCTCTCTCTCTCTCTCTCTCTCTCTCTCTCTCTCTCTCTCTCTCTCTCTCTCTCTCTCTCTCTCTCTCTCTCTCTCTCTCTCTCTCTCTCTCTCTCTCTCTCTCTCTCTCTCTCTCTCTCTCTCTCTCTCTCTCTCTCTCTCTCTCTCTCTCTCTCTCTCTCTCTCTCTCTGTCACACAAAGGAACACATCACTTTATGCTTCTTGAAACATTTTTCTAAATGGAACGATTTTATAATAGGGCATAAGATTGTAATAGAGAGCATATATTTATTCTTAAGGAAACACATATAATATATATATATATATATATATATATATATATATTTATTAATCAGTTAAACATATATATCCCCCTTCCCCCCCTCCCCGACAGAAGATTATGGAGTAATTCCTATGTCTATGTGATAATGTGATGATCAAATATTATTTATCAAAACCTCTTGATTCACGACAGTAGTTCATCCCTAAACACATATTTTCAGGGTTGATTTGTTCATTATGTAGTACACTTCCTATATTCTCAATCAATACTTTTTACACTTTGACAATATTTTGAATTATTTGCTGTTATGTGTTTATACATTGGAACCTTGATATAATGAACCAAAATATGATGAATTTCTCGATAACACGATTTTTGTTAATCAACCGTGAATATCTCATAATACTCAATTATAAAAGTATCCTCTATATCACAAATTATAATGGCTAAAAACCTTGATAAGACAAACATTTGACCATCTCAAAGAAATATTGATAAACCTCTTGATAACACAAATTCCCCACGATATGAACCTTAATGCACTGAATATTACAAACCAATCAATGGATCAAAGACATGTCATAACATGAAAATGCTGCACCTGCTTGGCCAGTCCCCGCAACTCCTTCACTTACTGCTGTTAGTTTCTTTGTCGTTCTCAAAAAATGTTTAACACAGCTAAAGTCTACGTGTTGGCGAAATGTCAGAAAAAAGGAAGAAGTGTACTACTTTAACAGTAGAATTTAAACGAAAAGCAGCTCAGTTTGTGAAATCTATTACTGAACTAGACTGCACTTTGGATGGTGTAAATGCTACTACAGACTCCTACAGACATTTGCAGACTCCAAATGATTTCTTTCTAATAAAATATAATAAAAATTTTAATCCCCAGACTAACAAGTATAATTTAGTTATTTTATTTTATTTTCGTACAGTATTACTACAGGTCAGATCATTCTCTTTTCTGTTAACCCTACAAGTGGTAACTGTCCACGTACGTGGACGATCAACGACGGATAGTTCAATTAAAACACATATTTTGAGATTCAACATTTCGCCCACTTAAAATCGTACTATCGCCATAAAAATAATACTGTTGGAAAGCAATAATATTCCAAAAATTGGTGAAGTTCGCATATTTTTGATGCGTAAAATCGTAAATTTCAACTCTGCGCCTTTTCGTAAAACGCGACGCCATTTTTCCCGATATGATTACAACTCTATTTATCTGTCAATTAAGTCAACCAAAACACTGTTCTATAGATCACATGTTTCTCTTTCTAACCGTAGATTAAAAATTTTTCTGCGTCTCACAGATCCAGAGATATTTCCACTTGACCATAGAAGAAACTTGACAAGACGAAATTCATTTGGCACTCGGTGCAGTTAACGAAATGGCATAATCGATTACTGAATTGAATTTTTGTAATCGAACTTTACAGTATGTTGTAGAGGAAATTTCATTCTATAAGTTGGTACCACTTGATATAGGCAAATACTTACTAAGAAGGTTTTGTTTTGATGTCCAAACATAGCAATTGTGTGACGTAAAAACTGAACAAATGACGAAGTGCATATTGGTTTCGGGATTAGATTTTTGTTATTTTGAAGGTTTGTGTATACAAATTGTATATAAATTTTGCATACAAGTTACAATATATGTGTTTTTATATCTAAAGTGTATGTTTTTGAGTGAATTTCTAGATCGTAAATGGTTTATATTTGTGATAACCTAAGAGGTATGTTGTTAATTTAGGCTATAAGCAAATTTTCTTATATTGAGTGTTTTATATGATTATTCAAGTGAATATATGTGTTATTCTATGTAAAGTATATTGTCTTAGTGAAATCTAATGATTTTGTCTTTGGCCTAGCTTTAGAAAGTTACTAATTACGCCTAAATGTCGAGAGTTCAAACCTAACCTCACTTGTGAAAGTTACCTTTTTAGGGAATCGGTATTTTTATTTAGAAAATGTAACAAATTATTATTTATTTCTCCTAAATATATTTACAAATATATTACAAATCTCAAGTAATGGTTGAAAAAAATTTAAAAATCTATTAGTATGTTATTCCTTACTATTTCTGTGAAATTTCTGCTCCGTTACTCTTCGATTTTTTGGTATTTGACCAAAAAACTCCAAATGTGATACATCTAACATTTTTTTTCACTACACACCTACATTCTATGCACCTTTCTGAACATAATGAGATATAGAACTTTTGTATAAAATATATATTACTATGTTTGGTAAATTGTTGAAAATAAAATGACCAATGTCCCGAAATTCATAAAATATTTTTTTACATTTTGAAAATGTAACAAATTCATTATTTTTTTTCCTAAATATATTCACAAATAATACACAAAAATTGTGTATATCTTAGAAATAGGTAGTAAGCTATTGATTTTGGGTGATACAGGTATTTCTGAAAAATGATAACATCATTTTTCGACATGTAACATACTTACTCTAAAACCGTTTCAATTTTTTTTTTTTTTTTTTTTTTTTTTTTTTTATTTTTTTTTTTATTACATAGATTAATTCTATGCATCTACTGAATGTGAATTGAAAATTTCCAAATCTTTTTGAAATTCAACAAAATGAAATTAAATTATATTTTGTTTAGTTATAATTTGAAATTGGATTTAATTTGGCTATTGTTTTTAAAAAAAAGCTATTAAAACATGAACATTATGTATTCGTATCTTTAACACTTCAGTATAGTAAGTTTAGAAATACTACTCATGGTCGTTACCGACGCTCCTCACAGTGTAGTGTGCCCAGCAACGATTGATTCCACTTGCATCTTGATTTTTCTGTCTTAATGTAAAGATCCACGAGAAAAATTTAAGAATTCAATAGCCCTAACTCACCTCTTGGTATTCTCCCATTGGTGTCAGATATCTCAGAATGAACATCTGTCTAGTAGCAAGTGTTGGAGGATGCATTTGTACGCTACCAATCACAAAGGTTTCCATCTCTGTCCAAGAAGAGTTACTACAATCAGAGGCTTGGAAAGGTGAAGGTTTTGAAGGAGGCGGAGACATAAGTTTACTGTTAGAAGTATCTCCTCCAGCTTCTACAGTCCTACGCCGGCTCTCGGTCACATCTGTAAACAAAAACTATGAATAACTAATTTTACTATATGTACGCTACATTAATTTTTCTATAACAGATAATTTAACCACACACATTACTTAGATTTAATTTTTTTTCATATACAAACTATACTGCTGCTAATGCTAAACAATATATTGTAATAAATAAACGCTAAGGGTTTTGCTCATATTTCAGATAATCTTTTTTCTTTGGTGCCAAACCAAAGGTTCAATGAGTTATTATATGTCCAGTAATTCTTTGATAACTGTTATAGTGTGTTAGCAATTGCCAAAATTATACCCGACACACACCATTTTGAAATGATTAATTGAATGATGGTAATCATACTATGTATATTTGTTCATTTTTGTCTAGTTAAATACAATTTTATTTGATAGAAGGACTACAGATTGTTTTCATTATCATAATTTATAGCTATATACACCATGGGTACTGGTTCGTTTTCATAGTGCATTAGTCCATTGATATTAAATGATGACTCATATTAGACAATCTATTTTGTTCTCATTTCTTTTAAAAATAAGTGTAATTCCCAGTAGATGAGAATTATTTATTATTTACAAAATAAGTTATATATAAATCTGAACATGAGCAGAAAATTGGATACAAAATATTTGATCAAAGGCTTAGATAATATTTTGTCGATTAAAAAAAATATAGAAAAAACTGAATTAAAATTGGTAAAATATTGAAAAGTGGAGAAAATTGAAAAGTAAACGTTTGATTTCCAAATTGACAATCCTAAATTCTTTTTTTATTTCGAAAAAAAAAAAAATTCTAAAAAACAAAATTTGTTTTTCTAGTTATTTAGTTGTTTTTACAAATTATGATGAAACAACTATCATCAGAATTGTACCATAAAGTCAGTCATAAACTGTATCTACATTTTACTAACACGGGAGACTAAAAAATGCATTTAAATTGTAAATAGAAAGTGATAAAGTGCATACATGAAATTAAGGAGATACAAACACCATTTCAGAGCCAAACAAGATCTCCCACCTCATTTCTATTTCTACTAGGCTCAATGCTACTATTCTATTCTGTCACATTGATTTGAAGTGATAACATCTGTGCGTCCATCTTACAACTAGATAATTAACAGATATCATATAAAGTAATAAATCAATCGATAATTTTATTCTTTAATGATATATTTTTTTAACACATTCCCTGCACACGCCGCCAATTGGCGGAGGCAGTAGCGCACCCTTGCGGCGTGCGGCATCAGCTGAATCAAAATACAAGTGATCAGTGCGAGATTAGCTGTGAACAAGGGAGCTTCTTACAGCTAGATTGAAGTTCTCATACAGTATGAAAATTTTGATCACATTTTCAATTGTTTCTTAACTGATTTTGATTAACTTAAACTCATGATTATTTTTCTATTAATATGAAACAGGCGTATAAACTAAGCAAATTTTATCTATACTATTTAGAGAAAGTAATAATTTATTAGCACAGATAACGACAATCATTCAATTTTTGCACATTGGACCTTTCATAATCATTTAAGTAAAAATAATTGTAGATTATTAAGTGTTAAATGTAGAAGATCAGTGTAAATAAAAATTTATTTACACACTTGCAACTATGAGTAAAATATACCAAGTTTATGGTAATTGTATAAAATAATCACAAACACAGTTGTACTAGGATTTATGTTTCAAGTGTGGCCATTTACTAACACAAATGTAATCCTTTGATTTGTATGGTTTAAGTTTTGAAGTTGTGGACTCTACGGCTATACTATTATCATATAAATTAAAATTTTCAAAATTTCACAAAATCTCAAATTATTACAGTCGAATTACTGAAAATTTATAGACAGAAAATAAAGTTAATAAAATCTGTAATTTTTTAAAACATTATTTTCATAAAACTCATAAATCTATTTTAATACTACAATTAATAATTGTTTTAGACTCTTAGACCAATCACTAGGTGTACATTGAAATTAAATTAAACATAGTAAATTCAAAATGTTCATCTCCATAAAATTATATTTCAAACTGATTTTTTAAGTTTAAAAAAAAGCAAACAGATATCATTGAATTAAAATCATCTGAGCAAGTATAATTTGCTCTCCTTTATTATTTCAATATAGGTACAGAATAACAGAAAACCCAAAATTGTATCATATAGCAACTTTATTTTTACATGTAATCTTATTTGTTTATTTTTTGTTTCCATTTTATATTTTTAATAGTGGAAAAAAAAAAATCAAAAGTTTTGATTTTTGTTGCAAAATTACCCCAACTCACCCGAAACATAGTATTTGCTTATAGTATAAGAACGTGTTAATAATTTTTTTTTTTTTTTTTTTAATTAACAATGAAATAAATAAGATGTAGTCTATTTTAAGTCACACAAATTGTAAAAAAAAAAAAAAATTAATTGTAGAAAATTGTACTAAATAAAGCCACACCTGAATCGGAACTTCTCCTCATGAAGCCATTTATCTTTGGAGGCATTGGAGGTTCCGAAGCTGTTTCATCTAAAGGAGGTGGAGATAAATTTGCTTGGACCACGTGATAGGCCTTGGTAGTGCGAGAACGTACTAGAAAATACATATTTTAAATAATAACATTTTTATTTAAGTATATTATATTTAATGAACACTTATATATTGCACAAACGTTTTCAATACATACTTTTATACATACAACAAAAATAGCTTTATTATACAATTATTATCATAGCTCAGCAATACCATTATTTAACAATTTATAACCATGTTACAAAAATATTTATAAGAAAATAATATATTTATCATTACAAGAAAACTAAATATGATTCATGAGAAAGAAATCTAGTAACTTAATAATCATACAATGGGTTGAGAGGCACAAATTGTCTTTCCCTGATGACAATACAAGAAAAGGAATACAAAATAGATATAAAAAAAGAAAGAAAAAAATTAAGCAAGAAAAAAATTTAGGCAAAAGGAAAAATTAAACAAAACAGAAATTTAACATTATAAATAAACCAGTATCAAAACATGGAGATTTTGCTCTGAAAGTAAAATAAAGTCTATAAATTGTTTCTTGGACTTCATACTGGATCTCAGGATCAAATGATACTAAATGCATGATACCTATATCAACATATTTATCAGTGTAATAATGAAGGTCTATTTTATTACACGTAGACTCTGATATCCAGGAGGAAGAATTCAGATTAATAGGTCATAAAATCAGTTGAGAGACATCTCATCTGACAAAAACTATTTTTTTAAATTCGTTGAAGTGTGAAAGAAATTTTATAAACATATATTTAAAAGGAAGGAGAAATAAATACAGGAGTTATGAGCTGGGCAATACAAAACTTTGATATAACTAATTTATTAAATCTACAACAAAAATATTTATTGGACAGAGTTCCAAATGTAAAAACAGTATTAAAATAAAAAGCCAATGTTGGTACATTAAATACTATTGAAAATCACCCTCTGGTCCTCTAGGTTGAAAAATTCTTGTTGATAACTCTTGTAACTCTAACATAAACAAATAATTAAATCTACATAAAAAGTATTTTTTGGGTGGACATTTTGTCATAAATGTAAATAGTATAATAAAATTGTAAAACACTAGACTATAGTTTGATTTTTCGGGGATGGAACCTGGCGGCTTAGCGACCCTTACTACCACACACACACAACCCCTCCCGACCGCTCCGGGGCTCGGGCCGAGACACTGACTACACTCTTCACTATAAAATAATAACTTTTTTTAAGCGCGTTCCTGCCAGTGTGCGTGTGAGAGCTAAGGGTCGCTAAGCCGCCAGGTTCCATCCCCGAAAAATCAAACTATAGACTCAATTTTTGAAGATATATTCAAATCTTTAGGAAAAATTATGATAATTTTATGGAATGAAGAGACACAAAACTGTCTAAATTGATTATCTGACATAAAATTATTTTTAATTTAGTGGGCCAGGACCATTAGGGACAAGTGAAAAAAATATAATTTGAATATATAAAAATTATACAGTAACCAGATAATGATTGCTGCTATCTTTAAAAATATTCCTGAGAGTAAAAGCTTGATAACAAACTTATAAAGATAAAGGGCTTCATGTTCAGTTCCATTGTTTAATCAAGGTCCTCTTTAGTACTTACATCCTTTTCTCCGATTATTTGCAGGTTCATGACTATCATTGAGAGTTGTATTACCAAGGTGTGCAAATGGACGAATAGAATTACTAATCCTTTCATCATTTGCCTGAGCTTGTAAAAAATGTAATCGTTCTAACATTAGGGGGACAAGTTTGCCATTTTGTTCTCTGAAACAAAAAAATGCACAATGGAATGAAATTCAGTTATATACATTTAAATATTTTTCGTGCACAATTTAGACACCATGATTAAAAATACCTCCATCTCCTTATATATTTGAAATTTTATTATAATTCAAAACAAGCAGCTTATATGTACAGATGAACAAAACATTGGAAAAAAAAACGACTCCTTCAGAAACACTAAATATAGTTTGATATTGTCATCTATACAGGGAACTAGTTCACCCAACCAGTTTCCCCACAAAACACTGCCAACACACGCAACACTAGCTCACCACATCAGTTCCCCGGCCATAAATGGCTTTGCTTTGTTGAGATTCCTAACGCCCATTAAACTTGCCTGACCTGTGACGTAAACATGCCTGTCCTACTAGGTAAAATTAAAAATATGCAACACGACAACCAGTCTCTGGACTCGAACCATCGCCCCACAACTAAAGGGAAAAGTGGAAAGATGATACAAAATCTATGCTGGAGCAAACCTAGGCTGAAAGAACTTCCAGCGACGACTACTTGGACATTTCAATTCCCCTGCCGCGATAGCTGAACTGGCGAGAATGACCTGGCTGAAGAAAAACAGTCGACCAACGACCACCAAAGCAAGAGGAGAAACAGACCTACTGACCACCAAATTGGTCATCGCCACCACCACCTGCCACTAGACCAACCCCAAACAGAGATCCGAAGTGTCATGGACTGCCTCGATAAAGGGAGCAAAACTTCACTGCCATACTAAGACGCCACACCGCTGCCTTCCATGAAAAGGGACCTCTTGGACGCACCTGCAGCACGACACACAATATAAAAATGACAACCTCCACTTATTCCAGTTGCACTTATCCCCCATATTGCTGCACGCCACAAAAGAGGAAGGTCATATAAGACCAGGTATAGGAGATGCTTGCTGCGAGAATTATTGAATTGTACTCTTCCTTATACAACTCGTCCATCATAATTGTGGAGAAGAACAATGGCCAGCCCTGGTTCTGTGTTCTACCGGAGGCTCAACATGATCACAATAATCGCCCCCTAGGACATTCCCATCATCCAGCAGGCTCTAAAGGACATCGGACAGACCAAGGTTTATATCATTCTCAACCTCAAGAGTGGGTACTGACAAATTCTCATAGACGATGCGGCCAAACATTACACTGCCTTCAGCTCCCCCAACGGGGACACGTTCATTTTAACATTAAAACATTTGGATTTAAGAACGCCTCGAGTACCTTTCAGCAGTTAATGTCTCAGTCAGAATTTGTTGGCTGTGACCGGGACACCTGTATCGCTTACCTAAATGACATTATTGTGTTTTCCAGATACTGGACAAGCCACCAACACCATGTGAAAAGAGTCCTGGAACAACTACAAATCCATGGTCTTGCTTGCCACCTCGATAAATGTTTCATCGGGAAAACCAAATTAGACTATCTGGGTTACATCATCACTGGCAACGGAAACCGACCCCAAGTACAACACGTGAAAGCAATTCAGAATGCCACCACTCCGAAGACCAGAAAAAATGACCGAAGCTTTATCGGTATCTGCAAATATGTTCCAAATTTGAGGAAACCATCGCCCCCATCACTGACACAATAGCCACTACCAAAGATGGATAGACACCGTAGAAGTTGCCTTCACTAAGACCAAGGCCGCCCTAAGAATCCCCCTATGCTCCATCGTCCCACTGAGAATCTCCCTTACATTCTCCAAACAGATGCCAGCCAGATCGGCATGGATGTAGTGCTCTATCAAGAAACCGTCACCCAAGAACAACACATCATATGTTATGCCAGCGCCAAGTTCTCACATAACGAGCAGCATTACCACAGAAATGAGCAAGAATGCCTCGTGGTGGTTTGTGCCATTAAAAGTTTAAGTTGCTGGTGTTATTTTATAAGTTGTCGTCGTTAATTAGGTTAGCAAAATATTGAAAATCAAATATATAAGAGAATATCAAAACTATCTTTCTAACGATAGGCGTCCATTTTCTATATGGACGCCATTTTGCAACACTTGAATATGTAAGCTTTTATTTATTTGACTGAGTCTGTATGCACGTTATTTTCTATTACAATTTCTTTATTTTATGTAATGTTTATTTAAGAAAAAAACAAGGTTCTGACTCTAATCTGTACTTACCCGGTCGGCTACATGTGAAACATGGATGGATGTACTCAATGAAAATTTAGTCAAGCATGCTTGGTATTAAAAGAAATCTTTCTTTTACTAAAATCATATTTTTAGCAAGTTTTATAAAAATCATTATCTTTATAGATTGTACTTATACTTATACTAAACAAGCATATTAAATCCTATAGAGTCCTACAAATTTTATGCAAAATCATTGTAATAATTAGAGCTTTAGCACAAAGAAAATGTCTCAAACCAAATCGTTCATATCTCAGATAGTTTTAAATAATACAACTCGTTACCTCCATATATTGTTCACTTAACATGTCTGGCATGAATTTCTATGTGTAACACATCTTCTTTTAAGAACAAAGTCCTCACTTTACCAAATGTCTTTCTTCTTATAACGCACCATGTTAACTCTGAACAACGTCCAGTCTCTCGGACAAGCATACAAAGAGTGGGCAAAGCCTAGTGACGCTTAGCCAGCTTCAGAACCCACAGTTCTTCATCCAATTCCACCATTTTTCTGTCATTGACCAATGAGAGCTCGCCCCTCTGTCTAATTTAGTTCGAGAAGGTATCACACTATATCAGCACAGTACACGCTTAATTTGAATTGTTTAAATTTCGTTATTTATTTATCTTTAAAATATGTTTTGTCCAAGTTAACAATTTTTGATTTTGAATAATACTTATGTTCTACGTGCAATTCAACTTCTTAATTAATTAATTAATTATCTAACCAATTATCCTTGCTATCTTAATATTTTTATTTTTTTATTTTTAATTGGTTGGAGAATGTCCCATGCTTACAAAAGGTACCAACTCTATTTTGAAGATAGACCCTTCCTCCTGCGCACCAACAACCAAAACCTGCTCTGGCTGAGCCGTATGAAAGACAGCAAGTCAAAGCTGTCCTGATGGTCGCTCCTATTACAAGAATACTTCTACACTATGAAACATTGTCCCGGACGACTGAACCAGCTCCCTGACGCTCACTCCTGAGACCCGGAGGACAATTCAACACTTGAAGAGGCAACCAGTTCGGAAAGATTGTTTTCTCTTGGTGTAAAGGAGGAAAGAAAAATAATTGACGAACTGGCCATTCTTCAGATCCAACCGAAGATATTGTTTGACAAAGTATGAGACAAACAGTAAGACGATATCGATATCCATAAGATATGTGTAAAGCTTCATTGGGATCAGCAACAAACCGGCACTACACCGCACACCTGGTGACCTCACCTTCCTAAAGGGGGTCAGAGAATCCACTGGCGTTTGTAAAGCCTATCCATCCAAACCCAACTTGTGGTTTCTACTAGTTCTCCAGACTCATCAACCATGCATCCTATAGACCTACCTCGACATTCCTACCGCTGGCCACCCTGGACACGAACGAGTAGTAGCGAGCCATCCAGCAACATTATACTTAGGCTACCATCCGCAAGGACCTAGAGAATTACGTCCAACATGCTTACTGTGCTCTTGTGTCGTCAAGTCAGCACAGGAATCAACCACCACAACGGCCACACCAGCCTAGTTTACCTTTTGACACCATCACTCTGGACCTAATGAGACCATACCCAATAGAAAATGTTTCATCTTAGTAGTCACCGATCTTTTCACACGATGGACAGAGGGCTACACACTCTAACAACTCGGACATTCACCGGATCACCACCACGCTTCAGCAGTTCTTCCCCAGGGGATATCCTAGAGCCATCCTGTTAGACAATGTTCGGAGGCGAGGAGGTGGCCCAGTTCTGTGGGCGCTATCAAGTAATTCATTGGATGACTCCGGTATACCAGCCCCGTGCAAACGCTATGAAGCATAGGAATCAGGGCATCATGTTCGGACATCGACTCCATTTTCAAGTTGATGTCCACCGTCACTGAAATCAACACCTCCCCTTGGCTCTCTTCAACCTCTGCACTCGATGCAACGGTGCCACCGAAGTATCTCCGAGCGAAGCTGTCCTGGGGTTTAACTTCCGATGCCCAGGAGAGTGGAAGATCCCTGACACCTAGCTACACAGAAATAAAACGAGATACGGCATCAGCAGGAGAGATACCAGCAACGCTACCCACCATCCACAACACCCCACTACCACATCGGTGACTAAGTGATGACCCGCGTGCGTCCTTATCCAACACAGCCGCTGGATACTACACCGGATTTGTATGATGCTGGGAAGGACCCTTCCATAACCCGTCACACTGGAGTCAGCAGCTACTGGATCCAGAGAGGCACGCCATCACCCCAAACCGAGCCGATGACATCAGTACTGAATTATTTTCCTATATGTTATCTATGTTTCTTTTTTCTGTCTTAGCATGTAAGTTGTTTCTTGAAGAATCATTTATTGGTAAATTCTTTTTAATTTTGAAAATTAACGATTCTTCTTGTAATATGTATGTGTTCTTTTATGTATTCTTCTTTTATGTGTCTGAACAAATGTATTTTTTTTTTAATGTTTGTAAACAAAAAGAGTGATAATAAATGAGAGGGTATATGGTGATTACCTCAAATTCTCATCAGCAAACCACGAACACACAGCCACCTTCATACATTTACACTCTCCGCTCGAATCCCACTAAGGTGAACTCTCCTCCTCAAGTGAGAGGGGAGTTGATAACGCCACCTACACAGGGAACTAGATCACCCAACAAGTTCCCCCACAAAACACGGCAAACACTTCCAACACACACACACTAAGCTCACTACATCAGTTCTCCGGTCGTAAATGGCTTTCCTTCGGTCAATCTAACTTATAAAACCCTCGCATTGATTAGCGTGCTTCTGATTGGCCGAACCGCTTTCACGATGGAGGCGAAGCCACGAAAACTGTGATTACAAAACAATGGCGCTTCGTCAACCATCTACAAGCCCTACTCGGCTCTGATTGGGTTACGCAACCCGATACGAATACAATGGACAGCTCATTGTTTAGGAGTCAACCAGTCCTAGCCAAGATAGCTTCAAGCTACGAGAGTTGAAAATTGTATAAGTAGGGTGCGAAAACCAACAAAATCATTACTTCTCCTCGGGAGACATGGACAGAGCTTGTCACTAGATTGATCTTCTCCGGGAGACCAGCAGCCACCATTATCACTACTACTCCGAGAGACCTGCACTACAACTCATCACTTCTCTCCCCACACATTCAGTCTGACAAGAAATATGAAGGAGTTTGTCCTAGCGCCCTGTTTCCATGACTACTTTCCAGAAGACCTCATGCCTGCTTCCCTGTCGTTCACAACACCGGACCAACGCCCTGCCGAAGAAAACAGTTTGTGTGCCTCCTGACAGAGGAATTATTAAGGGAAACCCTGGCACCGGTGGACCATCGCAGCACTCCCTCCTCTTGAAAAGGAAATTGTTAGAGCTCCGGCTCTGACGGTAGTGGTCTGTGCGCCTTCTATGCCAAGGAGGATAAAAGAGACGGTGAGTTGTCCGACAAGAGGCCCGGCGAAGAAGTCATTACAACAACCGTGCCAGACTTCAGGAAAATCTCCTTAAGCCACCACCCAGCCACTCCATCACCAAATTTCCTGGGAGATAAACTATTCTGCCCCAAAACCTATAATCATCCCTATCCGCCCTGTCTGAATATCCAACCCAGTCCCCGGTGACCCTAGTGCTCCACTATACATGGTACTATAGGTCACCTCAGACCAAGAGTTTTTTTCATGGCCACCAAGTGTGCCAAAATCACCTCACCATTCCCCGGCAGAAACCTTCCCGACCCTCCTGGGTTAGTCCGCACCATACTACTACTCTATGCCATTCTCTTTCCAGCTCAAAGCAATAACCTTCAAGGCCAACCATCAACTCACTGAATCCGGAGTTACGTCAAGTTGAACATTTCTACATCTATGGCAATTTTCAAATCGTGTTATTTCCAACTTGGAATAATGACACCTTTAAGTACATGAAAAGATAATATATCTAATATGAAATCAGTTTTTATACTGTAGATCCTGGTTAATACGTCTTCCACGGACGGACAGTATCTTTTATTTTCCTTAGCTTGTTAGGTATATATTTGTGCATTTTACTTCCAAATGAATTATAGCGGTAATTACCACTTCCACTGAATAACTGGTATGAATAGATGAATTCCACGAACGGACAGTATCTTTGATTTTCCTAAGTTGATTGGACACAATTATTGCCCAGTCAATACATATTTAACAACCTCTGCCTTGTCTGCTTTTGTGTTTCTATGTATTCTGCAATGCCTAGGTATCCAGCTAAATGATACTCCAACATCTCGTAGCTGAAGTCTATGTATGCAACACGAAATATCCTCAACCAAGGAATTATAAGAATATATATCTTGGATAGCCTGTAAAGCACTTTTGGAATCTGAACACAAAAGATAGTGATGGAAACCAGATGGAATGGTATTAAGGCTTTTCAAAATAGCCATGAGTTTGGCAGTAAAAATTCTAGAACACAGAGGGTAATCCTTACATATATGTCCAACCAGATGAAAAACATGCACAACCAACTTTATTGTTAGGTTTTCAACCACCTGTAAAAATAATTTATTGTGTGAATGTGGTTATTCATAAAGTGTGTACATGATCTAGATAATCAAAATTTGTATCAAGAAAAAACTCAATATCATCTTGATCTCGTTAGTAAGAACCGATTTATTTTTAGAGTATCGAGTTATAAAAATTATATAGTTCCATTGTAATTATTTATGTATGTCTCAAAGATAAAGTTTATGCATTTATTATTTTTTTCAGTGTATTAAATGTGTAAAAAACTCAGTTTTTTAGAAATGAACTATTTATTTCAACTCCTCACGATACACTACATCAGGAGTGTTGTACTTTATGAATCTGGACAGCAGGAAATCAAAAGTTGGCATTTTTTATGAGCCATTGAGGAATGAAACATAGATAATACTCGTTACAATAGTAAAATTCCCAAATCAAGGATCCGTAGAATTTAAATGCCAAATGGAGGAAGTACAGTTCTGACTACATTCATATTTATTAGCTAACGGAATATTAAAAACAATGTCGTAAACTGAATGATAAGGTCTGGAGCCCAGACTACTAATATGATATTTGAAGATCCTGTCTTCGTTGAAAAAGAGATGGTTCACCAGTCTCAGGAAGTAAGCTAGAAACTGGGCTTGAACGAAAACACCAGACTTAAGACAAAGTAAAGAATTATGAACTGAATCAAGCTTCTTAATTACTGACGGTCTTGGGGATGAATAGACTAAAGTGCCACAATCGATCCACGATCAGACAAGACCACAGTAAAAACGTAACATACAAGTTCTATCAGCTCCTCACTAATAACCGTTGAGAACAACTAACATGTCCATGTCTCATTACAGAGTGTTTTTAGATCAGATAAATGAGAAATCCAACAAACTCTTTGATCAAATAATAGGCCTAAGAATTTAACAGTTATTATTGTTTGAATTACTGTTCCATTATGAAATACAAAAGCTGATAGTTCGGCCTACAACATATAAAAGCAAATGCATTGAATTTTTGAAACATAGAAATTTTTTAAATCCTGTCAAACTCCACCGAGATTGTAGTCTATTTATAAGGGAGTCTATTTTGTGTTGCTATACCTTAAATAGCCATATACAGCAGTAATGCTGTTGTCACAGCAAACATGTTCTCTCTTGGCATACTACCTGATATCAAACTCAATTGAACATCTAAGTTCAAAAAAACTATGTTCAAACTCAATTCAACCATGATTTTTAATAAAATATTATTAACTTTTGACCTTTTTTTAATTATTTGAAATTAGGCAAATTAATTGAAACACATATTTTCAAATACTTTAAACAGATGTTAAGTGTTGAAAATAAATCTATTAAGTTTTTATTGAAGTCAGACCATTAATACGAATGCATAATAATTTAGGGTCAGCCCTTAATTTCATACTCCAGCACCATTAATTTTCACCGAAACCTGATCATTCTGTGTAGGACAAATAATGCACCAAGCTGAACCAAGTTGTGTTGGATTTACACAGATTACCCATTCTTGATATAATGAATGAAATCACTCTCCTCTCTCTTCACAAACCATTAAGCAAAAATTTAATTATTTCATTATACATAAAGCCCAGATTAGATTTCAAAATAAGGAATCTATCAGATCATCCATATTTGAGATAATGGATGATAACAAATGCAGACTAACATATCATATTCTCAAAATGGTCTAAAGTCTCAAATGTAAGCTCA
The DNA here is from genome assembly GCA_963513935.1 of Aphrophora alni. Taxonomy (NCBI): domain Eukaryota; kingdom Metazoa; phylum Arthropoda; class Insecta; order Hemiptera; family Aphrophoridae; genus Aphrophora; species Aphrophora alni. Next base: position 117,384,400 of record OY740766.1, on the reverse strand, counting down.
AAACCATCAAAAATATGACACCAAAAATTTGAGCACGAACATATTACTTCCATTAACATATAATAATAAACCAAAGTTACTTTAATTATAAAAAGTTAACCAGGTAATTACTTACCTAAAACTGGCTGCAATATCTTGTACTTCCATAGCCGCAGCTAGCAGTCCGGTAGCATAAGTTTGCAGAGGTTCTGAAGACTTCTCAGCCCATGAGAATAATCTGTTCACTAAAGCATCACTTGTAGGCTGAAAACAAAAGTTTCTTATATAGTTATAAGAAGAAATCTAACCATATAGACTACAAATGACAGAGGTTCTGAAGACTTCTCAGCCCAAGGGAATAACCTGTTCACTAAAGCATCACTTGTAGGCTGAAAACAAAAGTTTCTTATATAGTTATAAGAAGAAATCTAACCATATAGACTACAAATGACAGAGGTTCTGAAGACTTCTCAGCCCAAGGGAATAACCTGTTGACTAGTGCATCACTTGTAGGCTCAAAACAAAGGTTTCTTATAACTATATAGACCACAAAAGACAGGCGAACAAACTGTTTGTGTTGAATTGACAAAATTGCCATTTTTAATCCATGCCGCTAACCTAACCCATATTCCTCCTCCCTCTTAATTTTGAACAAGTGCAGAGTTTCAACCGGTCTCGGCCACTGTGCAACGAGAGACTAGTGACAGCAGTTAACATTTTCATTATGCATGTGTCTTTTCTTTTTGTGTTCACTGCTAGAACTAAAAATAGTCGGCTAAGGTCCTTTTTAGACGGGAGTAGTGAGTCTGAAGAAATTACAATAATTTTTGACACCATAAATTATTCGAAACAATAATTTTTACGTGATTACATCTAAAAAATGTTTGTAGTTTATGTAAAATGAGTTTGACCACAATCTCCTTTTTTGTAATTAAACTTGTAAATGTCTCCTGAATTAATTGTTGGTAGTTCACTAAAAAGCTGGCTTGTGTTAGAGAAATAAATTGAAATTGAGGCAATGGCTGAGCTTGGACTGATTCGCCAGAATGATTCAACCTCAGGGTATTCTGGCATGTTGGTGCAGTCCATATTAACAGACTCCCTTCACATAATTACACATTAATTAAATATCCCCCAAAACGACCTCCCCATAACCGTATCATGTTGAATAAATAAGATATTATAAAATAGGTATACTTTCTTAATAAAACAAACAAAAATTCAAGATATCAAGAGTGCAGCTTCTGAAATTGTTATTTCCACTGAAGGACTAGCTTATTGGGAGTAAATGGTGTGCATTCCTATTGCCTACCATGGACACATGTAATAGGAAGAGAAAACAAAACTCATATTATAACGAAGTAATGCTGACTAGGTTTTATGAAGTGGTCGTAACTAATTTTCAACTATTAAGGATATCCTTAACCATTCAGCTTATCTTTAGCAAAAAAAATAATAATAAATTAACAGGCACGGAAATTGATCAAAATAAGCAAACAAAATTGTTCCTCAAAAATAATAATTTAATTTAAAAAATATTAAACGTTCCCAAAATACTTTCATGGTAAAATAATACTGGTGAATGTTAGAAACAACAAATTGTAATTCAAGACCCACATCAAACTGTAAACCAAAAGTAATTTAATTTTTGGTTAATGTTGGTTGAAGATTTTTGTTCTTTAGTTATTCATTCTATTTTTGGTTAATTTTAGCTTTACCATCTTTTTTGTGTTAATATTTCACAGTATATATGGATTTTTAGGTGAGAAATTATTGATTATTTTAGTATCTATTCATTACTATAGCTAGACAACATTTCCAAGTATTAGATGGTAATGCTTGAAATAAAATTAATATATCAGGAAAGAAAACCACAAACACAATTTTTAGCTTAAGCTGCCTCGTAAATGCTGCTACTGGCAAAACTATGGTCGATAAGACTCAATAAAAAGTAGAATTTACTAAAAATTGTGTTTGTGGTTTTCTTTCCTGAAAATGGAGTTCCACCAAGTACCGTCGGTCAGTAGTATAAATTGTATAAATAAATATATATTGAATATAAAAGTAACCTATTTATTTATATTCTTATTTAGTTTACAATATTATATAAACAATTTATAATATAAGATGTGTGTTACTCAATATATTTTTAAATTGCAAAATTAAAAAATCAGATTCTAAAAGTTATCTCTTTCTTTTCTGGTGTAAAGTGTGGTTGCGGTCTTTTATGACATGTTAATTCTGTTACTTATAATGATAAATAATCAATTTATTATTTTGATATAAATTCATTTAATAAAATAGATAACATTTTTGAAATATAAGAGACAAAAAATCTTAACACAAAATGAGAAATTTGTATCAAAACATGATCAAATTGTAAGTTTAACTATATTTGTAAAACACATCAACCGAAAAAAAAAATGTTGGTAGATCTAACACAGGTGAGTTCCACCTATGTGTACGAAACTTAAATAATTGATTTCTTCACATTTCTCTGGGTTTGCTTTGTGTAGTATGTGAATACTGACTATGAATAGGCCCTAAATATCACTCTCCTTCCGTTCAGCCACTCTTATCTCACTAAATCATCATTTATTTACATTTTCATTATGCATAGCCTATGTTGGCTAAAAAAGTAACAATAAACAACTTTTGGAGAGAAGAAAAATGAAAAAAAGTTATCACATAAACAAGATATATAATATGTACATAAGATATTGTACACATATAAGATGGTACTTTTAAATAAAAAGCCATAAAATATGAAACAACCTTTTTATAGCAATGGTTTAGTTAATTTGTTTGTATATTTAATTAGTAATTCAATTCATTTGAAATTTGAGACTATCACTGTCTTACACATATTTTGCAAGATTTAGTTAATATATACCACTTATTAGTAATTTATTATTAACTTTTCTCTACATAGTTATTATTTTCTTTCATCTTTGTTTATTTTATTTCCATGTATTGTTAAGTAATATATATTTGATATTTGTATTAGATCTCATTTTTTTAATGGACTGTCAATTAGTAATAATTTTAATTAATTTAAAAAATCCTCAGCCACCAAAACTTACAGTTGTTCGTAGTACAATTGTAGCATTTAAATTCAAAAAAAACACTTCCGCAATATAACTTCATTAACTCTTCCACATCCAATTTCCGTCCCTTGACAGATGCTGGCACCTGGCGGCCCGCTCCAAAACCAAGCATCGCCTGATACCGAACACAAAGTCCATTCGCCGGTCAAGCTAGCTTCTCTAATACCCGGTCCACAGTCTAGATGTGATAACAACATGGTCTACATTCTGCATCACTCATCTAACAAAAGTTTTTTTTCTCTCTAACCTTACAAGTCTCATACAACATCATGTTAATTTACAGTTCGTGTGTTTTAGTTTAAATAACCTAGTTCAAAATGTTAAAATAACCATCATTTTTCTCGGTACATGCTCACGTGAACTGCGACAGGATTAACCAGGTACTTCAACCTTACAGATTTTGTCATATTATATATTTTGTTAATTTTTAAAATAATTTGTTAATTATCATGTATTCTTTAAAATATGTATTTCATGTTTTATTTAATATTCTATTTTCTTTTGAAACTAAATGATTATAAAAATTTTCTTTTCTTAAAACATCATTTACAAAACCTTGTAAAGGCACATTTTAAGTTTTGAACAATTTTGTGAAATAAGTGCAGACTAATGTTGAACATTAAATGATCAGAATATCCTATTGAACATGTCAAATATAAAACAATTAGAGAAATTTCTTCTAAATCAGAAAATTTCGTTTTATAGACTTTTGAAGAATCTTACAAGTCCTATACAAGCTTTCTTTTAAAACAAAACTATATATATAAATAAATTTATAATCATCTAAGAAGCTTTTAATTACTATCTTAACGAGTTTCTGTGATGCAATTAATTTACTTTAATTTTGACAAATAACCAGATATTTTCTTCAATAAAGAACATTAATGCTACAACATGTCTGATCTTGCACAGACGCTAAAAGAAACGTGTTTTTTGTTTGCCACAGCCAATATGCTGGTAGGAGAAATAGAGAAATTCTTGTCTCATATTGCGCAAACCAGCGAATCATCCTAGCAAGTTTCGTCCTGTTGGCAAAACACGTTTTTGCATCACATAACTTCAGATTTTCAAGTGCATAAAAGTGATGTCCTTTTTTTTTTACAGCTGACTTTACTGAACTTTAACTAACTCATATGATTTATGTGCCTAAATTTACTTCCGCAAATATGTGTTCCTTCAAACTATTTTCTAGATGTAGACTTTTGTAATTATTTATAAATTATATAACAATTTATTGGGTGGAGCCTGCATGCAATTTTCGGTCCTAACAACCTCCAAGAGGTTAGTTTCTAAATTAAAATAATTGACGTCAATTAACAAAATTTCAAAATTCTAAATTATTTTTCCTTTTTTTTTTTATTTAAATATAAATTTATTGGCCAATACAGTTTCTTTTTTTTTTTAAGAAATTTTCAAACCAATTATATTATGTTACTTTAGTTTAGTGATAAACATGTTAACTATAGATATGATCTTTCTTGAACTTAAAATATCAAGCTCTTTTATATTTTGTTAATTTCTGTTACTGTTTAAAAGGAAACTATCATCTTATAAACTAAACTAAAAAGGGGGGGGATAAGTTTTTTTTTTTGAAAATCTTGATTAATTTTTTTTTTTAAATTATTATACTTTTTCTTTAAGGGCGTATAATCTTTTTTTTGATTAATTATAATTCTGTGAATTATTAAGCTGTGCTCATTGTCTTTTTTTATTGTTAAATTTTTGTAACTATAAACATATATATATAAACTAAAAAGGGGGGGGATAAATGTTTAGAATCTGTTGATTAATTTTTTTTTATCTAAATTATTATATGTTACAATTAAGGGCTTATAACTTTTACAATTTATGATCTTGTTAATCATAAGTTTTTTTTTTACTGATGATTTGTGTCAGGATGTCTTTTGTTGTAAATGACAAAGTCTGAACCGTCGAAATTTCTTTCTGTTTTCAATAAACTTGAGCCTTGTTAATTATTAAACTTGTCTTTGTCTTTTTTTTTATTTTTCTTTTCAAACATCGTTACCATTTTAGTTCCGCCTTTATTAAATTTAAGTCCCCTGGTAACATGTTTTTGGTAGCAGAGCGTGGTTGATTCTAGATTCTAGTGTGGTTAAATTAAATTCTAGCGTGGTTTATTTTAAATTCTGGAACCGTAGTTAATTTTCAAAATTTCGCATTGGAACTATCTAAATTTAAATTCAAAATTATTTTGTTAAACAAGGCTCAGTTTTATGTTTTGCAGCTTTTCAAATACTGTACAACTGTTGCTGATGAAATTTTTTTTATTTAGTTTAAATATTTAAAGCTCTATAAATCTATAGTCTCTTTTTTTTATTATTTATTTATTTTTATAAACACTTACACAAAAACTTCTAAACCAATTTCGATAATTTTTTTTTTTATTATTATTTTGTCTGCTTAAATTTTTTTTTTTTATATATATATATATATATATATATATTTACATACACTGCACACGACTCATTCACTGAATTTGATCCAGACAGCGGGGTCATTCGGGAATCCAAAAAAAATTTTAAATAAATAATAAAATCCAAAAAATAGTTAAAAAACAAAAAAAAAAAACAAAAAAAATTTCAAAAACTCCTTCAAAAATTTTCTCGAGTTTTCTTTCGTTGTCTGTATTGATTCATACTTACACACACACATATACACAACATCTACACTACATATAATACTTGAGTCTTTCTCTGGCTCTTTAATTTTTTTTTTTTTGGGCATCATCTTAAAAGAAATTTTTTTATTTAAATTACTTGGTTTATTTTTTTTTAATAATTATCAGCAGCGGTTAAGATGGCAGTGGATTTGCTGCGATTAGTGGACCCGTTAAAGAACACGGAGCTTGCTTTTGAATTTTTTTTGGTCATCTTGAAGGAAAATTATTTTTATTTATTTTTTTTTTAATTTTATCATGTTGAGTAATAGGCAAGATGGCGGTGGACTGGTTGATGCAGATGGTGGCATTTGCTTAATAGTAAATTGAAATGTTGAACACCTTTTAATAATATATCTTGTGTGCTAAATTTCTTTTCCAAATTTATAGGGGCCCAGTTTTATGTAGGACAACATGGTTGGCCTGTTTGCCCTTTCTTAAATTATTTGGTTGTTTGTTATTAGCAGGTCAACATGTTTGTTTCCTAATTCAGTTTTTTTTATTAGGGTTGAGAAAACCGGAGTTAGGTTTTCTCACATTGTGGGTCACCTTTTTATACTGTCTTTTTGCCACACTCTTTTTTTTTGCTACACTTTTATAATCACTTAAATATTTTGATGAAATTTTTTTTACACAATTTTTTTGATTAAATTAAATTCTTTTTTTTTTGGGGCACATGATACACATATAAGACCTTAAGTCAACTACAAGCCCTGCTTTGCGCAGCAGAAAATTTTTTGACTCCCCAACGTTTCATACTGCTTCTTTGTTTATTTTTCAAATGGATTATTTGTTTAGACCCTTCAAAATTCTTTTTTCTCACGGAAATTGTTAAGAGCCGTGAATAGTTTAAATTTCTCTTCGTATGGGAGAAGAGGAATTTAAAAATAACGACGCTGAGCATGATCTGACCTAATTGGCTTCAGGAGTTTTTCATTTATTTTTATTTATTTTTATAATTTATGTTAAGGTCGGCTCAGAGGATACTCCCCCCGTCTGAGTCCGACCTTTCCTGCAATGCCATGTGCTATGCACTTTTCCCTCCCCTGGTCCCCGGAGTGGTCACCTCCACTTGGTTTCCCGAGGTGCCACTCCACCCCTTTTCCCCACGTACCTTAGAGTACAAAGTCAGTTCATGCACAGCAATGTCGACCTTTGCGTCACCCTTCAGCTCTTTCTGTCGGGGGCTTGTCCCAATGATAGGTGGGAAGAGCTGAGACGCTATAGAAATTTCAAAATTTAATAAGTAAGTGCCGAAGGAGGCTACACCCTAGAGTGGTGATTATAAAAGCATTATGAAGCGTTGTTTCTATCAGGTGCCCCGTTTCAAAATTTTGTAGGAGGCCCTTCTGGCCCCTTTCTTCAGAAGCTTGTAGGAGGCCCTTCTGGCCCCTTTCTTCTATCTTTTCTTGGAGGCCCCTCTGGCCCTTTGTTACTTTTTTTTTTCAAAATTTTGTGGGAGGCCCTTCTGGCCTCTTTTCTGACTCCACCCTAACTCCGTCTTTCGGGGGGGGAGAGCTGTAGCATTTAAATTCAAAAAAAACACTTCCGCAATATAACTTCATTAACTCTTCCACATCCAATTTCCGTCCCTTGACAGATGCTGGCACCTGGCGGCCCGCTCCAAAACCAAGCATCGCCTGATACCGAACACAAAGTCCATTCGCCGGTCAAGCTAGCTTCTCTAATACCCGGTCCACAGTCTAGATGTGATAACAACATGGTCTACATTCTGCATCACTCATCTAACAAAAGTTTTTTTTCTCTCTAACCTTACAAGTCTCATACAACATCATGTTAATTTACAGTTCGTGTGTTTTAGTTTAAATAACCTAGTTCAAAATGTTAAAATAACCATCATTTTTCTCGGTACATGCTCACGTGAACTGCGACAGGATTAACCAGGTACTTCAACCTTACAGATTTTGTCATATTATATATTTTGTTAATTTTTAAAATAATTTGTTAATTATCATGTATTCTTTAAAATATGTATTTCATGTTTTATTTAATATTCTATTTTCTTTTGAAACTAAATGATTATAAAAATTTTCTTTTCTTAAAACATCATTTACAAAACCTTGTAAAGGCACATTTTAAGTTTTGAACAATTTTGTGAAATAAGTGCAGACTAATGTTGAACATTAAATGATCAGAATATCCTATTGAACATGTCAAATATAAAACAATTAGAGAAATTTCTTCTAAATCAGAAAATTTCGTTTTATAGACTTTTGAAGAATCTTACAAGTCCTATACAAGCTTTCTTTTAAAACAAAACTATATATATAAATAAATTTATAATCATCTAAGAAGCTTTTAATTACTATCTTAACGAGTTTCTGTGATGCAATTAATTTACTTTAATTTTGACAAATAACCAGATATTTTCTTCAATAAAGAACATTAATGCTACAACATGTCTGATCTTGCACAGACGCTAAAAGAAACGTGTTTTTTGTTTGCCACAGCCAATATGCTGGTAGGAGAAATAGAGAAATTCTTGTCTCATATTGCGCAAACCAGCGAATCATCCTAGCAAGTTTCGTCCTGTTGGCAAAACACGTTTTTGCATCACATAACTTCAGATTTTCAAGTGCATAAAAGTGATGTCCTTTTTTTTTTACAGCTGACTTTACTGAACTTTAACTAACTCATATGATTTATGTGCCTAAATTTACTTCCGCAAATATGTGTTCCTTCAAACTATTTTCTAGATGTAGACTTTTGTAATTATTTATAAATTATATAACAATTTATTGGGTGGAGCCTGCATGCAATTTTCGGTCCTAACAACCTCCAAGAGGTTAGTTTCTAAATTAAAATAATTGACGTCAATTAACAAAATTTCAAAATTCTAAATTATTTTTCCTTTTTTTTTTTATTTAAATATAAATTTATTGGCCAATACAGTTTCTTTTTTTTTTTAAGAAATTTTCAAACCAATTATATTATGTTACTTTAGTTTAGTGATAAACATGTTAACTATAGATATGATCTTTCTTGAACTTAAAATATCAAGCTCTTTTATATTTTGTTAATTTCTGTTACTGTTTAAAAGGAAACTATCATCTTATAAACTAAACTAAAAAGGGGGGGGATAAGTTTTTTTTTTTGAAAATCTTGATTAATTTTTTTTTTTAAATTATTATACTTTTTCTTTAAGGGCGTATAATCTTTTTTTTGATTAATTATAATTCTGTGAATTATTAAGCTGTGCTCATTGTCTTTTTTTATTGTTAAATTTTTGTAACTATAAACATATATATATAAACTAAAAAGGGGGGGGATAAATGTTTAGAATCTGTTGATTAATTTTTTTTTATCTAAATTATTATATGTTACAATTAAGGGCTTATAACTTTTACAATTTATGATCTTGTTAATCATAAGTTTTTTTTTTACTGATGATTTGTGTCAGGATGTCTTTTGTTGTAAATGACAAAGTCTGAACCGTCGAAATTTCTTTCTGTTTTCAATAAACTTGAGCCTTGTTAATTATTAAACTTGTCTTTGTCTTTTTTTTTATTTTTCTTTTCAAACATCGTTACCATTTTAGTTCCGCCTTTATTAAATTTAAGTCCCCTGGTAACACAATAATACAAAAGATTAACAACCATAGCAATTAAAAATGACATTAGTGGATTTTAATGATTTTTTCATTTGCTTTTCTAGTATACATTGTAAATTAATTCAAAGATTTAAACTTGGTCTAATACATATTTTTCAATAACTACTTTACTAGAAGCCTATATAAAAGATAATAAATATAGATACGAGAGAGGACCCAAAAAAACGGGAATTTGGTCATATCCTTTATTTTTCAATATTTTTACACCAAATTTTGGTCACCTTCAAAGTAATTACCATTGACTGCAATACACTTCTCTAATCGTTTGTTCTTTGATTGTTAAAAACATTGTGATAATGGAATGTTCTTTAGTACATCCATCGATTTTTGTTTCACATCTTCCACAGTCTCAAAATGTTTACCTTTCATATCCCTTTTGAGTCGGGGGAACAAAAAAAAGTCGCAGGGAGTGAGATCCGGTGAAAAGGGAGGGGTGAGCAATCGGTTTCATACCGTTTTTTTTTTGTCAAAAACTGCTTCACAGACAGGGCGGTGTGGGTTGTCATGATGTAAGAACCAATCCCCTATGCACCACAAATCCGCCCTTTTATTCAAATGCTATCCCTCAGTCTCTTCAAAACCTCCAAGTAGTCGATTAACTGTTTGGCCCGGAGGAACGCATTCTGAATGCACAAACACCTCGGCAATCAATGAAACAAATGAGCATAAAATAACCCCCAATAAAGAATAGAAAAATTATTAATTGTCCTAATTATAAATGTACAAGGAAAACAAAACTGTATAATATTTTAATAATTTCATAAATATTATGGTACTTACACTTTCAAATACTGCGGAGGTTTCCAGGCCTGGCATTATGTCTAACATCAGACGACAAGCAGCAACATTCAATTTTCGTACATCCTTATTTGTAATTCCTAATCTTGAATAATAGTTGTCCCGCAAGTAATCACTCACCAACTAGAACAAACATTTTCATATAAGTAGTTCACCAACTAGAAACAAACTTTTCATTTCAATTAAACATATACAAAATGCTAAAGATTACAACACTTAGAAAGGTATTAAATAAGCCATGTAAAAAAAATAATACATTTGGTTATGAGTAAAACTTTGGACCCTGGGTTCTAACTTATGGGAGACTATTTTAAGGGTTTTGCTCACACAAAAAAATACCTCTCTTCTATAAAACTTTCATTCTTTATTAATGTTTATAATATTTAGCTTGATTGACTCTAACAATTAATTATTTAACCCAAGAATAACCAATATCTACATAAATATATTATGACCTTTAACATTTACATTAATTTATTGATTTTTATGGGCTTACATTCTACAAACTAGAAAATGTACTAGATATGCTAAATGACCATGAAAACCTCGAAATAAAACGTACATTTATTAACAAGTTCTATTTATATTTGAAACATACAAACTCTATTCAAGCCGTTTTGCTTAACTTTCTCTGAAATACATACAATGAATAACATGACAAATTATTAGATATTAGTTTCATAAATATTAAACATTAGTTCTTGTTACAAGTATTCACAACGATCAAATTCAAATTAAATGTTCATATAGTTCATGTTACAAGTATTTTTAACGATCAAATTCAAAATCAAAGTTCATACAATTCAGTTAGCTATTAATTAACCAATGTCTTTCATTACATTACAACGCTATTATTTAAACTGATTGCCTCTACCTTTTTAAGACAAATTACCAATTATAATGTTCTTTTTTACGCTCCAAGGCGTAACTTTGCACTGAATTTAGTTTTAGATTCAAAGTTAAATAACAATATCAAACCATGGAATATGCACTGATCGTTGCTCTAAATCTTCAAGTGATCAGCCTTGATGATGATCTAACCATCTGCATACCGCACTGCTAATGGTGACCTCTCTATTCCATTTTTTTTTTTTGTTCCTTTGTTCTTGGAAGAATGGCTTGTGCATTCCCCCACTATTTCTATCTATCTTTTGATTGGTCTCAACTGCACAGTCCATTTCTGACAACTTATTTTTCATCACCTCACAAAACATAATTTTCTCTTAATTTCATTAAACATACCAATTTAGTTAATTTGTTAAAATTATTTTAATTACGAAATTCAAAACTAATATTTTTATTTATTTTTTATTTTCCAAATAACACACATACTAAGTTCCATAGTTTAACCATTCTAAAATCCTGTATGTCCGTCTACATTCAACTTTTTATTATCGTTCTATGAACGCAAATAATCCATGCAATAAAACCTTTTACAATTTTATTACATTTATGGATTAGTCAGGTTACCTGTAATTAATTTCATTTCTCTCGATCAAATGTATCTTAACATAAAGATATCAAAATTGTGAACGTTGCACCTTCTACCTAAGTCAACGCAAACCTGAGTGAACCAAAGCTTTTGAAATTGACCTTCCCCCGAATCAAGAATGTCTTTCCAAAATTATCCTTTAACAATTTACTTTGACAAATGCTCTATTCCACATACACACAAATACACATGATCTCTTATTTGCTCACCTTGTTCTTTGCAGTAAGTGCCCAGCTTAATGTTGTCCAGTAATGATCATCCCCGACAATGAACTTTCCTGCTCCTTCACGGGCAGTGGCTTCGTAGGAGTCACCTCCCTTAAGGTTTTTGCTTGGCCTATTTGTTATGTGCTTGTGCTTGTCTAAGCATTGCATCACTTTTTGATGTGTTGCTTCATAATCCCTCAATGGTTTGCATTGACTTATTAATGTTTCTATAATTATTACTATATTCTAATCTACTAATAATATTAATGTGTTATTGCTGACAGTTTTACACAAATAAACAAGAGCTACTGAGTAACCAAACATCTGACATAGTAACTAGTTATTCAGAAAGACATATGAAATGTGTTTAACTAAATAAAGAAACTAATTTCTACCTTTAGATACATCAGTGAGAACTGATTGTGAGCTCTTTGGGAATTACCTTGAAGGTGTCTAAACGTGCATGAGTAACATCAACATTCTCAGTAGTGTATTTTTTTTAAATTACATATTTTAAATCAGCCTGATGGCAGATTTTTTTGTCACAAATTTTCAATAAACTAACAAAGCAGCATTTTTAGAGATAAAAAATGTACCCGTACATTTTGTTTGGGTTAGAGCCAATTTTGAGAAAATCAGAAATTTGTGTTTTTTTGTGGCAGCTATCCTGAAATTTTGAGTTACTTATAAAATGAAAAAGAAAAAAAATCTGGATATATACTCAAAATATGCCCACATACCAAATTTGATTAAAATCAGTCCAAACATTTTGGTTGTAAAGCACTGTACGTATAACAAAAACAGACAGATATGTAAGCATGGGACATCCTCCAACCAATAAAAAATATAAATAATTAAATGAATATAAATATAAGGATGTTTGATTAAGTAATTAATTAATTAAGAAATTATATTATAAATAGGAAGTAAGAAATATTCAGAATAGTAGATTACTCAAAAGACTATGAACATGAATACTTTAGCAAAAAATTAAAATCAAATACACGTGTACAAATTGAATATGTGATACTCCTCTAGGATGGAATTGAGAAAGGCAAAGCAACTTCAAAACTACTGGTCTAATCGAAACGGAAAAATCATGTGATACATCCCATGATGCATTGGAGTTGGCGTTACTTGGTCAACAAGTAAGCAAAGAAGAGCTTAAATAGTCTAGCTGGGTTTGTTTGAAAAGTAGGACGCAAGTACTGAACTGTGTTAAAAATGAAGCGTTTCAAATAAAAGGTATAGTTATGTGACAGTAAAGGAAAGTTTTGTGTTAAAAATGTGACTGAAAGGTTTTGTACCACGTGAGTAATGCTGAAATAAGTATTCATATATCAAAAAAGTAATCATAATTGAAAACATTTTAAGTCGGACTATCATTGAAGAACTTTTATTCACACATTCTAATAAAAATGTTTAGGTTAAGATATCAATTTGTATGCATTAGTTAATAAGTAATTTCAATATTGTACCATTTGTAAGAACGTGACCATTAAAAAGAGAGATTTCCATAAGAAATACAATGACTGGCTAAAAATTCATTGCATATAAACCACAATCCACGTTTCACATAAAATCAACCTGGTAAGTACAGATCAGTCTGAACTTTGTCTCTTTTTCTTTTATAATAAAATCATCTTTGAAATAATATTCAAACGGAAATAGTTTAAAATAAAAAATTAGAATTTCACATGCTTGCAAAATGGCGTCCAACCACAAAATGGACGCCTAATTCATAAGGTTAAGTTGCTTTTTTCCTTCTTTATAATTGACCCTTGATATTTTTATAAAACAAATTAATTAAAAGTTGTAAGTTAAAGCGGAGCAACTTACAGATATCAATCTAAAAACTATTTGTTTATTACTCAGGAGGCCTCAAAACAATATATCCCCAAAAACTCAAAAGTTGATTTTTGGACACATCACAAAACTTTCTCTATACTACATAGATGTAGGAAATTTAAAATATAAATAACTTGCAAAGTAAAATCTAAAATTCTGGTATTAATGTTTTTGAATATTCTACATTTTTTAATCATAACAATTTGTTAATCAATCTTATGACAGTAAAAAGATTATTTCCTTTTAGTGAGTAACATACAAACTAACTTTACTCATCTAAAAAAATTTTGTTTAAAACCCACATAATAAATACCTTATTCATAAAACTATCTTTGCGAAATAACATTTTAAGCATATGTCCAAGAGTACAGTTAGGGTCTGCTCTCGAAGGATGACGTTCATCGAAAGGGTCTGGATCCATTTTCATGTAGTTCTCAGTTTCAACTTCAATCACTTCAGCTAGTCTAAATGAAAATAAAATACAATTCAAATTAAAAATTAATTTGTGTTTATATACAAATGAAGGCAATTGTACGATTAAACCATATTAATAATAAAATGTTTTAATATAGGGCCTAATTACTCAGGGGTCTCCAGGTAATTAGAATAAAAAATTCCTGTATATTTCCTGTTTTTCTGGCAGATTCTGGAAATTTTGCCTAAGTATATATATATATAACCCTATGAACTAAAGAGGGAGAAGATGCTTACACAAAAATTCTATTTCAAATTCAAAAAGTATAATATCACAGAAAGCATTATATAGCATTTATAAAGTATGATAAATTAATGATATTTGATTATATAGTTGTACTAGTAAGATTTATTTTGAAATATAGAATCAACATGTGATATAGATGATGGTAGACACATGGTACACAAAATAACTTCCAATTTTAATAATCTGTTACAGTTCTAAAAAAATTAAGTGTAACAAAGATGTATGAAAAGGCAATGAAAAGAAAGTTAGGTCATATTAATTCTTGTTACTATAATGTAGGTTGCTTTCGGTATAACGTCACCTGTTTCCGGCATTCAGTAGTATCTATTAATAGACTTAGTAGGCTTATTAATAGATCACAGGAAAAAAGGTTTTATTTAGAATAAATGAGGGGCGTTCAATAAGTAAATAGACAAATAGGCATAGTATTAAAATGTTTTATTAAATATAGGTAAAACTCTTTCTATTTTTCAACATAATCCCCCCTATATTTATACACTTTTTCCATCGTTGTACCAGCTTTTATATGCTTTCAGCGAAAAAATCTTTCCTTCAGCGTTGAAGCCAGACTTGCACCACTGTCTTCACACCTTCATTTTCAAATCTCTTACTTCGCAAAAATTCTTTCATAGGTCCGAACAAATGAAAATCTCATGGAGCCAAATCAGGACTATAAGGAGGGTGGGGTAAGACTTCCTTTCAACAGTTTCCAGTGTTTCATAATCTTTGTGTGGGCGAACATTGTCTTGGAGAAAAAAAGACCCTCACTCTGCAAACTCTGTCTCTTACTCAGAATTGATGCCTTCACTTTTGCTACCAATTTTTCTCTGAAGTACTCTCCATTACAGCGCACTGAGTTTCCAGGTAGTCACAGAAAATTGGACCTTTAAAGTCCCAAAAAATGGTAAGCATGACTTTTCCAGCTTTTGGTTGGGTTTTGAATTTTTTTCACTCACAGAAGACGCATGTTTCCACTCCATCCTTTGGCACTTGGACTAGGGCTCAAGTGATGTATCCAAGTTTCATCACAAGTGACAATTCTTTCGAGAAAAGTTTCTCCTTCTTCCTGATGTCTATTCAGATTTGAAGGTTGTCAACAGTTTTGGAACCCAACGTACGCATGTTTTGCGGTATTTCAACTTGTCATGAATGTTGGATTGGACAATGCCTACACTTGTATGGCAAGTTTCAGCTATTTGAGCCACTGTAATTCTTCAGACCGGAAGGTTGATAAATATTCCCCAATCCAAGGTGTCAAGTCTCCTTAGGGCAATCCTAAGGTTAATTCCATGCCGATGGATGAATTGTACAACTGTGCATCAAACGAAGCCTATGGAGAACTAGGCGACCCTTCATAGTAAATAGCCACTTTTAAAAATGTTGAAACTCATGGAAACATTTATGGATTCTTCACAAAGTTAACAAATTAACAACATAGCGTGCTTAGACTTTGTTATTGAGAATAAAACAGAAACAACTTTAGTTGCTTCTGGGTCATGTGATAAGGTGGAGGGAAGGCCTATAAGCTATACCAAAACTAAAATCTCATCAGATAAAGTAATTGGACAATGTCCCTGAGGATAATCCACTGTTACAACAACCACAGTAAGGCTGCTTCTGCAGTCTTCTGCCAGCGATTACTAACTGAGAACATAGACCTAGCCTTTATTCAAGAACATTGGATGAATGGGGATAAGATAAGAGGGCTGTAAGATGCACCTGATTGCTAGCATAATTCAGACTTTACCTCCTCCAGAATAACACAGAGCATATCTTGACATGTCATAACATCCTTTGAGTAGTTCAAGGATCTCTGGGGGTCCACTGAACACTGACTTGATGAAAGCTACGTCACATTAATTAATGACAAGCTTTGTTATTGTTTTTTGTCTCCTCACTACCAGTAATAGCTTTATATATTAGGAATGGATAAACCTGTAAAAGAATGGAGAAATAAATATGTATAAACACTCACTAAAAATTTAGGATCTGGCCACCCAAGGGGTTGAGAAGCCACCTCCTTAATCTTCACTGTCTCACTAACATTAATAGACACATCAGATGACGTTAAACAAAGTTTCATTGCACTAATACTTTTCTCTAGTTTGGAGTTTGAATTTAGGGTATCCATATGTTTTTTGGTCCAACTCTTCGTGGATGAAAAATCACAGTCAATAATCGGTTATACCAAGCATAATCAGTAGCCCAAGTAGGGACCGAAATATATGTCCCCCTTAAACATAGAAGTGAATTACAGTTCCTCATCACCAGGTTACTACTAAGCACAGTTAGATGGCCAGTTCCTGAAATCAAACTGTTAAGATACTCGGCAGTATAAAACGTGCCTTGGAATCCACGCACTTGATTGAGTGAAGGCAATCAGAATGTCCATCACCACTCTCAGACGTACCGTACACAAGTACAGCATTCTTTCTTTCTCCTACCCATAAATAGTTTTAACATATGTACAGAATGGTAGAGTCGCATCACTCGGTTATTAAGTGATAAAACTCTGCCTAAGAAAGAGATGTACAGCACTAATAAGAAACCTGAGAGAAACTGAAAGTGTAGGTAATTGTGTAATGTATATGAACTATATACAAATGAGTATATGGGTCATTTTCATATTGAGAGACAATAGGTAAAAAAAAAAAAAAATTAAAATTAAATTTTAAAGAAAATTTATTTTAGTATGTTAGTTCCAAAATATATTGAACTAAATGATCATCATGTAGACAGAGCTAAAATTATTATTTTAACATTTTTTAAATAATTTTTATAGTTGAGCAACAGGCTTGAAAATCATTTCTGTAACGTTTTTACTGTAAGAAAAACTATAGGAAATTAAACAACAATCTATACTTTTAGTGCATCAAGTTTAAGAAGAAATGCTTAATAATAAATGCAATATAATATAAAAATAAATAAATTAATATTTTAGAACATAAATCAAGAAAATCTTTTAAAATTATCAATTATTACATAATGAACACCTAAAGTTTTATTTTAAAATTCAGAAAAAAATATTTTTCTTTAAAACTTTATATCCATACTTTACAAACATTCATACAAACACTACAAAAAGGGAAGTTTATTCTAAAAAATAATTCTCAATGGAAAATCTGTGGTTTTTAACTGTGTTACCGAAATGATGTAACGTTACAGGAATGATGCAATTACTAAAATGGAACATCTAAACTAAAAAAAACTAGATATTAAAATAGCACTTGAATGGTGAATAAACATCTTAAGGAAACTTACCATAAACAGTCTTCACAGTATAATAAAATAAGTGTTTTTGTAAAATTAACAATTAAAGTAGCCTAATAACTTTATAAAGGAACTGTCACTTTGGCATCTTGTTTCCCAATTAAATAATAATTTTTAAGTAATAAAAAAGTCTTCAGGGTAGCACAAGATAAAGAAACTTAAAAAAAAAACACAAGTTTAAAGGATGTCACTTTAAGGATGATGTCACTCACATAAATGTCACTTTGGTGATTTTGATAAGTCTTACATTAATATATACAAATTGGTCTTTTAAATTGATAAAAGAGTCTATTACCCTTTACAATTAACGTTGGTGGTGTAAGAGTTGCTACAATCTGTGATGTAGATATATAAGCTATGTCCTTTTCATCTACAGAAAAAAGAGTTTTTTCATTATTAATGCTCTTCAAGAACATGACTTGGATTTCTCCATCCTCTATTTCCCTTTGGCACACTCCGACGAACTGGCGAAGTTTAGATTTCTTGGACCCATAGTTAAATCTAACTAAAACATATGTACCCAGGTTAATTTCGGGTTCATAGTCATTTGACATTTTGTTGGAATCTGAAAAAGGAACACTAGAAGAAGGTTGAGGTGTATCAACGTTTTGGTGTTCGTCTTCATCTGAAGTGTACACTTCTGAAAAACGAAGGCGTTCATTTGAGTATGTTTTTATAGGTTTTCTTTTTGGTGTGATAGGTGATTCATCATTGATTAGTACTGTAATACAATGTGGGCATGTCTTATTTGGAGGGCATTCAAAGCAAGATAAGGAGCGTCCATTAGTAATTCCTTTAGAATAAGTTATTTGCCTCATTGCCATTATTCCTTTTATGGGAGGGATGTGCTGTGGAATTTTGGTTTTCATTTTTTCAATTTTGTTGAAAGGGATTTCATGTAGAAGAACTCTTGTTTTGGTTTGGGCGAATGCTTGAACAAAATCACTTGCACAGGTTATGTCCCGGCCATAGAGGACAAAGCTATCAGCTTTTCTTTTTAGCGAGCCCCCAACCCCATCCATAGGGCCCTTCCCATGTCCTGATTCTGAATAGTTCCAGGTTATGTTTGTTAAATTTGGAAAATATGAAGGCAATAATGTTTTTAAAAAATAGAGGTTGACTCGATTGCGGTATTGGGAACTGGGACTGTCTGAAAATATGTGTATTGTGTCTGTTAAAGGTAATAAGTTGGCAGAGTCTTTAAGTATAGGTGCTAGGTGGGCCCAAACACCATGAGCCTGGTGGGCCAAGTTATCTGAGAGGGTACAAAAAGATTGGCTTATAATTTGTTCACCATTTCGATGGTACCTCATTCCTGTATGGAGAGAGATTTGTTTTTTCGAAGCCCCAAAATGCATCGATTGTATTTCCTTTTCGTACTTAGTGTTATAATTTTCTGAAAAATCAATCGCAAACATCAACTCATTTTCTTTGAGATTTTCCTTTACAAATTTCTTCTGTTCTGCCTGATGTAGCATATTAAAAACATGCTTTTTAAATTTGACCATCATAGTATTTAGTTTTTTTTTAAGTTCTGTTAGTTTAGCTATTTCTTTAGATTTTTTTACTCGTTTCACTACCTTTTCTTTTCCTTTGATACTTATCCTCTCTGTTATGGTTTTCCATTGGTAGAATTTTATGTTTATGTCACCTTCAATGCCTGATGTAAACTCTAATTGTTTGTTCTTACAGATGTTACAAATTCCGAACATACATTTTTTGTCCTTAAAAGAACAAACAATTGCAGTAACTGCCTCCTTTCCATTTTTTTCCTTTATTGCATTCACAGTTTTTAAACTAGAAATTAATAGGTCCATGTTGCTGTGCACTAAACATGCACATGTGTCTCTATCTTTGTTACATGGAAATGTTACCCAAAATGGTCTAGATCTGGCAAAAGTGGTATATGATATAGTTGACTTTGTTTCATTCAAAAAACGTGTATACAAGTTTTTTAAAGAATCAAGAAGAATTCTTCGTTGCTTCTTTTTTTTCCCCATCCTTTTGAAGTCCCGTTTACCGGGACACATCTTCGAAACAGTGTCGTCTTCAAAGAAGGAGAGCAACTGATCACATTCCTTCTTAGTTTTACAATTGTATTTTTTTCTAGAATAAGTTAATTCTAAATTATCTGTCTTTTGTACACGGTTGTATTTGTAGTTTATTATGTTTTTTAAGTACTTCTGCACTCTATATTTCCGAAGAAATTTAGATCCGATTACTTTGTGAACAATTTGTCTCTCTTTAGATTTTGGGCTTGCCTTTTTCACTTGTTCTTGTAATTGCTTTTCTAATACATAGCTGACAAATAGCCTTTTCTTAACCAAGGGGGAAGCCTTATCTTTGCCTAACAAATGCCGAACTTTCGCATTAGGGGATGGTGACTTTAAGGACTTCATAGCTTTTTCTTTTCTCTGAAGCCTTTTTTTATACTTTCTTAGTTTTTTTTCTAGTTCTTTAATCTTTATTTCTTGAGAATTAATTTTCCTATAAGCTTTAGACCGGTCTCGCCGTACAATTTTTCGCCCTCTGATTTTTTGTATTGAGTCTTCCTTTGGCTCGCTCATTTCATCATTAGATTCAGGTGGAGTGTTTTGTAACACTGTTGTTTGATTTAGAATTTTAGTTCTAT
Organism: Aphrophora alni; assembly: GCA_963513935.1. Lineage (NCBI taxonomy): Eukaryota > Metazoa > Arthropoda > Insecta > Hemiptera > Aphrophoridae > Aphrophora > Aphrophora alni. The sequence continues at coordinate 117,364,039 of OY740766.1, read as the reverse complement.
ATTTTTTAGAAGCTATACGCCAATCCTTTCTCTTTTTTCTTTGCTCCCGAGGAGTTAAATCTTTTATTGGTTTGACTAAATTTAGTTCCTTTTGTTTTCTATATCTATCTCTGTCTTTTCTCTTTTTTTCTTCCCTTTGTTCGTCAGACATTCTAGCCCTACATCTTCTCACTCTTTCTGCTGTCAAGAGTTTTTGTTTTTCATATTTTTCCGCCTTACTTGCACAAGTTTTTTTGTTCGTTTTTACCATATTTCTAAATGTTGTGTAATCTTCAGAATTAAATCTGAAAAAAAAAAAATTCTCTAACAGAAATTTTAATATAAAAAAAACAGGTGTTGTTAAACACCCGTATTTAAAATGGCCAAAAATGAACAAGAGAACAACAAAATCAAAGTATGTGGTTTTAAGTTTTAAAAAGGGAGATTTTTCCACTAAGAACATATAAAAAACAAATAGCCTATTCAGAATTAGGTAAAAGGTAATGACCAAAACAATTTGGTGACAAAAAACAAGTTTTTATAAATCTCAAATTGTTTGTTTTAATACCATACAACAATTAGGCCTAAATTGATAGTCAGCATATAACAAATGAAAATCGACCAATAATATATTCAGTTCGTTTAGATTATTATCCAAAAATAAGCTGCTTAAAAGTTGAGACCCAGTAATATATGGCTAAGTTTTATAACATTATTTTTGTTGTGTTGTTTAATACATTTAGCTAATTGGTGGATTTAAAATTTGAAAAAAATACTAGCACAATTGTAAATGGTACAAAAAAATTTATATTAAATTATTAGATTCTTTTCTGGTTCCATCAATAAGTTCATTATTCTTCAAAATCAACATTTGGGCTTTTAAATGATTTTACAATATTTCACAGTTTTTTCCCAAATCAATATTACTAAATGCAATGCAAGATCTACTAAAAATCAATAATTATTAAGAATAATAATGGTTGACTTTTAATATTTACTAATAATTATTAAAAGCCAATAATTATTAGTAGAGCGGTATATTTAATCAGTCCGGTAACGTTACCAAAGGATGACGTCATACCGGTAACGTTTCGTCATTTTAAGAAACGTTTCCGAAATGACCGTTACCGGTATGATGTTTTTCGGTAAACTGTTCTTTTGTGGGAGCAACTAGATGGCGACGAAACAAAGATAGGCTATGTTTCAATGTGCTTCTCATGGCCATCGTATTTACACTTACGTTAATGTGTTTAAACTTAAAACACCACAATTATTAGCGTTACCGGACTGATGAATAATAAATGTACTATGAAGAAATTACCTGTATTATGATTTAATTCTCTCTCAAGGATTAAAATAATTGCAAAAACAATGATTGCACAACCATACTAGACAATGCCGCTCAAACTAAACGGTCCGCCGTTCCGGTCCGGTCCGCTTTCACATTAAATCGCGGCGCATTATAGATGCTCGTCAACAGCTGTTGCTTATCTCAGACACGCGATTTTCGCCCAATATTTTTATAAATCCATATATTTTTCTTTCTTCTCGTATTATTTATTGGAACAGATGTTTCTTATAAACAAAATAACTATAGTTTATAATCCACCAATATGTTTACAAGAAATAATTTCTATTTCAAACTTTACAAAGGCATTTGGAAGACAGTTACCGATCTGACGTTTTAAAGGATTTCTAATAATTTAAATATATATTTTGTTATTTAATTAATATGTTTTATTTTGTTGTTTATATATAATTATGTATATGTTTTATATACAAAGCTTAAATAGATATTTTAAAATTGTTTATACCTTTTTTTTAATGAAGACTTAAATTTTCCTTCAATTTGATAATGACCCATATAGATGATAGTTTATGTGTTTGTTAATGTTCAACTGGGGACTGAATCAAATAATAGGTGCAGCTAGTCTGCAACGCTGCTCCAGGGAGAAGTTGTAAGTGTGATATTGGTTTTTAGTAAAAACTGAGAGAAAAGAGTGTACACGAGCCTTGAGTTTGGCCATTTGGCCTTACAGTTCTTATGAAAAGAAAAAGTTGTTATATCAACTATTATCATCGCACATACACCTTTTTTTTTTATTATTTAAGTACTGAAGCAATTTTTCCCCATAAGAAACTAGATGTAAATAAGCTTGGTGATGTAAAATAATGAGCTAATATGTAGGGCCTAAATATACAGGTATTTCTTTTACACATTTTTATATTTATAGTACTTACAAGATGATATATATTTATCCATACAATAAATAAATATATATATATATTTTTTTTTTAAATAAAATATACTGGTTTTTCAGTAGAAAATTGTGCTAATTAATTATTAAGATGACTTATTAAATGCAGTTTGAATGAGATATTCAGTGTGGCGATCCACCTCATGTTGTTATTTGTAAACTACAACACAATCCCAAAACTGTAACTTTTTAATCAATGGGACAATTATCAAACAAACAAAAGTAAGACGAATGCAGGAGGACGCCAAAATGGTGGTATAACACTGAAGACCTGGATAGGTAGTTGTTGTTACTGCAGCGATATGATTAGAACACTAAAACTGAGACAGTTGATGGCAAGATATCCGAATTCAACATTCTCTAATGGTTAACAATTATATACTTATAACACAATTCTTTTTAGGGATATCATAATAAATGTAAAATGGTAAGAATATCAGAAATGATTTTCAAATTAGTGTTGTTTCAAATAATTGGACAACAGAAAAAATATATAAAAGTGGAATAAAATATGACTTTTTTTTTCAAGGACAGTTGAAAAATTCTGATTCTATTCCCACATTTTTCATGTCCATGTTAAATTTCCATACAATTCTCGCTTATCAGGAATTCCTGGTCATTGGATACCCTGTTACTATTTTATTCTGCATTAATCATTAACCACATATTTAGACGATTAACAAATTTAAGAATATTTGTTACAGATTTCCACTAAAACAAAATTTTAGAAAGATGTCTCCTTAGAACTAATGACTTTTATAAAACAGTAATTTATGTTATTGATATAAATACTATTAATGTAACTTATTTTAATTGCACCTCCATTTTTTACGATGTATCATTTATAATACATATATTTTTTAGACTAGGTTTGTTTAAAACTAGTTTTTTTTTTTTTTAAATTAACCAAAAGAAATATAAAACAATAAATGAAAACTATATCTTACACATACTTGGTTAAAAGTGGTATTGGGTCATAATTAGGGTTCTGGTGTTCTTCTTCCCATTGCTTAAGTATTGCCACAGCATGGGCTTCTGTAACTTCATTATTTACTTCCATTTGAACTGTAAATCTAAAACAATTCCAACATAATACATTAACTTATAAAAACACACACACACACACACACACACACACGCACTCACACACACGCACACACTCACACACACACACACATATGAGAAACTATAGACCTACTCAGTTTCATATTTATAGTAACTATAGGTACTGTAACTATAATACAATGAACATGCGCTATTACATGGTCAAATAAATTTTGGTCTAAAACTGAACAAATAGGTAAACATATCATATAAAACTATATTATATATTTTTAAAGAAAAAACCTATAACCAATAAATATAAACGGTGCGCAATAATATTGGGAGGTAATGAGGTAATGTGCAGAAAAATTTGAGATTAGCGGTTTTGTGTTTGAGAAGGTGGATAGCTCAGTATATCTTGGATGTTGGTGAACAGCTAAAACAGCATTATTGAGAAAATTCTGAAAAGAATAATGATAGTGAACAGAGTATATTTTGTGAATCCGCAGCTGTTAGTCTCAGCTGATATCACATGTAACAGAGATGAAAACTTACTACACTCTCATAAAACAGGTCACCACTTATAGGTCAAAGACGTGGAACTCGTCAGTGAATGACGGCGAGGACACAAAGAATTGTTTTAGAAAAAAAATATCAGAAGAATCTATGGCCCAGTTTTCAGGGAAAATGTTTGGTGGACATGCAGTAACAGTAAGATTGAAGAGTTTGTTAATCAGGAAAACATCGTCTTAACATCTTAAAACATTTATTTAAGTTGAATGGAACATGTCAAAAGAATGGGTGATGGACACATACCAAAGACACTATATAGGGCAGAATAGAAGGAAGACGGAGACGGGGGAAAAAATAGATGGGCAGATGAAGTGGGAATGGGTAACTGGACACATGCTGTGTGAGATCAAAACCGATGAAGAGCTGTCGTTGGAGAAGCCAAGACTCACCCTACCATGACAGCGTATATTATATGATAGGTATGTAGAAAATTATCACAAAATTTAAAAACACCTAAAAATTTCTGAAATGTATGTCTGACACTGAGGAATTCCCCATATATATCTATAACCAAATCAATTGACTTATTTATTGAACCCAAGAAATTGGCAACATAACAAATGGAATATCCATCCTACCATAAGATATTCATGATGACATAGTAGACACACCGAGCCATCGGGATCACCTACATCAGAAGCTCATAAGAAGTAATATTGTAATAATTATTAATACAGGTTTGATGAATATTTGGTGTCAATGATAGGTTGGGTTAGTTTAAGTTAATTTTGTTTCATTTATATGTTGTAAACTGGCACTTAAAACCAAAAAGCTCTGATGACCTCGGCCTAGTTCATGCTCACACATCTGATCATAGCCATTATCTTGTCAACATTTCAGTGTTCACATTTGTTGTCAAATCACATTCCAATGAAGGACTTTGTGTCAAAACTCAGAGTGGAACCATGAGTACTTCAGTGGAATAGTGACATAATTTTTAACTAAGTATTAGTTAGAACACGTAGTTATGTTAATTAGCCTACCTACAAAATAGGGTAGGCCTAAATATTGCTTCTTTGAATCTAGGAAAAACACTGATTATAATTTGTGTTAGGTTAGATGTAGACTGAAAACAAATACGAGATAATAGTTAAACCACAAAGAACTTATGTTTTTTTTCTCCAATTGTAAGATTTATTGATTTATAAGTTACTAGGGGGAAATAACACAGGCCTATTCGCCCCCACAAAGACTAGACCTGGTTTAGTTTACGACAAATATTTTGGTTAATAACTGCAGTAAATCTTTTGTTGTTTAAGACAAAAAAAAATTCACATAGCCTAATCTAGGGTTCACAAAACAAAATGGTAGCCTAAATGGGTAAATAAATATTATAAATCATCAAATTTTATTATTAAAAATTATGAAATAATGGATTAGCCTATTTACCATGTATTCAAACAATCAGTTCATATTTTTTGTTGGGAGATGCTTTTCAAGTCACAAAATACATTATTTTAGTAGAAAATAAGATATTATAACATTTTAGATGTTATATAATTTTAATTTGATTAATCTAATGTAATTTAATCTTGCCACACGTTGTGCGACCAAATATAACATTTTAGATGTTATATAAATTGTAATCTAATTTACTAATTTATTTAAACAAAAGCCACACGTTGGTGAGCCAAATATAACATTTAAGATTGTTATATAATTATATTTTTGATTACTCTAATTTAAAAGTCACACGATGTCGTGTCAATCTAATATTTAAGATGTTAGATTTACTTAATTATTTGCAACACTACTAAAAAGGAACAACTTATGATTATTACTCATAAACAACACCGTTTACCTGGATAAAACAATCTCTTTCTTTTAATTTTTAAAAGAACAAAATTACTATAGCAATAAACATATACATGAAAGTTATACTTACTTATCTAGAAAAACCATTTACTCTCCATTCATTCCTTAAGACTAATTTATTTATCATATACAATTTTAAAATTACAAAATTTACTTTGTTTTAACTCTTGTTAAAATCTTCAAATTATCAGTTCTTTTTAGTTTATTATACTTCTTTACAAATTTATTTAATACTTTAAATTATCATTAACATTGATCATCTTTTTATTTAATCTCGGCTAGCTCAGTTTTTTTTTTTTTATTTAAAAACAACAAAATATTAATCTCGGGTCTTGGGTTTTTTGAATGGCTCAATCGAAAGTGAAATCAATTCTAAGTGATTTTAATAATTAACAATTAATTGGTTTTGTACTTATCAAATCTGCTGGTCCTTCTTGCTCGGTCGGTTAGCACTTTACACTACACATGACTTTAATTTACCTTTTTTTTATTCAAACAAAAAACAAAACACCACACTGCTTAAACACTTTTCGTTGGTAATTAATCTGTCTCTCCTTCCCTGATGCCGTTCCAAAATAGGCCTCTCCTTCCTCGAAGTCGTCCCAAAATCTGTCTCTCCTTCCTTGTAGTCGTTCCAAAATTACAGCGCCTGTTCTACGCTGATTGGTGTCCTTTACCTCTGGTGAATTTAAACTCCTTTTGATGATCTGTCTTTTTATTAAGAACTCCACAAACTCCAAATCTAACTTCCTATTCTAATTCAAACTTCCTTTACTTCGATTTTACTTTAATTTTAAACTTATTAAAAACTTTTCAATATAAAAAGACTTCTTGTCCCTTACTCGCTGTAAAAAAAACTATTCTTTTGTACACAGCGTACTCTTGCTGTGTACCGACCTTACGTCTTGGCGACTCTGGTAAGACTCCCTCTCAACAAACTATTTTCTAATCTTCCTTCTCTAAAACACTGGTTTTCGCGCCCTGTTCGCTGATTTGTGGATTTCTACCAACTTTCTCTGCTTACGAACTTTCGCAATTCCTACTGGTTGTTTTTGAATTCTGCCGTTGTGTTTTTTTAAGTTTGAAGCGTCTCCGATTGGCCGACCTACTTTCTACTTGCGTTTTTCTAAAATACCGTTATGATGCTGCTTTCCCTTGATTTCTCTTTTTTTTCTAGTAAAAACTCTGCTACCCTAAGAATTCCGTTATGTACACACGTGTTGGCTTCAAGGTTCTTGAAATCTTAGTGCTATTGTAGCCTAGCACGTACAAATTTTATTACAGGCGGCATCTGCCGTTTTCTCTTCATTTGTTTCTTAACATGGTTCCATCTTTATTATTTTATTCAAGTTATTTTTAATTAATTTATTTTTAGATTTCATGATTGATGATTTTATTTAGTTTAGTTTAATTGATATCATGATATCGTTACAATATATAAAAGTACAAAATCCAGCTTAGGTTAAGACTGCCTACATTAATATTGATAACTACGTTCGCCAAGTCAAGTCAGTCAATGTGTGATCGTTTGTTGAATTTCACATCGGTCGATGAGACCTAGTAAAGAACTACAGATCTGAGTAAGTATGTACCGGTATGTATATATATATATATATATATATATATATATATATATAGCCTATATATATATATATATATATATATATATTCCTTACCAGACCTTCAATTCATTTACTAGATCTGGTTAGGTCAATATATACACCTAGTGATCTGTCGAGCCCTAGTTCACATCATTATGAACTCATACACCATAGTAATATTTAACCTGTCAAATTCATGTAATGCCCATGCGTCCAACAACAAGCTATTATCGGAACCTCACACGGTCAGGAATTTGCCATGACAAATAATATTTATTATTAACATTAATAATAACATATAATAATATTTTCATTATATATTTTAATAATAAATATGTAATAACATGTAATTAATGACACTTGATTAATGCAGTTATAAATATTAACGTAGGCTTTCGTTATCACAGCTGTAGGCCTATTTAACCTAACAACAACTGGATTCCCTTTTTTTCAATGTGTTCTATGACAGTGAAGAAATGCATTTTGAGACTTAAAACGCGTCTTCCGACAAAAAATATGATCTGATTGTTTGAATACAAGATAATTAGCCTAGTTAACGATTTCATAATTTTTAATAATAAAATCCGATGATAATATACAATAGATATTTACTGGTAAATGTGTATTGTACCTCACATAGCAATTTATAAGTGAAATTTAATGAAATTGCATGGAACATATACCTCATTTTGAAAAAATTAGATCATCCTTTACCTGGGTAGACCCTTTTGAAGTATAAAAATCCAGTATTTCTGTCCAATATAACCAATTTGAAAGTTTGCATTTGACGTTCAGAATGCGCAATGAGCCTAGGTGTTTCATAAGTTAAGCATAGGTAGTAGAATAGTGTGTCGTTAGATGCATGTACATTAAGTGTCTTCTAACAGGTACATATTACTACGCTGTATGATTTCAGAATCATGTGAACTATGTCTCGGCAGATGAAAATGTGTACGTATAGACCTAGTAAAGGAACTAATGGTCTGGTAAGGTAAGGATGCATTGGCTCATTGTGTATTCTGAATATCTAATCCAAACTTGAAAATTGCTTATTTTTGACAAAAATATTGGATTTTGATACTTGAAAAGGGTCTTACCAGCTAAAGGATGATCCAATTGTTTCAAAACTAGGTATGCATAGGCCTACCTTATTTCTTAATAATAAAATAAGTTTTCAACGTATTTGCACAAGAATTATAGGTCTGGCCAGGTGGGCATAAATAATCAAAATGTTATCTAACCCTAACTGAAATTTTGGGAAAAAAGAGAAATTATGACAAAACATGTGGTGTTACCAAATGGACATCCATCCAAGTACTAAACTAACCTGAGGCTCTATGTGCTTGACTTCCGTGATCTATAAATGCATTAAATTCTGTATAGTTTTGAAACTGTGATTTTTCGGTGAAAAAGTAGCTCAGGGTTGAAAACTTATTTTATTATTAATAAATAAGGTATGTAGAATAGGACGGTTGTTTTTTTTAAATCCCCAAAAATACTAGTATCTATCTTTCTAAATAATTACCCTATCTTCACTTCGAAAGCCTAGTGCTCATGATTCTTAAATCATACAGCATAGTAATATTAACCTGTAAAATATATTGTAACGCTCATGCGCTCTACGAGACATTTCATTACGTATAATCTATGAAACCTAGCCACATAGCGCGATTGTGTACTTTAGAATGTCATGAAATCTTGAAAATACCATTTGCTAATTTTTAACAGAAATAATGTATTGTGAAACATAAAAAGTGTACAGAGTAATAAAGGATGATCTAATTGTTCCAACAGAAGGTATGTAGAACACGAGGTAAATATCTATTGTACACTATCATCGGATTTTGTTATAAAAAATTGTGAAATTGCTAACCTTGTATTCAAACAATCAGACCATATTTTTTGTCGGAAGAGACGATTCAATTCCCAAAATGGATTTCTTCATTGTCAAATAACACAAGGGAATTCAGCTGTTGTTAGGTTAAATCCAGCTATGATTACAAAAGCCTATGTTAATAAGTAGGACTGCGTTAGTCAAGTTGGTGGATATATATTTCGATGTTCATTATTACAACATATACCAAATATTTGTATAGTATTTGTGATAGTAAAAATATTTGTTGATTAGGTATGGATGATTATATAAATTTAGCCATCTGCAAAAAACATTTCTCATGAAAAAATATAAATATATATATATATATATATATATATATATATATATATATATATATATATATATGGTAATAGTAATATATATGGTAATATATGGTAGCACCCAAATTTTGATTTTTTTTAATCTTATTTATTTTTGTCTTCATAAGAATAGCAACATTTTTTTGTGAGCAAAAATGTTTTTCACTTCGAAATTGACATATTTTAATAACATAGGCCTATTTGTAGATTAAGTATATAGGCTATGGCAAACACAATGTTTAAACTGATCACCGAAGTCAAGCAACATTGAGCATGGTTAGTACAGTACTTGGAAGCAAAACCGCTTAGGAACACTATGTGAAAAATTTCAATTACGATTTCCATAATAGCTAATGTTCACATTGACATCTCATATGTTACTAAAGAAATGTCGATGCTTTATATCTGATATGACTGATCACATGATATGCTGACAATGTTATATATTTCTAATGTAATTTATTACTAAGCAACTAGGTCTAGGCAATTACAGTAGTGTGTAACAGAAGTAGGCAATTATTGTTTTTTCAATATTATTTGTTTGAAACAGAGTGTCAAGGATATGATTTATTATTATTACAATCGTGACCACTTTAAAATTAAGGTCAACTAGGTATTCGCGGTATCCAAAGAAATTCAGATTTATCATTTTTGATACCTGTCAAAGAACGAAATAGGCGAACTCTAATATCCCTCATAAGAAAGTGGTTGAAACCCGGTTCGACGGTAATAACAGACTGCTGGCGAGCGTACAATATCCTTTCCTCATATTGTTTCTAACACATTACAGTCAACCATAGCCAAAATTTTAGAGCCCCTAATACCGGAGCTCATAACAATACTATTGAGCGAGTATGGAGGGATATTAAGATATCACATACCAAAATATGGTGTAAGAGAAGATCATTTTCTAGAATACTTAGGCGAGTATATGTTTAACACAGTGAGTGCTACACGCGGGAATTCCTGCTCGCCCGATCGACGTGGAGGCTGCACACGGGTTTTCCCGCGCTTTGTCACACACAAACATATTGCTTCAGTCTGCCCATAGCATTGAGACGGGAATCTCGACTGAAGTGTAGCAGTCAACATGTTAAGAAGAAACATGCACCACAAAGAGGAATACACCATTTTTTCATAGCAGCTGCGAAATTATATCGCCCAAAGTATTAAGGTAAGGAAATTAGGCTATTAACTCTTATATATAAATAGTGATCTATCATAGTCATTGTGTATTGCGCATGCGTCAAACCATACATTTTTGTCATTGATATCATGTCTTGCCATTATGTGTAACCTATAAAAATGTCAGTTGTAAATCGTGATTTTTCAGTAAAAAAGAGTGACCTGCGCAATGAAAACATTATTTATTCTTAACAAGTAAAGTATGTAGTATACAATAAAAAAAAATCAGAAAATTGTAAGTACCTTTAAGCGAACATTTACCTTTTTTAATAATAAAAGCCGATAATAATGTACAATAGATATTTAGAGAACACAACTGCATAACTTTCGCTTGGAACCACTACCTACTTACCCATTTAGTATCTATTACATGTAAACCGGCCTACTTAAAAGAATAACCCCTTTTTTTCAAATCAAATCAAGCTATTGCACAATTTGCATTCCTGTTTCAGCATGCAGGACTATTATAGCCCAAGTCCCTATGGATAACAACTTAATATATAACTGATAACTAATAACCACAAATAGGAGAAAACCAAGTAGGAAAATATACTTACTGGTGAACAATGTAATGCTAATCCTGTATTATTTTATTTTCGTCTACTTGTAAAACTCAAATTAAATCAATGATTTCAATTGTAACAGAATTTCTCACTAGGCCTAGGCCTGAGTCTATTCAGGCTGAAACTAAGTCTAATAAACTAATAAAAGCAGATAACACGTACAAAAATTAAATTAAAAATTATTTTAAAATATACATAGGCCACAAATGAAACTTACTTTAAACCCTGATTATAAAGAAATAACTATTAATTTAATTTATTATCATTTAAAACAAAAACAAACACTCAGCGGTTAACACATGTGGTTACTGCCATTTTACTAATTTTCTTTCTCAAATTTAGAGGAACAGATGCCAATTGTCGTTGGTAAGAAACAGTTCTACCAACGTTAGTACAATATACAATTAGTGAGCTCTATATATATACGGAGCAACACTGTACCCAGACTAAACAATGTACATTATACGAATTTTATAAAGGACGCTATTTTGAAAGGAGTTTTGCAGTTTATTTAGTTATTTGAATTATTTAAATTAAACAATATATGTTCATAACTGAAAAATATTTTAATGTAAATACTATTAGGGCTTATATTTTCGCCTTTAAAATAAAATACAAGTATATTTGAAAACAACAACGCCAGAGAGTCATTTACAACTTGGTTTAAACTTAATTTACTATCTGCCAAAATTACAGAACAACTTTTAAGAGAGAATATACGTTATAGTTCCGCTTTAGGTTTATTATACTTTAGAGTCTAGAGCTCTGTACATCTGAAAATGAATCATTGTACGGAAGCAATTAGGCAATGTTGAATTTTTAGAATTGTTTCGTAGTGTTTTTAGAGAGCTTTATACTATTATCCAGAGATAGCACTGTATCTTATGCGACTGATTAATCATAAGACATTCGCTGCGGTAAAATTTATGGTTTACCGTAAATATATTTTTACGTAAAATATATGGAAATATACGTAACGTACGTGTCTCTTGTCTTTCAATATCTCTAGCATTACCCCTTCTGCATACCTGTCGATGCCTTCTCCCTTTTCAATTTTGAAATTGTTATATCTAAATGAGTATGATTTCGATCTACACGTAAAGTACCCGTGCAATATGACGTTTCCTCAAGTAAAAGTTTAGAGGCAAGACTAAACCCATTACAGTAATTTTATTGTCCATGTAAATCGAATGACCACACCGTAGTTTTCATTTCATAGGATGTAGGACAACAATTTCTGTGTGGCCTTCCCCCTCCCCCCCCCAAACATCATCCAATACCCCCACAATATATCTAAAAATCTCAGCATCAAACCTTGAGGTTCCGTCAAAGTATAAAGTTTTATGCCATATTCATGGCGTTTCCCTTTTATGTATTGCCTAAAATACAAACGTCCTCTCCATAAGACCATTCATTCGCTTAGAGATAATTCTTTTTGAGGATAGTAAATTTGATCAGTTTTATTATGAAAATAGTCTACAATAGTCTATTTTTTGTAAACGGTCTGGTTCACCTCTCACTTAGACATTGGTGTCAAAAAAGTATAAAGAGCGCAATATTACGAGAAGCCTATATAGTCATGTACTGAGAAACATTTCAGACCAAATATCCAATGTTTCATCCAATATTTTTGTAATCGATTTAATTTTATGGTGCCTGTGTACAAAAGCAAACCAATCAATGTTTTAAGTTCCGGGACAGTAAAAATTTTCAATTATTTACGCGACTCATAGGAATACGATCAGGACTAAAGTAAACTTTCACGGTATATTTGTTTGTAAATCTAGTAATAAAATATCGTCTAGTAATAAATTTAAAAAAATCAAATTGTTCCCCATCACCTGGAATAGGTACCTTCCAAAATACCATCATTTTTTTTTTAAAACAATATCTCTCTAACCACTTGTTTCTGTTGACCAATTAGGGGAAAATATTACGGGTTCATTTTCACTACTCGATTCAGAGTCCAAGTACAACACTTTTGAATCAGTTGATACACCCTCCATTTCATTGTCACTATTATTAGTTGTCATGCTTTCAAAACTTGTTCCAGCTATGTTTTCCATATTATTAACTTATACTAAGTTATGAATAATAAAAGCTACATAGTAATTTATTTATTTACACAAACACAAAAAGTCAGACACAATAACTAAAACATTAGAGTAGAAACAAGACGGAAGGCATGTGGTTAAAACCTATTATATATATATAGTAAACAACTGAACTAGTTTCAAAAGCTTGCTACCAGAATACAGCACTCAGCAGAGAAATTAATTTAGTGATAACAAATGACCGCCCGTACGGTCAACTGCTCTGAACGTATAATAATGCCAACGTGACCGCTCGAACGGTTATACGGAGCGAACGTGTTAATCCGATTTATGATCCAATAATTGTAACGCTTTTAGTGACAATGCCAGTTGACACCTTAATATTTTTCAACATACTAATTCCTTATTCAACCCAATCTGTAAAATAGTAAATTAAAGATTTGTGAGTTTAAATCTATAATAACAGGGTTTGTAATCTCTATACTGATTATTTCTTTCCTTTTTTTTAATAAAGGTAAAAATTACCTTCACGATTAAGGCGATTTTACAATATCGGGCTTAGTATTGGTCAGAGAATAAATACTAATGTGTTGGTTAGAACTAGAAAGATAGTCTTCTATGGACTTAGAATGATGAAGTTATTCGTGAAGACGGGAAAGTAGCGTCATACAGATACACAGTACATTAGTAATTGTCTAACCAGCTAAATTCTACAATTCTAGCTAAAAGAACGCCTTAACCAACTGAGCTAAACCGTTTCGAAAAATACTAATAATAAACACAAAAATATATTTACTGTAACATTGAATAGTATTTCAATGTTTTAATTGGTAATGATTTTTCCAACTTATTTTAAACAAATTTTTGAAGACAAATCATAATTTGTTAAAGTAAATATGAGTTTACAAAAATATTTCTACTATATTCCTTCCTTATCTATCAGTTAATGTAAATGTTAGTTTGTATTTGTTTAGTAAATTATATTATTTTTACGACTAAAACTATGTTTGTATTCCATGATTTCCAATTTTCCAGTATTACAAAAATTTCACTATTACAAAAATTTCGGTTCATAGATATAAAGTATTTTGACAAAATTGTTAAGTAAGAATTCTTTAAATTTGTATTTATTGTTTTACTTTTAGTTTTATGTATTAAGTACATATAGCATATTGTAATCTTATAACATTTTAAAAATGTTCAAGATTTTATCAAATAGTAAAAAGTTATAAGTATTATTTGTATGGAGAATTTTAAGCTATCAGGACTTCTTGTATGACTGTTTGTGTAGATGCATTATTGGACCGATTTATAGTATTCTAAATAAGTGAACTTTGAGATAAACATTGATATTACAACAATTTTATTTTATAAAAGAAATTAGTATATATTTAAGGAATATTAAACACATTTCGTGCTAAATAATAAGTAGAAAATTATAAACTTCAATTTGAATTTTTTGTTAACTATAAATTTTAATAATCAAAATGCTGCATAAATAGATGTCAGTTATCCTGATCCTTTTTGTTTCCAAAAGGGTTAAATTAGGTCAACATTTTAAAATAAATGTCAAATAATAACTTACTATACTACTCAACTATAATATTTGTTTTAATTGTCCTAAAATTAAAGTTTTGAATTTATTAACCCTACAACTGGCGCACTAAATTCACTTTGTTTGTTTAAAAATTAATAAAAAATATTATTTTTATACAAAACCTAACTTATAAGACACCATTTTTCTCAGAAAGATGCATTTTTGTCTATTTTCTAAAGAGTTACAAATAGGTTGATTGCAGTTGTAGGTTCCTTCCTTTGATTGATTAGTTTACCCAGGGGTCTATTTCACGGAGAAAGCCGATCTCCAACATCCACAAATTTAATCTATGTACTACAATGAAAAAACTCAACTTTTTTATTTGAGCTAGACCGTACGCTTCCCCTAACTTATTTAATAAGCGCACTAGTCTCAAATCCTGAATTTTTTGTCCAGGATTCGTTCCAGCGAAACAAAGAATCAATTATTCAATCCCCTGGAAGTTTAGGCTTCTGTATCTTGTCTGGCCCGGATTAAATAACTCCTTCAACAGTTTAGGTTGCCCCAAACTGCTGGTACCCCCCTTTTTATTTAACTACTTCCAGTTCTGTATTTAAATTACCCTTTTGCTCAGGGAGAACACGATTTTATATTTTTATCTTTCATTATTCCCTAGGGAGCATGTTCTTGAGAATACCTCTTTAATACAATATTTTTTACCTTAATGCCCAATATAATTTGTAAGCATAACAAGCTGTGTGGATAATTAAATGTAACGACACATTATTGTTGATTTTGACAAATGAAACTTATTTATTTAATCTGCTTTTAATAAACTAAAAATCAATTTTATTACGATTAAAAAACAAAGTTATTTAAAACAAAAAAAATTACAATATTCTTTACTTCTTTAAATTATACACAAAAAAAATTTCATTATACAACTTATGATTTTATTATTTTCTATATTTAGGTAGCAGATAGGCAATCTTTACTCAGAGGAAAATTCTATACTCAATATTATTATATTACTAACAAATTTCCTCTTGTTAATTCCTGAACACTAATTTCTAAGCTTTAAAATTTAATTAGTTGTTTAGGATTATTCTATTAACATTTTAGCACGTTAAAAAAGAGAAATATCCACACACAAGTATTATCTTAACCTACACATTTTTTAATTAATCATCTTAAATTTATATCCCAGGAAAATCAGTTGACTCTACTTTAATTTTTGGTCAATTTTGCCTCAATAAGAAAAATGGATAACTTAAATGATTTTTCAGACCTTGACTGCCGTCTGGAAGATCCTGGTCTCTGATGTTCCTAGATAATGGGACGATGTTGATTCTCTGGTGTCCGGTTGTTGTCGAAGCTTATTGATGATCCATGTGTCCTAGCGAAGTTCCTGTGGCGTGTTAATTTTCATTAACGTTGGATGTAAAAATTTTCCACTTTCTCGGAACTCACTACAGATTTGCTAATTTGACATTTCACTTCACACTTTTTTCCCGTTATAACTTGATTTTTAATATTGATAATTAACCATTTGAACTTTTTGGAAATTTTTCAAAATAACTTTGGGCATAGCAACACCTTACACATTTAGAATTTATTTAAAGAGAGCGCTCGGGCATAGTAACCCCGTATCACTTTTTACAATTTTTTCTGAGAGCGATCGGGCATAGTAACCCGTATCAGTTTTTTACAAATTTTTACTGAGAGCGATCGGGCATAGTAACCCTGTATCACTTTTTTATAAACTTCTTTCAGAGAGAGCGACGAAGTCTCGTGCAGCTATATTTATAGCAGAAAACTATCGTATTCCCATACCAATTTCTTTCCCTCGCAGGGTTAATACGATAGTTCTTTGTTTCATCTTTTTTACGTAGTTCTTGCGCTAATTTTCCCTTCTAATATTAGGTTTGTTTATCTAAGAGTGATTTACTATGGTCCAAGTCCTTTAATCTTTTATTTTATTTATTTTTCTGTAATTAGTCTTTTTTATTAATATGCCTGTCGGTTGGTATTCTTGACGCCGCCCATTTATACGTCACAAAGCCATGGAGTTTGGAACTTTACATATTCAAACTGGCTACTGCACAATTCCCTATTGTCTCTTCTTTATTCTTGTTTAGCGGTTTTTCTAATTGATTTTTCATTTTTTAACTACCAGCGTCTTGCAGGTCTTCATGTCAGCTTTCGCGAGAAGTTCGCGTGGTGTTTCTCGGCCCGCCCGTTCTCCTGCAATACGTTATGCAATAATCGGCGCAATTTTCAGTTTTTGTTTCTCATACCTGTAACTTTAAAGTTTTGAAACTTCACCATTCTGTTCATTTTGTTCTTTTAACAAACGCACTAGCCGCAGCGATGATCCTGTCTGACCTTCAGATCCTGGTTATTTTCACACTTGGTTTCACACTTCTTCATTTGGACGGGGGGGGGGGGGGTTATTACTTACTGATCACCCTGGGACTTACATATTCTTTCGTACACTTAATTTTAAACAGGTTTTCCAAATTTTAAAACTCTAGCTTTATTCATGTCCCCACCAAGGTGTGAAAACTATAACTTTTCTATTTTAATCAATTTATTATTTTTTACTTATATTATCTGTGAAACTTTACTTTACTAGTTATCCCTATACAACACATTCTCAAAATTTACATTTATTTACGTTTTATTCAACTTTCAACTTCTATCATTTCTCTTAACTTTTTAAATATTACTTTTTTCAAAATTTGTCTTAGAATCTTTTATTCTTAGAATTCTTTACCAATTACAGAAATACTAATGTTTTTTGATTTTGAGTAATTTTGAAATTTTTTTAATTCTTCATTTAAATCTGTTGTAGCGTATGTTAATTTTTATGAAATAACCGTAACTGATCTGTATTGCGTACAACTTGTACTACAATTACACATCTTTAACATTATTATTTCATATTTTCATAATTCATCAAATACGAATTTTTTATTCAAAATCTATCGATATACGATTTTACTGTCAAAACGGGTAGGGGAAAGTTGACTTTAGACCGAGTCATAGGTCAGTTTAACCGAATCGCACTGATCAGCAAAGTTGCTTACAATTCAGCCAAACCTTGTATTAGGATTAAAATTTGATTTTTCTCATTTTTTATAAAAATATAATCCCATACAACGAATTTCCGTTGTAGTACGAAAAATATTTAAATAATATATATTTTTTTAATTGCAGTCATTAATTTGGTAATCAAGCAAGACTCCTTAATTGATTTATTGTATTCTAAGCCCTGTGGTGTATCTAACTGTAAAGTAACTGTAATCATACAATAACTTGTATCAATGTACAAGTTAATGTTAGAACTCAAGAACAACAGTTTACCGTTAGCCATAACTGAGAGTTACGATGGAGCTATCAGGCACACAATAAAAACAAATGCAGTAGTTGACTCGACTGGAAGGGCGGGGAAGTCTATGAGTCAGTCATATCTTCTTCTCGCTATTTTATTATTGGATTATGCTTCCAGTTCATACAATACACTCATCAGAATAGATGATGTGTCATTTGCGAAGTTGCTTGTGTTGTAATCAATGATATTACTATCTTCAATTAATTTGTTATTGTTACATTTTCAGTTACTATTAAAAAGGTAACAAGTTATTTTTCTCGTATTGATTATATAAAAGACCTAAGCTTGAAAGTTGTGACGTGTTAGTGATATTAACCAAATGGAAAATTCAGTCTTATCGTAAATACCATATTTAACTGTACAAATTGGCTATTTTCACTCTCACACAACAGCTGATTCGTTTTAAAGTAATAACTTTGTAAACATGACATGTGACGGTTCCACTACAAATGATAGGAAAAGAAAGGGATGTTAGGCAATTATTCACACAATAATTCTCATTCCCTATTGTTGTCACTGTGATAATTATTACAGACTTCAGTCTCTGATGCAGTAAAATCAGTTTCAGGAGTTATAAGTATTTTGGAGAGAAACAATGTAAATAATTTCCATACCCTAGCATACATGTGATAACTGCTCTCACAGAAATGAATATCCAGAGTCTATTAATAATATCTTTACAGTAGTGGGAGAGGGGGAAGCAGAGGCAGATCTGTACATGTAAAAAAAAAAAACTGATGCCGCAAGTCGATGTATTTTACACTATCAATATCAAGATTAAATCCCATAAGAACTGGAATAAATCCCGGGTATGTGTTACATACAGACCCACACAAAGACACTCAAAAACAGAGACATGCTCATTCGTATTTGGTATGAAAATTGGTTGAGAAAAACACGATTTTGGCTGTAAATATGGGTGCAAAAACATTATATCAGTTAGAAAATGGGTTTATACAGAGTATTTTGGTTGGATAATAGGTTCCAAAAGCAGTTTATCGGTTGAAAAATAGACCACATAAGACTAACACACACACACACACACACACACACACACACACACACACACACACACACACACACACACACACTGCCGCGCTCCGTCTCTCGAGGTCGTGGGTCCGTGCGCCGACTCTTGCAGCTGCACTTTACCACAAACCACTCTCTCTGTCTTCACGAATTTAAGATTCTGTGTTCCCTTTTTGGAACACTTTTATCACGAACTCTTAAACTCGCTGTACGATCACCACCGACTGGGCGAACCACCTTTCTTTTCAGAGCAAGCGCGGGCAAGGCCAAGGTGCTCACTTTTACTTTTTTGAATCAAAGATTTTGCAACTCTTGGCTCTAATAAGTATGAGCTTGTCCTCATAAACTTACTAACTTTTAATTTACGCAAAATTCCCTGAATTTTATCTCAATGCTCGATTATTTGACTCTTTTTTAAGATTAACTCTCTCTCTCTCTCCAAGGTCGTGCCTTTTGGGAGAAATCGGCTCTTAAGTTCTGATGATAACTTTTTAAAATTTTCAAATTATATTACCAGAGCACATATATAAGATTTATGTTTAGACAAGGTTAATAACATATACAGAATGGATATATATTGAAAACACAACAAAATTTAGAAATGAATTATTTATATATTCTTTTCTCTTTTTGCACAGAAAATTTTTATATTCAAAAACATTTTTAATCACACCAAACAATTTAATTAACCAACAACACAACTATTTATTTATTTGACAACATTTATCAATGTAATATTTTCTATATCTTAAACAAAATAAAAACGCTTGACTTTTCAGACAGAACCACAAACAGTTTTTCCTGTACTGAAAAAGTCGTATTTAAATTATTAATTATTTTCAACACCAAAGCAGAGGTTTAAAAAAGAATTTAATTTTTAATAATTCCCCTAATGACGTTATATTTGAAATGAAGTTAATATTTGCGAATTATTCCTTAAGTATAAGATACCTTCACACTTTATTTGAAGTTCTAGTTGGATTTGGAATTTGTTGTATAATAAGGATGATGTTGATATGATGTTTTCGATCCAGAGTCTGTAAGCTGCTATGTAGTTGAATGCTGGTCTCGAATTCTTCTAAGTTGCCTTGAAGATTGATTAAAGTTGAAATTATTCTAAGTCCAGTTAAGTAGAGTGACAGTTGAATCTTCCTCTCAGCTCAGAGTCGGTTGCAGAAGAAACGTCCTATTCGCGTCGATTCCAAATCAAAAGTGTCCTCCTTTCGAAAGACAAATTACGGTCTCCCTGTCAGTGGGAATTATTCCCCTTCTTGGAGCCAATTTTCCTCCCTTTTTGGGAAAAAGGTATTTTCTTTATATTATGTGTTTTCAGGCCCTTTTGGTCTGAAATATTTACACTATATATTTTATTAGTCATATTTTTTGACTAATGAATAGTTTTCTTCCTTTGTTATTAATTAAAACACCTGTTAATTAATAATTTATTGTATTTTTTCTTCAACGTTATCTGTGATCCAAGTTGGCAATATGATGTTTTAAACTTTGGATTCCTGCAGAAGATGCGTGCGCCACTTTTCATGTTTTTGCATGAAAATCTCTACTTTGGACGTTTTTTCGTTCAACTCGCTATAACTTTCGAACGCTCGAACCGATTTTAAAGTTACTTTCGGATTCTTCTTCCTATCCATCTTGTGGGTCTTGTGGAACTTGATTCATCGCTCTACTACGCTTCGTTCGCGAGTTATCGCCCTTTTCCCGAAATTTGATTTTTCCTCTTTTCAAATTTTGAGATAAGTCCTTTCTCAAAATTCTTTTGACGAAATCTTGTTCCTCTTCTACTACGACGAAAAACTATGTTTGTACTTTTCCCATAACTCGTTTGGTTTTTGAGTTATGTGTCCTTGAAGTCCTAAAGTTTGCATCGTATGAGTTTATGTTCATAAAAACCCCCCCATTATATATTATTACTTCTGCTTTGATGTTTTACAATTTTACATACTAGATATCTATAATTATCATGTTACTTTACCCCTTTAACGTTTAATTTAACCGCTTTTGGGCTTTGAAGTTTTACGTTTTGTAATTATTATATCTCCCTTATTTTATTCTCAAATTTGATTCTAAGTACATATTATTGTGCCCTATTGTGGTCTCTACAATAGTACTTATTATTATTTTTTAAATAATCCCCCCTTCAACTCAAAAATTCCAAAAAACTCCCCAAGAATGACTTTCTAAGTCCATTCTCACCTGTTAATTATTATTAATTCATATTTCTTATTTATGATTATTATTAGTTCCCCTTTGAGTTATGACTCTACGTTTTTTGAATTTTGAATTTAAGTTTTTTCCAAATTTTAGGTTTTTGAGCCCCTATAAAAACTTGAATAACTTTTTTGTTTTAATTGCTTTTAAATTTATTCTTCGATATTATTAATCGGTTGATTCTACTGAACATTAATTTATTTTAATAATTTAGTATTTTAATAAAATAAGAAACAAGACAGAACGACTGTACACGATCCAACATGCAGTGTTCAACACCTGTTGCCGTGACGTCATCGTCCCCCCTCGTCTCTCATCTACATCGCTTTATCGCGGGAATTTAACTTGTTTTAAATTGGCTTGAGGCTTTTGGTTTTTTCCAAACCGCCTCAACACACACACACACACACACACACACACACACACACACACAAACAACCACACACTCATAAATGTACAATAAATATACCATATGTTAAATAAATCCTGGACACCTTTTGAGGTTGGGTTTGCGGCATTGTGTTCTACTTATTATATAGGCCGTTAATTCGATGTACACTCGACCTATGCTCTCATTTGAGATTTCCTACTTACTCCTTGTGGGCCATAGACTTAGTATATTTAAAGACTTGTATAAATCTCGAGGGTAAATGACGAGAAATACAAGTTAAAGTATCCCAGCATAATTCATAACAGAGAGATTGTATAATATGTATAGACCTATTGTAAAGGTGATATTGACCAAAATGGTTTTTTGCCTTACAGTAAAAAAAATAGTCCCTTTTAACTTATTAGCTAAGTAAATATTATTCAACAAGAATTATAAGATATTTAATTTGAAGTTAAAATTATGATGAGAGATCCAAGTCATAGGATCGGAGCACATTTATTAAGAAAACTTTATATATTTATTGAATTATTTAACTTATCATCAATGTAAATTATTTTCAACAATAATAATAACCTTTTCAATTTAAGTTAATTTTGGTAAAAAATGCAAGTAATAGGATCGACACAACTTTCATAATAATAAATTTGTATTTTTAAAGAGTTGTGTAACTTAATAGAAATGTAAATAAACTTTAACAATAATATTGAGCTTTAGAAATAATTATGAATGATGCAAGTGACAGGATTGATAAACAATTCAAAGTAGAGTGTTTGTATATTTACAGACTTGTTTAAATTCCAAAAATGTAAATAATCTTCAAGAATAATAAAGAGCTATATAAATTTAACTATAAATTATTATGACGAGAGATTCAAGTGATATGATTGGGGCACATTTATTTTCATAGAAGAGAGTTTGTATATTTACAAACTTGTTTAAATTGTTAGTAATGTATATAATGTTCAACAATTTGAAGAAGTTTTAAAAATGATGTTTAAATTATAAGGAAATATGCATGTGGTGGAATCGGCACACATTTCATAGTAGAAAGTTAACATATTTAACAACTTGAACGATAGACATCCACAGTCACAAACATCATTATAATCTTGTTCTTCGTGGTTCAACCGCGTCAATATTGTCTGCACGTTAATTACAGCCGACGTTTCGGGTACTTTACAGATGTCCATTCTCAAGGCTTAACAAATGTCAAGTCAAGCAAACCAACCTGGCCTGAGCTTATATAGTACTGGGAGTGGACCCTTGTCGGGCCGTTGCCCTTTATCGGACTGTGGACCTTTGTCGCGCCGTGGACCTTTGTCGGGCCGCCGTTTGACTAGATACCAATAATTCTATTGTTTTCATATTATATTCTTTATAATCTTATGTAAAACTATAAAGTTTATTCGCTTTTTACAAATTGCTGATATATAATATATATATATATATATATATATATATATATATATATATATTAGTTACCTTTTTTTAGTAGTCAGAGCAATTCTTTTTTGTTGTAGAAACACTACAGCGCTGTTTTGCCGTTCACAGTCGGCTTCGTCAGGTGTAGACTTAACACTTAAATAAAATACATAACGACACTGAACACACACGATAACACGACAAAAAAAAAACAATATAAAATCTATCAGAGGTTAACTCTTTGTCAAATGTCATACGAACTTTATACTGGCGTGGCCTCTGTTTAGAAACACAGAAACTATGCCGTGGCCACGCCAGTATAAAGTTTGCCATCCTACCAAAAGATATTTCTAAAGTAGCTGAAGTTTGCTTAAAATCAACTTTTTCTATTTCGATGGAAATTTTCTCAGGGATTGGACAATAAATAACGACACCGCAACCATTTAAAAATTTTATCTTACTATTGAAAGACTCAGTACAACATATTTTATTGAAACAAGGAAAGAAATTATGAAAAAGGGTATGTAACCAAAATTTATTTAATTTCAATAGCACGTAGTTCATCTGTATCTATATTTTAATCAAGACTTTTTTCTTGGCTATCTAATTTTCTGTATGATACAGAATTAATAGATGAATTGAAAATATGACTTTATATTATATTTTACAAACATTAATTGTAAAATAAAGTAGTATTTTATCTAAATATAATTGTGTTGGGTATTAATTTTTAAATGAATATATTATCTACAATACGTACATTTTTATAACCAAATTTTAGGTTTAGTTGGGTTTATCTCTCGTTAACTCTGTAGATAGTTTTATTTTAAAAATAAAGACGAGATCTAATTTTAAATAAAATAGTATTAATTTGAAAAATAACCAAACCTTCAACCAATAATGACTATAATTTGTTAGATGTTAAAATAATAGTATAAAAATTATAATTCTTTTATTTTTAAAGAGTTAATTCTAAATGATTTGAAATATTTCTAAACTTCTAAAACATATTTACACCAAAAGTGAGTTGTGATTTAAATAACATTAAAACTACTGAGTAAAGAAAAGGCGGTTTAGGCATTCCATTTTAGTGCTCAGTGAAGATTGTAACTCGATTTTTGTTGGCGTAAAATCTGAAAAAAGTTAAGGATTCCATTTAACACATTATTTGAATTTTACTTCTTAAAGCTCATGGTGATGAACCAAATTGGACATTAAACACCTTGTGGGACTTTATGGAATGGTGTCATAGATGGGTTTTAATTCCAAATCTAAGTTTAGATTTTAATGTAATCCATGAAAATTACAAGAAAAACCATTATACTTTTAAAATATTTTGTTGCACATTTTGAAATTTAAAAACTTTATCGGAAGATTGTGTCATGAAGGTATCAAATTTTTACAAAAGAGCTTCCTGAAATATTATGAGCTAAATAATATTAATATTCCCCTCAAAATATTGAAATTTGTTTACTCGACATAAATTAAACCATGATATGTGTTTTTTTAAATTCTTTGCATCTCCAGTTAAGTTTGTTATTAACCATTCCTTATCAATAAAATAAAACACCAACTATTTGTTTTTTTATCGATTTGAGAATTTTTTAAATTATTTATATTCATTTTTACATTTTATACATAGTCCTTTATTCATATCTGATCTTTAAGAACCATTAAGAAAATAAAAGTCATAAATATGATACCCATGAATAATAAAGTAGAGTACCATACATCATGCATGAATGTATAAATATTACTTGTTCCGTCACTTTTAAAATCTAAGTCATGAACCAAAATATTTTTAAAGGTTTGAGTATAAACATTACTGCAACGAACTTTCAGAAGGTTGGAGGTTTTAGCCTCATCATATGAAAATTTATTTTTATTTCTAAATTCTCGATCTTTATTTTTATAATTTTCAAACACTTTGTTACACTTTTCAGTATTATGATTTGATGCAACACTTTCACGTGTCATAAAATCTACCTGACAAGCTTCAGTTTTAAATTGGTTATGACTATTAATATTTTTAGTCATATAATTTGACACCTGATTATTATTTTTCAAATTACTTTTGGAAAAACTATATTTACCATTAGAATCATCATATAAATCCAAATTGGAATTAATTTTTGAAAGCTTTTCATCAAAATAATTCATAGTTTCGATTAACTTTTGCGAAGTATTATTGTCTTTTAATAGCTTGTCCTTATCAAACTCTGTATTGTGATTTGTCTGACTTTTGTTAATCAATTCTTGAATTTCATCAGCTTGAGATTTGATAATTTTATTTGCAACTTTTGTTAGTTCAATTTGATCTTGAATTAAATCAGCAAACATTACCTTCAGCATTTCTGTCTTCTCCATTTCTTTTTCATTATTATTTGAATTTAGAAGCATGTTGGATAACATTAACGAATTTTTAGATATTTGTTTGAATTGAGATATGGAATTGTATTCTTTGGTGTTAAATTCATTAGATTTATATAAAACATTTAAATCATATGATGTCTCCTTAACAAAATTTTCTGGTACTTTTAAGCAATGAAAGTCTTGTACAGTATCATCTGAGGTTGTTATTAAATTATTAACATCTGAGAAGTTCATATTCGGCAATAAGTTACTTTCTGAATCCACTGTTGTTTTTGATTCTTTATCAATTGATGATAAGTTTGAAAAAATACACAATTTTGAAAAATAGTCTGATTCAAATTTTTGATTCAATTCTAATTGATCAAGTTTGACTTTTTGTTCTGTACACATATTGTCAATATCTTTTAAATCAAAATTTTTAAATTTTTTATCAGATTGCTTCTTCAATAATTCTAAACAATTTTCAAAATTTGATCTTAATAAAGATACATGTTTTTCAAAATATTCTAAAAACATTGAAACATTTTGAATTGTGACGAATTCATTTACCAAATTTAAATTTGCAGTTTGTGTACTTTCAGTTTTATTCTTAACATAAGTTATTTCCTGACTGTTAACAATATTGTTACATAATGTTTCAATATATAAATGTTCCTTCATTAAATGATCAATAGTCTTTGATATGTTATCTAACAAATTTTTTGAACTTTTTTCTTGTTTCGATGAATTTAATAATAAATTTATTGATGAGTCTGAACTCTTTATTAAATGGAATGGTTTATACATTGATGATACATCACTAATATTCTGTGACCATAAAGAATCTTCTGTGCTCCTGTTTTGAATTAACGTTCCATTATCTATGTTTGTACTTTGAAGAGTATCTATTGAATCTTTTTCAGTTACTTCTTGTATGGTTGATAATGATTTCCTCAAGCCTGGAATTTTGTAACAATAAGATTTTGTATCGTCCATTACATCTTCATTAATTACTGGAAATGGTTTTCGATATCCATCTTCAAATCGATATTTTTGCCATTTTTTTCTTTTAAAATGAAACAGTGATTTTCGTTTATTCAATAGGAAATTGGAATCAAGTAGAATGGAATTCAAAGGTTTATTGATCTAAACAGAATAATAAAACAAACGTCAGATATGACTGACAATTAAATGGGCATTTTAAATTCTCTAATAATTGTATTGTAAAACTGTCATTTCACAACAACAATTTGGATAGTCAATTCCACAGTAAATGGTTTACTTGTTACTAAGAAAAATAATTATGATGATACTCATTTTTAGTAATTTTTATTAGCTTTAAATATAATTTAAAATAATGTTTCTATATATATAACTAAAGTTTTTTAGTAATATCAAATTCCAAATGTATGTATAACTTTTTCAGAAAAAGCTATATATAGACCTACATAATCTAAAAAAATATATATTTACAAAATTCATCTAGGTCCTAGTTTTAACACTAGCCAAACCTAAACGAAATATTAATATTTCTCATATTAATATAATATAATAAAATTTTCTTTTTCACTGGAGAATCCCCATAAGATGTTTATACACATTTTGCATTTGAGTTTAAGGAGTCTAGTTATTTTTTGCTAATCAAGTAAAACAAAATTTTAAATTCAAAATCAATGATATATATACATGGATTATATTTTCTAATTATGTAATCATGGTCCTAACCATAACAGAAATATTTGCTCAGTTGAAAATAGAAATATTTCAAATGTTTGTTTACATAATACTCACAAATTTATTAAACAAAATTTGAGGAAAATTGTTCTCCAGAAAAATAATTTTTGTTTCAAAATAGTATACTTTAAAATAAACACACTACACAAAGGTATGCAAGTTGCTAAATAATATAACAAACAGTAAATACAAATCATATTTAAAGTTATAAAAAAAAAAGTTATCTTTTTGAATTTGACTCCCAAAAAGCAGCATTTTCACCATTGGTGGAGATGAAGCCTCAAATATCCAGATTTCAGGATGCAGTTTTAGAATGAGGAGACATTTTGTTAATTTCAGTGGCATTTGAATTGTTTTGTTTTTTGTTTGATTTTTATAAGCTTTTTTACCAAATATTACTGAAATAAGGAATAAAATCATGGAAAACAGAAAAAACTCCTCTCAATTTAAATTTAAGAAATTATATGAGGATTTTAACATAATACTGTTGAATTAATTAAATAGTAGCTAATTTGTACAACAACAAGTAAAGTGATAACATAAATTTTGATTTTTAAATAAGTTTTATAGGTGTAATTGTGTTTAAATTAGATATGGTGCTGTTTCCTTGGAATAAATGTACTTTCAATTACTTTTTATAAGACAATTACATAGTTTTCGTTTAAACTGATAATTATGTTATCAAGTACCCAAACTGAGTAACAAAACATTTTAAACACCCTATATCGACAGTCAGTAGCTCAACAATTCACAATAAATATATCAAGATGGCAACCTTTATACCTTTGAAAGCATTTAGTATTTTAATATTATGAATAAAAAAAGAAATGGGGCTGTTACAAAACTACCTGGTCAAATTTACAACACTACAGGTGAATTTATGAACTAATTTAAACAAATGAAGAATGCAATTTAAGTTTAAAACAAATATTTAATTTTAATTGTATTAAATAAAATTAAACACAGATGCCAGTGAAATTAACATAATGATTCTTCTTATCAAAAATTAAAACTCAGAATATTTTTACACGGTGAGACACAACTTCAATTAAAATACTAAAATTCTGAAGAGTAAATAATCTAAAAATAAATAAATCTATATACTTCATTTGTTTAAATGAATTCAAATTAAATTCACCTTAAATCTGACCAAGGAAGAGCTGAATGGCTGCAACAGAAATGACTCCAGTGTTCTTCAATATACAAGTTGTTTACTCCCATATATCCAATACCTAGTTAACAAACAAATGGGATTAAGTTAAGGATGTTTTGTGAATTAATAAAAGGGCCTGAATGAAAATAATTAACTGTTGTAGTAGAAATATAGTTATATTTAAAAAGGAAATATAGTGTGGTTGTAGATTCAATGGTGTTATGTACATTAATCAAGATTATAGAACGCTTATTTTGGTGAACTCTCTTTTCAGACATTTCTTGAAATTATATTAGCCACTTCTGCCCCAATACAAGTGTAAGGCTGTAAACTGTGTTGTAAACTTCGTCCAAAAAAAGTTGTTTAAGTATGTACATATTACAGGGCCATCGAAAAAGCTGTACATGATTTCAAGGTAAACAACTAATCTTACAGTTAAAATTATTTATTTTTATACCAAAATGTACAGAAAATAATCTGTTTTTTACTTTACCTAGATACTAGTTTCAATATGAGCACCCCGGGTTGTATAGCAAACATTTGAGTGATAGTTGATCATTACTTAGATATGTTCGATCATACTAGAAGTAACAGACTATGGTGGTAGTGATTCTTTCTCTTAAGTAGCGTTGATACTGGTTATTTTCAGTATTGACATGTTCTTAACATAACTCCAGAATAAAAAGTCCATAGGGATCATTACTTTCAATCCAACAGCAAGGAAACCTGTTATAGTATAATCCTGTAATTATTCTCATGTATTGAGACTGAAATAGAATGGTATTCCATCTTGCTGAAAAATTACACTTATTTCACTTTTTTTTGTATGTAGGTTGTCAATTTGTGAGAAAAAATAAAGTTTGACCACATCCAAGTAAATGGCACCTGTAATAATTTTCTCAGCAAACATAAACAGGCCACGACTCGATCATGTCATTCTACACGACAAATTTATCTAGGAAAATTCACTGATATACTGAAAAATTTCAGTAGGTTGCTGAGCCCAGATTCTATAGTTGTGGCAGTTAAAACTGGCATTGCTTTATCGCTAGAAAAATCAGTTAAGGTAACTTTCAATGCAATGTATTCAGTATTGTCACAGCAAATTCAATTTGTTTAGGGTGATCTGCTGGCTTAATTTCATATTTAAACTGGACTTAGCAAGCATATAATCTCAAACATTTATGATACACATTCTGAACAGTTGTTTTAGGAACGTCAAGTTTCAAACTGTATCAAACTACAGTATGATCTTTTTGGATTATGCTAGCACTCTGTCTCAAACATTCCACATTATTGTCAGATGTGTGTGGTCAATCTGGGGATTTCTTTATGTCAATATTTACAGTTTCTTTAAATTGATTGTACCAATGAATAATGGTCTTGTCTTGAATAATAGAAAGATTTTGTCCATAAGTATGCCGAAAATGATGTAGCACTGTAATTTCTGATTTAAATTCAGCAAGCCATAAAACACATTGAGTTATCTGTTGTATACTTGCCATTATTAATGTAACTACTGCTGGGCTAGAAATGACAATGTGGCAATCAAGTTGTGCAGATTCAAGTTGTGCAATTCAAGTATCACAATAATAAAAAAACTCTCAATATTTATAAACAGTTTGTCGTTGAAATCAGGAAGATTGGTTGATAATTGTTTATGCCATTTACAATTGAAATCAGACACCTCTTTCAATAATCTTAAATTATAAATATATGTATAGATACACATATCTTAATAATTCTGTGCAAGTAAACAGATATCAGTATTTTATAAAAATATTTTAATGCAAGTACCACTGATACTCACATAGTTTACAAAGTTCTGACCATAGTTGACAGCAAACAACCAAATAATTAAACCATAACTTCTAACTGACTGCTGCATTGACTTCTCCGACACTTTTGATTTTGTTTTCTAAATAACGTCATATACAAAATTAAAAATACAAATACAAATTAAATCATAACAAATATTACATCATATTTGAAAAAACAGTTATTCGTGAATTAAAGAATCACTGCATAAACTTAGAATTTACCATATTTTCTATGAATGAATCATATACATATATATATATTCTCTCTCTCTCTCTCTCTCTCTCTCTCTCTCTCTCTCTCTCTCTCTCTCTCTCTCTCTCTCTCTCTCTCTCTCTCTCTCTCTCTCTATCTATCTATCTCTCTCTCTCTCTCTCTCTCTCTCTCTCTCTCTCTCTCTCTCTCTCTCTCTCTCTCTCTCTCTCTCTCTCTCTCTCTCTCTCTCTCTCTCTCTCTCTCTCTCTCTCTCTCTCTCTCTCTCTCTCTCTCTCTCTCTCTCTCTCTCTCTCTCTCTCTCTCTCTCTCTCTCTCTCTCTCTCTCTCTCTCTCTCTCTCTCTCTCTCTCTCTCTCTCTCTCAAACATGTATAGCAGGTTGCGGCCAAATAAAAGCTTTAATGCTGCAATGTTACTCTTGTAAAAAATAGTAATGATATTTACATTCAAAATAAAATTTTAATTATAATTTACTCTGAAGGCTCTAAACAATTCTTTTTTAAATGATATATAAAAGCAAAAGTTAAAAAAATTTAAAAAATCAATGATGATGTAAATTGAGACCAACAAAAGTTTCTTTCGTAGAATGAGTACAGCTTCAACAATTTTGTTTAATTAACAATGTAATTATAGGTAAAAAAAAACTCGAACACAAGATCTCACAAAAAAATACTTTTACATAATCAAACACGTTTCAATGAAAAAGTCGCCATCCTCAGTGATACAATATCTAAACTATAACTAATATTAACTATTACCTAAATATAACTAATGAAACTTATTTGATTAGGTAGGCCTAAACGTAATTTTTGTGAGATCTTGTGTTCGAGTTTTTTAGAGCCTTCAGAGTAAATTATAATTAAAATTTTATTTTGAATGTAAATATCATTACTATTTTTTACACGAGTAACATTGCAGCATTAAAGCTCTTATTTGGCCGCAACCTGCTATACATGTCTTTGGAAGAAAGGCAAAGTCTTCCCCCACTATTAACTGTGGCGTCACCGACCTTTAGAGAAACGTCACCGACAATTCAAAATGATCTAATTGATACAGTCGCTAGAATAATAACAGATAAAATCAAATTATAAATTTCACCAAATACAAGATTTGTTGCAATATTACTTGATGAGACAACTGATGTAACAAATAAAAGTCAGTTATCAACAATTATACGATTTGTTGACAGTGAAGGAAATTGCCGGGAGCAATTTTTAGGTTTCATTGGTGTAAGCTCTGACCAAACAGCACAAGGGTTGTTTAAGGTTACAAAGGTTGTAGAAGATTTAGATTGTTCAATAAAACTTGTAGCACAAACTTTTTATGGGACCGGTGTAATGGCAGGTCATATATCTGGACTACAGACATTAGTTAAACATCAATACCAATGGCAACCTTTATTCATTGCTATAGTCACAGATTAAATTTAGTTCTATCCAAATCAACAAATTTCACAATTGAATGTAAAAGATACTTTATTTCTTTATCAGGAATACCTTCATTTTTTCATACTCAACACCCGCACTATGCTCTAAAAAATTATGTAGAGAAAAAATTACCGGGAGTAGCTCCAACAAGATGAAATTTTATGTCAAGGCTTGTAAATACATTACAAAAATATCGAAACTATCTTATAAATTTCTTTACATCAATAGAAGATAAATCTGGTGAGTAGACAGGTAAAGAGGTCAATACTGTTTCAGGCTTTGTACATTTTCTGAAAAAATTTGATACAATATTTCTTCTCACATTCAACAATATTTTTTCACTTTCTAATATATTGTTTGACATATTACAAAATAAGTGCATGGACATTTCTTAACGCAGTAACAAAGTCAAAGAATTCTACGATGTTTTGCAGAGAATTAGAGACTTTGGATTTAATCAAATATGGGAAGAGGCAACAAATTATTCTGAGAAAAGAGTTACAGAACTGGAATCAAGACCAAAAAGGCAGAAAAATGACAAATATTGTAAATTGCAGCAAATTTTTAACAAAATTTTGGATACAATAATGACACAAATAAAATTCAGTATTGAATCCCGAAAGGACCTAAAATTCATATCTTTATTAGATACCAACTTTTTTTTTTAAATATTTTCAAAAACATTTTCTCATAACTTGATAGCAGAACTTAAAGAATCATATTTTTCATTCTTTGATATAGTTCGGCTTTAAAACAAACTTAATGTGCTATACATTGAGGATGAATATAAAAGTAAATCCATTAGTTACATTACAAACTACATGAATCTAAATAATTTAGATATAGTTTTTAGTGAAGTATACAAACTTGCACAAATGATTTTCACATTTCCTTCCACAACTGCAACTGTAGAAAGAAGTTTCTCTGCCTTAAAAAGAATTAAGACTTATCTTAGAGCCACACAAGGACAATTTCGACGTAGCAACTTGACTATTTTATCCATAAAAAAAAAAAAAAAGAAAAAAAAACTTCTTGATATGAAAAAGTGGTAGGAAGAAACATTTGATGAAAACGTTCCTCTTAAATTCACACAGAAGGAGAGGCGAATGGAGTTCATGTACAAGTGACATATTCAAGGTAACTAATTTGTATTTATTTAAGTTGTTTTAATTTGTAAATTTCAATAAATAGGTCTATGGATATAATACAATTAATTATAGTATTTATATTGTAAACTAACACTAAAAACAAAATGAGATAGTCTGAATCTTCAGCTCACAATACTCCACTGTAAAATGAGTTTAAATACCATTTATTACTGTGAAATTTATTTATTTCAGATAGATAGATTTTTGGCTGAATGAAATACGTACATATAGCAATTGGTGGTTCAGGTAAATTATAATTCCCAGAAATACATTATTTACATGTAGTCCCCATTATTGTAAACTATATCTATTAGTTCCAAGATAGAGCAAGCTGAATATTATTGTGAAATATTATAAAATTCAAATGAGTCTACTTTCTTTGATTGAATTTAAGAATACAATGTCGGTTTGCTCACCTCTATTTCTGTAAGTACTGGTTTACCGTCTTTCTGACCATAATCTTCTCAAAGCTGATTCCGTTGATAGTTCTGACCAATGCTCTTGGTTAACCGATGAACAAAGTCTCAGGCTGTCACTTTTGGTCTTTCCAATAATGACTGACCTATGGCCTTGGTCATGGTGGGTTTGTATACTTTCCCATGTTAGTGACCTACGCATTTAGTCTAGAGTCAAAACATGTGGTATGCCAGCTAACATACAAACGAAGAGAAGAACACATTTTGTAACCGAATCCTTTAAACAACTATACAAAGCTTTGGGGATAACACAACAAACTTTAGATAACACAACAATCTTCGACAACCTACAGACCACGGAGATAGGAAATCACTGAAAGTTATAACTCAATATGTTACTAATATGTTGCATTGCTACGTCAACGAAAACCAAAATGATTGGAACAAATAGGTAAATTTAGTGACTAGCATACAATTCAGTGAACCATGCTTCCACAGGACACTCAGTATTTATTTATTACATGGGATTGACCCTAATCAACCAATAGACTTAACATTACTCACAAACATATCAGACCATGACATATTAACAACGCTAAAAATAGTGCATAAGGTAAGAAAAGACTTACCACAACTTTTATAAAGGACACAAAACAAACAATTTGAACGATATAATGAAAGGGAAATGGAATTTTGCGTAGAAGACCTAGTGTTGATAAAAGATTGGCACAAAAACCAAATCTTCCAGAATGACACAACAAATGAGCTATTCAATGAATAAACAGTTTTTCCTTGATTTTTTAGTAAAATCAGTGATTAGCATTGTGGTATAGATGCTTACATTAAATTGAATTAAATTATATTTAGATCTAGCCTATAGAAAACCATTTTTATTTATTTATTTATTAATACTTTACCTTTGCAACTAGCCTAGCGAGCCTAGAAAATATGCCAGTCTCATTTATAACATAATCTATATTATTTTAGATAGAACATAAATATTTGATTTGGGTACATTATTCTGTCGTTATTACCTAGCATTGTCTTAATTTCTGTTATGTTTTAGGTAAACTGCATTTTTAAAAGCCATTTACTCCATTACACGTAATAGCTTTTGATATGGAATTGATCCATCAAAGTATGTCAACAGAAGTTAAGATAATGCCAGGAGTTGCAAAAGAATGAACTCAAATTAATACAAACTTTTTATTTTAAGAAGGGTTATTATATATTGTTGCAAAAGTCACTATGTGAATGTGTGTTTCTTTCTCCATCTCTTTCTTCTCTACCTATCTCTGTGGGCAAGTTCATTTTCTCAGCATTTTATATAAGTGCTTTATTAGTAGAAGAGAAGAAAATTCTTTATTTTTTAGTCACTTTCACTTAATTTACTCTGAAGGCTCTAAAAATGTTTTTTTTTAATCCAAAAGTCGATAACATTAAAAAAAATTTTTTTTTTTAAATCAATGATGATGTAAATTGACACCAACCAAAGTTTCTTTCATAAAATGAGTACAGCTTCAACAATTTTGTTTAATTAACAATATAAGTATAGGTAGAAAAAAACTTGAACACAAGATTCCACAAAAATTATGTTTACTTAATCAAACGTGTTTCATTAGTTATATTTAGCTAATAGTTAATATTAGTTATAGTAGCTCATGTACACTGTGGATGGCGACTTTGTCGTTGAAACTCGTTTGATTAAGTAAATGAAATTTTTGTGAAATCTTGTGTTCGAGTTTTTTTCTATCTAATATTATCTCATAAGTCAAGCTCAATATTTATTTATGTAAGTATAGGTGAGAGAGAGAGAGAGAGAGAGAGAGAGAGAGAGAGAGAGAGAGAGAGAGAGAGAGAGAGAGAGAGAGAGAGAGAGAGAGAGAGAGAGAGAGAGAGAGAGAGAGAATATGAGAATATGAGAATTTATATATGATTTATTCAAAAACATTTTCAAACAAACTTTCCAAACAAAGTAAAACAAGTTGAGATAAGAAACCGTGGTAGGCGTTTAAAAATCAAAGTAGAAGGACCATATAAATAATTGTAATAATTGTATTAACCATTATCACAAGAGCCTGGAGTAACTATGATAGGTTACTTATTTAAGTGTACACTTAATAATTAGTTTTACAATATAAAAATATAATCGTTACTGTTTAAAGAAAGTTAATCTGATTATCACATACCTTGAGTTGTTTTTTTACATAGGCAATAAAATTGTCAGAAGGGATGTTTTTATATTGATATGCCTGGAACAGTGATTTTAAAAGTTAGTTATATATATATAATGTTATGAGTCATTGAAATAATGTGAGTTCATATGTAATTTCTCTTATTTTCTTTGCCAATTTAAATATGTACATAAAAGATTTTCCAATTATATTTACATTAATTTTGGTTTTACTTAGATGAACTTTTCTAAATTGATATACAGTATGCGCCAAAATAAACAGTACTGATATTGTAAGATTTTATTTACATAGTTTTACCAACGTATACAAGTAAAAGGAAAGAAAATCGGCTAGACTCGGGTAATAACATGTTCATATGACCTCCGTTCAGTTTTAGGCAAAACTTGTACCGTTTTTGAAGGTTTTGCATCATTTTGGTGAAGAGATGCATCATTTTGTTTCATGCTCCTTATACACATGGTTATTTTTTCCTGGAGTTGGACGATGGTAGCTGTGGGTCTTCAGGGAAATTTTCCCCTTCAATATTCCCCAGACGTAGGCGTCAGGTGGTGTAAAATCGGGGGAGTGGGCTGGGTAAGGAAAGTTTGTTCTAAAGGAGATAAGGCGGTTGCCAAAAGTTTCTTGAAGGAAAGCAATGTTGGTTATGGCAGTGTGGCTGGTTGCGCCATCTTGCTGGAACCATTGTGAGCGAAAAGACAGGTTTCGGGCACGACAAAATCATCTGAGGTTTCCTATAAAACTATCAAAATGACCCTATGTCAGTCCTGATTTACAGTAAGAGAATTTCTATTATTGTCTTCAACAAAGTATGGACTACTTATGTTTCTCCCTGACACAGCGCACCAAATAGTTACACGCTTATTACTATGCTGTGGCCTCTCTACAACACTGTCAGGACGTTCAAACCCAAGAAAACGTGTTGTCTGCTTGCTTATGAAACCATTATGATGCATATGACATTCATCTGAAAACCATACATCACTCAGAAACTCAGGTTCTCCATAGCACA
The DNA here is from genome assembly GCA_963513935.1 of Aphrophora alni. Lineage (NCBI taxonomy): Eukaryota > Metazoa > Arthropoda > Insecta > Hemiptera > Aphrophoridae > Aphrophora > Aphrophora alni. Next base: position 117,327,306 of record OY740766.1, on the reverse strand, counting down.
TTGCTAACATTGAAGCACAGTACTGAACTCTGACTGTTTTGTTTATACAATTAAAAGGTTGCCCAGTTGTAGGGAAAACCACCATTGTTTTTAAACATTCTTCCATGGTTTTCATTTGTACAGACAGTAGTTGGGCGACCCTTCCGCTGCATAGAAACACTACCTGTTCTACGAAATTTTTGAACAACACTAATAATCACAGCATTACTAGGCGGGTTTTTGTGAAAATGTTCCTGAAAACGTAATGGAGTGTGTGACAAACTTGGCACCGCCAATTCTGTATGAGCGAAAATAATATTCTACGATAAAAGCTTTCCCTGCAGTAGTCAGCACTATGTCAGCAAAAACTAACTTCAAATAAGAAAGAAATAATAATCACGAAGACATGGCAACAATCAAAAGTTGACACAGCTGATCGAGAAGGCAGCTACAGCTGATTCAGTTTCCGTACTGTTTATTTTGCATATACCATATTATATTTTTTAATATTTGGACATAGTGTTTTTCAACATTGTATATGTTATTCAAGTTTTGCAGAATATTATCTTCTTCTCTTGTTAAATTATATTAAATTGCCATTTCAACATAATTTTTGTTTCTTATGTAAATGTATAAATTCTCCAAGTAGTAACTATTTCATTACACGGCTAATGATACTGTGATTATTTTATATATATATATATATATATATATATATAAAATATATATATAAGAAGATTCTGTAATGTTCTCTAACACATACCTAAAATACAGGAGAAATTTCACTATTTATTAATTATTTTTTCAATCAATTTTGATGTAACTAGGTACCCTTTGAAACGCAAATGTGACCTCACGTTGCCTTTCAAGACTATACCACTAACCCACACTCCATAACAGAACATACACATGTTGAATCCCTACAACATGTGAAAAATTCAAAGAGTCCAGGTGGCAGAGATGTCAAAGGAGGCTCAGGTTAAATTTGGTGTCCCTCAGGGATCTATACTTGGACCTGTCTTATTCATTCTTTATATTAGGGATCTGTCATCATTACTAAGTACTGACCATTTTGTGCAGTATGCTGATGATACAACAGTCATGGTGGAGGCTGAATCACTTTTGTAGGGATTCATGGTGGAGGTGAACATGTAGATGCTGTTTGTAGGAAAGTCAGTTTTGGTAATTTTGCTCTAAAGAATATTAAGAATCATTGCACCAAACGAACACTCATTATGTCTTACTATGGACTTATATATCCTCATTTTAAATATGGAGTTATCTTTTGGGGTGACACTTCAACGTATGAGGTTAGTAGAGTGTTCCGTTTACATAAAAAAAGCATTAGGAATTATAGTAGGTCTAAACAGAGCATGCTGTAGAGAAGCATTTAAAGAATTAGGCATATTAACTTTTCCATATTTATATATTATTGAAACTATAATCCATTGTTGGAAAAAAGGTCAAACATTGCGTAACATGGATTGTCATAGTTATAACACAAGAAGTGCTAACTTTTTACGTCATCAGCCTCATAGGCTTAATGTTATGAAAAAACTTCCTTCTCATGCAGGTGTTGAATTTATTAACAAACTTCTAGATTATTTACGACTGGAAGTAATTTTCATACAATTTAAAAATAACTTAAAACGACTTCGGTCATCAATGTCCTTTTACTCTGTAAGCGAGTTCATCCACATTATGTTTTAGTTGATTTTTTGGGGGTGTGTTTTGGCTATATTGTAAAGTCAAATTTTGTTTGGTAGTGGCGGTGTTCAAATAAAAAAAAATGTACTGAATTATTATAACATTTTATTTATTTAATTTCATAGTATAATATACAGTTGTTAAAAATCATATCAAAGTTATAAAAGAGGGTAATTGTTTTGAGCTCGAGGATCCAGATACCTGACTTCTCTTGTTTTTGATAAGCTCATTCATGTCAGGTATCATATTCGTTGTAATTATTTTGAGAATTGATTGGAGATGTTCATTCGTAAGTCTTGTGTGATGTTTTTTCTTATTTATTTTAATGATGTAAAAAATCTGCTCACATAAATAGGTATCATATTCGTTGTAATTATTTTAAGAATTGATTGGAGATGTTCATTCGTAAATCTTGTGCGGTATTTGTTCTTTTCATGACGGAAAACATCTGCTCACATAAATAGATGCTACCAAACATGCACAGAATGCGTGCTGCATGCTTTTTTAATTCCAGGTAGTTTTCCAAACTCTTGAAATATTGTGTATAAAATGTAAGAGCGTTAACCTCTTTAAATTTTTCTTTCAAAATACTGTCCGATTGAAGATCTATCAACTCCATTTGCAAATGAACTGGTGAACCTTCAAAATCGAATGGATTGTTGAAAATTGGGAATTCCACTTCATTCATTTTGTGGAAGTCTTCAAAATGATTGTTGAATTCCGTGATCAGATTTTGCAGAAGTTGAGAATATTGATCCAATTTTTTTTGGTTCACTGTGCCAAATTATTTTAAATGAGGGAAATGATCCGAAGTTTCATTTTTTACCTGATTTTCCCACAGCCTCAACTTTGTAAACTGCCTGAACTGTCGGTGATTTAGTCCTCTGCTTCTTATAAAATTTACTATTTTAATTATAGGTTGCATGACATGGTCTATTTTTAAATGTTTGGATGCCAGTGATTCCTGATGAATTATACAGTGAAATCCCACAAAATTCCCTGATGTTTTCTGTTTTAATTTAGTTACAACGCCCGAATGTTTGCCAACCATGGCAGGAGCGCCATCCGTAGTTGTGCTGTTAAGTATATTCCAGTCGAGTTCATATTCTGCTATCAAATGCTCAATTGCAGAATAAATATCATTTGCTGTTGTAGTACCTGTCAATGGAACGCACTTTAATAGTTCTTCAGTTATTTCAAAGTTACTGTTAAAACCTCGTATAAAAACAGCAAGTTGAGCTGTATCAGCAGTATCGGTGCTCTCGTCAACAGCCAGTGAAAAGTTTGTAAATTCCTTAATTTTCCCCTTCAGCTGAAAAACCAAATTTTAAGATAAATCATTTATTCTTGAAGCAACAGTGTTTCTTGACAGCGAAATATTTTGAATTATTGACTTTTGAAATGGAAATGAAACATAGGCAACTGTCAACATACAGTCTTTAATAAAATCACCATCAGTGAAAGGTTTTGATCTTTTCGCGATTTCTAATGCAATAATAAAACTTGATTTCAGGGCATCTTCGCTCTCGGTATTACTAAAGTAAACATCGATTGTTGACCTTGAAGTTTAGATTTTAAAGATGACAATGTATCCATTCTTATTTATTCAGTGTAACAATCGAATTTTGATTTATGATTCGTATCATAGTGTCTCTTCAAGTTAAACTCCTTACAAACAGCAACGGTTTGATTGCAAATCAAACAAAGTGGTTTACCTTTCCATTCTATGAAAAAATATGCAATTTCCCATTTAGACTGAAAAACTCTGCACTCACTATCAACTTTACGTTTTTGTGACATTATGCCAAATCGTAACAATTATGGAATTCGACACAACAATTATGGATATCGCTCACACACGACACAAACAAATGCACAGTACCTTCACAATCACTACTTCACAGTACAACTAAAATCCTTCTCCGACCGTATCGATCGCTTCGATTACTCGACTCAACTGACTCACGACGCACTCCTTTTATATCGATAAGGAATGCTCTAGTCTAGACTCGAAGCGTGTGGAAGATTATATTGTTCTCAACAAAAATAATAGGGTATTTCCGCTTGCTAAGAGATGGCGTTACTGTCTATCTCTCTCGCTTGTCTAGGCACGCGCTGCCCTTGAAATTACTTATAAATGTAGTGTGTGAACTTTAAAACTTCTGTAGAGGAATCGAGTGAAGTCTAAAAGCTCTAAAAAACATGATTCTTCTTTCTGTGACACATTGCGATCGTGGGCCGTATCTTTGACATGGCTGATCAACATAACCCATTACCAAAGTCAAATGTCATAAATTTTCATCAAGTTAACAATAACTACACTGCATTGTTAAATTTATTAGACATAAAATTATTACTTTACATTGCTGTTACTTTTATAAATAATGTATAATATTTCTTGTAAACAAATCTGAATGATGAACATGCACAAAAACAGCCTTTGATAATTAAAACTGATTGTTTCAGTTATACATTTACCTTATTTAATTTGAATTTATGCTTATATCCTCTTCTTTGCATTGTTATCCCAAATTTGACTCCAGTAGTCCATGTGAGAACTGCTAAGGTCTTCATCATATGATGGGTTACTTTACTTTTAGACAACTTTAACAAAAACAAAAACTTTGTGATTATTTAAAACATAATCCCAAAATTTAAATACAAACCTTGATAATTAAGTAATACTACAGGAATATTGAGAACTATAGTTAGTTCAAAGTTAAATCCTACTGAGATCACACCAATATAACCTATTATAACCTATTATAAAATATTTCTTAATGCATAATATAAAGATAATAACTTTAAAAAAAAATGATTTGAATAAATGTTCTAGTTTTTAACTTCCTTCTTAAGTCAGGTTTCTAGCATCTGGTGATACCTATGCCCTGATGTCCATCATAAGCTGCTGTTGCTAGTGACCACAGGCTTCTTATAAACAGTATTTTAGCAAATTATTTAGCTTCGATCTTATGATGAGTGCTTCTCTGGTTGAATTTGGGTAGATGCATCTGAGCAGGATGTTCCAGAGTCTCCTTTTTGTTTTCACATACCTTATATAAAGGCCAGGAGGAATTTATGCAAGTACTCTTTTGTAATGATGTGGCTTGTTCTGTCATTTATTTACTTCTTAATATGGATTTCTAGCATCACATAACACCAATGAACCGATATCTCCAATAAATCTCAGCTGCAAGAGGCCAGAGTGTTCTAATGGTATAGATGTTAATAGTTTTAGAGTTCTTTGATTTTAAGTTGTTTCTTGCTTGAATGGCCGATGGACACTCCAGAATTATGTGTTTCATTGTTTTTTCAGCAGCTTTACACATTCCACATGTAATAATTTTAAAATAGACGGGTTTGATTTTAATAACAGTTTGCTTACTTGCTGATTCTAGTTGGGCGCCATTTGTAATTTGTTAATTAACAAAAATAAAAATAAAAGTTTAAAATTTAAGTTTTTTAAAGTTTAAAATTTAAACATATTAACTTAAAAGTCTCTAGGGTCGTGAATTCTTTAACAGTGTACTTTAAGTATGACATTGGAGTAAAAGAATAATAGTCTTTGTTGTTCTGAAAAAGTACATAATATTTAATTAGACACAAATACATGGAAAATGGAACATCCATATAAGATATCTTTTTCTAGTACAATCCTAGTACAACCTATAACAACCCAACTTTCTAAGTTGGTGTTATAAAATATATATATATATATATATATATATATATATATATATATATATATATATATATATATATATTAATAATTATTTTGTTAATTTATTTGATATAGAATGGGAAAACTTATTTGGTTAGCTTTATGAGCAATTAACTTTACAAATAAATGACTCCACACTCCACATTAATTTTATTGTACAACTATTTTATCATTTATTAATAATCAATTAATAATTTATTGTTCAATTACAATCATATAATAAAAAAATTCATCAAAAAGACATTGTTTCATTCTCATAAAAATTTTGTTGGTTAGATTTTCAGACATGTTGGTTAGTAACACATACAATTGTTTTTATTAATTTGCCTAGGCTTAGCTCAGTATTTAGCAACAAGAAAATACAATAGTTTTTTTATATAACTTTATGGTTGCTGGGTTTAGTTACAAATTTCTGAATATTATAAATGTATCTCGGGTTTGGGGTTATCGTGCTGGCTATTCTAAAATAGTCTATTATATATACACTGATTATTATATATACACATAATATTATATATTATATATATCATATAATATTATTATGATTTAGTATTAATATAAGTTTCATATTACCAGATTTCACTGTTCTTTAATCACTGACACTGTATTTTCTATTTAAAATGTTAAAATAACTTCACCCACGCTTTGTAACATCATTCAGACTTCAATATAAATCTGTACCTCAATTACCGATAATCCTACTTGCCTTTCTCTTATCGCTTCCGGACCAGGCCTCCACCGTGTGCTGAAACCTGGTGGCGAACATAAAAACTTAACATCATATGATCATACTTGTTCACCCCCTCTTCTAAACACGCTAGAATCAACCTTCACTAAGTGCACTCAAAAATAACAGTTGTTAAAAAGGAAAAGGAACTTGAATTGTGAATTTATTCTTCAATAAAAAAAATAACATTTAGAACAGAACTCTGTACAATAATATGTCTTCTAATATATATATATATATATATATATATATATGTGTGTGTAATAATGTGTAATAATTTATAAAACAAACAAATTTGGGTGGTGCTGCATGCAAATATTTCGGCCTTCACGACCCCAAAGGGGTTATTTTTCATAATTAACAAAATAAAACATATTGATGTCAATATTTTAAAATTTTAATATTTCAATATTTCAACATTGCAATATTTTACAAAACAAAAAAAAAAATTAAATTCTATATATATATATATATATATATATATATATATATATAATAAATTTGTTCTTTTTTTAAGAAGGAAAATAGTATATCATCAATCTATTTGTGAAATGTATTTCTTTATATATATATATATATATATATATATATATATATTATAACTTAAACGCATGTTTGTTATATTAATTTTATTTCTTTGATTAATCTGATTTAATCGAGCCCACACGTTGAGGCGCCAAATATAACTAAACGCCAATGGTTTGTTATATTAATTTTAATCTTAATTTACTATTTATTTTAAACAAAAGCCACACGTTGGTGAGCCAAAATATAACTAAACGCAAGTTTGCTATATTATTTAATTTTGATTTAATTTAATTTATTCTTGCCCAAACGTTGGTGCGCCAAATATAACATTTAAGACGTTATATATATGTTTATTTAAGTTTATTTATTTATTTTGAATATTTTGAATAATAATTATTATTAGATATTAATAATTCAATATTATTTTAATTACCTGCTATATGTTTAGTTGTTCCTAAACTTGCAAAATGTGGAAATATAAATAACACACCTGACACAACGTATTACTTAAAAAACAAACCTTAATTTATTTAAGCAACATGTCAAAGAATCATAAAACGTACATCTATTCCATTAGTGTCTAAAATTTCTTCATTCATTCCACAAGCATTCCTTAATGTTATGTAATATACAAATTTATCTTAACTAATTGTCTTTCCTTATGTTAGACTTTATTACTAAAACAACATCAAGTTTCCACAATTGGCGTTATTTTTAATGAAATTAATCTGTAATTTGAATTACCTTTATTTTTTTTTTTATACACAAACAATTATTTCCTTTACAAAATTAAACTTTATTATAATCTTTATTCAATTTGTTAGTTATTAATTTATTTAATTAATTCTCTTATCTCTTTTTAGGGTCGTTAGGTTCTTTTATGGCTCAATTAAAGTGAATTATTTTAGAAAAATGAATTTATAATTTTAAATGAACAAGAATTTTAAATTGTACTTATCGTTGGTACTGCTTTCCAATTTTGATCGACGAGACACTTTCCACACACAACACAACGATGGCTTTAAATTTGATTTAGATATATAAAAAAACAAAACACTCCACACACTATCTCCAACAACTTAATCCTGGAATTCGGACTGATGATCCTCCCCAAGTCTCCACTGGCGATGAATTAGATCCTCCGACTCTTCTCTCGAACAATTCTTCCAAATATTTTAATCTGCTCCAAAATCTCAACAAACTTTTGACTAAAAACTACTAACTCTCTTTTCAACTTTGATTCAACTAATTAATTTTCTCGACGTATTGACACAGAGAACCCTAGTCTCGTGGTCAATCTAACTCCCTTTCTCTGTCCCACAGAATGATCTCTGTCCCCAAGACCTCTCCTCACCACTCCAGATTTTAGACTCCTCTTCAAATTTTCGATGCCAAAAACCTCTCCCTTCTTCCCAAACTTTCCTTCGCTTTCACTCCTCCGATTCGCTCGCTGAATTCTCGATTTCTCCCCAGATGTTGTTCTTTTTTCCTAGTGGCTGTATTTTTTTAAATTCGTTTGCTTTCACCATGTGGCTGTTTTCCGATTGGCCGACCTAATTCCTTTTGTCGGTTTCTCATGTTTTTTTAGAAGTACCGTTATGCTTTCTAGCGTGTCCCATCAGGTCTCTCACCCTGTAGGTTTCTCTTTTTTTTTTATACATCCAGCTGCGTGACATAAAATCTCCCTTTAGATACCGTTACAAATTGTTTAACGTTAGCACGTGTACACTACAAGGTTAGCGAAACGGCTTCTTTTCTCTTTGCACGCTTTCTCTCCTAATTTGTTGTGCACAGATGTCCTTTTGATTTTTTTTTTTGTTAAAATAATATTTTCTGTTACCAGATGATACTAGTTGTTCATTATTTTTCTATTATTTAATTTAGTTTCCCCTTTATATCATAAGTTACATGTAATTACTCATTTTTTATAGAGATCGTTGTTATCCTTTATTTTATTATTTATTTGATAACGCGATATCGTTATAATATATATAAATGCTTATATGTATGTTTAGACTAAGTATTCGATGACACAAAACTTGTTAACTAATATACCATTTTGACCTTTTTTTTTATACATGCATATATATTCAAAAAAACTTAATTTCCTTATATAAATTCTTTTTTTTTAACTAAAATCAAAAAAAAACTCTGTAATTTTCTTTTTTTAAAAAACAAATTAATTGTAAATGGTCAAATCTGATTCCTAAATTCAAACTAAATAAATTTTGGCTTTTGTTAATGAAATTTGTTTTTCCTTTTTTTTAAACATGATTACCAGTTGGTTCCACTATTATTAATTTCAGTTATAATGTACCAAATCCCATCTTAAAATTATCATACAAAAACAATCATAGCCTACCATTAGTAAGTCATACCTAACCTATTGTAAACAAATGTTCAGATGAATTTAGCCAAATAATTATAAAAATTGTTACCAAAACTTTAGAAAATATAAATTTACCAAAAAGTAGAAACCAACAAATGTAGTAAACACCATATTTAAAAAATATTTATAAACTGTTAGCAATGAATGTGCAAAGTAGGCCTAACCTACAAATAGGCTAAATGAAAATCGTATGCCAAGATTAATAGAAACAAAACACTTTTATTAAAAACCATTCTAATTGAATACATGTAGAAATATATGTTTAGTTAACATAATAAGAGAAGTAAAGTTCAGAATATCAGCAAAGCACTTGTAAACAATCACTATGTATTGGAAACACTCAATCCAAATCCAGGTCACGTCATTATTTACAAAACACCGATTCCAAAAACAAACTGTCTCAGAATTATATTCACTAATAGATATGTAACACGATATTATCTGTCACAGTTAGTATTATATAAACTTGTAAAATCACAATAAAATAAGAGTTCACTAAACTTTTAAATAGAAATATGATAATTTGTAAATAAATAGTTGTAGACTTGAACAGCTGTTAGATTATATTTAGAAAAAGCCATCTTGCAAATTCGCGGAATAGTACATAAACAATCTATTACTTTCAAATATCAATTTTCAAATATTTGTAAGTCAAAGTAAATTTTAATTGAACCATGATCTCAAAATTGAAACAAAACTATAAGATACTAAAGTGCATTTAACTGTCTACATAAATGTGATTAAATATCGTAAATGTTGATGGAAAACGTAAGAAATAGATCCTTCAACCAATGAACGTACGAGTCCAGAAGATTTACAAAAACAACGAGACCACGTGACAACAATCGACCAATCACAAGAGGAAGATGGCGTGGAACAAAAATTGAATATACATGTCCCGGGAGGTATGAAGAAGCCGCGAAACGTAAGCGTCAGTTTTTGGAGAGAGAGACGCATCCAGACAGCCAAAGGATGAAGATGTACATTTGGCGTGTGTGAATTTTTTATATATAGTTTCGTTTTTTATCAAATAAAGTGAAAGTGATTTAAAAAATATACAATTGGTAGTATAAACTTAATTAAATAAGAAAACAATTCACAGAATATAAAGAATCCAATTTTAAAATAATTACAAGAGGCAAGAAAGATTAGCCTAAATTCAAATCATTGTTTTGAGATCACCATTTTTTATTTAGTCCTCTTTTCATATATAACTTCTTCAAATTTAAATAGTTATGCGTTTAGTGGTTAATTTAAATCAGCCAGCACGAGTTCCCTACCCGAGATAAAATATAGACTATGCAAAATGTTATTTTGAATTGCAGAACTGTATAAATTTGTGTTTAACTATTGAGATATGTAACATTGAATTTCTCATGCTCCAAGAATGAGCTAAGTCGAGGCATAATAATTAAAAGACTATATAAATATATATAACCATTCAAATGTTAATTTATCATCTAGGAATAAAACCAAATCATGATTAATGTTAAAATGTTTGTGTTGAGCAATTTATTGACTAGTGTAAAGATAGTTAATTAATAATCTGAAAATTGAAACAGAATGATAAATGCAATTTTCTTAATTCTCTTCCGAACATATTATTATATTTTTATAAATTGGCAAATTGTTATAAATGAGTCAAAGACACCAAGATATAATTTTTTAAATTAATTTCTACAATAAACATAAAATATTAAAAATATATATTATAAATTGGCGCCCAACGTGTTGGCTGAATTAAATTGAATTTTGCAAATTGGCTTTAATTTAATTTGTTAATAAGAAAGATATAAAATTGAATTTATAAGTAAGACTTTTGCAATTTTAGATTTAGAATATAGCCTATATGTAAAATTAGTTAATAGATTTATTTAAACATTGTGAATCAATAGAATAACTCTAAAGACACTTAGTATTACATCATAGTTTCAAGATTTTGAAATATTAGAGATGGCCTATATGTTAGTATTTAAGTGAAATAATTAGGCCTAGAATATAATAGTATATGTGTTAAAATATCTAAGTGTTAATCATCATAACTCATAAAGCAATCCACAATAATAATAACAATTATCCCTAGATATATTTAACCAATATGAACCCATCTCAAGAAGAGACTCCTAGATATAATTTACGAGAAACTATTAAACCCAGTGAAAAGGCGCAAGAAGGCCAATTAAAAACTTTAAGACAACCTACTTTAACCGAAACCGAAGAAATTAGTAACCAACAAGAATCCACCATGGAGACACCTAACCTAAATGCTAATACAGAATCAGAAACACCTTTAGGCCAAAATCAATCAACCCTTTTAGAACAAATGACAATGCTAATCCAAAATTTACAATTAAATATGGACCAAAAATTTAAACAAAATCAAATAGAAAACCAAACTTTTATTAGAGATAACTTTAAAGAAATACGAGGTGAACTAGAGGATGTTAAAGAATGTCTAGCTAGCCAAATCAATAGAGTAGAGACACAATTTACTAGCAAGTTAGCAGGAGTCGAACAGGCCATTGAGAATAATAATAAAAGAATAGAAAATATAGAAACCAGGTTAGACGAAACAATAAACAAGCAAATCTTAACTGAATCCTTAAATAAGCAGGAATTAATATTGGACAATAAGATAAAACAGAATAAAATTAGTGTAATCCAAGAGGTACAGAATATAATAGCAGAATTACCTAAACCCAACCTAGAAGGTCAAATACCCACACCTATCAATGTTATTTGTAACGCAGCAAACCACGACAATAATATTAACCCTTCACTGCCTCGTTTCAACGGAAGACAAGCCAACCCTAATGAGTACCTATATCGAATGACTCGTTATTATGAAAGAATAACTAACAGGAAAATAAATCAAATAGGAGATAGTCAGGACTGCCTATTCGATATAATTGAGAATAGCCTCGAAGGAAGTGCCGCTAGATGGTGGCAGTTAATAAAAAATGATGTATACAACTTCCAACAATTCAGCACCGAGTTTTTGTCAAAATTTTGGAACCGAGACGTGCAAAGAGGAACTAGACAAAAATTGGAGTTTGAGCAGTATAGGCCTGGAGGAAAATTGTCTAGGAGTGAATATTTCATAGATAGAGTGCTGACAATGAAGTCTATGATACCACAGCCTAAAGAAGAAGATATCATCGCAATATTAGTCGAACACTTTGACCAGCGAATACAAGATGCTCAACGTGTCCAAAACATCACCAGCATTAAGGAGTTTGCTGATCTTCTACAGAGGGAAGACACAGAGGAGGCCAACGCGGATATAAGAAGAAGGAATAATGCAAGCCCAAGAGGAGGAGCTACGAACCAGTCCAACCGACAGAGCCAACCAAATTATTATCAGAACAGATATCAACATCAAAATCAACATTTTAGGCCTACTTCAGATCAAAATAGTAAATACAGGACTCCAAGAGACCATCCTTACCGCAGTGGACCTGGATACAACCAACCACCTCGACCAAATTATTATCAAAACAGACCACCATACCAGCAAAACAATCAACGATATGGGCAACAACAACAACAGTCTAGACCGTACGAACGAGAACCAAGACCTATACAGAGCAACTTCAGATTATCACCACAGCAAAATTCAAGGCCCAACTATCACAACACCAACAATGAGTCATACCAGGAGAGAAGACCGAATACCTATCCAACACCAGAGCAACAGAGGCTGTGCCAACTCATCGCAACGACAACGAAACCAGCAATATCAACCCGAACTGAACCGACAATGGAAACCAGCACAGAACCACCAGCGTTAAACTCCAACGCACTGGTTTAGGAAGTAATAATCAAGAAAATCATGGCCGTACAGGTGAAACAGAGAGCTATCCATCAAATAACACTTCACCACCTACACCAGTGCCTATAATTAAAAATAATTTCGGAAATATGCCAACCTACATAGACAATACAAGCAATGTCAAAATTACAATCTCCAATCTTTATTGTGATAGGGACTTTCTTCTAACAGAAGACGCAGATAAGGAAGATCAAACACCTCTAATGAACGACAAATGTCCAGAAATAAACATCACCTTAAATGGAATAATAACAAATGCTTTGATAGATACGGGAAGTACCATCTCTTGTATCTCTGAAAATTGGTTTCAGGATAATAAAATTAAGTTAGGGCATTTCGAGCAGTTACCAGTAAGCAATACCCATATAACAACAGCTTTAAACAATAAGTCAAAGAGAGTTTCACAAATAATATTATTACAAGCAACCATCCAAGGACTAGAGTTTGATGCTCAGTGCATTGTAGTGCCACATTTAATCAAAGACTGTATTTTAGGAATAGATATGATAAGGAACTTGAGAATGAATATAAACTTCGACGATAATGAAATAATACTCATGAATAGAGAAAACAAATCATTAAAAGTTAAGTTTGAAAGTGAGACAAATGAATCAGCAAAATGCAGAATAGTATATTATAATGAAGACGCATATGAATGTAATGAAAGTAATCAAACCAAGCTTGAGAATAATAATAATCCACACTATAGCGAAATTTGCGAAATGTTTAGAGAGAATAGTAAGCTCAGCCCACTGGAAAAAACAAAAATAATCAACTTAATATCTAAATTTAAAACCATCTTTTCAGAAAAACCAGGACGTTGTAATTTATACCAACATAAAATTAGAGTAGATAGACCAGACCATTACCGTGCCCAAAGCTATCCAATACCAATTAATCTTCAAGAAGCAGTTGCGAGCGAAATAAACAGCATGCTCGAAGAAAATATTATAGAAGAATCAAACAGCCCTTTCGTCAATCCAATTATTATAGTTAAAAAGAAAACTGGAGATCTTAGAATATGTTTAGATATGCGACGTATAAATGGACTTATAACCCCTGATTACGAATGTAATCGGAGTATAAATGAACTTTTGACAAAAGCAACGAATTCTAAATGGTTATCAACACTAGATCTCACTTCTTCATACTGGCAGATCGAACTAGAACCAGAATCTCGACAGTACACAGCGTTTCAATTTAGAGGGAAGGTATACCAATATGTTGTCACACCCTTTGGATTATCTACCTCACAAGCAGCACTTGTTAGAGCATTAGACCAAGTTTTCAAAAATACCATTGAAAATTTTTCATTAGTGTATATAGATGATATTTGTATTGTATCCCAAGATTTCGACCAACACTTGCAACATTTAGAAAAAGTATTCGAAAAAATTAGAACAGCTAACATGACTATAAAACTTTCAAAATCAATATTCTGCCGAGAGAGAGTACCATTTTTAGGTTATTATCTAACAACTACAGGCCTAGAACCAGATTTAGAAAAAATTAAGTGTATACAAAATTTTCCATCACCGACCACTAGGAAGGAACTTAAACGCTTCCTAGGAGGTATTAATTATTACAACAAATTTGTCGACAGATATGCACAAACGGTACAACCTTTAATGAAACTAACTTCAAAGAAAATTAAATTTACTTGGACATCCAAAGAAGAACAAACATTCAAAGAAATTAAAGACCTATTCTTAAGAACCAATGTGCTAAATCATCCTATCCCAAATCAACCCTATTATTTACAAACAGACAGCTCCGATTTTGCCATAGGTGGACATCTGTACCAAATAGATAGCAATAATAACAAGAAGGCTATACTATTTATTTCAAAAACATTAAAGAAATGTGAACTTAGATATACTACTACTGAGAAGGAATTGTTAGCAGTGGTATATTGCATTCAAAAAGTAAGACATTATATCCTAAATTCTAAATTAACTGTGATTACAGATCACAAAGCTTTAACGTTCCTAAAGACATGCAAACTACTCAATGCTAGACTAACCAGATGGATTCTGGCACTACAGGATTACCATTTTGAGATAGTACACTGTAAAGGCACCGACAACACATTAGCAGACTTATTGAGCAGAGTTGAAACAAATGAAAACAATCAAAATTCAGTAACCACCTCTTCAGAATTAATCATCGCAAACCTAGAAAGACAACATAATATAGAACTTTTGGACAACCTTAGAAATTTAGCAACGCTTCAGCAAAATGACATAACCATCAAGCAAAATTATAATAACACATTAAATTCAAATCCAAATTCTACACAACAAACCAAATTTAGGATAGTCGACGGAATATTATATCAAAAACACAACGATACATGGTTAATTGTAGTTCCTAGACGACTCATAGAAACTTTAATCTTAGAATGTCACCAGTATTACCTACATTGTGGTGCCAAGAAATGTTTATACACGTTACAAAAGGATTTCATATTCAAAGACATGGCAAGGAAAATTAGAAAATTAATAGCTACCTGTGACACATGCCAAAAATGTAAACACAACAACCATCCATTACATGGAGAGACAAGCGGAATCAAATGTGAAGGCAAAGGAGACCTCGTAGCCGTTGATCTTATTGGACCACTACCAAAGAGTAAAGGTGGCGTACAATATATTTTCATCATTTTGGACACATTCACTAAATTCGTAAAATTGTATAACCTAAAGAGGGCAACCTCACAAGCTGTCGTCGACAGAATGTTTAACGATTACATAACTTCATTTGGAAAACCGAACAAAATTCTAACTGACCACGGAACACAATTTAAAAGTAAAATTTGGATAAATAAATTAGAACAGAACAATATAAAACACATTTTAAATCCAGTATATCACCCAATGTCGAACATGGCAGAACGTCCAATCAGAGAAGTCAAACGCTGTTTAAGGACTTACTGTGCAAATAATCACAGAAGTTGGTCTACATATATCGGTACAATCAACACTTTTCTCAATGAAATTCAACACGAAACAACAGGATTTACTCCTAATGAACTGCAATTAAACATCACTGATAACAGATTTTGGCAAGAAGTCATACAGAACCCATTTAGAAACCAAATTCCACTACACCAAAAACTAGAACTAACCAGAGCTAGAATTAGGTCAACCCAAACCAAACGAGCTGAAAAGTATAACTCCAAACATAAGATCACTGTCTTGAAGGAAAACGACCTCGTTTTAGTTAAGTCATTTCCACAGTCCAGTTTAGGATACGGCGAAACTGCAAAATTATTTACTATATATGTTGGACCGTTACGCATATTAAAGAAAATAGGAAAAGCAGTCTATACTCTAATCGATGAAGATAAAAAGACATATGGCCCGTATCACATCTCTCTGTTACGACCATATTACGAAGCGAAACCTGTACAGACCACCAATAACGATGAACAGCTATAAATTATGATCACCAGATGTGAAGGAAAACAAAATATTAAAAACATAACCTCATTTGAAGGCATAATGTGATAAACTATAACCAAACAAAGTGTTACCTAAAGCCTATAGTATGTTTTATTTATGTACAACATGTTTTAATATTAACTTTATACTGTGTTTCATATGAACTATGTTTCCATTTAATTAAGTGTTCCCATGATAAACTGTGTTCCCCATTATTAACTATGACTTTCCCCAGATAAACAATGTGATGTAAATAAAGTGAATTTTCATGTAATCTGTGAAAGAACATGACCCAGTGTGTACATATCCAAATATAAAAACATATATTCCAACATTCATATTCCCAATCTACGAACCTGTATACCAAATAACCTCAACGACAAAGTGACAAATTAGACAATTATATAAACAAATGTGTTCTCCATCCAATGTTCCCCTATCCCTTATGAACTATAATCTTACGATGAACAATGTAAATCTTAAACCCCATACAAACAGTGATAGTAAAATAAATATGTATTCCCTATATTATGTGTTGAACTTATGAACTGTATTAAAATGTTATTTCCCTTGTTATTTATGTTCCAATATTTAATTTGTTAGTAATAAGAATTTGTCATGTTAGACGACAACAAGTTGTTATTATCGTTAGTTATTAATTTAAGATGTGATTTTGTCCATGCAAAATAATTTATGCTACAGAATTTCCGCAAAATTAATTTGAAGGGCATTTATAATGTACCAAATCCCATCTTAAAATTATCATACAAAAACAATCATAGCCTACCATTAGTAAGTCATACCTAACCTATTGTAAACAAATGTTCAGATGAATTTAGCCAAATAATTATAAAAATTGTTACCAAAACTTTAGAAAATATAAATTTACCAAAAAGTAGAAACCAACAAATGTAGTAAACACCATATTTAAAAAATATTTATAAACTGTTAGCAATGAATGTGCAAAGTAGGCCTAACCTACAAATAGGCTAAATGAAAATCGTATGCCAAGATTAATAGAAACAAAACACTTTTATTAAAAACCATTCTAATTGAATACATGTAGAAATATATGTTTAGTTAACATAATAAGAGAAGTAAAGTTCAGAATATCAGCAAAGCACTTGTAAACAATCACTATGTATTGGAAACACTCAATCCAAATCCAGGTCACGTCATTATTTACAAAACACCGATTCCAAAAACAAACTGTCTCAGAATTATATTCACTAATAGATATGTAACACGATATTATCTGTCACAGTTAGTATTATATAAACTTGTAAAATCACAATAAAATAAGAGTTCACTAAACTTTTAAATAGAAATATGATAATTTGTAAATAAATAGTTGTAGACTTGAACAGCTGTTAGATTATATTTAGAAAAAGCCATCTTGCAAATTCGCGGAATAGTACATAAACAATCTATTACTTTCAAATATCAATTTTCAAATATTTGTAAGTCAAAGTAAATTTTAATTGAACCATGATCTCAAAATTGAAACAAAACTATAAGATACTAAAGTGCATTTAACTGTCTACATAAATGTGATTAAATATCGTAAATGTTGATGGAAAACGTAAGAAATAGATCCTTCAACCAATGAACGTAGGAGTCCAGAAGATTTACAAAAACAACGAGACCACGTGACAACAATCGACCAATCACAAGAGGAAGATGGCGTGGAACAAAAATTGAATATACATGTCCCGGGAGGTATGAAGAAGCCGCGAAACGTAAGCGTCAGTTTTTGGAGAGAGAGACGCATCCAGACAGCCAAAGGATGAAGATGTACATTTGGCGTGTGTGAATTTTTTATATATAGTTTCGTTTTTTATCAAATAAAGTGAAAGTGATTTAAAAAATATACAATTGGTAGTATAAACTTAATTAAATAAGAAAACAATTCACAGAATATAAAGAATCCAATTTTAAAATAATTACAAGAGGCAAGAAAGATTAGCCTAAATTCAAATCATTGTTTTGAGATCACCATTTTTTATTTAGTCCTCTTTTCATATATAACTTCTTCAAATTTAAATAGTTATGCGTTTAGTGGTTAATTTAAATCAGCCAGCACGAGTTCCCTACCCGAGATAAAATATAGACTATGCAAAATGTTATTTTGAATTGCAGAACTGTATAAATTTGTGTTTAACTATTGAGATATGTAACATTGAATTTCTCATGCTCCAAGAATGAGCTAAGTCGAGGCATAATAATTAAAAGACTATATAAATATATATAACCATTCAAATGTTAATTTATCATCTAGGAATAAAACCAAATCATGATTAATGTTAAAATGTTTGTGTTGAGCAATTTATTGACTAGTGTAAAGATAGTTAATTAATAATCTGAAAATTGAAACAGAATGATAAATGCAATTTTCTTAATTCTCTTCCGAACATATTATTATATTTTTATAAATTGGCAAATTGTTATAAATGAGTCAAAGACTATCACGTGATCTTCCGGCTGGATTTCACTTCTCCACTTGCCGAATGCAGGCTGTGTCTTTTCATATAATGTATAATGTTAATTTATTGATTGATTTGCTCGACTAGGGCGCCAGATGTGTTAACATCAATTTTGAAAAAAGTGAATTTAAATATTTTAAAAAATCTCTGGGGTCGCAAATTCTTTTATCGGTGTACTCACAGTGGATTTTGGTTTTAAATGAGAACACTTTGGCTGAAATGTTACAAAGAAAGCATTTTATTAAACATTCAAAGAAACATCCTACAAATATTATTAACAAAAAACTCATATATATAAATACTAGTTATCTCTTTAGTTTTAATAACAAATTATGAATTTATATTTCCTTTATTTCTTTCTTTCAAATTAATTAATTTTATCTTCAAAAATGCTTCTACCAATAAAATTGTTGCAACAGGAATTTAATCTATGAATTTTTTAGTAACTTTGTAGCTCTAAGAAAAATGAAAAGATTCTATTTTCATTATTTGAAAATTTCATTTGCTATTATCTCTTCTAGTAATAATCTACTAAACTTTCTTTAAATAGATAAACATTTACAAAAAAATTAATTTAAAACATAATACAGGTTATTAATCAAACAGGTAATATATAGCGTCTATACCACAACGCCGATCTAAATAAAAAACATTGTCCGTTTCCGAATGGAAGACTGATGTCCTACAAGTTGAAATTCTACAGCTTCTAGTAGATTCTCCCTCGTTCAGAAGTTGTTTTCTCAAGTTGTTGAGAATGTTCATAACTCGCGTATATAAACCATTGTCTTTTATGTTCCCGCGTTATTGTCATTGAAACACGTTCTTCATGGATTTTTTTAAATACTTTCGATCTCTATTTGAGATAAAAAATCAAATGTACATTGTTCTAACAGAACCTAGAAACTCTTTCTACGATCTTATCTCTCCAAACACTGGATTTTGACTTTGAAAAACACAACCTGTTCATTTTAAGCGGTAAACTCAACTCTTAAAAAACACATCTTGTCCCTTCAATCGCTGGACTTAGACTGATGTTGCCATGAGGCAAATTCTTACTTCCTTCCTTTTTAATTGGAAACCGGCTCTAGCCTCCTCCATAATTTGTTTCCGCTGTTCTACACAGTCCACACACCCCTTTCTCTACACACATTTTATTAATTATTAATGATAAAAAAGAACACTTGTACTCAATCACACAATGCTAAAATTACACATCTATACATTTTAATTTATACCTACACTAAACATCGTAATTCATTATGTTGCCTTGAAAATCCATTTTACTTCCTTTACCTAATTTGACGAAAGCTACGCTTTATTCACTGGCTTCTCCCACTCTCTGTATTTTTAATCTCGCGCGTTTAATACCTATTACAAATTTGATTTTTCACATTGTCACAAAAACCCCACAAATATTTGTATTTCAATACGTGTATTGTAATACAAAAATTTTTTATATATATTTCAAATCGAGAAAAAAATATTAATGGATGTTCAAGACATTTCATTTCAGAAGCTAAGGACTTCAAAAAAAAATAAATACCTCTAGTATTCATTTAAGAAAGATTCTCTTTTTTCATGAAAATTAAAATCTATTTGCTAAAATCCTATTTCATTATTTTAATTTGTTAGCGTTATAATAACTCATTGGTAAAAAAAAATATATACGAATCAATTAGTGCTAAGCCTTATCTCTAATTATACAATAAAACCCATCATCAGTTTCCTTTCCAACCTTGTTGGCTGAAACTTTCCATCAACATTTTTTTGTTGACAGGATCCTGTCACTCAAAATCTTATCTCCCAGACAGCCGTCTATATACTTTTTCTCGTCTCATCCTCTTTGCCAAGACGACATTTCTACATCCTTTGAAAATCTACATCCATCTCACACTATTCATCTAAATCATTTTTTTTTTTTTTTTTTTTTTTTTAACTTAACACAATTTAAATTTTAAAACCTCTCATTATTAATTAACAATTTTACGAAAATTATTTACTTATTACTCAACATTGCTTCAATTCACCTTAAAACTTTTCAATTCAGACTTTACATTATTATTTATTTTAGTTTAAATCCAATAACTATTTATTCTTACTTAAATTCTCAATTTTCCTTTGTCTTGCTGGGATAACATGTTAACTACTGATTTTACAATTACCAAAAACTCTCTTCTTCAACTAAAATTCAAAAATATAACATCATTATTATCAAAAAAAATAAAATTACTTACAAAACTCATCTATTTATTTCAAAATTACCTCTTTACAATTGTATTGTCTCTCAGTATCTTATCTTAAAATCATTTCCATCTTATCTTTCATATTTTAATAATCAAAGTTGCATTAATCCCCAAACAAAATTCTTCATATAAAAAAAAAACTCCTTATTATTTACCCATATATTATTTCATAAATAATCTCCTTATTTCAACGTTGCTTCCTTTTAAAATCATTATAATCGCCGTATTTCGTAGAATTCCTCAAATCTTCCTTTATTTCATTAAAATCGTCGCATATTTCCTTTATTTCATTAAAATCGTCGCATATTTCCTTTATTTCATTAAAATCGTCGCATATTTCCTTTATTTCATCGCAGTACTCAAAAAAAAACCTCTTAAAAACTAAAAAATTACCATTAATGCAACCTAACTACCTTTTTTTTTATAAAAGCTTCTTAACAGAACAACTTCATTTTAAATACCACTTTACTCAACAATTCTGTAAAGTCATCATCTTCATATAAAACTCAAAAAAAATCTCTCATTTAAACTACTTCATATTAAAATCTTCTTAATCATCTATTACTTGTATATAAAAGCTTCAAAAAAAAAATTAAAATTTACATTGTTTCCCAGCTAACACCGTATTTCATCAAAATCTTTAGACACCTTTATCAAATAACTTCTCACAATCATCTATTGTTTTAGATTCAAACATTATTTATTAAACAAAACATTACTTATTCATTTCATTTATCAATTTCATCAAAATCTCTCTTATCATTGTTAATTTACCATTCCTTCCTTTAAAAAACAAAAACTTAACCTCCTTTACTCATTATTTAACATCAAAAAACTTAAAAAACTTAATTATTATCTGTCTTGGCAAAACTCACATAGATTCTCAAACTTTAAATAACTATTTTTTAATTTTCCACACCATAAATCACTTAAGACTAACAACTTTTATCTCATATTATCTAATAATCCTTAATATTTAAAACATCAAACATACAACTTATCGTTTTACAATTTAATATCTAATTACCTATTCTAATCAGCTAATCAACATTTTTACAATTTTATAAAACTTTTCGTTTCATTTCATAGAGAAAGAAAAAAAAAAACTCCTTCCTGTCACGTCCGATTTATTTCTAGGCTTTGTTTCTTAACAAACCCCCTCCTTTCACCATGAAAGCATTGTCCCATCGTTCCTTGACTACTTCCTTCAACATCTGTTTCTACTTGTTAGAATAGACTCAAAAAAAAAAAAAAAACTTTTCCTATATCTATGAAAGTTTATGACACTTACAAACAGAAGTCATTGTTTATGTTTTTTGCCCAAAATTACATGTGACAGAACTTTAAACAACTACGTTGGATTTTTTGATAAGTTTTCCAATTAACTCTAAATCACTACCTTCTAGAAATGATATCTTAGGCCTTGATCATATCACTTCTCGAACATAGCTACATCCTGCCTCGAAAGACAGTTCGCCTACCAAACTTTATATTTTATAATATAATCAAGAACTCCTAGTTCTCTCTTAAACTTCTTCTACTAAATTTCTGTATTTCTCAACACAAAATAAGAACTCTTTGTTCTTGAAACTTCTCAAAATTGTCAAAGTTTTAACTATATTTCATTTACATGAGTCGTATGACAGTTTTTTGTTTTTATTTTGTTTTTGTTTTTTGTTTTTTCTTATTTTATTTTTCAAAACTCGGCCGGACTTCATCACCGCAACAGCAAATAAATAATACTCCTCTGTTCCGATGATGAAGTTCTGCCGAACGTCGATTAATAAAACCACCCAACGTTCCATTTTTATTTTGTTTTTTATTTATACCTTTTTTATTTGTTTTTTATGAATTTTTTTATTTATTTTATGCATTTTACCTCCCTAACCTCTCCTTCCTATCCTTCTGATGGTCTAATATTTTACATGTACAATTCTAGTTACACTCTGGACTCTTACACGAAACAACATGTCATGACCCTAAAATATGCAGTGGTTGAAATGCGATATCCCTACTTGATTCGAAATACCGCCCACCACACACTCCAAACTCACAACACACCTTTCGTGCAGTCCCGAAATTGCCTCATTTTCACAAATAAAACTATTTCTTTTACTACATAAACTCCTACCTCCTCCCAAAGTGTTCATGTATTCCTTAAATGCATTTACACGAAGAAAATTTTAAAATTCATAAAAAATTTCATTCAAATCGTATCATCCGAAGTTGAAATAATGTTTATTTTTTTCAATCTTATTACTAGCATCGTCAATTTTCTGTTTATGTAATCCTTTCTAGTTGTTATTATTCAAATTCAAAAAGAAAATTTTATTTTTAAAATTTATTCTAAGTTCTTTACTTAGAAATTTACTTTTAATTCTATTAAAGTTATTTAAGTAATCTACTTTTGTTCTTATTTACTTTATTTAAAACCAATTATCCTTTATTTAAGTAATTTTTATTTGAAAACGCAAGTTAATTTCCGATTATACGTCAAAAGTTTTTTTTTATTTTCCTGGACAATATTTTGGAAACACCCTGTATTTCATCTCAATGTCATGCAAAGGAATTCTAGGCTTGCTTATTTGAAGCAAACAAGTCCCCTCGGTATGAGACAATCCTTATCTGTCTACTGATAAGACATGAAAACCTTTTAGTTCCAATACGGTCTGCAGATGAATCTCAACTCTCTCGTCACATCTTATCGAATATTTAATATTGAATCCACCTACTTAATATTGAATATTATTTCTTTAACATTAAATATTATTGATTTCCATTAGATGCACTGAATCTTTGCTTCTAACCAACTTGCTTATCTAGTCACGTTCTATAATTATTTATTATTGGAATAAACAACATTCAGAGTTATCTACTGATATAAACCTAGCGTCTTTCACTTAGCAAATACCTACACGTTTTCTAAATATTATTTCTCCCATAAACATATAAAGTTATTCACTGCTATAATCCAGCGTCTTTACTCTAACAAATACTGAAACCTTTCTTAAACTAAACTTCTAACATTTTACGCTTGGCTTATAATTATTATTTATTCTGATTTAGCTTACAAAATTTATTAGTACACACAAATTATTAATATTCATAACTCTTAATTATTTATTATTAAACTTAAACTTATTTATTAACCAAATTCTTATTCTATTAATTATTTTTCAAAATCAAGTCCTTGTGTTTATAAAAATGTCTTTACATTATTATCAGTCGTTCCAAATTTCAATTAATTACAACAATTATGAATTATCCGTTTTTTTCGATGGTTCCCCGATTGGTGAAAGATTTTAAAATACATGATTGAATTTTTTAACACACTTTTAATGTTAAATACTTCTGTCCACATGGACAGTTTGTCTAGCCTAGTCATCACAACAGACCCTTTCCTAACAAAAGATCTCCCTTTGTTATTGTCTCGGAGTATTGACAAAATACCTTTCTCTTTCTCCCTTACAGACATATCTACATTTCTCTTTCTCTCAAACATCTTAGAATCCAATGACCTAATTTCAACATCTGTTTGCTTAGGAATACTAACCCCACCATTTTTGCATATCATCACAAATACTTCTTTAATACATACGTTTTCATATTTATTTTCAAAGCTACTCATTTCACAAAAACTTTTAATTTCTTGCTCTTGTATTCTAAAAACATTTCTAAATTCTAACATCGTGTATTTTTCAAAATCTACAGTCTTATGGTACACTCGTTTTTTAAGAAAAACAGCTGATTCCTTTATCGTAATATTATTTGTTTTTACTTTGTTTTTCAAATTACTTATACCTATTCCAACCCCACCAAACATATTAATTTCAACATTACCTATCAACTGTTTTAAATCATTGTTTTCAAAAGGCTCATTTTTTAATTTTTCATTTTTTAATTCTAAATTTTCTTGTTTTGATTCGTGATTAAAGTTATCCAATTTATTCATTAATTGCTCATGGTTTTGTCTTGTTTCTTTCAAAAGTAATTCTAACATTTTCATTATTTTATCATCTCTATCTTGCTCAATTATCCTAACCTGTTCAGTCTTTGAATTTTTATTATTAGTACCCTCCATTTTATTTAAATTTTGATCTTCCTTTACCAAATTACTATCTTTATTTACTGAATCATTTAAAACCTTATCTATTCCATCAAAATCATTAGCCCCACCATTTTTCTTAACTTTTAAATTTTCATTATTATCTACCTCATTATTTACTTTATTATTGACTTTTATAACCTCATCAATCTTTGTATTATCACATCTATAATACCCATAACCTACTTTTTCTGTATTATTTCCTATAACAAATGCCGACACTACAGTAAAAGGGGGTGCTTCTTTTAACAATTTATCTTTTAATTTTCTATAAATTTCATTTCTCGCTATCATTCCAGCAGACATCATTTTTTTAATTTCTGCTTTCAATTCAACATCCCTATCTATTAAATTTACTCCTAACCTTACATGCCATTGTTTATCTAAATTTTCTCTGTCTAATTCTATGTGCCAATGTTCCACATCTCTTCTATCCATATCCAATACCTTTTCAAATTTATATTTTTTATTTACATTTGTAAAATACTTTTCAAATTCTTGTTTCATAACTTTAAATTCCATCCTAAGCCTATCTAAATCAGTTATTAACTTATTATTATCATCTCCCTCCATTTTGATTATTATTATGTTTAGTCTTTAGTTTTAAATTTAAATTTTAGTTACCAAAATCATGATCCTAACCTGTTCATTATTATTAACATTTATATTTTCTAAATCCATTTTAATTTATTTTACTTAACACAACAGAATCTATTATTTAACCAACACTAAATTTTAAGAGAATCTTTCTTATTATTAATGGTAGAGTCCTTACCTTGATTAAATGTTCGCATTACCAAAATCACTGTTTATTTCGACCATAAACGCCCCATTGTTGGGAGCCAATTGTAATAATTTAAAAAAGCAGTGTGGCTATGGCTGAATTTAAGATTAATATGGAAGTTACTTTTGTTCATTAAAAAATGCCCCACGTTGGGCGCCAATTGTAATAATTTAAAAAAGAGTACTGTGGCTGAATTTAAGATTAATATGAAAGTTACTTTTGTTCATTAAAAATGCCACACGTTGAGCGACAATTGTAATAATTTAAAAAAGAGAGTGAAGTTAATTATTTATTTTATTCATTCATTAATTTATTGATTGATTTGCTCGACTAGGGCGCCAGATGTGTTAACATCAATTTTGAAAAAAGTGAATTTAAATATTTTAAAAAATCTCTGGGGTCGCAAATTCTTTTATCGGTGTACTCACAGTGGATTTTGGTTTTAAATGAGAACACTTTGGCTGAAATGTTACAAAGAAAGCATTTTATTAAACATTCAAAGAAACATCCTACAAATATTATTAACAAAAAACTCATATATATAAATACTAGTTATCTCTTTAGTTTTAATAACAAATTATGAATTTATATTTCCTTTATTTCTTTCTTTCAAATTAATTAATTTTATCTTCAAAAATGCTTCTACCAATAAAATTGTTGCAACAGGAATTTAATCTATGAATTTTTTAGTAACTTTGTAGCTCTAAGAAAAATGAAAAGATTCTATTTTCATTATTTGAAAATTTCATTTGCTATTATCTCTTCTAGTAATAATCTACTAAACTTTCTTTAAATAGATAAACATTTACAAAAAAATTAATTTAAAACATAATACAGGTTATTAATCAAACAGGTAATATATAGCGTCTATACCACAACGCCGATCTAAATAAAAAACATTGTCCGTTTCCGAATGGAAGACTGATGTCCTACAAGTTGAAATTCTACAGCTTCTAGTAGATTCTCCCTCGTTCAGAAGTTGTTTTCTCAAGTTGTTGAGAATGTTCATAACTCGCGTATATAAACCATTGTCTTTTATGTTCCCGCGTTATTGTCATTGAAACACGCTCTTCATGGATTTTTTTAAATACTTTCGATCTCTATTTGAGATAAAAAATCAAATGTACATTGTTCTAACAGAACCTAGAAACTCTTTCTACGATCTTATCTCTCCAAACACTGGATTTTGACTTTGAAAAACACAACCTGTTCATTTTAAGCGGTAAACTCAACTCTTAAAAAACACATCTTGTCCCTTCAATCGCTGGACTTAGACTGATGTTGCCATGAGGCAAATTCTTACTTCCTTCCTTTTTAATTGGAAACCGGCTCTAGCCTCCTCCATAATTTGTTTCCGCTGTTCTACACAGTCCACACACCCCTTTCTCTACACACATTTTATTAATTATTAATGATAAAAAAGAACACTTGTACTCAATCACACAATGCTAAAATTACACATCTATACATTTTAATTTATACCTACACTAAACATCGTAATTCATTATGTTGCCTTGAAAATCCATTTTACTTCCTTTACCTAATTTGACGAAAGCTACGCTTTATTCACTGGCTTCTCCCACTCTCTGTATTTTTAATCTCGCGTGTTTAATACCTATTACAAATTTGATTTTTCACATTGTCACATGTACACTACTTCTATTTGATATCTCGTTTTGGATTTATTAGTTCGTTTGTTACAAATTCATTTTACTTTACGTTAATTGAAAATTAATATGAAACTCAAATAGTTTATTGTACTACTCCACGTACTTTGCAATATGTTTTCCTACATCTAAAATGAACAGCTGTTGTTTTAAGATGGGTATTCTAGGAATTCTTATATTTATCGTATTTCTAATTTACAATTTTTGTAGAGATACATTATTCTAATGTGTTTGCTCATTTTTGGATATTATCAATTGTGATGAATGTATATGTAATACTTACTGATTACTGAAAATAATGCTTTTGGAAATGGTTCTATTAAAGTGATTGGTTCATATTTATATATATATATATATCTTAGAGTCCAATTAATTCATCTAGCCTATTTGTAGGTTAGGCCTAGTTTACACAATTTGTTGCTAACATACTATTCTAATTACATCAGTTTACTTTTGATGGTTACACTTTATTATTCTTTTTAATGGTTTGGGTAGTTTGTAGTGTGGATATTTATTAATTATAATAGTACCATTATAATTGCTCCTCAAATAATTTTGTGAAAATTTTGAATTTGTACATAAATTATTTTGATAATGGGACTTAAATTCTCTACAATATTTTCTGTTTCAGTTCGTTAATACACAAAAATGTCCTTGTTTGAACCTATATTACTTGGAACATAGAAACACTCATCTGTAACCTCATTAAAATAAACACCTTCAGATTTTAAATGAGGTCCACGGATCCACAAGTATATATTATTGTGTGATGTTGACATTATGATTGAATCAATTCGAATGTTTTCATCTTCAGAGTGAGCGGCAGGTCTTTTTGCATTTTGAGGACAGGTCCAATTCAATTATCAGCTTGATTTTATCCCATAGAGATTTCCAATAACAATTTGGAATTTCTTCTGGAACCTCATTGTACACCTCTTCCAGAAATTGGTATGATCTAAAGCAGAAAGCTAGCTTGGCTTTTGACCTGTTTTCAATCACTAGCTGAGGGTATTTTTTCTGAAGAGCTTTGATTTTTAATAACTTGAAAGAAGTTCGTTTTTCTATATACAAGTCCAAGAGTTCTATCCACAACTCTATCTCTATTGCTGCTATTAGTTCTAGGACATCCCAGGCTGATTCTCATGGCTAATGAATGTATGAGCTGAAGCTTGTTAATGTGTGTTTCATACCAATACCTCACAGTAATAATTAATTTTAAATTTAATGTATGCTATAGTAGAACATTATCTAAGTTACTATCAGCTTCCCATTCTTATTTGCCTACTACTTTGTTTTGTCTAGTGAACAATGTGCACTCGGTTTTCAATGAAGACATCTCAAGTTTCCATTTATTACTCCATCTGGTTATCTGATTCAAAGCTGTTTGTACATTTCTGCCTGACATCTGGTATATATTAGTTGCCCATATGGTTAGGTCATCTAAATTACATAATGCATTTTACTCCAGAAGACTCTAGTTATATCGAGGAGAGCTATATGGAAAAGTGTTGGACTAATAACAGAACCCCGTGGAATTTCGTTTGATACCTCTCCATGGCTTGACATTTGGCCATTGATTGAAACCTGGATAAATAGAAACTTCGAAAAATTGGTTAAAAATTGTAGTATATTTCTCCTCTTAATCCCAATTTTAAGCATTGAAATATTACTGTGAGCAATCTTGTCAAAAACAGTCAATCATCACTCCCGCTGTTCTTTGTTTTTTCTCAAACCCTTTGGTTTTTCTATTTTTTTAACAATAAGAAACTTTCATGTTTTTGATTATTGATATTAATAATTAATTTGGTAATTATTAATAATTTTTATTTCCTAAATGTTCTATTCTAGTATTGATTAACATCGCCATAACCAAGTGGTCAAGGTGTGTGTTTACTGTGATGAGGTCTCTCTAATTAAAGCCCTAATGAACCCATATCTTTTTTATTTTGCACTGTTTGTTTCCTCAATAAGCATACATATAAAGTATGTACATAAAAAAAAATCTACAAAGCTAATACCCAGTAAATTATCACAATGAAAATTATTGTGTTACATTCTTTACTCCTTAAAACCTCTGCAGAAGGTAAAGATAAATTATGTAGTCTGTATTGATGTTTCAAATGTTGGTATTTTGTAATATTAATACCCAAAATGTGTTGAAACACAGCATGCAACTAACTCTCCTTAGAAGATGGTCAAAGCTGTAATCAACTACTCATTGATTCATCTCTTCTATCAACACAAGGTAGACCTATTGTGTCAGTATGTCCACTTCTGTGCTAGGTTTTTCAACTCACAAGAATTGGTCAGCCTTAAAAAAAAACTGGCAATAGCTCCTTCTTCAACATAATATTCAATAACGACGGGTCCAGAAGTAGCTCTATTACTGTCCTCGGTATTGCTCTGGTACACACAGACATATCTGTCTTTCTTCCACTATGGTCTCTCTGTAATGTTCACCAACTTTAACCTTTACTATGAGATCAATAAGAGTCTTGACCATCAAACTTACTAAAATAAGGTTAACCGCCTCTTTTTGCTTCTCCTACAATTACAATCAATTACATCTGTCTTTAAAGATGGCTTTCTTATTGTCCAAGAAGAGCCTAATAGCAAATTTAACTTTATATGGTAATTTTGCTTTCTTTCACTCTGCTTACCAACTGCTTAAAAGCTGACTTTGTGACTGTCCCCAAAAGCCTTTTTTCTTTAGTGTTATAGACATTCCTAAAAGCAAGATTTTTATTTCTACTCGTTCAAAAGTTAAGAGGTGTAATATATAAAAAAATAAAATAAAAAGAGAAATACTCTTGAAAAGAGCATATTGTGATTTTTAATTATTGATTTTAATTTAAAACTTATATTGGGTCGTGAATTCTTTATCAGTGTACTTTGGAGAATTCAAAATAAAATATACAGAATCCAATTTCTTAAATGTACATTTAATTATGTAATAGTGTACATTTTTAGTTCTTTGATATTAAATAGAATGGATCTTTGATGAAGTAGAGTATACGCCTAGACTTGATGAGACAAGCAAGAAAGGTTTTTTGTTTTTCATTGAATAAATTTATTAAGACCAAATTAGAAAATAAAATGAGTAATGGTAAATGATCAGAGAAATTTATTCTATGTATTGTAATAATTAGAATGATTATAAACTTTATAATTAAAAAAGTGCAGTACAAACATTTTGTATACAAAAAAGAAAGATTGGGGGATTTTACGGCCAACTGCTGTTAGTTTAGTCTAGATAGAACCTTCAAGGCGAATGGACGTTGGTCGGACAAAGAAAAAGTAGAAAGAAAAGTGATTTCTTTAATAGTTATGAACTGGTTTAGTAAAAAATAAGATATGGTAAAGAATTCAGTTACATTTGAATCTAGAAAACGAACATTTAAACTGAATAGAACTTAAAAAGTGAGAGGGTGTCGCTCATGTAATCGTGTTCGATTGTGAACAAAGATAAAGCAATATAAAAAGTGTTTTCTATAACTAAAGTGAACTGTTTTGATAAATAATGTAATGTAATACAGATTTAATCACGTTTGAATCAATTATGAACGTTTAGAGTGAAAATATTTGACTTATTATCTTTACTCATTCAGCAAATGTATGTTACCCGGAAAGTACGGATGTAAAGACTAAGTTTTATTTTGTGTTCTATCTCAAATAAAACAATTTGAACAATTAAGTATCTTTTTCACAATATGAACAATTGACGTGTTCTTATTAGAAATGTGGATTTAAAACATTAACTTTCAATAACGGTTGGAGTGATTGTGATGAAATGACGTCATGCAACTACAACAAGGAAAGGATGTGATTCTAAATAAAAAGTTTCTTTTCAACAAACACACATGTTTGGTAAAGCACGAATAAACTATTATTATACAAATTAAAATGTGATTTTTCAATGACTTACAACTTTGATGAATACTTTAATCTAATACTTAAAATTTTGTTTGATGGCTTAGTATAATAAATAATATGTTGTTTTGAAGTAATATTAAGATTTTAAAACCTATAAGAGATTTTCTTTTTGATTAATATAATGTAACAGGGTACATTTTTAATTATGAATTTAGTACAAGAAATAGAAACTTTGAACGTTGATTGGTTCAAAATTCAAAGCATGAGAACCTTGAACGTTGATTGGTCCAAAATTCAAGGCATAAGAACCTTTAACGTGATTGGTCCAAAGTAAGGAAAAAGAACAATCAACGTGATTGGTTCAAAATGTTGGTGCAAAAAGACGCCGTTAATCAAATTAAGTTTAATAATTTAAAAAAGGAATCAAAATTTAAAACAAAGTAAATGGTAGAAATAGCCAGAGAAATATATTTGAATGTTAATATAATTTGATTAAATATAGAATTAATAATTAAGAGTATTTTCATGTAAATGTGATATGAAATTGGTTACTATGCGGAGGTTGGGATGATGTAATAGAAAATTTTTGATAGCGTCTCTTGGAATAGACAGACAACCGTTGGTTTTGAAAGCCCAAGGCGGACAGACGTGTTGGTTGTTTTAGTATTTGTAATGTAGAACAATAAGAAAACCGGTAAAAATGTGATTTATGCGGTTTAGCGTGAACAATAAGGTTTGACGTCGGTCAAAGGCAGTTTTAGCAAGTATCAGTATGCAGAAGTTGTCATAAATGGACTTAGAGAGGGATTAATTTGTGTATTGGAACAAAGTGCCATGTGGTTGTTTGCAATGGGTCACATGACTCAAGGTTTTGAACATTGAATATATTAAGGACAATGAAACTATATAATCTGTATTCAAGTGTTAAATGTGCGTGTTTTAAAAATATGAACTTGTAAGTTAATGTATAGACTTGTAATACGTGAGTTGAACATAATGCACATGTTTTCAGTGATAATGTCGAGATGGCATTATGATATACTAGACTATTTTTTGTAAGAAGTATTGAACAATTTAAAGTGAAAGAAAAACTAATTTTCAGTTATGATAAATAGAGAATTAAAATGATTTCAGAAAAGCAGAGAGAGAGACCATTTGATGATATCATCACAATGGAGGGAACGCGTCCACGAGGAGGAATTATGGCACCTTCTACAATAGAAGCAGTCAACCATGGATTCAAAGTGTTTTCAACAAAAAACAATAACGTGTTTGGTATCCACGTTTAAAAAACTCTTATGATTGAATTATATATGTATTTAATATAAGTTGTATTGTTTAATATTAGGTATAGAATCTTTTCATTTTTTAATTTTAAATAAATAAATAAAATTTCAACTTTTCAAAACTATAGAAGATATCTCCATAAAAGCACTAGACAACAAAATAAAATAACATAACTTGCTCAATTTCAAAGAATATAAACCTTATTTCAATTAAATTCATTTTTCTTTTTGTAAGTTGCAACTAGTGGAGTAATGTCAATAGATGAATTTTATTCAGATCTTTTGCTGATCAACATAACTTAAAATGAGTGAAACTTGATAGAATCTATTAATATAGAATGTTGAATATGATTATTCAAAATTTAAATGTGTTGATTATACATATGTATTAATAAAGTTATGTACAATTTCAGCATAAAAAAAAAGGATTTCTGATTTCTTGAAATATCCTATTGAAGTACACAGTTGAAAGATCTTCCGACCCTAGAGATTTATAAAGTACGGTAAATTTAAATTCAATTTCATATAATAATTTAGTAATTATTGAGTTGCCATGGCGCCCAACAAGTACAGCACTTAACTTTTTATCAAAAATATTAATACTGTAAATTCAAACCCTTTCTTTTTTAAATTGTTACAACAAGAGTAAAGTTTATTATTTATTTGTTTATTTTTTTTATAATTTTTTTTTTTATATATAAAATCTTATTAAATTCAATCTCAATAAAACGGTTGCAACTAAAATTTAAATTTAATAAAATCAAGTTTTCTTTTTTCTTTCTTTTTTTCTTTTAAGGATTTTTTCAATAATATAATTATATAGGATGTACTAATAAGTACGGTAGTTAATGTTTATAGGAATTTGATTACATATATGTCTACATGTTTCAATAATTTTACCTTAATAAAAATTATTTGCATTTAAGAATAAAAAGATTTCTTTTCTTTTATCCAATGTTTTATTCAGCACACTTATTTTTAAAGAATTCACGACTCAAGAGATAGTAACATTCACAAATAGAATTTTTAATTTATTTTTTAATCTTTATTAAATTTTAAATTATTATTAGTTTTTGTAAACAATACATTATAAAATGGCGCCCAACTTCATTCAATAAAAAACTTCTCAAATAATTTAATTGTTTCAATTATCATAAAACAAAATTATAGATTGTATATAAGTCAAAGCAATTCCTGAAAAAAACATAAATCATAACACATTTTTATATAACATCATAAATTTGTAACTCACATATAATCAATTTAAAATTGATTGTGGTTGCAACCTAATTCTGAAAATAAAAAAAAAACTTTCATATCCAAATCTGCAATATATTCAAACTAAAATCAACTCGTGAATGTCTTTTATTAGTTTTTTTTTTTTTTTTTTTAAACACATTATCCTCTTATTTCAAACCATGTGATATCTCTGCAATCATCCTATCCAAAATTGTTAACAAACTGAAAGTTCCAGCTATATTTACATTTGTGTCTTTATAAAAAGTAATTTGAGCATGTCATACCAAGCATGCTAACACTGAAGCTAAAATCTACAATATACTCAAAATTTACACTAGACTCAAACTACTTCATTGTTCAACTCACATGTCCTTTTTCCTAATTTTTACTTCAACTTAACTCTTCCACATCTCATCTCCAAGCAAGTAAGTTTTTATTTAATTTTTCAGCTCTGTCTTCTGTCCCCTCCTCTATACACAACACACTGATGTCACATTTCTCAAAGTTTTATGCACATCTACCATGTTGCCATATTTCTCTTCTTACATTTTATACTATATACGTTTTTAATTTACTTACTTATAACAGATCTCTCCGATCATTTAGTACTAACTGCCTTCTTTATTTATTTGTATACCGTATTTATTTAACTCTATCCATTATTATTATTATTATTAATCTATTCTATTCTATAACAGAATACATTCCCAATTTATTGCCCTGAGTCAAACTACTTTCTCTATTCAGAACAAGTCTACATAACTGAAAATGTACCTTATTACAGAGGGAAGGATAGGACTTTTTAAACATCTCTGGTATATACATTTTTACTAGTGATGGAATTAATAATGATTTTAAATAGTGAAAGTAAAGATTTTTACTGAGCAATCACAGTTATTTAAAAACATGTTTCAAGTGATCGACCACTGTGAGATCAGTAAATTAACAAGTGATTATTACTCTCTGCTAAAAATTCATCGCCATACAGTGAATAGTAATAAAATGTCTCTTTAAATTAGATGAAGTTTTATAAGAACATTTTTGTTTGCACAAATTGTAAATAACAATATGTGTTGTATAAGGAGTGATCAAATTTTACATCTAGTTTCTTTTGTTGTGATGACATTCTCTCGTTTACAATTTAATACTATCACACAAACTTAAATAAATACAAGAACACCCAACATAACCTTAAACAATAAGTTAAAAAATTAATATAGAAAACAAGAGAACTAGTTGAGAATCATGATCACAATATTCATTCAATTCACAATATCATAATATCATATGTTAAACAAGCACTGAGTAACTCTGAATTATTATTAAAGTCACTGTTTGATAATAAGAAATTTTTGCTATCATATTATATCAGAAAGAACTGAAAGTAGCCAAATAGTAAAAAATGGTGAGAATCGCGTGAAGTGACTGATCACGTATAGTGCAACAAATCACTAATAAGAGTAATAGTGATTTTACATTTGTGTTGAGAGAATTTTAAAAGATCACAGTGAATCAACAACTATCACTAATTTTTACAATTTTCTATATTTCTAATTTATGAGGTTTTTTAACAGCCTCTTTTAAACTTTTGTCTTGCTTGTAATCCTTAAAAAATTAACCTTAACCTGGATACTAAAGAAATGGTTGTTTAAGATTTTTTTTTAAATGATAATAAACCGGGAGATTTATAATTGGTCTAGAGAGAAGACCACGTGAGTCAAATGAATGACTGAAAATAAATATTAAGGGTAATAAAAATTTTTAATATAGATTTCCAAATTATTAATTTTAGGTATAAAATGTTAGTTGTAAGTTGTAATACATTTTTAAGTGATATGTTGTGTTGTGATAACAGACAGAACCTGTTGCCATATAAATGTAGAGTAAATGTTTTTTAAAAACAAGTCTCAAAGAAACGTTAGGGATAAAGTGAATAAGGGACAGTTTAAAATTGATTTACTGTGGAGTGTGTAAGAAAGTGATGAACACTTTGAATAGGACTGTGAATTTGAAAGGACAATTTGAGATCATCAGCGGGCTAATTACGTCTGCAATGAACCTGCACATCAGGAACAAGGGCTGCTCACCACAAAGGACATTCACCCTGGAGATAGCTACCATGTGGTAACAAAAAATGATAGACAACTTTATATAAATTTTTGTATAAAAAGGACTAATGATAAAAAATATGTTAAAATTTGTTTGAATAAATAGTTGTAATGTAAGCAGTAATTTTAAAAGATTTAATCTAACTTCTAAACTATAAAATAATATAAATTTTAATATATGAGAATAAAGAAGCTCATAACTCATATAATTATTAAAAAGTTGTAACTAATTAAAGTAGAATCATTAAAAAGAATTTTGGTCTCTTCAAGACAGGACAATTTTAAATTTATGATATAAATAATTTCAGATAAAATACTAAAGAATATGTACCATGATTATATATATATATATGTGTATGAATAACTTTAATAAATTATCCTTGTTTAGTTTCAGCAGAAAAAATAAGGATTTTTATTTATCAAACCACCACTGTTAGAGCTTTTAAAAGAAATCACGACCCTGAGATTATTTTAAATTCAAAGTAAATTTATATTTTCAAAATTGATGAGTTAATTCCATCTGGCGCCCTTAGCTGAGCAAATTTTTATAATAAATTCTTAATGCAAAAAAGTGTCGATTTTAAGATTAATTCAGATCAATATTATTTTTTAACCCTCGCTTTCATTTAATATTTACATGCTGAAGACCTCAATTGGTTTATTTCTTTGCTTTTCTTTTTTTTTGAAAACTTGCTAATAGAATTATAGATTTATAATCAAATATCTGAGACTAATAAGAATGGTTATCCAAGCACGATTATAAGAATGGAAAGTTTTTGCAGATAGTAAATCAGATTCATGATACTCTAGTTCAACTAGAGTTTGGTTTGGACTTAATTGATGAATCCATTTTACTTATACTAATGAAATTACCTTAATAAGAGAACCTAATTTTGTAAGTTTGTGAACAGTTGCTACCCTTTGTCTCATCAGCTTAAATATCTTTTGGTTGACAGCTGTTCTGCAGATCAGGTCTGAAAACACAAAGAACTTTATATTTCATATGTTGGACAAGAGAATACTGTTGAGTCATTTGTAAATAAATAGCATGTAAAAATACAAAGGAAGAAAATAATTGCAAAAATAACATAACATTATAAAAATGAATTATCTAATATATTACCTGTTGTACTTCTGAAAATATGACTTCTCATGGTTCCGAAGGTTGTTTATTAACAATGCCTGAACAAAATAAAATAAATGACAATAAATGTATAAGGTTCAAACTTACTCTCAAAGATTCTACTATACTAAGTTATTTTTTTTAAATTATTTGTTATTTTATTAGTACCTATATAGTTAAAGTTATATCAGTTTGGGTTTATTAAAGTAAGTACACTGAAAAAAGGAATACCATTAACTGAGATTGAAGACACAACACAACCTTGGTAATTTGATAGTCAAAACTTCAACAATGTAGAATAGTTGGCTAATTATGAGTACACCAGTCTTCTATACCAATTTATAACAGTGTTCAGAAATACTTAAATAAAAATATCTTTAAATATTATTCCAAATAATATTTGCAATGAGTTTAACTAATTATTTTATGTATACTAAATAGATTGCTCATTTCCATGTAAGAAATTAGAGGCTTTAATGTTGCCATCTAATGGCCCACTTCTGGTAACTTCAAGGACAGAGCATGTAATTGATTAAATTGTCAGACTCTTCCAACATTAGCGTTTTCTATATCTAAACCCAGCAAACTACAACAATTTAACCCACAAATTTAGCCTCACATTATTGTATTTCAACCATTTCAGATTACATCCCGCCAACAAATCCCTTAACCTACAGACACTGGTAGTACTTTTCAGAATATTTGTATCTCCTGAAATTACAAAATGATTACCGTTTAGGGTTAGAATCTGCAGTAACAAATCCAATCTCTGGAGGAAAAGATCTATGGCACCTATCGGAGTACAATAGACTCCCAAACAATAAAAATAATTTAATCTTGCATAGAAATGTACAGCCGGGAATTTCAAAGTCAGTTTCTGAACTAATTTTTCCCTTAATACTTAATATCCTT
The DNA here is from genome assembly GCA_963513935.1 of Aphrophora alni. NCBI lineage: Eukaryota > Metazoa > Arthropoda > Insecta > Hemiptera > Aphrophoridae > Aphrophora > Aphrophora alni. The sequence goes on along the minus strand of OY740766.1, from coordinate 117,289,157 downwards.
AGTAATTACACTATCTTTTACAAAAATGGCCACTCCTCCTCCCTTGTGTTGGGTTCTACAGAACTTACTCACCATATAGTACCTTGGTAGATTAAAATATTTTATTTTATCTAGAAAGAATGCATGCTCAGTTATCACCAACACTTTTGGACTTTTTTTCATTACAGAATAAAATAAAATTTTGTATCTTGTTAGTGGCGTACTGTGCATTATGGTGTACAATTAAGCATTCTGAATGTGTATTAGATTTATTTAATTTGGATCTATCATGTCCCATCTGTTTTGAAAAAAAAATATTCATATTGTTGTAACTTTTCTGTAATAGTTGTAGAAGATCCCAAAAAACTACATTTTGCAAAAGATGAATACATCTAAATTTGTTGATTCCTATTAATTCCTATTACAGTTTTCTCGGATCCTTCCTTTGATGGTGAAAGATTATAATTGATGCACTGTGTTTTCGTTAAATTAGAAAAACCCAGAAAATCTGACATTTCCTTTCTTGGTTTAAATTTACACAACTAAATGTTTCATTCCTTTTTTTGTCTGTTTTCAAACATATCTCAGAATTTATAGCACTTTTCGAAGATGCTATTCTTGATGAGGAAACACACTGATGCACTATTGAAGCAGATTCTAGGTGTTAACGAAGACTTGGGAAGTTCGTTGATTGGATTGAAAAAAAAATAAGGGAAAAAAAAACAATATGATTTCACAAATAAGAAATTTTAATGAAAAAGTTAATTAAACATTTTTGTCAACACAAAAAATGTAGAATAGGCTATAATTTATTTTTAAATAACAAGTTTTATAATACTCTGTTAAATTTGTTATTTGTATAATAATATAATTGTATAATATGTCGATTATTCGGTAGGAAAAAAAAAATTTTTATTATCATTAATTCTATGCAGCAACCCTTATTAAAATAAGCTAGCCGTTACTGTTTTTGGGAGATTATGACTGCAGAGTTTGCTGAATGTTGTGGCTTAGAGTGATGTCATGCTAGAAGAGAATGAGGATTAGAAATTCCTGCTATTATTATATCCTTCAAGGATACTCTACTATCTGAGATTACAAAATATCCACCTATGGAATAATTTGGCATCATTTGGCTCAGTGTATGTATATGTTAATTGGTAAACATTCTAGAGATATTTCTTGATTTTATTCAAGCATTCTAAGTAGGCATGGTTTTCAAATGGTTGTACAAGTTCATTCATTAAAAAAAAAAAAATTAATGTCACGTTCAAAATGGTGACAAATTTAAAAAAAAATTAAATTAATAAACTGTGTTAGTAGAGGAATATGTCTAAAGATATTGTAAACATAATAAAATTGAAGTTATAATATGGTTGAAAATTATTATACGCAAGTCTAAATATAATATATTTAGCTATTATATAATATATTTAGGTAATTTAGGAATAATTTTCTCTGACTTTGAATGCATTGAAGTTTTTCTCTGTAAGTTTGAAGCACCTAATGTATTACTTCAATATATTTTTGAACAGCTTTGTAATATAAATTAAAAAGCACAACAATATATACATACATTATTAAACATGTATAGTAACTGTAAAATTTGGAAAAGAAATAATTACAGATATACTAAAACATTTGATATCCAAACTAACGTGGCAATGATCTAGATAAATTTTTTTCCAGATATCAACAAATATTATACAGCCAAATCCATAGAAAAAATTGTGATAACTTGATATAATGTTTTTTGAGGTTAAATAGAATGGTTTTTGATGGCACCACGTGATGGTGATCTAAACACACAAAAGCTTTTGTGACAACAGTTTTTATCATCTATTTTGCTTGCACTACTGTATTTTTAAAACATTTAATAATAAACTAAACTGTTATAATGTTATACTGAACATTTAAAAATTTAATTTGGTACAATATTAATGTTCTTTATTGCATGTAGCTTCCATTATTATAACAGTCTTTTCCACTTCTCGTCCATGCTTTAATTGGAAAAAAATGACTATTGTAATTGAAAATACAAACATTGTATAAAAACAACTGGCATAATAATAATAATGGTCACCCAACAACTTACCAACTTAACTTAGCATGAGTTAACACCCTCCCCCAACCTATTCATGACCAGCATATCCTTACATCACAGTTTAACTCAATAATATACTCTAGCATAAAAATATAAATTTCTGATACACATGAAAATACAGTTTCATCTTTGGCTGAACCCGATATCGGAATGTTCAGCTATCAGAAGGCTGAATGTGAATAGTAATATTAAATTGTTTTTTTAAGTAGGCTACTACATACAAATATAATGGTTGTCAATTTAATTATAATCAACTGTATTGTTTCACCTTTATTATTATATTATTATCATTATTTAACATTATTTTTATCAGGTGCCGTCTTTATAAAATTGAAATTTATGGGTTTCCTCAGTTTTAAATTAATAGTAATATATATATATTACTACAATCTTGAAAGTATGTACTATATAGGAAAACCAAAATTTTCCTGCTAGGTTAAATTGTTTGATCTTAATATTTAGTTTGAAGTATCTTCCTTAAGATATAATAAACATGTATATTAACCGAAGTATAAAAATTTAAGGTTAAAAAGGAAGTAGGAGGCAGATCATAAACATTGAAGGATGGAAGGAAATCAGAGGCTTATATCATATAAAATGTATTATTAATTAATTTGAATTTATTACCTTAGTGTGCAAGTTAATGAGGAATATCATAAAGTAAACACAACAATAACCTAATTACTAGGTTATTAAATTCACATTTTAAATTAACATTTGAAGTAAAACAAAACAAATATTATTTTTAGCCTTTTACCTTTTATGCTGCCATAATTCACAAAATATTTTTTTATTTTTAAGTATTGAATCTATAACGATAAATGATTAGATGATAACATTTTTAGAACATGGAAAAGATTTTTGTTTTTGTATTTTGCACAATATATCATTTAAAATTCCATACCCCCTTTTCTCTATAATCAAACTATTTTAAAATATACATTTACTAGTAGGTTAAAGGATAGTATGGTCAAACTGTTAATAGAGAATCAATTTACCTATCCTTTTGGTGGAATAAATAAGACAGCTGTTAATCATATGCTGCACATAAAATAATCATAAACACAATAAAGAATTAATCAAATTTTACTATCTAAATATAAATAATTTTTCAATTACAACCAAGATAAACTTTTTTCCACCACACAATTTTATTGTGTATTAAAGGTTGGTTATTTGGGAGGAGTTCAATCCAATAGTTCACTGATGCTTTTTAAATAAGCAATATTATGAAATCATATCATATGGAGTCAATTAAAAATACAAAAATATTGTAAAAAGAACTGTCAAAATAATAATAACGCTCAGCCAACAAGTTACCAATTACTGTTAACTAGAGGAGCATAAACATAAGCGGTGACACTAAACGAAGACAAGACCATGATTAAAATAGACTAAATTAAGATTGATTAAAAATAGACTATGACATTAGAGTAAGTAGTTGATAGTGTGGGTCTAAGTCCTCCCTCAATCCATTCATCACCAGGATATCATTGCACTCATTCTTATGTTACAGTCTAACTCAATAATGATTTTGTATAGATTTTGTATGGATAAGAGAGATAGGCTTACATTGAAAAGTAGTCTTTGGTATTACCCAGTAGTACAGAAAGAGAAAATCACAAAATAAAACAACAATTATATTTTATAACAAAAATAGCCTTTTTTTATTTCTCTCTGATAGTTGGAAGCATTGATACAATGATGGAAGTAACATGAAATGTGCATATAAGAGTGTGCAAGTGAGAATGCTGGATAACTATATGTACTGTGTATGCGCGTGCCATTCACTCAACCTTTGTCAGGAACAGGCTATAGCGAGTTGCCAAGAAGTGGACACATTTTTTGGAGTAGTGCAAAGACTGTATAACTTGTACAGTTCCAGTTCTCAAAGATGGGAAATTTTTGAAGAAAACTATGTTCTTTACATTCAACCTCCAAACTTACTGGTCTCCACAATTCGAAAGTGTAAACCCAATAGTTGCACATGACCCAGGTCTAGTCGAAGCTTTAGATGAGGGACAATTTGTCAGCAGAGCATTGAAAGACTTAAAACGTACATGAAATCGTTTGACCATTTAGTTTTGGTATCCATCCGGTTTAAAATCTTAGAAACAATCGATTTAGTAAACAGAATAATTCAAGTTCATGGGGCAATATTGACGGAGTGACTGAACTTCAAAGTTTGTGAAACGAAGACTGGTAAAAAATCTAGAGTGAACTAACTATCGTCGCTAAAAACATTGGCTAGTCTCAGTAGTCTGATCAGATAAAAGAACAATCCCACAAGATGAAAAAGTGAAAGAGAATGATTGATAAAGATGTCAGGACAGAAAATATACATTTCATTAAATTTACTTCTGTTGCTTTTGGACAAACATATTGCAAGAGTCAAAACCTATATCTGTCAAAAAAAAATTCTAAATTACTTTTACGGCGAAAATAATTTGTAATATTAAATACTAATTAATTGCAAATAAAAAAAAGGGAAAACTTTTCTCAACTTATTTTTAAAATGTTCTTTAAATTAGATATTTTTAACCCCCAAATGTGATTTAGGGTTATTTTTAATCCATAAAGGTCTGAAAATATTATTTTTTTAGGCCTAAAATGTCTATTAAGAAATTTATAATATGTAATATTTTTACATACTTTTTATTTTACCATGTTTTAGGGGTAGTTTTACCCCTTAACTCTCCTAGTGTCGGTAGTCGCTGCAGCGACAATTGGTATGCGCATACTAGCAATGCTAGTAATTGCTGCCGCGACGACTGTGTATTTGAGTCACAATATTACAGCTGTTTCAGCTCATCATTCACTAAATGCACTATGTTTGGTATCCATAGAAACAGCAGAATAGGGCCCATCTTTTGGTGTACAGGTTTAGTATATTTGATGATCAGCTGACTAAAAAAAACTGTTTGAATAATTACTACAACTGTCAGCTAGCTGTTTCACTGGCTGAAGAGTTTTCATGCTAACCTCAATGTTGTTGCCATGTTTCTTGTTCAGTTTTATACCAAATTCTCGGTAAATTTGGATAGAAATATTACTCGTGATAGTGAAATTGACAGATTATTAGATGAAGATGTGAGTGACATAGAAATAGCTTTCATCAGCTGCAGCACTTTTGGAGACCAATGAAAGGTGGAAAAAAGAGTCAGATCTGGCAGCAGCAGCTCTACAGAGTAATTTGCAGTTGGCACCATGTACATAGTGTTAGTTATAGTGTTGTAACCTTTTGTGGCTTTTACAACACTATAACACTTATATTACCTATATAAGTGTATATTTTCTAACAGAATATAAAATTTGGAAGAAAATGACTATTTCAGATTTTTTATATTAGACAAACAGCAGTTTTTAGAAGATTGATTTAATTTTAACATAATTTTTTGTGAAACATTTTCTCCCTTGGGGCAAACACACAAAAATTCCTATAAAGGTATGTATAGAACCATTTTTTATCATATTCTCTCTTTTGTTCTGAATAATTTGATGTATCATATATGTGTCTAGACCTAAATCTCAAATTTTAATGAATTTTTAAATTAAACCTTGTGTTTTGCCTAAAAACAGCTCGGCACTTAATTTACAGCATTTACTAATTAAAAACAGCGCGAGTGTAGTGAACACTCGGAGGGTTTAAAGGCTGAAAATAAATTGTGATATTTTTTAATACTAATTAATTATAAATAAAATAAAATATATATCCAAATGTGTTTTTTTCATGTGTAATTAAATATAGATGTTTTTTAACCCTTGAAGGGGGTAGTTATGATATATTTTTTTTATTAAGGGATGAAAATATTATTTTTACTTGTAAAATGACTGTTTATTACTTTAAATTATCAAAACTACTGCAAAAAGTAACAAAAAAAATTGTATAATACATTTTCTTTTTATTTCTACTAAGGGTGTGGTTTTCCCTATGATTTACCCTAAGAATAAATTTTGGCTCAATTTAAATTTATCTCACTAAAAATACAAATTATTATTAAAATATGGTCATTTCATTAAGATTTTTAATTAGATTATTCCAAAACACCTAAAAGGGGTGTTTTTTTCATTTTTAGAGGTGACTCTACAACTTTGGGATATTCTGGATTGATGAACTTCCCCAGAGTAGGATTCCGTACTTCAAATATGGATAGATAAAAGTAAAAAGTTCCAGAGTAATCTCTTAAACTCCTTTCTGAACTAACTCTAAAACTAATATTGTCAATATTTTTATGACTATTCCATCTCAAATTACTGTCAATAATGGGTTGCTAAGAACTTCATTGAGTTAATCTCTTCAAGCTCTCTCTATCTCTCTATCTTCCAGTAAGACATTGTGTATCTGATAATGTCTTGATTTTTAGCTGAAATTAATATATTTAGTTTTATCTTTATTGATACACAAATTATTTTTAACTAAATACTGACTTGTAGAATTAACCTGTAAGAAGGCTTTTTGTTCAAGAATGTCCGTTGACTTTCACATTTTATTAGTAACATATCCAGATCTACACAATATAAAGCTTTTGAAAGATTCAAAAAAATATTCATAACTTCACTTTTACTATTAAGGCCTTCCACTACAAAGTTGATAAACTCAATTATACAATAAATTTTCCTTTTATAAAACCATACTGGCCATCAAAAAGGATATGGAATCTATTTATGTAAATTTAAAAGTTATGCCAGAAAAGCTTTTCATATATCAAACTGAAGAGAACAAGTAGAGAAATAGACATATAATTATGAATATCCTCCTCATCTCTCCTCTTTTAAATGAGGGAAGAACTTTGGCAACTCTTAATTTTTATGGAAATTTACCCAAGAAAAGGAATAGTTAACCAAAACCTGTAAAGACCTGACAAGGTCCTCTACACACAGTTTAATGAGCCAGGAAGAAATTCACTGAATATCAGTTGTTTTACTGTTTTTTTAATTTGTTAATTACTCCTGAAATCTCTTCCACAGACACATGAGAGATAAAAAGTGAGGACTATCTATTACTAACATGTAGAGACACAGAGTTTAGAGTTTTCCACTTTTTCGGGGAAATCGTTATTTTTATTTTGAAAATGTAACAAATTATTTTTTTCCCCTAAATATATTCACAAATATATTACAAATCTCTAGTAATCGTTGAAAAAATTCCGAAAACTTATTAGTATGGTGTACATGATGATATCTGTGAAATTATTCTCTTTTTACCCTCCGATTTTTTGGTATTTGACCAAAAAACTCCAAATATGATACATCTAACATTTTTTTTCACTACACACCTAGATTCTATGACCCTTTCTGAACATAATGATATATAGAACTTTTGTATAAAATATAATTATATTACTATTTTTGGTAAATTGTTGAAAATAAAATGAACAATATCCCCTTTTTCGTAAACTAATTTTTTAAATTTTGAAAATGTAACAATTTTTTTTCCCCTAAATATATTGACAAATAAACACAAAAATTGTGTATATCATAGAAAAAGGTGGTAAGCTATTGATTTTGGATGATACAGGTTTTTCTGAAAAATGATAACATCATTTTTTGACATGTAACATACTTAGTCAAAAACTGTTTCAAAAAATTTTTTTTTTATTACATAGATGAATTCTATGCATCTTTCTGAGAAAAATGATGTCTTATAAGTTTGGTTTTGTATACAAATAATATTTTTTATTAATTTTTAAACAAACGAAGAATTGTCAAGAAAATTAACCATGCCGCCCCTAGGGTACAAATTCCATTATAATGAAAAATTTTAGAGTAAAACCACTTCTGGAGATTTTAGTTGAAGCAGAGGATAATTTATGTCATCTGATGAAGTCACACATCTATTTCTGTGTAAGCTTTATAATATAAGAAATGTATGTATGAACATTTTTCATAAGACTATTTTTTGAAATATTTATCCGATCAGAACAAAATTTGAACATGTGCTATGAGTTATATTGAATGAGTTTGTGAACTATTCGTATCAATTGAAAGGAACTCATAAAAAATGACAATTAAAAATAATTTCATATTATTTGAAAAATTCAATACTTTTTGAGTCATTATGTGGATTTTGTTCAATTCAATTGATGACATTGCTTTACAACAAACCATTTAAAAGATGTGGTGTAAAAATCTAAAATAATCTATACTTTTCAAAATATATACTAATTTTAATGAAATTAAAACTTGTCCAAGCCACATCCAAAATCATTGTTTATAAATCCCTGATTAGGCACATTTCAAGTTACCCATTCTGGATCTCATTATGACTATATAATACAGTGAAGATTATAACATTCTGATCTGATTAAAAAAAAAAATCTTTCATTAAAAAAAAAAAAAAAAAAACATGATTGGAACTATGGGTATAAAGAACAATAATATTAAGAAAAAGAATATTTTATTTCTGGTTTTTAATTAATAAGATACAATAACTGAAATTATTTTTTTTATGTTTTACAATATTTAAATTCAACTTTACTTAATAAAATTATTTTATAAATTTATGTATCTGAAAATGTTTTGTACTGAAGAAATACTGATAGGTATTACTTTTTCTTTAAAATAACAATAACAAAAATAAATCTATAATACTTATATACAACCAAAGAATTATAAAAACATAAATTATAGTCAGAGAAGATTCCTTATGAGATTTGATTATTTTTAGTAAAACAATCTTTTAACTTTAATAATAAACAGAAATTTGATTTGTATAATGTAAAATAAACTACTACTGTAAACGTTTAAAAGTTATTTTGGAAAAATAGTTGATGATCGATTTTTTCATCAGTTAATAATGAGTCAGCAACAAAACCCTTTCACTTTAATGTGTTTACTACCCTCTATTTTAGAGCATGCAAATTAAAACCCTCTTATTAGTCATTATTATAGGTTTAAAAAAAGATAAATCACATTTATAAAAAATTTAAAAAATCCCATAAAAAAAATAAAAAATTAAAACAAATGACAAAGGCACTTGTACAAATATGGATAAACATAGACACACAGCTCAAAACTAAAATGTGGAGGAACGCATATTACAAAAAAAGAAAGATTTTTAGGCATGAAAATTACAAGTTTCTGGTAACTTTAAAGAACACCAATGGAGTTTTCAGTTGATTAGCTGTCAATAGTGACTTAATAAATTCACACATATTCACCACCCTACATCATTTACCAACACATATTTCATTTCTGGATTTGGAATGTTTTTATCTTTATATATATATATATATATATATATATATATATATATATATATATGTATATATATATAATGAAAACAGTGAAGATTTATTTCCGTAGTTTTAAAAACATGTCAAACCCTAGACAATAACGGGTGTTGGTCATTAGATTCTATTGAACAAACTTAATTAATTTGGTAAACATTTTGTTTTTACTACAAATAATTCAGAAAATATGAGTAAAAGTGTTAATTATCTAAAAGATTGAAAAATAATTAACTTAGTGTTAACACCCAGAAATTTTGAAATATGAAAAGAAGATTTTATATCCTTAAAAATCTCAATTTTAAGTAAAGCCTCAGGAATTTTTTTTGTATAGCGCACTTGGACTATTTGTACACAGACTACATATTTTGGATCCAAAGAACAGAAAGAGGAATAAAAGTTGATTTTGTTCCATGATGAAAGTACACTTTACATACAACAAAAAAAAATTGTTATGTATGAATTAAATCCAATTGGCTGATAAACAAAAAATAATTTAATTTGGAAAAATTAACTTTCTGTATTTAAAAAATTGCTTTGTTCAAAGAAAAAAAAAGCTTATATACTATTACAATTTCAAAAACAATACAAATTTATTACTATAATATAATCACAACATTGTAGACAACTAAATTAAAATTTTATTTAAGTTTCTAAATAGCTCAGTATTGTAATAAATCAATTATTGTATTCTGTAGACAGTTGACGCTAAGATTCTAGTATATATTTATTATATTGTAATATCAAAAAAAAAAAAAAAAAAAAAATTAAACTTAATTACAAAATTCTATTGGAGTATGAATAACTCTTTCGGAACTAAATAAACAAACAAGTTTGTGCAAAATTTACTAGTGACAAATTACTAGTAAATATTATTAATACAACATAATAAAATACTACAACATAATATTTCAATCAAATATAAAATTATAATTGTATAGATAATATAAGTATATAAAAATAATGAATTTATTATCCTTCCTGTCATAAAAATTAACTAACTCACAAGTTTACTAAATTTATACATATGTGGAATAGCCACGTGGTAACACATTACTCAAAAAGCCCCCACTTACTTCGCTCATGCTGGTGAAAACTATGCAAAAACTTCATTACTTTTATAATTAAGAGTTGGGACCGAAAACATTACATTATTAAGCTGTAAAAAAATATTTTATTTAATGTATTACAACTTGAATTAATTTCAAAAATTGATAAAGTCTATTTAAATTGATAAACTTTTTGAAATTTTGGATTATATGTTTTGAATTTTAATATGAGTACACAAATGTCTTCCAGATGATATCAAAGTCTACCTTACATATTCATATATACACATACAAAAACCTTGAAAAAAGAATGTCAAGTAATATTTTGGATTTTTTCCTTGAGTATTTTTTTCGGATTTTTAACTTTCTGAAGCAGCTAGCTATGCAGGTTATCAACACTTGGTCTCAGAAAGAGAGTATATCTTGATGGGAGAGTAACCTTAGGTTTGTGAAAGAGTGAGTAAATCACATCTAAACTTTCATTAAGCAGCGGCAATAAAAGAAAGGTGGTAGGATTCATTTCAGGACATGGCGACCTGTGAACACTATTGTGCCAGGAAATGTGGTCTGCACAAGTGGAAACTGTAGAGCACCTGATCTTCGAATGATAGGGAAAATGATAAAAGGCAATGTTATGCTCTTAGACTCCTCCAGAACGACTAATAACCTCCGCGAACTTAAGAATCTTGCCAACAAGACTGTTTGTCCTTTGTCAAAGATCCAAAGGCTTATGGATTTTTCTGGGGATGTCTAGGGGGATCACATTGTTTAGGAATATATTAAGTTCTTGTGGATGAAATGCTAAAGGCATAGATCGCCCAGAAGAAGAAATTTCTGAAAAATGAAGATTTTCAAAATATGGAATTTGTTTCCGATTATCATACCTTATTCTATAATTATTTTCAATGAGAATAATAATTAGGAAACTCAACAAATAGTAATGCAAGTATGTGATATAATTATTTCCAGGAAATTCCACAAATATTTGTAACAAATACTAAAGTTAATTGTGCTGTTTACAATTAGCCAATTTTCGTATTTTTATAGCTTGTACTGGTTACGCTAGTTTAAATATTTTCAAATAATTTTAGGTAACTATGCTAAATAAAAACAAAAATTATCCTATTTATAGGCAAGAGTAAAACTAAGTTGGAACTAAGGTTTAGGCAAAATTGAAAAAAATTCTGACATATTTATTTAACATTATTTCACAATTACAACAAATTCCTCAATTTTTACTTAACAATGATGAGAGTAATAAAGAACAAAACACTTAAAACTATCAACATTACAAATAGAAAACCTTATAGACACCTAAAAACTATTCAATATCTGTCAGAAGTTATAGAACTATAAAATACATTTCATATTCATATTAAAGGTATCCAACAAGTCACGAATTTGGTAAAAATGTAATATATATCTTTTTTAAATTCATCAAAAGATATGTGATTTGTTACTTATATATCTGTTATAAAAACTATGTCTATGTATAGAAAACCAACCACTACAACCATTATAATACATGTAGATTCACACCATCCCATCCTACTTCTTAACCCTAGAACATGCCTACTACAACGTATCCTTTTTAATTCATAAAAAATAGTAATTTTACACAAAACATAACTTATAAGAAATCATTTTTCTCAGAAAGGTGCCTAAATTTTTATCTGTGTAATGAATACAATGTTATATGTAAAGGTTTTGGAGTAAGTATGTTAGAAATTTAAAATGAAGTGAACATTTTACAGAAAACCCTATATGAAATAAAAATTTCAATTAATACAAAAGTTTTGTAATGTAATGTCAATAAATATTGCTAAAAAAAAATCAATTTATAAAATGTTTATAAAAAGCTTTAGGTTTGTGTAATCATTAGACCGGGAGTTAACCTTCGACCTTGGTGTATACCACGTTTAAAGAATTATCATAAAAGAATGGTGGGGTTTCATTAATTCATACGACAGTAGAGAAATTTTGTGGTGTTGTATCGGTATCGCTGATAGCCCATGACCCAAAAGTTTGTTTAACAGCTGTTCTAACCTCAAAATTAGTTCTTGAATTGTTGTGGTACTGTTTTGTGTTTTTTCTGGAGTATTCTGTGTGGAGTGTGTTATTATGTTCTCTAATAAAAAAAAGCAAAATGTGTTTTGTTGCTGGCTGAATTCAAGTCTGTAATTTCAGTGCAACGTGCATTTCGACGCGAATACAGAAAAGATCCACCACATGAAAATAACACAAAATGTTGGTTCAAACAATTCGAAGAAACTGGATCAGTTCAAAAGCAGAAATCAATCCATCAATTGTCAGATTCAACCAATCATTTTTAGATAATATAATTTTTTCAGACGAAGTTACATTTCATATCAGTGGGTCTGTTAACAGACACAATTCACGTGTATGGGGATCTGAAAACCCACATACAATTTTTGAGAAATAACGCGACTTGCCTAAACTTAATGTTTGGTGTGGTGTGATGAAAAATCGTCTGATAGGGCCTTTCTTCTTTGCTGAAAAGACAATTATTGGAATTGTGTATCTCGATATGTTAATCAATTATTGTTTTCCTCAGCTGGATTAACTCGAAAACATTCAACAATTTCATTTCCAACAAGATGGTGCACCCCTGCATTTGTCACAGACACTTTGAATGAAACGTTTGGACATCGATGGATAGGCCGGCAAGGACTTATACGCTGGCCTCCAAGGAGTCCAGAACTGACACCTTGCGATTTCTTCTTGAAAAAATTCGTTACCTAAATCACTTAAAGAACAGGATTAATGAAGTAATGACAACCATTAACAAAGACATGTTAACTAATGTTTGGGCAGAACTCGGTTATTGATTGGACATTTGCTGAGTAATGGTGCACATGTCGAAATTTATTAGTTATGTAAAAAAAACCGTTTCAGACGACAACTTAGATAAATAAACAACATCAGCTGTAAGTAGTTCTGTTTTCATTTAAATCATGTTAAAAACCCCACCATTATTTTATGATAACCCTGTATATTGCACGTCATAATGTTGTTTAGTGTTTTTGTGTTTGTTGTCTATGTCATGTTATTAATGTATTGACGACCTATGAAGAGGGTTTAATGGTCTGAAGATGAAGCATATGATTTGAAACATGCCATAGAAATGTAAAAATGAAGTCATGTTAATATATTTAAAAAAGGTAAATATTACATTTTTATAATACATGTAAATCTTCAACCAGAAATTTGGCTTAAGCTTAGTTTCTAATCTATCCGATCTGATATTATTATAGATAAAGCGAAATCATATCCAATCTAAATTGATTATCCGCAATCATGAGTAAAACTGATAAACATTCAATCAGATAAAGTAGACCTGAAGGTACAAGAAGGTTTGTGTACATTTAACAATTGAGGATGATGACTTATTCATTGAAACATTGCTTATAACAAATAAAATGTTTATTGTGGAAAATTGTATTTTCTTTCATTTGTCAATTGTAATTGTCACAAGTGTTGCTCATACAAATGAAATCCTATTTGGGTAGCATTTAATCAATTAAGATGTAAAATCTTGGCCATATCCAATATTAGATCGGATAGATGGGAAACTATGCTTAAAATTACAAAAAAATTTATTTACTTATCAACTACCAATCTCATTTTAAAACCATCTTCCTGTAAACTAAAAGATACTATAGTAATTTAACCCAGTTAAATAAATATTTGTAAAGTATGTTATACATAATTCTAATACTATAAATATAATTTAAAAAAGAAAAGAAATATATAAGATATTACTTCTATAATTATTCAAATGGTAACAATAATTTAATAATGTTAGTTTTAACCCAACAATAAAATAAAATAATAAACAAATGTTGGTAGTTATCTTGTATATTCAACAAATTAAATGTTAACCATATGATTTTTAAGAGGGAGTAGTAAAGAGGTGTACAAAATGGCTGGAAAAGCGCTAAACTGATAGATTACAGGAAATGTTAAAACAAAGTGAATGATTGTTAAATAATAATTGTTCACTTGCACGAGTGATACGGGGGGGGGGGGATTTTATATTAAAAGTTGTCATTGAAGGAAGTAATCAATATTCCATAAAGTCTTTATTAGTCTAGCCTGTGTAAAATATAAATGTTGGAAAAAAAAGAGAAAAAAAGTGTATTTGACATTACACCCTCCAGAAGTGAAATCTTCATACACACCAGCTAGAAAACATATTCAGTTGAAAAGGTTTAGCTCAATGTTATAAACAATTTATAGAATATTTTCATGTTTTATTACAATTTTTCCACAACTTCATATCCCTTCAATTAAATTTTTATACAATTTGATTTAAATAGTATGTTTTTGCAAATGAATCCAATTTCTCTTTACATAAACAAAATCTCCAGTAAGTAGGGTGGCAAATTTTCGAAATAATTCTGGACATCAAAATAAAGTTATGTCCAAAATTGCTTTATTTTCCATCCATCTGTCTGGTTTTTTTCTCAAACATAAGATATAATTTTAGAACAGATTGAGATATCTAATATAAAATTTTGCAAAATGTTGTATACTATTTGTTTGCAGTGCATTACAAATTTCATACATTTTCACTTAGCCATTTCAAAATGGCAGTCATTAAAAATATTTGATTCCAATAGTTCGTTGATTAGGTCATTATTAACCCTAGAACTGGCAATGTAAAGTTTGTTCGTTTGTTTAAAAATTAATAAAATATATTATTTGTACACAAAACCTAACTTATAAGACATCATTTATCTCTGGAGTAAGTATGTTAAATGTCAAAAAATAAAGTTAACCTTTTTCAGAAAAAAACCTGTATCATCCAAAATCAATAGCTTTTCCAATATATACAAAAGTTTTGTGTAATATTTGTGAATATACTTAGAAAAAAATAAATAAATTTGTTACATTTTCAAAAAACTATAAATCATTATATTCAGAAAGGTACATAGAATTTAGCTGTGTAGTGAAAAAAAAAAAAGTTAGATGTAAAAAATTTGGAGTTATTATGTCAAATAGCGCAAAATCTGAAAGTACTGGAGGGAAGAATTTCACAGAAATGGTAACGTACACCATACAAAAAATTTTTGGAAATTTTTCAACAATTACTAGAGATTTGTAATATATTTGTGGATAAAAGTTGCTAAAAAGAGATAACAATTTATAAAATTATCATTAGACAAGTTTCATTTTTACGTAAAAAGTGAATATTTGGTAACTATTTTCAAAAATTCACCAAAAATATAATTATTATTCAAAACCCAAGTTTTTATTGCCTATGTTCTCACAAAGATAAATAGATTTTATGTGTGTAATGCAAAAACTTTTAGATGTAAAAAATTTGGAGTTATGTCAAATAGCAAAAAATCGGAAAGTAACGAAGGCAAAATTCTACAGAAATAGGTTTAAAAAACCAATAAAAAATATTTTATAGATAGGCCTATATAAATTTATAAACATTTTGCATACATTTTGGTAAAAACATAATCAATTTATCAAATTTTCATTAGACAAAATTATTTTTATGTGTAAACACATGAATATTTGCTATAAACGAAGAGCAGATTATAACATAACCTCTATCTCTAGACAGCCTCAATATTTGATATCTGACAATAACATTCACTCAAAACAACAAATTCTACAAACAATAATACAGGTATTGTAATTTGTATGCACAATTTATAATAAATAAATAAAACAAATCTTCAGAATTAACAGAAATCCCAAGTCTCACACGAACTACGCCTTTCAAATGTCATTTTAGTACACAAACTTCCGAGTAAAAAAAAAAAACCTAAAACAAACTGTAGGATATAGCAAATACTACCAATAGATGGAATGAAATCTTCTCTACAACATACTGTAAAGATCGATTACAAAATATTGATTGAATAATCGATTATCTTATTTAATAAACTGCACCGAATGCCAAGTGAAATTCGTTCCGTTTAGTTACTACTTTGGTAAAATAGTTATATCTCGCGATATATGACAGATAGAAAAATTTGTAAACCACAGATTGAAAGAGAAAGAAAAATACTATATAATATTGTCAACTTGTGGCATTTGGACAAGTATTACCATTTCGTAAAATCATATGAACACAGAGAACAGAATTTTCTACATAAACCCGGTCACGGCAAGTGCCGCGATGTAGTGAAAAAGTCAGCAACTTTATCGAGTTCTAGAAAATAGAGTTTTCGTGTGATGGATTTTGCTAAACTTGATTATGAAAGATTGAAACATTATCTTTACAGTGATATATAATTCATTTCAATAAAATAATATTTACTAGGATAAAAGTTGAATTGAAAAAATGTAATTTTAGCTAGTAAAAATGAGTTAAAATTCTTGATTTTGTTTAATTTTTATATAATAAAAACTATAACAGATAGAAGGATTTGAAAAGCACAGATCGAAAGAGAAAGATGTGATCTACAAAACAGTGTTATGTTCGATCTGTTTGTTAGAAATATCAAATTGGGAATATTAGACAAAAATGACGTTAGTTTTGTTTACAACTTGTTAGTGCAAATCTTTGACGTTACATATCAAAAATATGCGAACTTCAGCAATTTTTGGAATATTATTTATAACGTTTTGTGGTATGTTTTTTTTTTTTTTTTTTGCATGATTATGCATCTACGGAACATTAGCTTTCCAACGGTATTTTATTTATTGCGATAGGACGATTGTAAGCTGGCGAAATGTTGAATTGCAAAATATGTGTTTTAATTGAACTATCTGTCATTCATCGACCATGTACGTGGACGTTTGCCAGATGGAGGGTTAAACGATTAGCCTAAGTGAAAAATTATAAGACATTGCAAACTAATAAGTTAATATAAATTTGAAATGACATGAAAAATTTGGTAACAATATTTCAAGCCATTTTGGAGTTATATCTTGGAAAACAAAGCATTTATGGACATATGTTTATAGAAACTTTTTTCTTTATTTTGATATCCAAAATCACATTCCAAGATTTTGCACCTTACTACATCAGAGATTAGAAAACTTAAGGATAGATTAGGTTATATTAAAAAAAAGAAGAGGAAGGTAGAATAGGAGCAAAATCTTTGTTTTGGTTCTACTATTGTAAATCATGAACTTCATTCAGAAAAAATTTGTATTATTTGTGCAACATTTTGCTTTTAACTAGAACATTGTGGTATAAAAAAATGTTTTAACAATATTTTTTTAATATTTACATGTTTTATTTTGACTTGTCCAAACAAATACTTCCTACAATTAATTAAGATCTTATGGTTAAATAAAATATTCACCAGGGGATATATTGAACAATCTTCAAATTTTTAATGACTTAGAAGCACAATAATTAATCATTAGTAACACTACCAGTTAGTACAAAATATACTTATAAAAGTGGTATATATATATAACATTAAAATTAGCATCACCGTTAAGTTGATAAATATGGTAATTATATACTTTTTAAAGCTTCACCTTCAGAATAATAGATAGATTGTTATACAACATTGTTATACTACAGAATAATAGTGATAGGATAATAGATATCTACAAGTAACTTAAACTTATCTAGTTTATGGCAATCGAATATAGAATGTGCTGGAATCGATTTCGAAATGATTTACTAAAGTGAGTAATAATTGCTATTACAACAAATTGGGTTTATTGTAACATTTGCAGTACTAAAAAATTGAGCACAGTAAAGGCTGGATACAAACTGTTCAGCTGTACTCGTGTATTAAAAATAATCAGGCCTCTTAGGATCTCATTCATAGTGAGTATGAGAATCTGGAGGTATACTAGGATCTACAACTCTCTTCATTGAATCATTCCTATCAGGTCTTTCTTGACTAACTTTTGTTCTCTTTCGACTTAATTCCTATCTTAAAATTTGATTTTTATTTTAAAAAATTCTTCAAAATTAAAGGCAATGATGACTGTAATGTTTTTCGCCTAAAAAAAAATTCTACTTAAAGCGTATATTTTTCTTTAGACAATAAATAACCCTCTAACTACACATAATACAACTACATAACAACAACGGATAATGTTGTTAACCTCAGTAACCTTATTTCCAGTTAACTGACAAGTAAAATGAAAATGAAATTAGGTTGCCTATGTTTAGCTAATAGTTTTTAGATGTTGATTGCTAGTTTATATTAAAATAAAATCATTTCATTAACAGTTAGGCGACCATAAAGAATTAACAATTTTTTCTTAATTTCCTCCTAAATTTACTTGTATAATTGTTGATTCAATAATTTGTTAGATACATGACATAAAATATGTCAAAATCTCAAGTTCGCACTACTCAATTATTCATCCTATATGTCGGGATAAATCTACAAAGAAAATTTGGTGTTTCTATGCTTAATCCTTTTCTAATAACTTTCTTTAATCTTATTTTCAGAAATTAAAATCGATCAACACATTTTATCATTGAAATATCAAAGGTGAAGCAGTAATAGTAGAAAATCACCATAGAATAGTCTAAATTATTATTTGGCGTACAAAATATTTAGGTGACCTCGACACCTACTGGTAGAAGAGGATCGACTAAGTAGTAAAAGTACAAAATATTTAAACTACAAATTAATATTCATAATATTTAAAGATACCATAACACATGCGTTATACACACACTTTATATAATATACAAAACTGTAAATGACATGTCTTAAATACTAAGCTATGGATATTATTGAGAATTCAAGAATGGAAAATATTAATAGGAAATAATGCAGATTGGAAAATTTCAAGATAAATAAATTATGTTGGACTGTAGATGGTTGAAGGAGTGAGGTAGCCATGTAAAGAATTATTCTGTAAAAAGTAAGGCAAATTATCTTGAAAGGAGTATATACACATTTAATGGCTTTCAGATTTAACCTATGAACTCACCAATGATTTTATAAAAATGTCCTATAATTAACAGGAAATGAGTTTATCAAACTGCTTGTTCTCTACAAGCAGTATTAAACATTTTATTCAATTCTCATATAATTAATGTTAATATAGAAATAAACAAAACATTATATAAATAATGAAACAAAAAGGATGGATAATTAAGACAGATGCCAGATACATTTTTTTTTTTTAAGAACAGAAATAAGACACAGGTAAAATAATATTTGTGCAATTTTAAATAACTGTAACGGAATATCACAGAAGCCCTATCTAGAAATCAACAATAGAATATACCACGTCTAGCTTAATTTAATATTTTTAATAACAATAAAGTAGAAAATATATAAGCAGGATTTCAGATATACAATGCTATAAAAATCCATTCTTATGATTTTTGTTTGATAGTTGACAAATATAATAGTTTCATTATATAAACCTTGTGGTACAAAAAGTAAAAAAATTATAACCACTCATTTTTTTCTTACAATTATCAAATATTATCAAATAATAATTTTAAAACTAAACATTATTTGAGGCATGTTTTCTTTTCTTTGGTTATTACAGTTATATTCCACGTGTTATGAAGAAATTAAAGTAACATAACCTATATTTTCTATACTTCAGAATATTATATAGAATCGAGTATCAAGTACAATATAATATAAAAAAGAAATATTATAAAAGTCAAACTTTAAAATATAATTGTATTTTTGTATTGTAAATACAAATATTAATTGAGATAACTTCATTTTAACATTATACACATGTTTAACAGTACCTTTCCCCCCCCCCCCTTCAGTTCTCTAAAATATAAACAGTTTGTTTACTTTTAAGTTTTACCATTTATGGTATTGGGTAAATGAAAAAGAATGGTTTGATTTGATAAACCACTATTTTTGAACAGACAAAACAATTCCTTAGACTACTCAAGTTTTAGAAACGAATGCCATTAGTTTGATGTCTCTGTCCTCATTAGATTTAAACTTGATAAATCAATATTTTGTATAGTTAATGACGTTCTTAGTATACAATGTTTTGTGAACTGGATGGTATTATTCTAAAACAAAGCCATGTTTTGTTCCTTTGAGAGTTTTTTTATACTTTACATTTGACACCATACATTTGTACTTTTATTGATGTTACAAAGGTGTTCAATTCAGCCCTATAAGAAAAATATGTGGAAAATTCTGAAAAGATATGGTTTGTTTCATAAGATAATTATTAATCTTATAAACAAACCTATAGAGAATATGTACACTAGTTGATACCTGGAGAGAAGTTGACAGGCAAGTTTTCTGTAGTTTTTACAATTAGATAGGGTTGTATATTGTCTCCATGTATGTTCCTTATAGTAATAAATGGTGTTATGAAAAGAGCAAAGGATATTGGGATAAAAGTGAATAGCTGAAATTTGTTGGGCACATTGGAAGTTCTTGATTTTGGTAATGATGTGTATCTATTATTGCAGAGAATAGTCCACATGGGGGAAAAGCTTAGTGCTTTAGAAAGAGTCGGGGAGAAGTTGGACTCAAGATTGACATGAAAAAGGCTAAATATATGCAAATAATTAAACTACTAGAGATATGTTTGAAATTTGGGTAGAAGATGCATGAAATTTTACATATATAAGTAGCAAAGAAACATTTACGGGAGGAGCAGATGAGGGTGTACATGGCAGATAAAGAAGGCGAACTCTGCATTTGTAATTATTTTATAAGATCTGAATGGAATGAAATATATATAAAATCAAAATTAAATGTTTATAGAATAAATGTAGAGCGTTCCAATGATCCTATATGGATGTGATACATGGAAAGTGACAACATCCACAACTAGGAGGTGTAAGATTTTTGTAAGTAAATTCCTTAAGAGAATTTTAAATGTAATATGTTTCGATGTGATAACAAATAATGAGAAACTATTGAAACGGAAAAATAACAAATAAATAAAATAGAAGTCCATGTTAAAAAAAAAGAAAATATTGATGGTATGAAACATACACTGAGGAACTTTAGAGAGGAATTTGCTGGAATGGAATTTTCAAGTTACACGAAGGATGGAAGACCAGATTGCCTGACTTTACTAGAAAGTGAGGCAAATGAGAGTGGAAAAGTCATAGGGTGAACGGAAGCCCACTGTCAGGTATCCCTGGTTTATGGAGGCCCTAAATCCTGACCTGAAGCCATAAGGAATTAAGTAAGTAAGTTAATTCTAGAAGACAGATCAAATATCCCTAGATATGCTAAAATGAGTATGGGAAGACATTATAAATTGTGTACATGCAGAAATGGAAATTAATTGACATGTAACCATTAATATAAACAAATAAAATTGTTGTTTATAAATATCTCTGTTTTTATGTTTACTGTATCTGAGAGATTAAAAAAATGCTGTACAACTTAATAAAGAAATAGTATTCCAATGGATACAGGCCACATATGTATAGACGAAAAAGAGAGACCAGGTAATATAACAAAAGAAGCAGGTAGAACCTAAGCTTCTGGCTGTGGAAATCTACAACATATGCTGCGGGAAATCTGGAGAAGGGAATAAATCTATTTATGTAAGAACGGTGTCGCTAGAATAGCTTTGTTCGCTATTCAAAAGAAGCAAAGCAAACCTACTATTTACCAAAGCCTCGGCAGATGAGTGCAGACATTACTCCATAAGACAGATTGGGACATTTAGTTATAGAAGAGTACATTCATTGTTTTGGTATGTAAGACTATGTCTCTGTATTGGAGGTTGCATGGAGTTGTTATTCTAGACTGTAAAAAGGGTTATGGCTCAGTCTGGAAAAGACCGAAGAAATGCCTGAAAGATATGAAAAATCCGATCTCTCCTATTTGGATTGTCCTAATGAGTTTTCACTGTTGGTCATTGCTGAGAGAATATACAGGATGCATCATGAAATCAACATTACCTTATGTGTTACTAATGTACTAAGAAATAAGTAAATATCCCTGTCTATTTTCTAAATAATACTTACACCACCATTCTTTTTCAGTTACCTGGTATAAAGTGTGGACCTCCCAATACAGTTGTTACAGAATGAAAGCATTGGTGGATTCAATCTCTTTCATCATTATCATGTTTTAAAGAGAGAGAATTCCACCATCTGCTTTTTATTTTTTATTACAAAACATCACTTTTATATAGTTATTCACATTCTATCTTACTTGCTAAGTTTTGTGCAGACAAGTTTTATATTTATCACAATTCCTTCAACTTCTTAGCACCATATCTGACTAGACGGACAGTTTCAAATTATCTTTCTTTAACAAATATAAAATCATTAGCTAACCAATTAGGATGTGTCACTTCACTGTCAATTCGATATCCTTTGGAAGCCATGAATGTAGGTAAAGCATCATGACCATCTGTCACATGGACGAACTCCACTGACAAAGTCTAAATCAACAAGAAAAAAATATATCAAACAAACTTAAAGAATCAATTTTTTAAATTGTTTATACATATTCCATTCACAAACAAATATGCATGCATATATTTTTAGGATATCCACAAAGTTTCGTTTCTAAATATTGTCTGCAGTGCAGTTGCAATGTTGCTACGGATGCAATTTTCAGACATTCAAATTGCACAAATGCATTGTGTTATGTATATTACTAAAGAAAATCAACCGGAAATAGGAAATGTAGTCAGAGATCCATTTTTTGAACAAGAGATTAAAATTTATGACATTTATGGAGAACATGCAATGAATGGTTCAATAATATGGAGATGAGTGCGACTTTTTAATGAAATACTTAAAAATATGAGGATGAACGAAGTTTGACGACTGTCTTTGCTGAATGAATCATGCAGTTAAAGATTAGACAGGACTGATGATTCATCATTACAATACTTTCTTTGCCTTTTTCACAAATTTAACATTCTCTTCTTCATGAAATTGTTTCTGAGAAACTGAGATTATGTTCATGCAGGGTACTGCAGATGATTATGGAACAATGACAATGGCATCCCATATATTGCTGAAGAAAACAATATCTCCTTACGAATTTCAGTTGGAAAAAAAATCAATCATCACCAGCCCAGACCTCGCACCCTGTGATTTTCATATGTAACAACATCTAAAAGCCTTCTTGCTGGCAAGCAGTTTAATAAAGACAATGAGGTCAAATAAGCTGTTCACATGTGGTTTGCATCTTTTTAAGAAGAAGGGATGATGCACCATTATGATGATAGCCTCAACAATGGCGGAAACTATATTGAAAAGTAGTGCAAGATCAAATAGCAATAAAACAATTTGTAATAATTATACTTTTGGTTTTTTCTTAAAAGCCTATCAAAACTTACTTTCTGGATATCCCTCATATCGTACAATATATATGAGACATTCAATAAAACTATACTTAGATTATCTACAATTGCTGCTTTTAATTATAAGAATTTTTACACGGTAACTGAGAGTTTGATGAAAATGTATAACTTTCTTTTCTCTATAAAGGAGCTATCACTTAGGGCTCAGTTTGGCGGTTTGACCCTGGTTAAGGTTATTAAATTTTTAATGTTTTAGGACCTCCAGAACTAGAATTTACAAATTGGTCAAAATCAAGTTCATATATATTAACTTAACATGTACTATATAACTTTTACTTTTGTTTATTACTGCTTTTCTTTTTTTCCATATATATACGTCCAATCAGAACTAAACCGGGCTAACAATTTTTGTACCATTGAATGTACAGTAGTCAAACTGATAGAAATTTATCCACAATGGTACAATCTAGGGATGTGTGAGCCCTCTGCTCAACTGGTGTTCCAGACAAATACTTTAAAATTATAGAGCCCTTGACTGTTCGAGCTCTTAACCATGGCTCGATTCACCAAGATTGGGTTAATTTTCTAAACAAGTCCTGCTTTTAAGAGCTTGACTCGGTTTTCAGACGAGCCAAACGGATGTTATTTATTTATTCACCCTTTCTGACAAACAGTTCATTCGTATAAGACAGGTCAATTATACAAATTATTATAAACAAATACATTTACACTTAACACAACATACGCTAAAAAATAACAATTAATGCAACATAATACCTGTTTGTACCATATAATCTCTCTTCATTTCTATAATACAAATTTTAGTTAACTATTAACACAAACAATATTACGTATATAATAATGTCAAACAGCTTAGTAAATTTTTAGCTCTACATAATACAGAAAATGCAGTCAAAATTGATATCGGATATAAAACGAAAGGATATGATAAATATCTCTAGTCGTAATTCACATGAGATAAAAACAAGTTTTTATTAACACGTGTGGATCAAAGTTACTAGGAGAAAGGAAGTAAGCTGTCTACCTAAGTGGTACTGCCACTTGGCCATTTCAAATACGATGACTTAATGTCAACATAGATCACTGAAGGCATATGGAAACCAAAATGTTCCCATTTTAATGGTTTGAATTAAACAACAACTAAATGAAAAAAAAATTAAATTAAATTTCAAAATTATAACTCAAAGAAAAATTGAATTTATTTGCATTGTGTTCAATTTCA
This sequence comes from Aphrophora alni, assembly GCA_963513935.1. Lineage (NCBI taxonomy): Eukaryota > Metazoa > Arthropoda > Insecta > Hemiptera > Aphrophoridae > Aphrophora > Aphrophora alni. The sequence continues at coordinate 117,264,362 of OY740766.1, read as the reverse complement.
AGAAAATTTATAATTCAGATAGTTTATTTAGTAGTACGTGTCATTAATACTGTCAAATTGTTACTGTTTAGCTTATATTATTATTAATTTTATTTGTAGTTTTAAAGCTAAAAACCATTGAGGTTATTATCACCTTCATAATAATGAGCATTAAAAAAGCTCCAAATTAAAACAACTATAAATGAAACTAAAAACAATTAATAAAATTTAAACAACAATAACACACTAAAACAAGTTAACAAACATAAATAAACAAACAAATAACATGTTACAAGGCTGTACAAAGGCTTTGCAACAAGTTAACAATTATATACAATGCTAAATAAAATTAACAACAATTAAAAACAAATAGTGCAGTACTGTAAAAGGGGCTCTGCAATGAGTTAACAAGGATTTATTCTAAACAAAAAATTAAACAGACAACTAAATATAATAAGTAATAAATTATTTTAGATTACCTTATAGATCCGTCATGTGACTTTTATTATGTCTTTATTATAAAGACGCGTTTCGGAGACGTATCTCCATCTTCAATTATCACTCCGTAGAGGTCGTTAAAACATTAATATCATATAAACATTGACACTACATACACAATTTAATAAATACACATAAACGTTGATTTTACTATTTTTTTTCCATGCGCACTGTTTCATGTTTCGCGAACTACTGATATTACGGTGAGGCCAAGGTTATCTGATTAATGGCTGATATTATCAGTTTATCTGTAACTCAATGCTGTCTCATATAATGCATTTGATTGGAAGGACAGTTTTTCATTGAGGATATCATTTGTTGCTTGTTTGAATGACTTGTAAATTTCATACTCCTCGATGGCATTCATCTTTGGTCCTTTTTTAATAATATGAAGCGGTGTCAGGTTGGTTTCGAAGTTGGTATACGAATGGTTGTTGTCAATAATGTGTTGTGCAAAGTTTGATCTAATATTATACACGTTATTATTGGGCATGTGTTCTTTGTATCTTTCTATGAACGATCTGCCTGTCTGTCCGATGTAAAAACTATCGCAGTCATCACACGTTATTTTGTATATGCCTGACTTCTTCTCTGTAGGAATTTTCTGTTCTTCACGCAAAATTTTTTGTATGTTATTATTAGTTTTGTGTGTGATACTGATGTTGTGTTTTTGGAAGACATTTTTTAGGATGGAGGGCATTATTTCGGTATAATCGGTAGCAACATATTTCTTTTTGTCTACTTTATTCTGTAAGATGTTATATTTTTTCGTCAATTTTGCCTTCTTATGTCTTACCAATAATTTGTCAACCATTTGGCTTTTATATCCATTTGCCTGTGCGAAAAGTCACATGACGGATCTATAAGGTAATATAAAATAATTTATTACTTATTATATTATACTAAGTGACTTGGACACCAAACAATGAACATTAGACAACTAAAGATAATATTACAGCGCTATAAAATGATTCTGCAATAATTGACTTAGAAAACTCTTAAATTTTGTCAAATTCTGAGAAAAATGATGTCTTATAAGTTAGGTTTTGTATAAAAATAATATTTTTTATTAATTTTTTAAGAAAACAAAACTTTTACAAAACCTTTAACATCCGCCGGTTACAGGGTTAAGATTGTTTCATCACATACAAAACTGTTCACTTTTGATATAAATTTGTTATTTTAACATATCAACCCAACATTGTACTTAACTTGAAATGTTTTACTATTTCACTTGGACTTCATTTAGATATATCACCTCATTTTGATGATGATTACAAAAATAAGTCTGACTGCTTCAGTGATCTGTAGAAGAGTGACTGGAAACGACTCACGCCTTCCTCCTCTCTCTCGATAAAATTCCTCGAATTTATCGCATGTTATATGAACATGACTAATCAAAGGACATTTTCCTTAATATATCCTTATATAGCATATCACTCCATACAGAGTTTATGTAAGACGTAACAGCCGGTTTCTTTGTTTCAACATTGTTATTCAAATTATAGTCTTCACATTTTACCAAAAGCATTTTTTACTTAAAAGTTCACTTTTACTAAATAAACTATCATTAATAACATTTCAATAATCTAACATTTTACTTATAATTACAATTATTTATTATTATTGACTCCAGACCATTATTTACTATTAATTATTATCCATTACCAATTATTTATTGGTTGGCGATGTCCCATGCTTACAGCTTCTATTTACTGTTTATATTCCATGTGTAGAATTAGTAATGTTAATTTCCTGCCTATAATTATTATCTCTCCTCACCTTTTCTTTGTGACCACTGCTTTACCTGGTTTATTCGCTTTCTGGATGATAACACATTTTTTCTTTTTTATTGCTTCCTTTCTAATAATAACGTAAGGTTTTATTATTTAATACCCTCGCCCACAGTATTTTATTATTAAGTTTTTTAAAAAAGGCCCGCTGTAACCAATTTGACAAAATTAATGAAACATACTACTGGATAAACAATGTGAATTATTGAAATTTAACATAATGCAAATAAATTAAATTTTTCTGAGTTATAATTTTGAAATCGGATTTTCTTATTTGGCTGTTGTTATAAATCTGAAACATTTTAGTTTCCGTAAGTCCAGTGATGCGTGTTGACACATTTGAAGATGTCACATAAAATCGGACAAGTGGGGGCACCACTAAACAACTTACTTCCTTTCTCCTGGTATCTTCCTATTATAACTTTAATAATTTATTTTGTTTCATGCCTCTGGATTGTTTATTTTAAATATATTTTGTATTTACTTTAATTGGACTGTCTAAAATAATCCTTACTGGAATGTTATTTAGTTACGTCCGTTTCGTCTGCAAAGACGTTTCATCAGGCTTCACACTTGTCACAATTATAAAACTATACAAAATACACGAACATTTAAACACAATATACAATTTAAAATCCACCAAGTTTGCTTGCTACTTTGTCATAATCACTGTAGGTTTTGGGCCCGTGTACAACTAACTTGTTCTCAATCAGTTAACTGAATGATTTATTCTTTCTCAGAGAATTAAGCGTGTCGTATATTGTATTGTACTCAATTTGTCATTTAGTATAATGTCCGGATTTTGTTTATTGTATGAATAGATTTGGAACTTTTCTAATATGTTTAGTAATTTTCCTTTTTCCCACTTATAACTTTAATAACTCACAATAAAAATTTGTTTTCTCTCAATTTTGTTGTTCATGATATTTTTCATTTTCATTTTTCAAATACTTTTATAAAATTTTTTCGTAATCCTGGTGCTGAATTGTGGAAGAAATCATTTTCTGTTTTCATGATAGAGAAAATTTCAACCATGCTCATTAACTCTGTAATAGAATGAAGTATGACATATGAGCATAGCCTGATATATATTGCTCTGTTTCTAGTAAGTAGATAAATATGATAACTAACTCAAGTGTCTTTAATGCTCATGATATATGAATTAGGACTGGAGGATAACCAGAATAACAGTATGGTACAGAAATCGAAATATTCAGGTATTCTTAAATGAGAACCTAAGGTAAAATCAAATAAAAACGGGTTCACTCGATTTGTACAACACTGTTGTCTAAAAGTTTACATAAAGGCCAAACTGTACCTAAAAGATAAAAAATGTACAGAAGGAAGAGCACAGTTATAAAATCATACAATTTTACGGTCAAAGTTTTACACTAAATATTCTTTCAACTTACTTCAATGTTTATTTTGTCAAATGGAATAGTTTTGAGTACGTTTAATTCATCACCTTCAACATCAAGACTAAAGTAGTCAATATTTGTGATATTCAGTGCTAACATATATGTATAAAATGGGAAACACTGGACGTCCACATGATCAGGCTCTGTACTGCCAGCAGCCTCCTCTGATATCTTTCCTTGATTAGATTGCTGTTTAAATGAGACCTGTAACAAACAATACATGAAATAAATGATGCATACACTTTCAAATAAGTTTTTATGTAACACAAAAATACATAGATTTCAATAACAGTGTGTTATTTTTTTGATATACTGTGTGTCCCAAAAGTTTGTAATATAAATAGAATAATGGAACAAACAGCGTTTGAAAGTTATCGTTATTCTGTATCCACAGGCTGTCCCAAAACATTTGTTACAAATACAGTGTGTAAAAAAATTATAAAAACTATTTTTGTACGATTTAAAAAAATCTAATTATACTAAACTTTTTACGTATTAAACCTTATTTAGACACTTAAATAAAAAAAATTCTTTGATATCTCAAAACACAACCGAGTTATGTATGTTTGAAGTTTAATAGGAAAATTCCTGTCCCGATTCTGTTTTATAAGGGCAGTTTAACTTAAACTGTTGCATTGTTAGGCATCAATTTCATTTAAAAGTAACAACCCAATAAAAAATAACTGTCAAAAACCTTTAATTACAAGGTAATTTAGAAGTTTTATTCATATTGTTTACACTGATGACCGACGGTACTTGATAGAATTCCATTTTAACAAATAAAACACAATATTTCTTTTGTAAAATTCTATAATTTATTTGGTCTAGCCGACCATGGTTTCGCCAGTTACGGCATTGACGAGGCTCTTACAAGACTAAATACAAAGCACAACATAATTATTATAAAAGGTAGGAAAATCCCGTTAACAAACAAAGCACAAAGACCCAGGGGAAACCCCACAGGTCATTCACACAGGTATTAACCAACCTTGAATAGAGGTTGAAGTAAAGGAGAAAATGACAAAAATTCCGTTTGGTCATTTAAAACTAGATTATCATCATTACACAAAAGTCTCTTAATTTCTAAAATTTCCAAAACATTTAATTTTCTACTTTTTACGTTAACGTGTAAAATTTCAAAATTAACATTAGAATAAAAATCTGTCAATGCATGATTTTTTAAATGGTTAGAAAAACTAGAATCATTATAACCTAACCGCCAACTCCTTTCAGGAGTTGAAAGGAGTTGGCGGTTAGGTTATAATGATTCTAGTTTTTCTAACCATTTAAAAAATCATGCATTGACAGATTTTTATTCTAATGTTAATTTTGAAATTTTACACGTTAACGTAAAAAGTAGAAAATTAAATGTTTTGGAAATTTTAGAAATTAAGAGACTTTTGTGTAATGATGATAATCTAGTTTTAAATGACCAAACGGAATTTTTGTCATTTTCTCCTTTACTTCAACCTCTATTCAAGGTTGGTTAATACCTGTGTGAATGACCTGTGGGGTTTCCCCTGGGTCTTTGTGCTTTGTTTGTTAACGGGATTTTCCTACCTTTTATAATAATTATGTTGTGCTTTGTATTTAGTCTTGTAAGAGCCTCGTCAATGCCGTAACTGGCGAAACCATGGTCGGCTAGACCAAATAAATTATAGAATTTTACAAAAGAAATATTGTGTTTTATTTGTTAAGTTTTATTCAGATTAACTAAATATAATCATATAAGGTAATATAATCATTAAATGTTTATTGATGTAATGTTCAAATACATAATTGATAATGATATACTGTATGTCCCAAAAGTTCGGGAATGACATTATATCTATAGTTGTAATAGAACAAATGAATAAACAGCATTTGAAAAGTTACCGTTATTCTGTATCCACAGGGTGTGCCAAAACATTCTTGGACAAAGGGACACTTTCTCTGTCTAGTCTTAGGTTAGATCCCTCTCTATCATCTTTCCTATCAGTTATCTCTTGACCGACTCTTGTTCATTTCTGATCCTAACGCTATTAGAATATTCAAGGAATAGAGATCCCTAATTTATGATATTTTTTTAAGGCGATGATAACTGCAAAGTTTTTGCCTTAAACAAAAATTCGTCAACACAACAAATTTAACAATTTCATTCAATGTTGAAGTTTGTTGATTTATAATTTGTTGAGATAAAATAAATAACCTATAAATTTTATTAGTCATAGTATTTGTAGGATTAAGACAAAGTCTTCAGCTCAGTTACTGTAAGTGATTCAATTTATATAATTCGAATTTGTAATATCACATACATTTTCATAATAAATGGATATGACTCAGCTAAAGTTTGTCTGTGAATGATACAATGAGAACCAATTATTTTAGGGTTCTTTGTCTTAGCCAATTGTATAAATCCCAATTGGCATCCTGTTATGGCTTGCGCTCCATCAGTACATATACCAATAACTTTCTCCCAAGGAAGGTCATTAACTGGTAAAAAAGTATGAAGATCAGAAATTATATCAACAGCATTAGTTGTGGTTTCAATACTTCCTCAAAGAATTGTTTTCATTCTTTAAATCTGCAGTAAAACAATAACTGTGCTTGTTTTGAAATATTGGTTATTTCATCACACTGTAAAGAAAAGTATGGTGAGCTCTTTAGTTTTGGGAAGAAATTTTTGCAACTTTATTATACCTGTCTTCAATGAGTATAGTACTACAAGCAGTAAGTAAACAAGGTTTTATTAGGTATGAAGTTTCTTGTCTTTTGCTATCAACAAGGGAATTTTATAAGAAGCTTCAACAGAATTCTTATTTTCCATTCGAAAAATTCCAGTGTAATAAAGTTTCATATGTTTAAGACAATAAAAAAGTCAATAGGCTTGTCTTTCAGAGCAAAATGATTTGTAGTCAAATGTTGTTCCAAACGTCCAGGCCGTATTGCCTAATTACTCAGAACAACATGGCAATTAATACACTGAGGTAAATAAGTACTTTTTTCTCAATGAAGGTAAATCTCTATTTAATATAGTCATCAGTATATATATAGTCTTTTCTTTTGTAGTGATATAGCCATTTTCACTCCTACTACATCACACAAGTTATCATTCTCACTTTTTAATGTATTTAAAATAAACAACACAGATCAAGAATCACACGACTGACGACACTTGTACGCATGACACCGGATGATGCCAGAGTAGAGATAGCAAAGGGAAAGTTTACGAGAGCTGAGTGGGTAACCATTTTCATGCTCTTACAGTGTTGCCAGACGTACAACAATTATCATGTTATTACAATAATCGTGTGTTCGAGTATAATATAAAAAAAAGTATGATAATTTTGAAAATATACATGGAACCACAAAACTGAGTAAATTATAGTTTTTACTTTTTTATTATTTTTTAACACACTTACGCATCTCTTGAAATTCTTCTACGCCCCTAGGTTGAGAATCGCTGTATTAGACAATTAAATATGGAAGCTGAATTAAAGGCGAAATGGTATAGAAATAATAAACCAACCTGGAAATTTAGTGAAATTATCATGAACTTTATTAGGTTTATTCATAAATTCATTTGGTGAATAGCAGCTGCAAAAATCTAGGAGGATACGGAATTCTCCAAAATATTTAAATCATATTTTACGAATTCATATAAAAAGAAAGATGTTGTATTGTATTAAACGGTTTACATAAAGATTATCAATTATGTATTTGAACTCTGCAAAAATAAAGATATTAATGATGATTTTTACTTTCTAATTGTTATGTTCATATATTTTCTATTATTAATATAATACCATATGCATCTATTTTACAGTAAATATTTAGTTAGAATTTTTAGATTTTTTTGACAAATAAACCTCTACTTTCACATATAATAAATTTCCCTTGCTGGACAGATTTAATTTTATAAATACCTGGATACTACTTAGTCACGATTTTTGCTCTCGTCTTCATTTATTTCGTGGTGACAATCATTTTGCTGATTATTTCAGGCATTGTCGGACAGTTTCCTTGCATATAATTGTAGATCAATTTATAATAACATAAAATCACTTGCATACTAAGACATAAAAAAACCACAAATATTAAAAATAACAATAATTCTGTACACATACGGACAAATATAATCCTGATAATACAATTTTACATTACTTAAGCAATATAAAGATATTGAGATTATAGGTGTGCATAAGTCATTTTATGATTATAAATTAACAAACAAGGAAAACAGTTCAATAATGCCTGAAATAATAGGTGAAACAATTATTACTACAAAATTAAACAAAGTGAGATAAAAAATAGGACAGTGAACAGTATTCATATATTTAAAACTTCACATGTAGCATAATTTCAATTCTCACGTTCAAACTTTAAATTGATATTAAAATTGTAGACTTAAATTCAGTACATCAGTACATCACATATCAGTTATGTCCATAAAGCAGTAAAACATTATTTACCTCAGATAACAACATTAAACAGTTCTGCCATTAGTTGTCATTATTAACTTAAAACGAAACAAGAAAAAAAAAAACATATTTTTAAAAGGACTTGTATTTAAAAAAAATTGATTCCTATGCTTGTTATTTCAGTAAAATAGGAATATTTTTACTTTTAAGTAACCACATAGACTACACAAACTAAAAATTTAGCTTTTGGATATTCACATTTGAAAACTTCTATAAAATTTAGTTTATATTTAGCTCTTGAATTTTTTACCATTGTACACAATTTATACCTGTTCAGCTGCTATAAATATATTAGCTTATTTTGATGTTTTTCAAAGTACTCAGCTCCTAGGAACACAATTAAACCACTTCTGAAATGATTTTTGTTTATCTATTTGTACCACAGTTGGTCCGATTTAATTAAAATTTTGAAGTTTTGTACGGAATAAGTGTCAAATAGAATCTATCGATTGAATAAAAATTTGGAAGTTTGGCGTATGACAGAATGATTAGATTTTTTAGCCAAATTTGTTTAAGATATGAAAATAATAATATTATTCTATTTTTCACAGCTGCATTCAAATTTTATATCGATTATATTTACTGTAAGGTTCTTTCAATATAAAACAAAGGATTGATTTACTTATATATATATATATATATATATATATATATATATATATATATATATATATAACTAGTATTATTTGTGTTTTTATGGTGGTGAGTTCCAATTTGACACCAGTTAATACATAAGGAATTTAGTTGAGTAAAATATCAACTTTTTTATTGTAGAGAGTTGAAGTTGATAAAATTTTATGTGCATTCAATCTAATAAAACAATACATTACCATTGTTAACTTTAACTACTTAAACATTTGAAAACTAAGATAATCTTTAAACATATTTTGTAACAAATTTGTTCAACATTGAACTAAAATTGCTAAACTCTAAATGTCTCAACTAATACAACCAGTGCTCTCTTCTTGGTCCTGAATCTTGCGTTTATCATAATGGTGAATGCAATATCTTATTTATGTATTTTATTTTCGGTATATCAACAGAACAATCAATTTATGAAGTAAAATTACAAGACAACATAATGTTTAACACGTTCAATAAACATCAATTAGACGACAATATAACAGATTAAACTAATAAATAGAAATACACAAATACATACCCTATGAAAAAAATCAAAAAATCTAAACCTTATCACAACACCTCATTCCACTCAATCTGATCACTTCATTGTTGAAAGCTGCCATACTGGAGATACTAGAGAGAAAACAGCAGCATACAACTTTAGTAAACGAGAGATAGCTTCATGATACTCAAAATTGGTGGTATGATTGCCCTCTGTCAAACAAATGTTTTGATTGTTCAGCTTGGCACATTAAAGTTTATAAGCCAAAGCAACTCACCTGAATCCACCACACTCTTATTTGAAGAGATACAAAACAAGTTTCTTCTAAAGACTGTCCATAGATATATCCCAGTAGGCAAACAAATCCTAACTTCATCCACATGATTCTAAAGAATGTAATCATGTAAAAAATGGTGACCAAACCACTGAAATATATTCAATCACCTGACGTACTAACGACATGTAATATCTTCAAGGTTTGCACACAGTAAACGTCTCATAGTAATTTGAATATAAAGCTTACATTTTTGTTTGTTTTTTATGATATTAAAGTCATATGGATTTGTAGACTAAAGGAATGATGTAATTTCAAGGTCTCGAGTTACAGAAGATCGAGCAAATAAACTCTCATTTAAAATGTAATCAGCTAGAGTGGGTTAGCAAGATCAGAACACAAATATTAAGCAATTAAGCAGGTTTCATCACATTTTCTTCACACAATTAAACCACTAAGTTAGACTGTCCTGTAGTCAACTTTACCCTACATAACAATCAATTGGGCTCGATATTTCTTTGAATAACTTAATGTCATCACTCTCCTTGGAGACATCAATATCCTCCAACTTGCCACGAACATCCTCAGCACAGCACAGAACATAAAAAAAAATAAATGAATAACACCACAGTTGTATTTGATACTGAAATAAGTTGGTAATAAGAAAACAAAATCCATAACTAGCATCAATATTGAATAATATTATATTGAATGATTCCTAAATTGTTTAATTCTGAACCAGCAAAATAAAAGTGACCCTGAAAGTTTATTTAACAGCTGTTCTTCACGTTGAGGTTATGTTTCCATCATTGCTTAAAAAGGATGCACAAAATGTATACACTATGTAAAACTAGTGAATATTATAAAATACTTACAATATTAGGATAGGTATTTTTACTTAAACAAGTGGGCGACAACCATGCCCGTCTGTTTTTGCCAAGCATTTCTTCGAAGTTTAAAGGATCAGCTTCAATAAGCAAACCAGTCCAATTTAAAAAACGCTCAAAATAAAGTGAGTTAGAGCGGGTTTCTCCATCCATAGCTCCACATTCAACGAAGAAACCATTTTTCTGAAAAACAAACCACCAGCTTTTAATTGAAAAAACAAACTTGTTTTAAGTGAAACATATTATAAAATATTTTTTATTTACATTTTTTTAGTTTTAACGAAAATAATATGCATTTAAAAATAGTATTTTTTTGTATAAATATGTTTCAAAGCATATACCCATATGCACAATACTGCCGCCTGCCAGTATTTCCCATGGTCTGCTTTGTTGTTCCTACACTTTGTGAGTCTTTCTATCATCTTAGATTTTTATGAATTTAAAGAAATAACATATTTTCTGCTACATTTTAACATCAAACACGAAATCAAAAATTTAATTTTTGTGATTTTTAAAATTACATATACGTCTTAATCACATCATATGTGTCGTAAGGGTTAATAAAATAGTCTACACGAAGAGTTTCATATATATATATATATATATATATATATTTTTTTTTTTTAACTGTCCACAAACAATACACCAACTTAAAAGAAAAGCTAAGCAACTAAAACCAACTTGTTTTAGCTTTATATTCATTTCAAAATTTCAGATAAGGACAATTAATTGCTATTACAGAATTGAATGTTGATATTAATTTCATTGAGAGCTTGGGGATTCAGAAATAAACTTACATGAAATCATAATAAAACTAAATCCATTTGTATTTGTTACCAGAATTAATAAAATTGTTCTTAGTACTGGGTCTAGGCTTATGGTGAACAACTACGAACTAGTTTATTATAAGGTAAACAATGTGTTTTAAGTATAAATAACTCTCTAAGCTGGATAGACCATGTAAACAACATGTGCAATAAAGTTTTTGCTGGCATCCACACTGTAAAAGTAAAAGACTTTTTGCTGTTTAATGTCAGGAGTGTAACTGGTAAAAGCTTTAATTTTTCCATAATTTAATAATAATTGTAACAATTATTAATGATAAGACAGTAGAACTATTTAACAAACTACGTTTTATTTTTGACTTGAATCGAGGCAATCAAAATCCCAATATTATAAACAAATTTTGGTTCTTAAACTTAACGACCTAAGAAATTTTCATATTTTGATATTCCTGCACGCTATTCTGCATACTCACTATCTGGCAGATGTTTGTTTTTAGTTTTAATATTACCTCTATTGACACACAACAAAGGTTCATTTTATTAGTTATCCCAAGGCACAGGACCGGCATATTCAATAAATTGTTTTCTGTGGCAGGTTGTAGGCTTTGAAACTCGTTACCCAAAAATATTAAAAGCATCAATATATTGGTTGTTTTGGGTAGTCTGGAGTGGTATGAGGAGTGGATGAGGCTTGGATGAATCGGAGTGTGAATAGATAAATTTAGGTGTTCTACTTCAATTTGTATTTAAATAATGTTATGTTCTGTTTATTTTAAATCAATATTATTGTAATTTTGTTTTTCTGTATTTAGCTCCAAGTGTTTTAGTTTTAACTTGTCTCTTGTATTGAAAGTTTGTTTAGTTCTTTCATATATATAAAATTATTATTTTTATTTTCTTTATACTATCTAGCTTTTTTTTATTTTGTTAATATTCTATTTTGTTTTGTAAACTTGTTTTGTGTTTTATTTTACTTTGTGGTCCTAACTTCGTCTGTAAAAAAGCCAATCAATAAATAAATTCTATCCGGAGTTAACTATCTATATAATCAATATACATAAATGAACCACAGGTTCCGTTCTAAAAGGTTGAATATCTCAAAATTGATCCAAACCTTTTTCATTCAAACTTACATGACATGTGAAGAATTATCCCCAGTCTGAGAAACTATACAGTGTGTGCATGTAAAAGAAAATAAAGAGATCAATAATAATTTAGAAAAGACTTTAATGTGTGGTGATTTAGGCACCATTGGCCTCCCCCTCCCCTTTTTCTATCCAGTATGCGAGGAACTTGGTAAGCAGGCAGTCATGCATCAACCAGGAGTGAAGGAGGACGTGTGTGACATCGCTTGTTTTCCAATAGTCGCCCAATATAAAAGTATGCCTTGTTAAACGCACAGGAATAGGGCCAGTACGATGCTAGGGTTTATATCTGGGTGCATCAGGTTTTTTTGGAACTGTAATAGTATTAGTTGACCTAATACACACCCATGTTGTTTGGCCTTTTGTGTTAGTCCGACATGTTGTGTTAATACAGTGTAGTTTATATTAATATTTAGTTTTAGTCTAAATTGTTGTTGTTTAGGTAAGTTAGTTTTAGAATTAGATCCCGCCAAAAATGGCTAGCCTAGATTGAGATTCGCCCAGTGTACATATATTAATTTACCACGCGATCTGATGACCCAGCAACGCATAATAAAAGCCGATCCACGTACTCCCCAAAAGGTTACCTTTGCCAATGAGTAATGACAATCAGAGTTCATTTTGAATTATATATCTTCCAATTTTAAGTTGTATTTTCAATTGTAGATCTCTTCTAAGTATGCCAAGATGTAAAATACATCTTCTCTCCAGACAACTTCAATAGTTCATCACAGATCTACTAACTACAGTGCAGGTTTTGCCCAGCTCAATATATTTAAACCTAACCACAAACAACTTTAACACTAGGATGACTATGTCAAAATCATGGATGTAGACAAACCAACTGCACAACAGGTAGCAATCCACAACATTGTCACTTTGATGACTGCTTCACGATAAAAATTATAAAATCAATAATGAATAATTAATTGTAGTAAAACAAAATAAAAAAAGAGCACTAAGATTTGCATGACAGCTTTATAATCTTTCAAAACTTACCTTATATTTTAAAAGTTTCCTAATTTTTTCAGCTTGACCCATTGAAGTATCAGTTATTTCTGGTTTAGAAAGATGATAAGGATGTTCTGTATAAGGCTCTGGTGGTGGTATCAGGAACTTTTTCTGGAGTCTTTGGACTAGTTGAGGATCATCCATTGAAATATCGGGTCCATTTAAATTACTAGCTGAACAAAAAATAAGACAGAATAAACTATATACCATAAACGTTTTAGATACACACAAATCAAAGAAATCTAAACACTATATGACAAGATTTTAAAATGTAATAAAACAAAAAATTATTTCAAAATTAAATTCTTGGTTGAAAATGAAGTAGGCAACTATAATACAATATTTTATTTGTACCCGACAAATTAAATGGCTTCGACAGTATTATTTTATGGGCCGAACACTCACTACATCAAACAAAACAGCCTGAATCAATTTTATCTCACCTAAGGCTGTTTAATTCAAACAAAAATGAAAGATTTAGAATGATAGTGGAGGAAACTAATGCACAGTAGTAAAGCAAATCACTTTGTTTACTTCAGTCATAATGAACATTGCCTAGCGTTATTTAAAGAATTATGATTTACTGCAATCAAAACTCCTGAAATCAACTTAAAAAAAGCAATTTAAAGTATCAGAACTGGAGATTTCTGTCTGACATGAAGATTCATTTGCTCAAGCTGATAAATGTCTTTTCAGTCAATACTTAAGAAGAAGAAAAATTTCACCAGGTGAAAAGGTCAATGATTGAGGTTTTAAAAACTAGAAAACCAAATGTTCGCACGAAACAGAAAATCAAATGCTTACATTAAAAAAAAAGTATAGATGTCAAAAAATGTAAAAAAAGCACAGAAAAAATTCAAACAACTATAATGAATATATTTATATCAAAATTTGGGCAAAACAATTTTTGTTATTTTATAATAAATCTTACTATATGATGTATTGGAACATAGTTAAACACCCCATCAATAATACTCAGATGATATTAATTATATGAGACCTCATATCGTACTGATTATGACGTACCTTCTTTATTGAAAGAAAAGTCTTTATAATATGATTTGTCAAAATGTATGTGTGGATACATTTTTGTAATATTATTTTGAAAACTGAAATAATTGTTACTAGTTATTGCTTACCTTATAATATAAATAGGTTCTCCTCACGTGTAATACATTTAAAAAAACTTGTCAGAATTTAAAAAAAAATTATATAATGTTAAGGTAAACTTTCTAAGCTCATTCTTGTGTAATTTCAAAATTTATCATCATAATTTCATAATTCATGTTATCAGTGCTGCAACTATATTAGGCTAACACTATTTTTTCTTCTGTTATAGGTTGTCTCCCAAAATTTGCTACAACTTGAATTTAATAACAACCACTGCCATAAAATTGGCACACATTCATCTACTTCCTCATCAATAAGCATTATACGAATAATTTAGAGTAATACTAAACCAGATCTCTGAATAAAAAATAATTACAAATGACAATACTCCAAATATTTTAAAGAAACTGGTTTGTTTGAATCAGTTTGTTTTGTATGATCTATATGTTTTGTTTGGTGTAGTGTGCGTCTAGCCATACAAAAAAATTAAAACAAGTTACTCCTAAAAATAATTTAAATACTAAATTTTGAAATGTTTGTTTTAATGAAATCTTTTACATCATTTGTGTTACAAAAATGTATTTTTAATCATAGCAAGGAAGAGAAAATGTTAAAGATTGTTACAACAACAAACCATTGTTATGTCTCTCTATAGAACTTATAGTCAACTTGTCAATGGTGATTAATATGTCTCTAGTTAAACACTAAAATGCTTCAACAAATAAAACTTTTTGTAAAGTGCAACTTTATTAACATTAAACTGTTTTATACACTTGTTAATCCAATTTTCTTCTACTTAATACTATCTCAATTTCTGATCAGAAAAAGTTATTAATTTTTAACTAAAAACAATTTAGAGCTGAGATACAGTATCAATAATGATTTATCAAATAAGTGTTTTTAACAGGTTAAGTAAGATTGTATATCATATATCCAAATTAGGCTATTCAAAATAATTAATTTTGAATATGATAAAATTTCTTTTTTCTTGCTTGTTAAAAGCAAAATACCTCTCGTTCACCATCGCCTTATTAAAAAAAAAAGGAAGAAAATAGTATTAAATAAAGTCTTAAGTTCTCAAAAACTCTTAGAACAAGATGAAATAGAGGGACATAACCTAAGACTAGATACAGAAAAGTGTCCTACTGTTTTTTCAATAGTCTACATTATGACTTGAAATAGTTGATAAAATTACTTACATAGAATTTAGTATGCAATGTCATATTAAGTTATTGAAATATTAAAATTATCTTGTGCCTTTTTTTTTAATTATCATATTTACATAATTGTTTTGCAGTTTGGAAAAAAATTGATGTGGAATAGATTTTCATAATTATCGTATTTTACTAATTAAAGAAGTTTTACTTTTTATTCCTTGATTATGTCTCATAGAAAGTGAGTATATAGTATTTATAATAATAATAGTAATACAGTAGTTAGAATTAATCTTTCAAGTAACTTAAAACTAGCCTACTATAATATCTCTTAAGGTAAACAAAAGAAGCTTTAAAAAAATGTCATTAAACTAGTACATGCGGACAAAGACATTGCATAATATGCTTTACCTTCTGTGTAGTTATACCACTGCAGAACACCTGAAATAAATACAATAAATTAGGCTACATCCGAAAGTTACGATATTACCAGACATATGGTAAATATATATAACTTATTACAGTAAAACTTCAATTATCAGTAAATTTTTTAATCGTTGGTTTCTGTTAATTGTCAGGTTGTTAACAACTATCAAATGATCAAATAAATTCAGCTTTTTGTGTCTGCACAATTTTTCTCTCTCTATACATGGTAGCGTTGCAGCAGGTGACAGACTATTTTTGTATTTTGATATGCTATGTATTCCTATCCAATAATGGACAATAATACATAGGTAAATAATTACCTTCTGCATTTTAATAAATAGTTTTTTAACAATTTTTTTTCTAATGTTTCTTATTTTAAAAAGGATAAGAGTTATCAGCCCACACATATTTGTCATAATAAACTAATATTGTAATGTAAATGTACTCGTAATGTTTAAATAAGTATGTAACATTTACTAGGCAATATAATATATATATATATATATATATATACTGTATATATATATATATATATATATATATATATATATATATATATGATTGCATTTCGTATTAAAATGTTTAAACTAACATTTTTTAATGGTGTTGGTTATTGGATTAAACATACAAAAAATAATAAATGGTTGATAATTAACAGTGTAATTAAAAAAAAACATGTTACCACTTTGATGTTTCCTTCATTTACCTTTGATAGTAGGCCCTACTATTGTATTATGTTTGAAAATCAAACTCTGTTTTTCGTTTGTTTAAAGGTGAAAAACTTCTCAGCCATCATCACCTTATAAAAAGGAAGAAAATAATATAAAATAAAGATCTCGAGATCTCGAATACTCAGATAAATCACTATATTTTCATAGTTGTCTTCTGTCGATGTATATATTTTAACTTTTGTTCGATTTTTCCAACAAATTTAACAACATTAAAAAAATCTGACATACATCATTACAATAACAGGCACAAGCAACAATACATCTTGCTACTAAACAACTCATGTAATTAATAATGAGAAGGGATCTAATTATTTTGGCATAAAGATTTTTAGTAGTTTGCCAGACAGGTTAAATTCTCTTCATTACCTCAATTATTCAACCAAAGTTTGAAAAAGTTTTTGTTAAAGAAAGTTTTTTACTATGTTGGAGAGTTTCTTGATTCTATATCTATGTTAATGCGTACATCAAATGTATGTATAGTAAATTTTAATTGTATTTATTTGATCTGTTATGTTTGTATTTTATGTGTTATGTTTTTATGTACAGCCTTCATAAATTTGATATGTCTAATACCTTCTAGGTTAATGGAATGAATAAAGATTATTTGATGTGTTTTGGTCCCGACCCCTAATGAATAATTTAAATTTTATTCTACTATGAAGAATAATGGTTAAAATCATGGATCTAATAACTGGTAGATAAATTATTTTATGACAGATAAATCTTGAAATATAATTCTATAATAAAGTCTGATGAAAAATTAGATTACAATCACTCAAAGAAAATTAACTTTGTCCACAGTAAACTTATTTCTGTTTTTTGAGGTAATCGTTTGAAATTAAGACCCGTCTTGTCAACATTGTACACTTGTTCAGGATGCAAACCCTCCATTTGAATGAACTTAGTAAGCTTAAGAGTGAAATCATTTTCTGCAACACGATATAATGATAGTTTTTCACCACAAACACTTAAATGAAGAATGCCGTGTCGCAGCTTTCACCGTGGTAACCAACCGTCACGGGCAATAAACATGCCTGTTTTTCAAATTTTGTGTTCAGAATAGCAGCCTTTTCTTTCAAAAGTGGACCACTTATCGGCATGTCTTTGCGTAGTTTTTGCATAAACTACAACCATAATGTATCGTCAACTAGTCACATGGTTTTTTTAAGATGCAGTGTGATGAAAGAACGTTATCCGACTCAATTTGTGTACAATAGTTTTGAATATCTTTTTTATTTCTTCACCAGTTTTTAACTTGGTCAAGCCAACTCCAAGGTCATTACTAATCAGTTTAACAGATTTTCTTTTCTCAATCGCTTTTAACTTTTGTTCCAGTCACTACATTTCGCTTCCGCTTTATCACACTAATTTTAACTAATGTAATAAATTATAACTGATTACATAATATACAAAAAATACTGTAAAACAATTCACTGAACATACAACTATGTAATACTTTAGCTTCAAATCGACAGAATAAAATACCACGTTGAACTGGTATTAAACAATGACAAACATAAAAATGATCGGCGTGATGTGAACTGAACTTTTTTTTTTCTCACGATATTTGGAAAGGAAAGGATTTAAGGACAGTTAAAGCGAGGGTGGTTAACAGAGAGTCTACTGTATAATGTTTTGGTATGATTCAAGTAGGCCTGCCAATAACTAAAAACCACAATAGATCTGAAAGACTTACTAAGAAGTAGGAAAAGCATGACCACTTTCATGCCTGTAATTGTTTAATGTATTCTTCATACATAATTTACTATTTTAAAAACTTATGTTAACTATCAGAAACAATAACATTAAAATGTAAAAATTAAAGAATTTCATCATAATTTTGTTCTAAGTGTTTAAAATGTTTTTTTTATTTGTTAACATATTAATCAACAAAAACATTACTTCAATTATCCAATTCTTGAGCAAGTTCACTGTCTTTATTATCTGATTGACACATTTATTGACATGGAGGTAGTTGTCATATTCTTTTCCTTAAATTCATTCTGTACCACTAAAAACTTTTTTTATCGCTTTGGTGGTAAAACAACTGATTTTCTGTTTTTGAGATATGCTGAATTTAAAAAAAGAATGAGGCTCAGTTATGTGTGTGAAAAGGTGAAGTCTACACAGCCCAAAATCAATTTTTATAAACAAGAAACCACGGTTCCGATTCACCTTTTAAAAGAAACCACGCTTCCAATTCCCCTCTAAAAAAGAAACCACGCTCTGCTACCAGAAACATGTACCTTTCATAGGGGCAAATCACCACCAAAGCGATTTGGTGGTGGATAAAACTTTCACCAAACTGTCTCTGCAACATGTTGGTGTCATAAGCAACTAAATTGTCTCTACAACTTCATGATTACCATAAGTGGCTTCTACTGTATACAATATACAAATAAACACATTAATCATTACTTTAAGAATGATTACATACATAAATATTATGGTTCATGTCATTGATGAAGTTCTACATGCACAAAACAGATGGTCACTGATAAACTATAATCTCACGAAAAAGAGTAGTACAATGTGCACGACTGCACTGCTGGGTCATTCCACATGAATTCAACCAGTGACCTGGACTTTAGTATTTTAGAAATTGATAATGTTTGGTACATTTGTTGCTTATATAGGCTAGAGTAGATAAAAAATTCAAAATTTCAGATTTTTTAGGTTTATAGTTATTTAGTTGTTGTCATTTAAAAAAGTAAAAAACCACATTTGCCACACCATTTTGAATACTTTAAAACGCTCTAACTCAAAAAGCATTAGTCCTAGTAAACTGGGACTTGTGTCATTTTTTGCAGTTTTTAAAGGGCTTTCATATGACATATAACATGCATGCCTTGGCTTAACTTAACATTTTTCAAAAAAGTTCAAAAAACCTTTTTTTGAAAATCTCAAACACACCATTTTTGATTTTTTCAAATAATTACATATTAATTTTATACTAATAAACTACTTGTGTAAAAATGTTCATGATGGGACAACAATGTGATCATATTTAAAATATATAATTTGTATTACATTACAACCGATTTTCGGGGAAATGTCTAGATAATGGTCAGGCTTAAGCTTATTCTATAATTTTCAAATATTTAATCAATATACACAGCCATAGTATTAAGTATGAATGTGAATTTATTAGGCATCAAAATAAAAATATAAATTATGGCATATCTATTAAACTGTGTTTAAAATTAAAAACAAAAATAAAATCACACACCAGAAAGTGTTATTTACCCTTGTAAGTTATATCTGTACATTCCCTTTAGTCAAGTGGCTAGTTGAGATAAGATAACAGTCAGTCAAAACAAAACAAGTCCTAGCCTGTGTCCTCCCTACTCACACTCACAGCCATTCATGTCACTACTTGATTTATTTCTGCCTTTCCAAACAAGTAGAATATGTCGAATGTTAGGCTAGTTGCACACACACCGATTTTGGACGGCCGGTAAAAAATCGGGCGATATTTTATCGGTAGCAGGTGCTTGCAGACATACCGGATTTTTACCGGTCAAATAATCAGTTGGTGACACGAGATTATTGAATAATGAATCCTAAACGAGTTGTTGCTATGTGGTTATTGTATCGCCGTATTAAGCGCCGTAGGATTCACCCTATTAATCAAAACAGAGAAACCACGGGAACATTCTACACTCTTTTTGAAGAACTAAGGCTTGATGGCAGTAAGTTTTTCAACTTCTTCAGAATGTCTATTGCATCCTTTGACGAACTTCATGAGAAGTTGAAAAAAGAAATCCAACATCAAAATACGAAAATGATAAACTCTATTCCTTCACGAGAAAGGCTTGCTCTAACATTGAGGGAAGTAATAAAATATATACCTGGCTCTTTTTATTGATGTTCCCAATGTACTAAATATAATTAAAGAAATATAACCAGAAGATTCCTATCACAATAATACAAGTCCAAAACAATTCTGATATTTTTTCTTTATTATTTTGGAACTATTTTTTGAAGCTAATTCTAGATGTTAAGAAATGTAAAGTGGAAAAATTATGGAGAACAAATAAACACAAAACTTATTTTTTCAATATTAATTTCATTTTATTATCCATATCCTCAAAATCGTTTTTCAGAGCGCAGCAGACTTCACTCCACGCATCCCTAGTCAGATTTCTGTCTTTAAAGGTGTCAGAAGTTTTATCCCACAAAACAAGTCTTTCCTCCACTAACGAAATAAGAACATCATTGTCTATCAGGTCATCCATTTCAAACGTTACAATATACGTTATAATTAGCACGCACTACCAAAATGTAGTTCTATATCAACAGAGCAGTCGGTTGGAATGGAAATGTCGCAGCGAGAACTACAGAGGTCGGTCGGTAAATAATCGGTGTGTGTGCAAGCGTGTATTTAGTCATATACGCCACTGTGTCGCCGATACTTCCCCGGCACCGGCCCTTTGCAGTGGCAGTGGCCGGCTGCTCACCGTCATTTTACCGGCACCGATCAGCGGTCGGCGTGTGTGCAAGGTTCCGTTCCCTCCAGTGGTTCACTATTGGAATTTGGACGGTCGGTAAAAAATCGGCCGTCCAAAATCGGTGTGTGTGTGCAACTAGCCTTAGTTGCCAGTGAGGAGTTAATAATGACAGTGTGCTTTGCGAGTAGTGGAAATAGTGTTTTAAGTATTAAATATATTTTGCATTATAAAATTACTGTTATTTTTATTATGAGATGAGGTAAACTTTCTTTTTAATTCATATCAGACTCTTATTAGTTATTTAATTAAAGTTATTAACTTTTAGACTGAGTGTTCATTTTAAATACCACAAAATGGATAACCAAAAACAAAAGAGTTGGGCTGTTTATTCAGTTAAATGTTGTAATCCATTTAAGGATCAAAACCACCCAAATGCATCAACTAGGAAAGTGACAGAATGGATGTGTTCCTTACATTTTGGAATTGAGATGAGTATGAAAATATGTGACAAATGCAGGAAAAGATTGAATGACCATAAAAAGAACCAAGAAGATTGTAATGTCCCTAGTACAAGTCAAAGTGAAGATACAAACAATACAAAAAAAATTGAGAGAGTAAAAACAAGTTGGGAAAATCGGTTTATTTCAAACAAGAAAACACATAGTGAAGAACAAGCTGAAGGGGAAAAAATATGAATCTGAAGTTATTGAACAACTAAAAATGAAATTTTTCAGAACTATTAAACGCAGTGAAAAGATTATGATTTTATAGTTCTACCACAAAGTTGGAGCTGCAAAAAATTGAAGATGAGTTTTAAGTTAGTAACTGTATGGCCCGAACAGTAAAGAAATTAGTAAATTAAAAAGGAATTCTTGCAACTCCAAACCCGAAGCCTGGCAAAACATTAAACAAAAATACAGTACAAATGGTTGTGACGATATCATAATATCACCTAGATAAACAATTGATATAATATGACATTTAATACAATAATTAAAATAACTTATAAAAAACTAAATTTAAAAAATGGAATAATAATAAATATGAAGGAAAGAACCAATATTAAATGATGAAGGGAGGCGACAGCTGTCGCTTGCAGTTAAAAGTGTACGTGTCAATTACAATAGAACCAGGATTTCAACAACCTTGAAGAAACACATGGGCTACATTAAAAGAACAGCAATAACAGGATCTTAGGGTAGCGCAGAGTTTTTATAAAAAAAAGAGAGATCGAAGGGAAAGCCAGCGTCATAACGGTACACCGAGTAGAAAGTCTAACGGTGCTTCAAAAAACACAAAAACGGAAAGGAGAAAATAGGTCGACCAATCGGATACGATCACACGCTTAAAAAACCAACGGACAGATTTAAAACGACCACTAAGAAGCGAAAAAGACACATGTTGAGAAAGTTAGGGAAATTAAACGAATCAGCGAACAGGGCGCGAAACTCGTGTTCGGAAGAAGGGAGAGAGTTCTACAGGGACCAGGGTTTCGAAAAAGAGAGGAGTCTTGGAAGGGAAGTCTTGAAGGAAGGTTCTAGGGACAGATAGTCTGCTCTGTGGTCCATAAAGTTTGATCAACATTGAAGAAAGAGACAAGACGTCTCCGAGTTAATTTAGAAAAGTTTAATAATTTTAATTCAAGTAAAGTAAAAGAAAGGAAGAAATAGTTAACAGTAGGAATTGCAGATTAGAAGTCTTGTGGAGTTTTCAAGTCAGATAAAGAAAAGGAGTTCGATCGACCAGTGCCAAGGTATTATCATCATCGCAGAGAAGGAAGCTGGAAATTGGATCAACCGAGAGCGTCAGAGAACGGATTAATAAAAAGAATAAAGTGTTTCGAGCAGTGTGGTGTTTTAAAAGAGTTAATTATTGTTTTGTGTAGTGAAATGTGCAAATCGACCGATTGATGGGACCAACATTGATAAGTACAAAATTTTGTTAATTATTTTAAATTCATCATAAAAATTTCACTTTCAATTGAGCCATTAAAAGAACCTATTGACTCGAGATAAGAGATTGTGTTTGTTTAAATAAATTTAAAACTGAGCTAGCCTATAAAAAGATAATAATTTAAATGTAAAGTAAAATCAATTGGTAAAGGAAAATATAATAAAATTCTAAAAAAAGGAGCTAATAATTTGAATAATCAAGTAGTAGTTAATGTTAGAAAATAAAGTAATTTCATATTATAATTGTAGAATAAATTCATAAACTCATACCAATTTAAGTCAAGATTGAGATAAATTTGTTGTATAAATATTCAAGGAAAAGACAGAAAAAAGGCCTTGAATATTCTTAAAATAGTAAATTAGAAGTTAAAGAACCAAATTGTTATAAATAAATTAATATAAGGAATGATTGAGGAATGAATGAACTAGTTAAGTAAGATTTGAATAAATTGATGTACATGTTCTATTATTCTCGATTCATGATAAATTAAACTGAAGATTTTATAAAAGGTAAATGTTGTTGTTCAATGAGTATTAAATAAATTGTTTAAAGCTTCGTATTGTTATATTTGTCGCTCCAACGTAGAGGCAAATTAGTAGAGTAAAGTAAATAAATAATAAGCAAAGCGAAACGCTTATGTTATATGGTTAATGATTTTTACCAACAAGACGATATAAGTAGAATGATGCCAGGTAAGAAAGATTATGTCACAATAAGAGATAAGGGTTTAAAACAGCATGTACAAACGTTTAGTGTTAGCAAACTTGAATGAAATTTATCAAGAACTTTTTAAAAAACACCCAAACCATCGAATTGGATTTTCTAAATTTTGCTAATTAAGACCCAGGAATTCTATTTTAGCTGGGAAAAGTGGTACTCATACAGTAGGCTATGTGTATGTACTATGCATCAAAATGTTAAATTAATGATAGATGGTTCTGGATTTAAAAACATGCCTCTAGAAGAAAATGAATTACCTTGTAAAACTTATCACAGCTTTCTAGCTAAAATTATGCGCAATCCTCCTGCCCCTGAGTGCTACATGAATGAATGTAATGAATGCCCAGGAAGCAATGGATAGTCAATTGATAGATGAAGTGACTTATAAGCAATGGGTAACAGTTGACAGATGTATGATGGAGACAGTTGTAAAAAACAACGATGGTTTCATAGATGACTTTGTTGACAGTTTTTTAAAACTAAAAACTCATTCGTTCATTGCAATGATGCAAAAGAATTGCTACATGGAATATAAAGGAATCTGAGTGATGATGAAGTACTTGTAAATTGTGATTTTTCAGAAAATTATAGCTTTGTGTTACAGGATGAAGTGCAATTTTACCATTGGACAAGTAGCCAAGCCACGTTGCATCCTTTTATTGTTTATTACAAGTGGCTAGATAAACTAAAACACCTGCAGTATGTGTTTGTGTCCAATTGTCTCGAGCACAATACTGTAGCATTCGACGTTTTTCAAAGTAAAATGTTAAGCATTTTGAAAGAAACTCTGTTATTCAATTTAAGAAAGATAACATAGGCTACTTACTTTTCTGATGGCAGTGCTGCACAGTACAAAAAAAGGAATTTTTTTTCTTTTGAATTTGTGCCTACACAAGTCAGATTTTAACATAGAAGCAGAATAGCAATTTTTTGCAACATCTCATGGAAAAAGTGCATGTGATGGGTTAGGTGGCATTGTGAAAAGGTTGCCTGCTAAAGCTAGCCTTCAAAGACCTTACAATGAATAAATATTGACACCTGAGCAATTGTTTAAGTTTGCTGTTGACAACATTCCAGGAATAGATTTTGAATACTGCACACATGACGACTATACAGAGACTGAACAAAACCTCTTGTCAAGATTTAACGAATCAAAGGCCATCCTTGGAACTCAAAAGCTATATACATTTATACCAATATCAGAAAATCGAGTTCTAACTAAACAATTTTATTTGAATTCTCAAAGTCAAACAGAAACTGTAACTACTGTAGATTACATGACGTTAACAGATATAAAAAATATTGAATCAAGTTATGTGACAGTAGAATATGACAAATCTTGGTGGGTTGCTTATAATCTAGAAAAAAAAATGAGGAAAATCAACTCAAAGTCAGCTTTTTACATCCTAAAGGACCAGCAACTTCATTTTCTTTCCAAAACCTAATGATATACTAACAATACCAAGAAGTAACACAATTCTACAAGTTGTAAATCCTGTAACAGCAACAGGAAGAGTTTATTCTTTAACAAAAACCGAGTCGTTTAACTCTTCAGAGGCACTGAAACACCTTTTAAAGAATCTGTGATCCCCTTACGTAACAAAGTCAGAGCCTACAATGTACGGAATAGACAAACATGGTTTTCAGTTCAATATAAATGAATTGAGAGTGTAACTTGTTAAGTTAGACTTTGCTTTACTTTACTATGTGAATTCTAATGTCTTATATATTTTAATGAACATTTTGAATTTTTCATCTCCTTTGTGGGTACAATAAATGTACAAAAAATTAGATTAATCTAAAGTGGTAAAGTCCAAAATTATTTTTTAATTGGTTGAGTTCATATGGAATGACCCTGTTGGGTCGTGATGTCACAAGCTAGCATATTGGCCCAGCCTACTGGATATATATGACGTATGGACAATACAGCTTAATATTATGACATATGAGAAATAGCTTTGGGCAGGTGACTAATATATGTGTATATATATAATATGTATATAATTATATAAATAAAGTCACTTAGCCAGAAATATTAAAAGAAATATAGGCCTATGTAGTCACCTAGCCAATTCTAATAAAACAAATATGTTTTACCATAACAAAAATAGGCTATGTTTTAATAATAAACATCGAGTGATGAATATTCACTAACGTGAATAATATAGTCATAACTATTAATTAACTTAACCATTCGTCACCAGAGCTGGATTTGCATTTGTAATAACTAACCACACCTAGATTTCGTACTTTTATATTTCTTATTTACTACTAGGCCTAAACTAATGTATTTGCTATTTTAAAAGTGTCTTGCGACACCTAATATGATCTCATTTTTTCAAAATAAAGTAGATAGGCTAGTAAACAATTTCATTGATTTTCTTAACTTAATTTCAGGTCAAGGTCGATTGCATAATTACAGTTTATTACATGTCAATCAATAAAAATATAGGCCTATATAGGTACATTCTTCTTTTTAAACAATAAATTTTCCTTTTCAATATTTCCTTGTTTTTATATGGGCTACTGGTAATATTCTACTCTCTATTAGAAAAAAATATAAAGACAAATTAGGCTATTACTCCTACCTACAAAATTGTAGTCATCAATTTTTTAAAATTTTTATAAGAATGAATAAAACTCATTTTAGCTTGGCTATATAGCTATACATAAGAGAAAAAAGTTGGCACTCAAAGCTCACCATAGAAGCCTCGAAGGTAATTCTGTGCAATTACTTGGTCAACCCCAAACTTTTTCATATTTTACTACGGTCATAAGGATGTTCTCAGAAAGCAAGAAACATATAATTCAAGGCCCGCAAGGCCATCGTACAGGTTGCCGAGCGATAAGAAGGTTCAAAGTCCACGCGATAACAGTGACTTGCGGGAGACGCACGGAAGGCCTATAATGACAGGTTTGGCCCGGTAGCTATATATATGCCTATATTTATAGCTACCTGGCCAAACCTGTCATTATATATAATTATATAACGGTACTGTCACAACTGGCCTTCCGCGCATCTCCCGCAAGCCACTGTTATCGCGTGAACTTTGAACCTTCTTATCGCTCTGTACGATGGCCTTGCGGGCCTTGAATTATATGTTTCTTGCTTTCTGAGAACATCCTTATGACCGTAGTAAAATATGAAAAGGTTTGGGGTTGACCAAGTAATTGCACAGAATTACCGCCTCGAAGTAAAGGCACAAATAGAAATTGTACATTCTAGTCTGCCCTGGTATTTAGTTAAGAAAATTGTTAAAGTCATTTATTACCTCTGCCATTATTTAAAACAATTAGATCATATTTGATGTTGAAAGACATTTTTCAAATGCCAAATAAGTTACATTACTTTAGTAGAAAATAAGAAATATAAAAGTACGAAATCTAAGTCTGGTTAGGTTACTACAAATGCCTATGTTATATGTATGACCACGTTCGTCAAGTTAGTGAATGTGTCATCCCTCGATTGTTTTATTAGGTGACTATATATATATATATATATATATATATATATATATGCCTATATATATAGGCTACGATATAGTCAACTACCCAAACATTATTTCTCATGATTCTTCAATCATACAATATCTTAATGTTAAGCTGAAATGTACATTTGTCACATATATATAATCATCTAGCCATTAATACAACAATCGAGCGATGACACATTCACTTAACTTGACGAACGTAGTCATACATATTAACATAAGCATTCGTAGTAACCTAACCAAACCTGGATTTCAAACATTTTAACTAAATATCAGGGCAGACTAGAATGCATAATTACCGGCTCAAACAGTAGTGTATGGTAGTCATAAGTTTAACCCTTTAGCCTCTGCTTTCAATCTAAATTAGGCCAATACATTTTTTTATAGTCTTGGATTAGATCTGTCTCTTTCATCTTTCATATCAGCTCTCTCTTGGCAACTTAAAATCTTTTCTGACCCTGCTGTTACTAAAAATATTTTAAGGGGTAGAGGTCTTATTTATACTTTTTACTTTTGTTAAGGAAAATTAGAAGCTACCTTTAAGTAAAAAATAACCCAAAAGTGTCTTCCGACATCAAATATGATCTACTTCTTTCAAACTAAGGTAGGTTGTAAACGATTTCATTATTTTTCACCACTAAATTTCACTCCATACTCTCTCCTGACTTATTGGTTGGAAAAAAGCTTTTTATATCTTGGTTAGGACTGACTGCAATTTATTTAGAGAAATTTGTCAAAATGCTAATATAGATATTGAGGCTACATAAATAGTAATGTAAACATAATTTCAATTGTACAGTATATGAAAAGTGGAAACTATGTTACACTGAAATGAGATGTTAAATATCTACTTACTTCTCCCTTTGACAGCTTCTTTTTCTTTCTTCCCAACATCAGATGATAAGAATGCAATGGTAATAATAAACATACAAATAACTATTAAGAATAACCAGGTCTTAAGCTTTTTTAAATTAATCCACTTCATTTTCAGTTTATTATAAGTTTAACATTTAACGTTTATAGATTAACATAGGTTAAATCGAATTCAATCAAGGAACTGAAGGAGAAGGAGAAGGAATAATATCGAACTAATCATAAACTTTGCAAAGAGTCATAGAACAAAAATGCAATAGGCACAGAAAAACTAATATTTTTTGTACCCAACAATTATTAATCAATGTCAAAGGAACAAAACAATATTTTGCATTCTATGATAACTGCGAAGTAAAAGTTGTACTAAAAAAAAAAAATTTTTAAATTAGAAAGTTCAGTCTGTAGATCTAACAACTCCATGTGATTGAAGATTGAAGGAGTGCTGAAAAAATTCTAGAGTAGTGTCTGGTCGTTTTGTTGCAATTTTTTATAAATATGTTTTTCATATGTTTTTAATATGTTCTGTGAGTTAACGATACATTTCATTTATATTTTTTAATATATTTGATAATCCCGTTAATTTTTAAAACAATTTGAATACAAAATAATTTGTCCTTTGTTTATTTCGTTATTTTCCACATGTATCATAATTTAGGTACTTTTTAAATTTCATATTATTTGTCTTTTTCATTTATTGGAAGTACGGAATAAATGGAGGTACGGAAATATTATTCTGCTTAAAAAAGAAAATCCTAAGCAATATAGAATTTTTAATTGGATATGCAAAATTCATTATTTTCACATTATACATGTTGACACTACATTCATGTTGGAATATATTGTTATTAATTCATATGAGTCAATTTAATTATATTTTAACGGCATGTCTACTTGGAGTTCACTTTAATTCTATAAATCTTGGTTATAATAAATGATTTCTTTACTCTAAAGAATAAAATTGCATTGGAACGGACAGTATCTAAATAATTTTAGTTCTACATACTATACTGTTGAATTAAAGATCTTTACAGTATGCAATATTCTACGTAAGGATATAAAATATGAATAACAACATTCCCTAATAATATTTCTCTTATTTTTTTTAAACCTTAGTATAGTAATTAAGGATTTAGATGTAGAGGAGATATTTGAAAAGTCATTATAAAGTATGTTTTAAAATAGAAACATATATCGGAATAAAATCATGTAATTTGGAAAGTTGTCATGACGAAGTTGATAATACAACAATTAATAATCAGCTCAATTATTTAAAAAACAATTTTCTTATAATTGTCAATTAATTTTGAAGTGGGAACCAAGATATTATAATATTAATCATGACACAATCATTGTACATTATCTTGCTATGATGTTGATGTTTACATAATCTCTGATGTACGTGTTAATCAAACTTGATTCAAAAATGAACTATATATACAATCTATGATACAGTACTACTACTACTAGATAACAAAATGTTTAGTAAGTACACAGCAATCTACTGGATTTCATAAGAATTGTCGTTTGCTGCTGCTGGTTTTTGTGAAACTTAAACTTAGTTATTTCGCGTTTTTATTTTGAAAACATTGTGTCAGTTTAACTAATTACTATAATACATAATTGTATATTGTGCTCTTAGAATATAAATTTTCAGATAATTAAGAGTTTTTTGTGCGATTATGTTTCTTACTACTTTGGTAATGACTGTTTTGCTGTTTTGTTGAAAATGTGAATAATATGGCGGAGGAAGAAGAGTATCCTTTGCACGAGTGTGTTTTTAGTGGAGATGTAAGAAAATTGTCTGCTTTAATTCGCACTCACGATGTTTCAAAAAGAGATAGACATGGTAAGATATAATAAATAATTATTAAATTCAGTCTTTTAGTTCTAGTATTTATATCTAGTTCTCTAGGGATATTTGTCCGGTACACAGCTAAAGTTCTAATAAAGATTATTGGTGAATTCACTCCTTTCAAACATTTCTTTAATAGGTCTTTAATTTTATAGACTTGGGCTACACCACATTTTTCAATAATGTTTAAATTAGGCTGTTATAAACCATATCATTTGTGGTCTTTCAGTGGTAAGGGTGGTAAGGTTTATGAATGAAAAGTTGTATGATATTGCAGATTTATATTCCGTCCCTAGTCAATAGATCATAGGCATAGTATTTCAGTATCGTAAATTGTAGGCTGTATTACAGTATCCTCAGGGTAGGGATGAGTCTGGGGTGGAGAGGAAAAGATGGGCCCCTATACTTTGTTGCATTTGCTTTCAGCTGTACAACCCCAATAAAAAAATATAGACCTCAAATCCATCTGTGTAAATGCGTACCCTACTTCCGTTTCTTTTATCGGTATAAATAAGAAGAAAACGTTTACAAAAGTGTACAAGGTGCATATTAAAGGCGCTTCGTTTTCCATCTTTCGCCCACTTTGAGTTTTTGAAAATAATTGTAATTATGAAATTTTTAACATTTTAAGTCGAAATTTGGTAGGCTATACAAATTTTGTATGCTTTTTTTATCAGTATACCAAAAACTAAAACTTTATCATGTAAATTTTTAAAATGGCTGTCATTAAAAATGTTTAATGTTAAATTTCACAAAAATCATTCGTTATAAGAGAAATGTACAAAAGACAAATAATTCCTCTTTTAATGCCAAATTACATTTTTTTTTTGTACCTACTAGGTCAATTGATAATCTGAGTTAGGTTATTGACAGAAAACTTAATACATAATTTTTGATAATTAACTAGCCTACATATCCACAACAACATCCAAATTTATCCTAAACCAAAATAATATTCAATTATGTTAATTTATGAGAAACAATTTTTTTTTTTAAATATAAAAAAGGCGAATGGACAATTTAATTTATGTTAAATAGGCTAAGTTGAAAGTGGGTAACATAATACGGTTATGTACAGTAACCACTACCTAAAGTTTGGCACATCATTTTCTGACACTGTGTATATGTATAAAGGGAAAATATTTAGACAGTTTAGACCATAAATTTATTCACTGTTTTTAATAAGTACCCATAGTAAAAATATTAAATTTAGGTACTTACGTATTAACGCCACCGCAGCAGAAGTTGCGCTAATGCGCATGCGCCAATATTTGCTTACTTTGCGATATAATTATATATCACGACAGGTTTGGCCAGATACACACACACACACACACACACACACACACACACACACACACACACACACACACAAACACCTGGCCTAACCTTTCGTAAGTTTATAGATAATTTGAAAAGTAAGTTAATAATTTGAAATTAGATCATGGATAAATATGAGCTTGAAAAGTGAAGTGCCACCAATCTACTCCTAAAATTTTTGCGACAAATCATAAAATTAAAGTATATGAATCTCAAAGCTGAACAAAATGGAATTCTGCTCCCCTCAAACCAGTTTGCTCTTTATTGGCGCATGTGCATTAGCGCAACTTCTGCTGCGGTGGCGTTAATACGTAAGTACCTAAATTTATTGTATAAAACTTACAAATAAATGATAGTTTATTCCAACTCGCCTATCACAAAGTGTCCGTGTTCAGCTTCTTTCTTCATAAATTGTATAACATTATAAATAATTTCATGACTTACTCTTTAACACTTTACGATTACTCATCATCACACTTAGCACAACACCTATTAACCGACCAAGTTAACATTTTATGCGGGAAATAGAATATGTGAAAGACGGATTGACAGATATTTTGCATATGCCTTAAAGTTATCATTTGAGTGCATTCTTGGAATTAACGAATAAAGGCATCAGGAAGGTGGGAAGTATTTCCTGGGATCTCCTTATCATCCTGTTTACCTTTCCCACAAAAATATAGTAAATATTATGTGCCATTCTTAGATATTCAAGTAGCCTAACCAGTACACCCAGTATGCATTCGAATATTTCTAGAATGTGCCTAATCTAATTGTAAAAAAATAATCTAGGAACAAAATAATATCTACAACTTTCCTGCAGGAAGTTATCATTTAGCCGAGAAATATAAATTTTCCTCGTTTTGAATATTTTTGTCATCACTTTTATTATGTAAAAACTTTTTAAAGTTTATCATTAACTTACTTTCAACAAACTTACTTTTTTACACAATTTTATACTTTGTTGGTTTTAGTTTTTATAACTTTTTAAAATAAATATTTTGTGCAAGTAGGCAAAATCATAAGATAAGTGAGATGCAGTCTGTCACGAAGTTGTAACTTTAGGAATTAAATGAAGCTAAGCAGTAATTTGTGTACCTAGTTTTCTTGGAACGGGTTGTACCGCCAAGTCAGGCTAATGAAGTCCGCCAAGTCAGCTCCGCCAAGTCAGCGGAGCAAGTAGAAGGGAGGACACACCCCTTACACCAGACATACTCATAGTCTGAGACTACTGTACTTTTGCCTGTCTGCTAGACATATAGGCTAGGCTATATGGTCCTTAGCACTGATATCACTTTATTGTTACAATTAATATTGTCTGAGATCAGAATAAGAATTAAGGATAAATCTGGTACTCTTGTCCCTGGATTTTTCAGTACATAGGCTATATTTGTTTTTCAAGTTGTATACAAATGATTAATTGTTTAATGACAAGTAATTAGCTTTTCAATGCAGATTTTAGTAAGGAATAATCACTGTTGTGGTATTTTTTGAAGTTGTTTTAGTAAGCACTTAAAAACACAATAATTAAATTATAAAAACATAATAAAAATACTATAAAACGCTTTGTAAAAGGATAAAAACTTCTTAGTGTTCAAAATAATAGTAACTTTTAGCTGAGGGTGATCCAGCTGATTACCAAAGAAACAGTTAATTTCAGAATTTATTTGAAACTAATAAAATGAACTGGTTTTAGGCAGAGACCATTATTAATGGTAAAAATAGCTTCCATACAATCATATTATATGTGTATTTTAGTTTCTTGAAATAGTTCCAAATATAGCCGGTAGAGATCATTAGCTGACAGAGTATTGCTTTGTGAGCAGTGTTCAGTAATCCCCAATTAAGGCGGGTAAAATCATGTGAGTTTTGCTTGGGAAACAACTTTGGGGGGTTAATAAATAAGAGATAGGTATATTGTATTTTTTAAATAAAGAATAATTAGCTTAATTTACTTTAAAATAATATTAGGTTAGACATAGGCTATTCCAAGTAGCCTATAGGTCTAATAGCCTATTCTATTTATCACACAAGTCAGAAAACTTTGAATAAGTTTGTTATGTATAGAGATGTATTTAATCAAAGTGGAGAATCTGTAATAAACTGGGTTTATTGATTTTTTTGTAGTTAATTGTTTTTTTATATAAAAAGAAAAATACCAGCATAATCTAAAGATAATTTTAATATAGGCTATGGATATGCAAAATGTAGCGAAGATTTTAAGGAAAAACAAAATAAGTAAAAGATGGTATTAACAGCTATGAGTGTGTTGCTATGACTATAGAAGCTCTTGAAAAGTGGAATCTTCATGATCATTACTTCTAAAGTTGCTCTGAATATGGCAATTTTTAATTTTTCACTTAAACAAAAACATCCCAACCAACATCTAAGAGTATAAATGCTTTTGTAGAGAAGTAATCCATTTCTTGCCAGACAACATTACCCTGACCTATGATTCTTGCCAAAACACCAGTCATTGATCGAGTGGATATACTCATTCAAAAATATATATAAAAAAGAATTAGCCTAGATATCACTTATATAATGTTGTATTGGTGATCTGGAAAGAAAACTGGCTCCGTAAAACTTCTACCAGATATTTTTTTAAAGAAGATTCTAATGTAGGCTTTATATATAATCTTCAAAAATACCCTCTGGATAAAGATAAGTCTGGAATTTTGTCTAATTTAGTAGGGGAACATTATTGAGAAAGCGTATTTCTACAATTGCTTAAGTTATTTAGATGACCACAAAGGATTAAAAGGTGAGCTTGATAGTGGTTCATTCCCAATCGTATGACATATTCAATTCAAGGATTTGATGACTCTTTTTTTGGATATTTAATATCTGTCAGATTTTAGATCTGTACCAAATACAGTATATCTCTTAGATTTTGCACTGTAAATATAGAGTGTATAATACAGCCGCAGTTAAGTTACTAGACAAAATGAGAGAAAGCATACGTTTGAAGAAATGTTATTGTATAATATTTGGTAGTGTCCAGGCCATATTTATAACAGGAATTTTACATCATTTGTGGATAGTATTGCGCAATTTCTGAAGATATCTATGTGAAAATCTGTTAGTAGTCAAATTGAGAGTGCCACATATATTTTGGCCACTATGATAAAGGCCAAGGTGTGACCCTTGTGGTATGTCAGATAATGAATTGTTACCAGAAAGAAGAACATTTTAAATTCATGTCACACCATTCGCTGTCTTGGATTATACAATTTATTATATGCAAACTATAAAACACTTATAATAATATAAATTGGCCTATTGCTTCATATTTCGCATGTGTTTAACACCCAATCATTTATGAGATAAGGGGAAAAAAACCATCTGCATTGCCTAATACTTCAAAATATTGATAAGTGAATATTGATTTATTATATTTAAAACATAGTTTTGTGCCTACTCCAGAATAAATCATATAATTTGTAGAGAATTTAACTTTTTTAGTTTTTACAAATCTAAACTCATTAATCAATTAAAAATTTGTTCAATAAATATTTTCACATATATATATATGGTTTAGGATAAATGTATCCAGTGAAAATATAGACATATAGAATGCATTTAAAGAATAAAATATATAGTAAGAGTTGGCTTAATATTAATTTTAAACTATTAAATTAAATAGGCCAAGCTATGTAAATTATTAAAAAGCAGATTGTAGTAATGTTTTTGTTTAGAGTAATGTAAAATTAAGTAGCCAATTAAAATTTTATTAATACAATAGAAAGATGTTTAACTAATAGGCCTAAATATCTTTTACTGTAGGCTATCTAGGCTACAGTAATTAATAATGTTAAAAAAAAAGAATATGTATAAAAAATATATTTTTATTATATATTTTCATTAATATTTAAAATCGAAATAAGTATACATTAAAAAAATGGAATTCTGTTAAGAATGAACTGCTCTGTCAGAGCAGTGATGCAAGTTTGTTTACTTATTCATTCCAACAGTATAAATTATTTTGACACAACTGTTGCTCAGATACTAACCAAATTGGTAAACAGATAATTGCCAAATTGTTTTCAGCCACAATAAAAAGGATTAAGAAAGCGTTTTTAGCTCTTGAATTTGGAGCGAGTTTACTTGAAAAGTTAAAATTGTATTGTCAGCAAACTGAATTAATTTATCAAATATATATTGCCTGAGAACTGATCCGTGAGATAGGCTCTTCTTTAGTAGGACAAGTTTAGAAAGTCTTCCTATAATAGAAATATGTTATGTCCTACTATATATATATAAATGATTCCAACCACAATAAGAAAAAAAAAATACTAGTGGCCTGTGAATGCAAAGTTTTTCACATTTCTTAAGCAATAAATTGATCAACACACCCATTTGAAAGTTTTAATAAAATAGTACTCATAACTTTACTTCTTTTGTATCAAGACTTTCCACTAGAAAGTCAATTACTCAACTACTGTAGACTATCTTTTTGATAGCCATATTGGCTACTAAAAAGTATATTTATTAAATTTGTTTAAAATAACAAAAAAGTTTTGATAGATACAGTTTTCCAAAAATATTACTCAACACAGGTAGTAAATGTGATGCCTCCTGCTTATTGCAGTCGAAAACCCCTCTAGATGGATCCCAGCTGGCAGGTTGAGTGATCATGTCAACTGAAATTCTGTCAGGATTCACCGAAAGTGATCCAAGGGTATACCTGTTCCCAGAGTCTCATCTGGAACCGCTTAACATGATGCACTTGTTAACTCATGCATGGCCTCTACTATAAATAACGTCAACACGGGTTGTGACAAGACAACTATTGCATCGTCCAGAGTCTGTTTTCAAAGCGAAGAAGAGAAATTTGGACTTGAGGATTCAGGGACCTGCTCCCAGATTTCTTATTGTTCGAAACAATGTTGAGGGGTCAGATATCTATCAAAGAGCTCCCTCTTTTTTATTAATAAAGCTGTCGCAGGTGCTGCAGGTAATGTTTGTTCAATTCAAAAACTCCGAAACGGTACTTTATCAATACAGACTGACTGATAAACAGAGTCACTCTCTGTTAAAAATGAAATCCCTTTTCGATGTAGTTAACATGTCTGTTGAACCTTATAAAGGTTTAAATTCATAAAAGGCGTTATATTCTGCCATGACCTCTTGAATGAGAGCACAGAGGAAATATTGAAATAACTTGCTGAACAACACGTTATTAACGTTGAATGTA
Source organism: Aphrophora alni (assembly GCA_963513935.1). NCBI lineage: Eukaryota > Metazoa > Arthropoda > Insecta > Hemiptera > Aphrophoridae > Aphrophora > Aphrophora alni. Next base: position 117,227,708 of record OY740766.1, on the reverse strand, counting down.
TTTATAGAACTGACAATGGTGAGAGAAAACCAACCGGTTCTATTATTCTTACCTTTGGTACTCCAAATCTTTCGGAGCAAGTGTATGCTGGTTTCTACAGTCTAACTGTTAGACCTTACATTCCAAACCCAAGGCGTTGTTTCTGATGCCATGGATTTGGACATGTTAGAAACACATGCTCGAAAGAGGAAGTATGTGGACAGTGTGGCATTAACGGCCACAAAAGCGAAGGGTGTCATATGGAGGCAAATTGTGACAGTAACCATCCTGCATGTTCACCGAAATGCCCAAAATATAAAGTTAAGATGGTAATTTTAGAAATAATGGCTAAAGAGAAACTTCCCTTTAGTCATACATCTCCTTTAGTCATTTGTCTGCAAGAGACTCACCTCCATCAAGCCCACTCCTTTATTGCAAAGGGGTTTTCAGTTTTTAGAAAAGACTATGTCATTGCAGACAGAACTGAGAGTACTGCCCACAATTTCATCTGTGGTACGTCTGTGAACCTTAGAACTTCAATGCAAGTGGTAGCAATAATGATCACTACACCATACAAAATGACAATTAACTGTGTGTACCTGCCACCTAATTACAGATTTGAAGAAGTGGAGCAGGTTGACCTGATCAGACAGTTGTCTGCTCTTTTCTTTTGGTGGGTGATTTTAATGCTCACCACTTTACTTGGGGATCAAACACCTGCAGCCCTAGAGGGAATCGCATTGACAGGATTCGATTCAATTTGGATTTGATTTTGTTCAATGATGTGTCACCAACTCATCTGGGGACTTCTACAGGTGGTTGAACAACTGTCGGCTTGTCATTTTGTAGCCTCTATTCTTGCCATTAAATTTGAGTGGTCCTTTATTTCTAACACTTATAGTAGTGATCACGCTCTTGTGAAGTTTAATTTTCTAACTTCTCGCACTGTAATGATTGTCTTCCCAGATGGATTTTGCGCAAAGCAAAATGGGAAAGTTTCACTAGTGAATTTGTATCACCTATTTATAATAATAACGTTCCTATCAATGAAGCAGTACAGTCTTTTATGGAAGTTCTCCTTACAGCAACGGACAACAACGTTTCGAAAACAATGATGAGACCACTATGTCCACCAGTTTTGTGGTGGAACGATGAATGTAGTGATACTCTCCGTTTACATCGTAAAGTACTAAGGAAGTTAAATCACAGACCTACTTGTGAAAACCTCGAAAGATATAAAATACTACGAGCCAAAGCATGTCGAATGTTTAGGCAAAGTAGGAAGGAATATGGGCCCAGTACATTGGGACAGTATCAAGAACTACACCCACGTCAACGGTGTGGAAGAAGTTATGTTCTGTTTGTGGTCCTCCTCCCTTTGTTCCTTATTGGGGACTTAAGCAGGGGGATGAAGCCTTTACTACAGATAATTATGAAATTGCAATGTTTTGGGCTCATCATTCGCTAACTTTTCTTCAAATACTGCTTACAGTGATGGTTTGTGTTGTATAAAATATCTCAAGACCTTTCACAGTAGGTCTGTCGGAAGATTCGCCATTAAATACCCCATTTTCCTTACAGGAATTAGAGTCTGCTATGTTGTTAGAGATTCCGCTCCAGGCTTGGACAGCATAGTTTATTCTATGATCAAACACCTCCCAACTTCAGGGAAGCTGACTCTTCTTAAAATATACAATCGTATATTCGAGGAGGCGATGTATTCTCGATGCTTGGTTGGAGGCTATAGTAATACCTCTTCTAAAACCAGGTAAAGAAAAAACTGAGCCAGGAAAGTACCGTCCCAGTTCTCTTACTAGTGTACTCTGTAAGCTAGTAGAGAGAATGGTCAATCAGCGCCTTATTTGGTACCTCCAGAGTAATCGATTGCGTTGTAATGAACAATGTAGTTTTAGGCAGGGTCGTTTATCTACTGATCAGCTTGTTTCTTTAGAGTCTGTCATACAAAATGCCTTTTTCCTGAGTCAGACACTGGTTGCAGTGTTTTATGACCTGGAAAAGGCCTACGATATGGTTTGGCGAAGAGGAATTCTGAATACTTTAAAATCATGGTTTATAAATGGTAATATTCTTGCTTTTATAAAAAACTTCCTTAGCAACAGATATTTCAGAGTATGTGTTGGAACTATGTTGTTTGATTGTTATCATTTAGAGAATGGTGTCCCTCAGGGTAGTGTGCCGAGCGTGACCCTGTTTGCTGTGGCAATCAACATTACCACATTACCGCTAATGTTCAGTGCTCTGTCTGCTGTTCTCTATTTGTTGACAATTTTGCTATATATGTGGCTATTCGAGGTATAGCAACTGCCGAAAGGGCCCTTCAACTTGTAATTAATAGACTGCAATCTCGGTTAGGTGATAGGATTTTATCTGTTTCCAAAACGTAATGCATTGCTTTTAGTCATCGAAGACTGAACCATCAGCCTTTATTATTTCTTATTGGAACACAATTTGAAACAACTGAAACTGCTAAATTTTTAGGCCTATTATTTGATTATAGACTCTCTTGGAATCCACATATATTTAATCTGAAAACACGTGCAATAAAATACTTGACATGTTACGTGTTATCGGCGGTGGGGAGCCGATAGGACCTGTGTGCTATGTTTTTACTGTCCCATTGTTTAATCGCGGATTGATTATGGCTTTCTGTACTGCGTATTGTTTCTGGAGCATTTTGTTCGAGCCCAGTTTCTAGCGTACATGCTGAGACAGGTGAACCATCTCTTACTCGACGAAGACAGCAACTACAAATAACATATGTTTGTAGTCTGTCTTCCAAACCGTATCTTCCTGCTTACAACATAGTATTTAAAAATCCTTTGGCTGATAGATTTAAATGTCGTAAAAATGTACTGCCCCATTCGGCATTAGAACATTAATAATCCTTAATAATTTGGGCCTTATACTTCCTCGAATGAATGAAAATACTCCATGTTTTATTGCTCCATGGCTCATTCAAATGCCAACTTTTAATTTTTCACTGTCCAGGTTCATGAAGCACAACACTCCTGATTTGTGTATCGTCAGGAGTTTCACTATATACTTGATGAATACTCATCTACAGAAATTATTTTCACAGATAGTTCTAAACTGTGTATTAAAGTCAGTTGTGCATATTACTGATCCGGCTGGACGTATATGTATGGATTACCTGAGGGTATTGGCTTATAGTGTATTTTCTGCCAAGCTCTTTGCTATTTTGAAAGGCCTTAATACCGTTCCATCTGGTTTCTATCAATATCATTTGTGTTCCGATTCTAAAAGTGCTTTACAGGCTATCCAGGATATGTATTCTAACGGTTCCTTGGTCGAAGATATTCAGTGTTCCCTACACAGACTTCAGTTACGGGTTGTTGGAGTAAACATTTTGCTGGGTACCTGGGCATTGCGAATTTCAGGAAACACAAAAGCTGACGAAGTGGCAAAGGAAGCTATAAGTCAGATACCAGTCATACATTGTGTTTTGTTATCTGACTTTGTATCGAGAGTTAAAATTATTATGCATAAGAAATGGGAAGAAGAGTGGACAAATACAGACTCCAATAAACTAACGGAAGTAAAAGATACTGCCAGTCTGTGGAATTCATCCATATGTTTCAGTCGTCGAGAGGAAGTGGTGGTTACCCGTGTTCGTATCGGTCATTCCATGATCACTCATGGATTTCAGATGGAACAGGGGAATCTGCCACAATGTCATTTTGCCAAGGTGTGTTATCAATTAAGCACATCTTTATTGAATGTGTTTTTGTTAATAGGTGTGTGATAATCTTTTGCCCTACCAAATTCCATTCAGGCAGAGCATGTTGAGGGATAATGCTCAGATCCTTGATCGGTTATTGTCCTTTTTTGCGTCGTCTGAAAATTTTTGATGAAATTTAAAACCAAATTTTATAAGAAAAAATTCAATTAGATTATTGCAGAGGAGAGCCTCTTTACAGCTGTGTAATATTTACATCATAATTAAATATTTTTTGTAAAAATTCTATTTTTCGTAATTCGTTGTAGGCCTCTTTTACAGCTCTGTAATATTTGTTTTTATTGTTGTTATAATTGTTTTAATTTATTGTAGATCGTAATTGTTAACTTGTTGCCGGGCTATTTTACAGCCTTGTAAATATAATTATAATGTTGTTGATTATTTTGTTTGTTATCTAGTTTTTGTATTATAATTGTTTTTAATGTTTTATTTCTAAGATTTTAAGGGGATCCGCCACCAGTTAAGGCAGATTTTTTTGGCTAATTGAACTTTTGACCACCAAAACTGGTTCAAATTAACCTAAAAACCATGAATATATGTATAACAACTCCTTTTTTCTTCCTTAAAGTAGATTTAATTTCATTTTCCCGTTTTTACAACGGTTTTTTTTGTATTTTAAAAACTTTTGAATAACTCTTTATTTGTGGATGGATCTTATTATTATTTTTTTTAACCCTAGATTACTTTTCTTAGTTCATTGTTACGTGATCACTTTTCATTCGTAAATTTTACTACATTCTGTTTTTATTTTTATTATTATTTTTTAAACTTTACTTTAGTGTTGACTATTTTTTATATTAAATCCTTTATTGTTTTTAAGTGTTTATAAAAATATTTAACAATGAATTCCTACATATTTTAACTGTAAAAAATTTTTTTTGCAACCACTACAAGTACGTTTAAAAAAATTAATTTGGAAAAAAAAATCGAAAAAATATAAATATAATTTTATTGGAAAAATTAATCAGATATTCATAAAATACATCATTTTCAAGTGTTTACTTTATATAAAAAATGAAAAATGATTTACAATAAGTTCATTAGGTAGAATGCCAAAAATACCAAAATTAGAGTCCTGTCTTCACTGGGAATCACATTCCTTGCAGTGATTTATATACACTTAGTAGCTAAATCAAACACTTTGAACTCTAAAATCACCATTTACACACAAAACTATTTACAACACTAAAAAACTAACAATATAAAAACAATAATTTACAAAAAAATATTCAAACACTTAATAGTTAAAACTTTTAAACACTATTCTTTCGTAAAATATACGACGCTAGCTTGAGTACTATAATAACGGTTCAACCTTGAGTTTAGCTGAAGAGACACTGGCCTCTTTTCACAATGGCGGAAAGGTGAACAAAAAGACAGAGCGTGTCCGTCTTTTGTCTACGAGTTCTCCGAATTTTACAAAGGGCGGGTCGTAATTTTTATGAATGAGTAGTGTTCTAGGGTTAATTTGTTCATTATGATTAAAGGAATTTTTCCCGGTATTTTAACTAGTGTAACACAAATAGGAAATTATTTACACGCGTTTACGTAAAAAAAAAAAAAAATTATTTTTATTTTCAAATAAACATTTTTTTACCTATGAAAAAATTAACAAATAAAACACAATTTTTCTTTTGTAAAATTCTATAATTTATTTGGTCTAGCCGACCATGGTTTCGCCAGTTACGGCATTGACGATGCTCTTACAACGGCACTGTCTTGTAAGAGTCTCGTCAATGCCGTAACTGGCGAAACCATGGTCGGCTAGACCAAATAAATTATAGAATTTTACAAAAGAAAAATTGTGTTTTATTTGTTAAAATGGAATTCTATCAAGTACCGTCGGTCATCAGTGTAAACAATATGAAAAAAATATTGTACAAAGCTCTCTATACCAACACATCATCACTACAGTATAAAGATACACTGGTAAAAATTTCAGTCAATTATCTCTTGTAGTAAAAAAGTTATTCAACAGTATGTGCTGAAAAACGGGGGAAAAAATCAATTTTCACGAATCGGCTTACAAAGTTGAGTTGACACAAATGCACTGAGTAAACTTGCTTATTTTAAAACTGACCAACTCCATATGTGTCCCCTTTTCCGGCCCTCTTTTCTTCTTCTCTTACCTGAGCTTGTCTTTTCTGTTTGACAAGCTACCTGCGAATAGACAGAAATGGAAAAATACAAGGGCATCTATCGCATCTTCTCTCTTTCACAGTTATCTGCAGTCCACAAGTGCTGTGCTGTAGACATGTGTGCATCTAGGCTGTACTGTTTGTCGAGTCACTTTCTCCCCTGCAGAAACCTGTCAATTGGTTTGTTACACTGTTGCTGAAAGTTGTGTCTCTTTTTACAAGTTAATGTTGTGAATCAGTGTTTTACTTTTTGTTCAACAGTGTTTTCCGCTATGTCACTATTGAAACAATGAGTGTACAAAACATTAACTTTAACGGAAAAAGTCACTGCTATCTGTTAAGTGTAAAAGAGGGTTAATAAAAATCACAAATAGTGAAAGATTTTGGAATATTGCTGAATATGTTATCTGTGTATTTAAAACATAAGGAAAAAATTATATTGCATTAAACAAAAGTGGAAAGGACTGAAAAAGAGCAAGAGAACTGGAAAATCCTATGTTGACGATTGCATGCAAGTGCAAGACAAAAAAAATCTCACTTGTGAAAAGGATCACTTTTTGTACTAAAGTCGTAGAATTTCCCATAATTAAAAAAGAAAAAAAAGTAATTGTAAATATTTTACCGTAGACTATTTAAAAATGAATTGTTAGCCTGGTAATAAATTTATATTGTGATAAAATGGTATTTTGTTAAGGTTTTTTTTACCTGAGCACCTAACTTTTCTAATTCAAATTTATTTTTGGCCCTTAAGCTTAGACTTAAACAGAAATAGATATACAGTAGACTCTCATAAATCCGGACTATTGTGGCGGACGGTCGGTCCGGATTCCGAAAAATCCGGATTCCGAAAAATCCGGATTTCCCGGAGTCGGCCGCGGGGCTGATACGAGCAGTGATAAGCCTCACGTTCAATAGCTACCGGCACATGCCGATACCCAATGACACTTGTTACACTCTGACATATTAACCCTTTGCACTCGTCTGGCCAGCACTGCTGGCCAAATAGTTATCTGAGTTTACCCGCCATTGTTTACGATGTCGCCGTGCGCACAGCTCGGGTGGCCAGCAGTGCTGGCCACGTAACTTTTCTGGCTAGGTCCGCAGCCATATTGACTGTTCTGTCGCACCAGCTCGGAATTAATTTTAGACCATTCACCACAATTGGTAGGATGAAAGAATGACAAACGAAAGCATATTTTATTTCTATATAGTTTTAATAAATGAACTTAAACACATATTTTTGCAGTTTTTATATTAAAAAAAATATTTGATATACTTTTATTATAAAAACAAAATTGCATGAACTGTTGCTACAATGTGAGTCACAAACTACTTTTTTAGTTTTTAAAGTTTTTTTTCGAGTGATAGCCTATAATGCGTGATTGTCACTTTGTAGCTTGTGCATGTGTGATTTAAATAATTTCAATAAGTCATTGTGTTCATTTAACAGAGCGTCCAGCTCGCCGACCATACGCCTGGCAAAAGGTGAATTGAGATTAAAATATTTGATATACTTTTATTATAAAAACAAAATTGCATGAACTGTTGCTACAATGTGAGTCACAAACTACTTTTTTAGTTTTTATAGTTTTTTTTCGAGTTTTTTTTATGCGTGATTGTCACTTTGTAGCTTGCGCATGTGTGATTTAAATAATTTCAATAAGTCATTGTGCTCATTTAACAATGTGAGTCACAAACTACTTTTTTAGTTTTTAAAGTTTTTTTTCGAGTGATATAATGCGTGATTGTCACTTTGTAGCTTGTGCATGTGTGATTTAAATAATTTCAATAAGTCATTGTGCTCATTTAACAATGTGAGTCACAAACTACTTTTTTAGTTTTTAAAATTTTTTTTCGAGTTTTTTCAAAAACTAATATACTAATAACAAAACCACAATCTATTTAACTGATATAACTACACAATAGAACTCAATTGAGACCAACAAATAACCTCACGACGGCGATGCTCAAACAGAAACATGTGATCTTTATTTGGCGCTCTTTTTACATGTTTATTTAGATCACTTTCCACTTCATAGGTTGCAGCACATACCAGACACTGTACCTATTATGTGTATATAGCTGCAATTAAAAAAATTTTTTTTTAAAATGTTGTTTATTTTCGTGGCCAGCACTAGTGGCCTCCCGAGCGTTCGAGTAATTTCATGTTGGTCAGCACTGCTGGCCACCCGATCTGTGCGTTCAACTTATAGTAATGGTTACCGAGCGCAAAGGGTTAACTAATACATAATACATAATACAGTACTGGACTGCAATTAAGTAAAACACAGGGTAGGGCGTGTCAATACCTCAGCTGCGCGGAAACTTCCACTGCCCGTGAATCATTACAAAATACAATGCAGAAGATCGCGTGAAAATTGAAGGCTCTAAAGCGGCAAATTGTTTTCCGGAGTCCGGATTTTCATGATCCGAATTTATGAGAGTCTACTGTACTTGGAGATCAAATCACTCCAACAGAAAAATGTGAATATCTGGTATATGAAGAGTTTTTTCAAGACTGAACACACAAGCCTCACCCCGATTGTAGGAGGTAGAAGTTCCAGACATGGTAAAGACAGTTTATTTACTGGGGCCACTCTAAATTTAACTTCCATGAAATGAATAACTTTAATATCTCCTAATTCTACTCTTAAAATATAACACAACTGCATAAGCGAATTGGCTCGTTATGCAAAAAACATGTACGGTTCACTTACCTGAGAACCACCTGGGTATCTGAATTTTTGACAAATTTGTTAATGCATGTAACCATTTAAGATATTTTGTTTGAAAGACTTCTTCATCCCATTTCAATTTTAATTCCCAGATTGCTTGCAACATAATCTTAGGAAGAAGTGTGGTCAGACAAGATATCCCAATAATATCAAATATTTTTTGTGCTCCAGATAAAATTTTCTGTTTTGTTATGGGGCCTATTTTCAAGTCAGAGGAGTACAAGCCGTTTATATTGAGTTTAATACTATCATTTCTTCTATCACATATTAGACCTAAGACCTGTCAATACATCAGGTGAGAGGTTTCCATAGGTATACTCTCACTCTCGCAATTCAAACTTTACATCCAGGAAAATATCACTGGCCAAATTTAATTAACATTGTGTAATACAGCTTTGGATTGTACACTGGTTATGTAGTTATCTACATAAAACCTGCAACTAAGCTGTTTTATAACAGTCTTTGATTACGAAGTACTTATAGTATCACTACTGTTGAGTGCAGTTTTCAGATGTTATTCAATAACAGTTCCAAGTAAAAATGGGCTATAAGAGACTTCAAAAAGACCTCTGGTAAGGTATGGCGATAAACCTTATAAATGGCATCTTCCTTAAACCATAAAAATCCGACAAAATCTCTATCTGATTCAGCAATAGTAATTTGTAAAAATGCTTTCTTGATATAAAAAATAACTCCTATTTCCTTCAGTCTAAAGAACAGAATGATTTATGGCATTAATTCATTCAGATTGACTTCTTTACTTATCAATCATTTAATGAAGGTTGATTATATTCTCTAGCACTTGCATCAAATACAGGTCTAACCCTCATCATAGAGTTCTCCTTGTACACAGGTCTGTGAGGAAGACGGCCTTGTTTAGAAAAATCATTGGTATCAAATAAGCCTACTTCTTCATTTTTTTTTCTTTTTCCCGTTTTTTCAAAATATTGTCTAGTTATTCATAAGAATTATATTGTTTCAATTTATTTCACTGTTGATTCCAGTCTTTTTTAGCATGTTTACATTGGTAGCCAACGGGACTTTCAGTCCAAGGCATTTTGACTTAGTACCGACCATCACAAACAAAAAATTTAACATAGACATAGATTTCAAAAAATGTTCTCTTAATGGTGATATGTTTCTTTGAATCTACAAGATTTTTGGATTGCATCTTTAATTCCTATCACATCTAAATATTACAATTTGGATTAAAATTTATTATTAATTAGCATACAAGTAGAAGTCATAATAGAAACTATCGAGTTAGATTGATTTTTCTCTTCAAACAAGGTTTGCCTATCACAGTCCGGCTCAATTGTGTCTCAATAGCAACCAAGTCGCTTTTCAATTACTCGCCGTTGATCCATTAACAATTTTCCTGCTACTTCAGCCCCAATTAAAATTTTAGTTGATCCCTCTGAAGTGTCTGTGATTTTAATGCTGAGATCATTCAGTTCTCCCATCCAAGATCCTCTCCGAATCGATGAAACCGTAATGGATATGACATCTTGTTCAAACACTTAAAAATTACAGCAATATATGCAATTCAGATCACCTATCCTGACTTTGTAAAAAGTATGTTCTACTGCCCTTGAAGTGGAGCCCCCAAACAAGTTATGTATATAATTTTGTCTTTTCTAATGGAGAGTATTTCATCTCTTGTGCTGTAGACCTCAAAATATATGATCGGTGTGAGCCAGTATCAATTATTGCTCGCACCGGCCGCTCATTACTTTGTCCCCCCTATTTAAACTACTACCGTCTGTAAAAATACTTTAGGGTGTAAATTATTGATTAGACTACTTTCATATGGTCAGTCTCATTAGGCCTACCAACCTTATTATTGTCATACATAATTGTCACATGTCTACAGTTCCAATGAGAACAAATTAAGCTTACTCAACAATTTTTACTAATGTGCCCATGTTTTGTGCAAAGGAAACATTATCGATTTTTTGAAAGTAGTTTTTTCCAGAAACGGTGTTGTGTATTTGATTCTTCATAACCTTCAGTTATAGGAACAGTTAAGTTGCAAAAGATTTATTTTGATATAGGCTGTACAGGTTTGTAGTTGATCACATTAGAAGTAGGTCTACAACCCTCTTCATTTCTAGTAAGCCTACTCTGAATATTAACTTGCGTACTACTTACTCTACTAGGTTTGTTACCAAATCCAGACATAGGCAGTGCGATTCACTCTTTAAATTGCTGGTGTTATTTTGTAAGTTGTCGTCGTTAATTAGGTTTGCAAAATATTAAAAATCAAATATATTAAAAGAATAATTAAGACTGTCTTTCTAACGATAGGCGTGCCATCTTCTGTATGGACGTCATTTTGCAACACTTAAATATGTAAGTTTTTATTGATTCGACTGAGTCTGTATGCACATTATTTTTTAATACAGTTTCGTTATTTTATGTAATATTTATAAAAAAAAAAAAAAAAAAAACAAGGTTCTGACTCTAATCTGTACTTACCAGGTTGGCTACATGTGAAACATGGATGTACTCAATGAAAATTTAGTCAAGCATGTTTGGTTTTAAAAGAAATCTTTTTTTTACTAAAATCGTAGTTTCAACTAGTTTTACAAAAATCATTATCTTTATAGATTATACTTATCCTAAACAAACATGTTAAATCCTATACAGTCCTACAAATGTTATGCAAAATCATTGGTAATATTTAGTGTTATAGTACAAAGAAAATGTCTGAAAGCAAATAGTTCATATCTCAGATAGTTTTAAGTAACAACTCGTTGCCTTCATATATTGTTCACTTAACATGTCTAGTATGAATTTCTATGTGTAACACATCTTCTTTTAAAAACAAAGTCCTCACTTTACCAAATGTCTTTCTTCTTATAACGCACCATGTTAACTCTGAACAACGTCCAGTCTCTCGGTCCAGTGTACAAAGAGTGGGAAAGCTTAGTCACGCTGAGTCAGCTTCACAACCCAGAGTTCTTACTTCCAAATCCACCATTTTTTCTCATTGACCAATGAGAGCTTGCCCCTCTGTCTAATTTAGTTCGAGAAGGTATCACACTATTTCAGCACAGTACATGCTTAATTTGAATTGTTTAATTTTCGTTATTTATTTATCTTTAAAATATGTTTTGTCCAAGTTTAACAATTTTTGATTTTGAATAATACTTATTTTCTATGTGCAACACATCTTCTTAATTAATTAATCATCTGACCAATTATCCTTAATATTTTAATTAATTAATTTATATTTTTTATTGGTTGGAGAATGTCCCATGCCTACAACTCCTTACGCAGGAAATCTATCATACCGTCAAGATCGGTGTCTGCATCATAATGAGAATTACTCTGCCAGGCTCTGAGTAAATCCTCAAGCAAACATGATTCTAGAAAAGCAGCACATATAACACTAGAACATAGAACATAGAGCACAATATAACATAGCAGCACATTTATCGCTAGTGACTCCCTAATGTTTCAAGTGAACTAAGTTGAGATTCCATTTTATCATATAAATGAGCTAGTTAAACTCTGATGTTTAAATGAAGTATCAACTTCAAAAGTTCTCTAATATAGACTTCAACGAGAAGATCATCTCTTCCAAAACATTCTTTTAGACTTTGAATAGCTTTACTGTAATTTTCACCTATGGGAGAATAGCTTTTGACTAGTTTACAGGCTGCATAGTTTGATACAGTAGTTTGTACTAAATATTGAAACTTATCAGTATTTTCGACTCTTTGTTTTCATCGATTCTTTTAAAATGTCAACAAAATGGTAGCTATTATTCTTTCAATTCCCCACTAAACTTATTAAATTTAATTACAAGAAGCTTAAACCTTTTCTTTGAAATTTCTGACATAGGCCTACTCATTTGAAAAGTTCCTCTTTGAAATTATCCTTTACGAATAAATAATATAGTAAAATACAAAATTACAAAGATAGAAAATTGCTTTGTTTATTTTATCAAAGTAAATTAAAATTACCATAGGCCTACATAAAATTGCAAACATAATTCAACATTAAAATTGAGATATTATTTCATTAATATCTTCAAAAGTTCATTATTTTATGTTGTATGATATACATTATGATATTTTTACCCATTGAAATGTTTATGAATGTTCATCATTTAAAAAAAACATAAGAAAATTAGCTATATTAAAAATGAAGTTATAAGTTTTATTAAAATGTCATTAATGGTTGTTTAGATATACTATTATATCTAGGTCACGGGATTGTAACAATTACCTTTACAAGAGATGATATAGAGAGCAAAAGTCTTATCTCGGTGTGTGTGTGTGTGCGCGCACGAGTAATCAAATAATTTCTCAGAAACTAAAATACTATCAAAAAATTTACTTGTTTCGAATTTGTACAAATGCAATGAGGTTTTAACTCTACTTCAATGGAATTTCCACTGTCAAATCACATGCTAGTTTCTTTCATGGGCGTGTCTTTCAACAGGGATACTATGATATCGCCCATTTTTTATGACATCACTTAATTTTGAGTTCTACTGAATTATTTATGTATTGTATAAACTTTTGGTGACATCTTTTTAGATGTTAAATGTTCTGTTTAATCCATGGGTAGTATAGGCTATTCGTTTCTTTAATTAAAATTTCGTTTCCTGGCAATTACATTTCTTCTGGCGTCTTCCATCTAGATTTGATTTAGTCTACAAACTGCTATCTTAAAATCAGATATTTATTTCGAATGCTCATGTCATGTTGATTTTATATTTTTCCCAGACAGGTTGAAAAATTTAGAATAGTTCTGGTATGGATTATATGGGTTATACCGTTCGGGAAGGGAAATTTAAAAAAAGATTAAAGTCGTGCTGAGCTCTGAAAAACCAGAAAATGAACAGTCATGTTCAGTGATGGAACCTTTAGGTTATGTCGGTTCCTGAGCTTACCTGAGTTCACTATTTACAGAAAATAAATGACATGCAGATTAACAAATAACAAGCTAATTTATTTTTCTTGAATATATATTCTTTATATGCTGTATATATATATTTATTTAAAAAAGTTAATACGCCCTTAGATAATAAAAAAAAAAATAAAAAAATTAATGAAGCCCTTAAAATTTTTTTTTAACAACAATGAAAAGATCCCATCCCAAAAGAAAATTTAACAAACCCTCTCTATTTTTATTCAAAATTACAAAATATCTTATTTTCACAAAAATGAGTTTTAATAAAAATTTATATTAAATATAACAAGTAAAAAAAAATACAAGTAGAAGTAGTTTACATATCTTAGTTAATTAAAGATATGACTGCTGTTGCCCAGCAGTAAAAAAACAACTTATTTATATAAAAAAATTTCAAAAGGTTTTGACGTCATAATTTAATTTTGAAAACTAACCCCTTTGGGGACGTGAAGCCGAAAGTTTGCTAGCATGTCCCATCCTAAAAAAAAAGAGTCTGATTTGCCTTAGTAATAATTTCACAACATTTCACACACAGTTAGTTTTTTGTTGGGCGAAGACCAAATTTCATTCAGCTTCGTATAATGTGGCCTCATTCTTCGACCAGTTAAGAACTGTATTCACAAAGACAAAGGAAGACAACTTGATTTTTCATGTTTTAAGATGAAATTTAAGTTCATGTTAGGCATTGCACTTTACAAAAAAAAATGCTGAAGTTACGTTACAAAATTTTGATTAGGTTGTATGACAAAGATATTTATATTATAAATTTATAAGAATTTTAAATTGAACTTGGAATACAAATTTTACATGAGAACAAAATCTAATAAAAAAGAACAAAATCTTACAGCCTAAGTCAGAAGTACAAGTACTGTATATAGGATAATGAACTCAAGATATAATTTTTAATTATATTATGGTTATGAATTTAGCAAGAGAAATTTTGATTACCTGGAACAAAGCGTGGCGATTCCTAAAACTGAAGGCCCTAAATAAATAACGGGCACTAAATAACTTTGAGATACATTAAAAAAAAAAAAAAAAACTAGTGTATGAAGTTTGAAAGTAACACTGCATGTAAATTTATTATGCACACACACATGTAAACGAAATTAAAAGAATTACTCGGGTGTACATACCCTTTAATTTCACATTTTGAATATTATGAAAGTTTTTTATGACATTGAGTTGCGTGCTTAACTCTCGTGTTGAGATCGTGGCGATGAACAGACAAGCAAGGAAAAAAAGCCTACGTCGCAAATGTCTCGGGCGGAACAGCTGTTGCCTGTTATCTCACTCTTGCCTTAGGCGGTCTTCCAAAGTGCGGTTTCATTTGAAGTTAAATAAATGTTACAGGGTGAAAGGTACAAGGAAATAATTTTATTTAATTATGTTAAGATAGAAAGTCGAGATTTTCTGTAATTTTAGTGCAGTAGGTTGGAGTCTTGCATATTTGCCGTTTATATATATTTTATTTTGAAACACATTTCGAATTGTCACATTATTCATCTGCACATGTTAGTGTATTTAATTTTCCATGATGAGCTCAGATCTTAACTTTTTGATTTTATTCATATTTGTATCCTGTCACAGTCGCCAAATATTATATGAAAAATATTATGAATAAAAGCAACTAGTAACTCATTCCCACTTAAGAGGTTCAACCTGACTGAGTCAGCATTGTGTATCATTTGTAAGAATGAAGAGGAGACCATCGAACATATCTTGCTTTGCTGTTATCCAAACATGGGAAGAGACACACTCAGAATAGAATTGAAGTCTGATGTGACACTGGCACACATCCTAAAAGATCGGAATTACTGACCTCTGGTGAAGTCAACTTACGATAGGCATCGAGCCATTGGAAACACTCTAGATGGTCATATACAACAATAATAAAGTTTTTTATAGTATTATAAATGAGAAAACAGTCAAAACTGAAAATTGAATAGTAGAAAACTTTAATTTTACAAATTGTCTATATAACCCAGACTTTTTCCATACATATCCTTTTACAATAACTAACAATTGATTTTTCTTTTCAATAATGAAAAGGTTTTTTTAAAAACAGCTGACCAGTGTCCCTGTATTATGTACTTCATACTTCTGCATGGAGTAGATTTTTGTTGTTGTATGTCCATAATAACACAGTATTCTCAAACTACTTCATTTTGCATAGATTAGGTCTATCTGAATTATGTCAAAAGATTACTTTATGGGGTCATTTTGTTTTTTTAATATTACATTTTGTTCTGAGGTGACTATACAATAATTAATTATGAGACTCTATTTTTCAATATTATTGACAGGTTTTGGCTTTGATTTATAGTTTGAAAGACAAGTTGTTAATTAACATCAACTAAATTAAAAAATATTATGGTATTATGTCTTACAGTAAAATTCTTATTTGACATTAACTAATAGTGACATCCATGTTCCTTTTGGTCAGGACCTCAAAAGGGATTTGAAAAACTAGACTTCGTTTTTTTTTTTACCCATCATGTAACTTTCTCTATACTACGTATTACAACAAAATTTCTACAGCACTATATATAAAGATGCCCCATTTAAGTTATTTGTATATGTTTATTTATACAAAAGTATAAATGTGAAAAAGAAAAGAACAAATAGTAAACAAAAAACTACCATAAAATTAATCATTAACACTTTGGATTTGGGCTCTTAAATATACACTTGGAATAAGGAACTGATACAACCAAAATACACTTAACGATAATAGTAATAGCGAATGAATTAATTTAGAAGAAGTAATAAAATTGTAAACTTGTCATAATAATAATTACCAAGTTTAGACCATGTTAGATTTAACCATGTAATACATACCCGATTTCTAGACACATTTCAATATGATTGACTATATATATTCTTAATACACATTCAATTATAGGAAGATCATAAACAGATAATAAAAAGAATTATTTAAACAATGCTGAATAAATAAAGTGAAAATTGGAATAAATTGAATTATTGAAGTAGTTTTGTTTTGGGTAAAGTATAGGGAGATAAATATGTAAATAGAACAGTGGCATCCAATTTTTTAGTTAAATGCAGTTAGCCAATCAGAATTAAGCAAGGTTGAAAACAGATGTTCTAAAATGAATCAAATCTCGTTGGCGCTAATTCAAAGCTATTTAAAATAATATATATAAAAGTATGTTAAGTAAAATTAACATTGTTTTGAAATAAGTACAAAATTAAAATAAATGTGAAAAATAAGATAGATTTAAGGGACAAAAATTTAGGCAGTTTTAAAGTATAATAATTTTATAAGAAATTTTTTTAATGAAGGTGAAATACCAGGAAAATAAGAGGAGGAAAAAGAAATAAAATTTGAAATGGAAGATTTTTGCAACATCAAAAGAGAAGATTTTCCATTTTTGCTCTTATTGCAAGCAGATTTTTTTTTTTATTCCTGTAAGTAATATGCAATTTTATGCAGTGAAATGTAAAATAATCGTTGAAAGAAAAAGAAGAAGAAAAATAAACAAATAAAAAAAATCACAGGTTAGGAATAAATTTGAACCTGATTACAAGGTAACATTTAATAAATTTAAATATTACCCAAATTTTAACTTTCATCAAGAAACAAATAAATATAATATTCAAAATTCTACAAAAATTTCTGGGAGAAATATTAAAATTTTTTTTTCATCATTGTAAACTTATTATAAAAGGATTATTAGCCTGTATGTAGTTGAAAGTTATTGAACCTAGCTAAGGGCCAATTTATAAAAATATGAATTTGTTGTATATAAATATTAAAATAGATAAGCTAATTTAATATAATATGATGTATGAATTAATAAAAATTGTAAAAATAATTAATAATTTGTCGAAAGACAAATTAAAAAAAAGAGATAAGTTATAAAATGTTGACATTGTAAGATTTATAAATGAATAAATAATATTGTAAAGATAACTTGAATCTAATTTATTCATAGTAGTTTTGGTTTAAATTTGATTAAATTTTATAAAAGTTAATACTAATCTTTTATGAAAATAATAACTTGTGGAATTAGAGTATGTATGAGAAAGTAGTAACTGTATTGCAATGAGTTTCCAATAACAAGATCAGGGTTCATTTTCGTATTTTTCAGAACTATCTAAGAACAGTCAAATTATCACTTTGCTATATTATTGGTCTTCGTAAAACTTAAGCACTTCATAAAATTTCAAAAGATTAATTTTCAGATATATGATCAGGGTTTATTGATAATATTTGTTTGCTAGTTTTGTAAATTTTATAAAAATAAGCTGTTCTCGGCTTACCGTGGAGTTAACGTTTCGTTTCACATTCAGTGGCACGAATCCAATTCACTCTACCGTGCGTAAAGAAGTTTTATTTGCTGATTAGTAATTTAATATCAAATTTTATCTAGGACTTAAACATGTATTAAAAAACAACATGGTGGCAAAAACTTTTTTTAATCTCTTTCTAGATATAACATATTCCCGATCCACAAAAATAAAATGGCGGAGAAACAATACAATATTTTCATTCAACCAGTTTTTAATCCAATTTATTTACAATATTATTTTTAGAATCCTAATTTCTAATTTAATAACATCTTTTATGTAGGATTTATACTGACTCTCAGACATTAAATGACTGCCAATAATTTCAACATTTTTGTCTTACAACTTAATTTAATCGTATTATTTTCCGTATGTTTTTGTGACATTGATTTAAAATTTATCAACATATTTGATCTTGGAGTATTATTCACCCCAAAAAATAAGTCGACAAATAACTTTTGGTTTTTTCAACTGATTTCATTAAAACTGATTGGAATATGGATTTTACAATGTTGGTACAATGTTTTACAATATGTCTCAAATTAATTAACAATATTATACGTATATTCGTATCCAATAATACCCGCTTCCTTAAAACCAAAATGGCTACCCAATTTCAATCTTTTTGCATCTCAACCTTTTTTTATTACAATGACTTTGCATATGTAATTTATGGCTGCAAATAATTTACTGACATTTTAAATTGGAATAATACCAGCTTCTTAAAAACTAAAATAAAATCAAATTAAATCATTGGCGCTACACACCATTGATATTGGAACTAAGTCTTTTAGATGACTTTTCAGTCAGTTCAGCATACAGAGTTCCCATCACCAGATGTCTATCTTAAAACCAGAATTCGCTACCAATTGTAGACCCACCGGTGGCTCCAATATTCAAAATTACGTTTATAATATTAACACTTGTTTCTCAACTGATTTCGTTAAATTTCATTTATCATGTGTATTTTATAAGGGTGGTTCTATATTTGACTTTCAAATAATAACCGCTACATTAAAAAACAAAAACAAAAAAAGTTTAAAATATCAACATTTTATTGACTGTCTATTTTTTATAAAATTTTATTTTGTGTGTATTTTGTTTCCAATTTACTAAAATATTGGTGTTGGAATAATACTCGCACCTTAAAAATCAAAATATTAAAAAATCAACATTTTTTATTTATCAGTCTATTTAAAATTAATATTGACTACTCGGTCATCATCATCTTATAAAAAAAGATGAAAAGAACATAAAATAAATACCTCTAGCACAGGAATACTTTAGAGCTTCAGAGTCAGAAAAGAACAAGAGTTACTTAAGAAAGATGAAAAAGGGATCTAACCCAAATCTACATGGGTTTTATTTTTTATCCACTATACTTAAAAATTGATTCTTTATTATGAACTTTTAGTATCTACTTGTACTGTCACATCAATTTTAGAAATTTTGACTGAATATGGCATGATTTAATTTTTTTGGATAAACGGTTAATCTTGGCTCATAAAAAAAAATCTCAGAAAATGTCCTGTGTTTGCTTTCTGTAGTCTACTAGTTTAATTATTGTACCTCATGTAATACTGTGGATGGTGAGGTTGTCGTTGAAACACTATTAATTAAGTAAACGTAATTTTTGTGAGATCTTGTATTAGAGTTTATTTCTATCTAATATTATCTCACAAGTCAAGCTCAATATATATTTATCTGTACACAAATTATTTTAATATTTATTAAATTTACTATAATAGAGTATGATATATCTTCTCTTCTATTCAGTTTACTTTAACCTTTTATAAAATATTGTTGAGCCATGTACTAAAAAAAAACTAGTGAATTTAACTGTATTTCACCAATGATTTTGTAAAACTTCATTTTTCAAAAATGATAATGAATTTTTACTAAATTTTAGGCTTAAACATATATAGAAATAATTATAAAACTAAACTTTTCTTCAATAATTCTTTTTTTCGTAGTTATTCAATAGGTTAATTAAAATGGTAATAGTTACAATATGAGCTTGATTAAATGTTTCTAATTTGTTCAACTCTAAAATACCCATATGCTAAATGTTGTCACTGATGTTTTTCTCTATAAGAAATATTGGCAAAATTGTTAGGTCTAGATATATGAAATTTAATTTTATAGCACAACAACAAAAATAGATAATGTCGCCAGCTTGTGACATTCCAATTACTTGTGTAAAAAGAATATTAAATTGAATTCAGCAACTTAAATGCTACACAAATATTATAAGTATTATCAAAATTGGCCAATAAAATTATTTCAATAGTTTAGGTTTTATTTGTACTTTGGGCTATGCAGGAGCTCAGTTCTAATAAAGTCAAATTAAATTTATACTCAGTGCTCCAAAAATGCTTAAATATTATGAGTTTCAATCTATCAGCAAAATGTTTAATATAATCATTATATAGCATGGTGTTTACAGATCTGAAGATACGAAATTCCAATATATTTTCTAATAATATATAATGAAGTTAAATTTCAGTATCGTTTCAATAATATTCATAGTAAAAATAAAAACATGCAATCTACTTTATTGGGTTAGTGTACTTTCTCTACATGCTATGATTAATAATTTACTAACATTTCAGATTATTTTAAATAAAAAACTGAATATTTGAACCATATACTTAATGCCATTGAAACACGTTTGATTAAGTAAACGTAATTTTTATGAGATCTTCTGTTTGAGTTTTTTTTTCAATATAATGAGTGTACAAGTTATCAATTGTCTAACATATATTTTTCTATTTTCAGGAAATACAGCACTACATTTGGCTGTTATGTTGGGGCGCAAAGGTATGTTTTACTTTCTGTACTTTTATTTTTTATTTTATTTTATTTTTTTACATTAATATGTGAGATATACCCAAATATTTTGAAAATAAATGAAATTAAAAATAATAGGTTTAATAATAAACAGTGGTAACCCAAATCTCCGGTTTTCTTAAGAATGGTAAATATGCTTTTGATGTAACATTTGCAACATTACATAATTTTCCTCTAACCTACAAATATAAAATTATTGAAATATTTACATTCCTTTTTATTTATTTATTTTTTAAAGCACAGTCCAAATGGAGGAACTACCACGACACCTAGCGATAACCATGAGCAACCACTAGATCAACTCCAATCCTACCAAAACTCCGACTTTTAATCAGAAAATAAAGAAACAAATAAACTGTCAAAACTATCTAGGAAAATTATTAGATAAACATGACACAATTATTCCAGGTTTATATTTAACTTTTAAAGTATGAGTAGGTAGGCTTAAAACCTAACAAATCTTAGGCGGAAGGCTTCAAAATAAATTAGATTGTAAAGAAATGAAAGCCTAAGTAAAGAAACAAATGCTACCAATATATTAAACAGAATATTTGACATCTAAAAGATGGTTTATGAAAATCTATAAGATGTATAAATAATTCAGTAGGACTCAAAATATAGTGCAAGTAATGTTATAAACAATGGCCGTCAACAAAGTCACATATCTTGCTGCATTTGAAGACACGCCCAAGAAGGGAAATGAGCTCGCTGAATGGTCGATAAAATTCCATTGAGATTCAATTTCCATTAAGCCAAACTTTATTTTTATTTATTTATTTAAAAATTTTTTTTTTTTTTATAAGTAAGTTTTCTGAGAAGTTATTTTATCCCTTTAGTAATCTTAATATAATATATTTATTTTCATGAAATTTGTATTCTAAAACTAACCATTATCAAATTTAATAAAAGACATAAAATCATTGCATGTTTCATCAATTAAACCCCAAATATTAAAGTGATATAGAAGGCGGAAAATTTGAACGCTTCCGGACTACAATGTACTTGGATAGGATTGTTGGGAAGGGATTAAGAGAGAAAGGACGCTTACCAAACTCAGAAATTTAAATCCGAAAACAACTGGTGAATAAAACAGTGTATAGTAGAGTTAAATGTGCATCCAGATTGTGCAAGCAGTACTGCCTAATTGATCTATTTTGACGTGAAGGAAAGAAGAGAAGTTATTTCTACAATAGCGGTGAGACCAGACCAATAACATATCTCATTGTAATCCACACATAATTCAAAGACTTTTAAATATAAACTTTCAGCCAGAGAGGCTATAATTTGAACTAACTAATTGTATAAAAGTGATGTAAAGACTAGCAACCAATAACTTGAACTTCAACAATAATACCTATATTTATTGATACAGTTTTCATATCATCCTATCTGTTTTATGTAGTAACTTTAATTTTGGTTTCCTATCAATAATTGGGTCTTTGTCCAGACATTTAGTAAATATAATTTTATGTTCTTGTTTTCCAACTAATCTTAGGAGAAGCCGGCACCAACCTACCCCGAGATAAATCTTGTGAACTCTATATTATTCATATATGTAAAGACATTGTTATAGTTCAATGAGTTAGATAAAATAGCATATCCCAATAACCACTAATGAGACTTTGATCAAATATTTACCTTTATTATTTTTTTTTTGTGATATCTAATTTTTTATGTTTCAATAATGGACATTGAAAATATTTCAGTGATGTATTATTCTAACGCGAGTTATATAAAATAAAACAATGAACTTTTAATGACATTAAAGACAAAAATATTGGACTCTACTGTTAATTTTTTAACAATTTAAAATAGAAAGATATAACTTTGGAAGAATGTCTTTGGATAGTTAATAACCACTTTTACAAACTTTCAACCCCTCTCTCCTAGACTAGATTAGCTCAACAATAAGACTAGCACTTATAAGTAATTTATCAAAACCCTTCAAAATGTTTCTAACAATAGTCTCAACAGCCATTTCAGTCAAGTGCTTACGTCTAAAGTCGTACTGGTGACTATAGAGTAATTTATTATCAACAAAATAATCATGAAGTTGACCCAATAAGCAAGGCCCAATAATTTTACTTAATACAGGAACAATTGCTATTGGGCGATAGCTTTCAGGCAAGCTCAAATCACCATTCTTATAAACAGATACAATTTTAGTAAGTTTAAGATAGTCAGGAAATATTCCATTAACTATATCTAGTTTAATCAGGTACGTAAAAAGTACAAGAATCACATTTACGAGACTGACGTTAAGAAAGTAGTGATGTACACAATAATGAGATTCACAAAACCTAGGTAATAACTGTTATAAAACACACTTACCCTATACTGGATAAGACTAGATGAAGGGGTTTTCTTCTTAGAAGAAGGGGTACACTTCTATTAGATGAAGGGGTCTTATCCAGTATAGGGTAAGTGTGTTTTATAACAGTTATTACCTAGGTTTTGTGAATCTCATTATTGTGTACATCACTACTTTCTTAACGTCAGTCTCGTAGATAACTGTAGGATATATTATATTGTGTTAATACACAATATAATATATCCTACAGGGCTCAACAAGACAGTTAAAAATATTCATTATTGAAAACATATTTTTGAATTTTAGTATATTTATTCAGCTGTGACTGACAATACTTGATATGGTACTTTCCATATCTGAACCCCTCTCTGATAAAAAAAAGTAAATAATAAAATAAAATCACCCTAAAAATAACGCATATTGAATACAGTTGTTAATTTTTAACAAAATTTATTAATTTTTATACAAATTGTTCCAAAATATCAAAAAACTGTGTTTTTCCCAACTTTTAATGTTGCGCAGGTTCTTTTTACAAGTTGTAAATATAAAAACACTCTACTCTGAAATGTGCACCGATCATTACATCTCTCGTCATTAATTTTATATAGCTTATTATTATCGTTCAAGGTTACTTGTATTGCTGATAATTTAAACAAATATGAAAATTTACAATGAAATGTTCACCGATCCTGTCACATGCATCACTCGTAGTAATTTCTAAAGCTTATTATTATTGTTGAAGTTTATTTACATTACTATTAAGTTACACAAGTTAGTAAAAATACAATTTTTTTATTGTGAAAAGTGTATTGATCCTATTATTTGCATTTTTTGTTGTTATAATTTAAATATAACTTTGGAAAGTTAATACAAGCTGAGTTAATGAATTGTTAAGTTTAGAAAAGTTACATTTTTTAATGTGGTAACAAAGATAGAGGAACTAAAAGTTCACCAAAATTTTGCAAATCTTTTGAATTTTTAATTCGGTTAGAGTAAAAACATGCTTACATTAAAAAAAAAATGAGAAAAATCATGTTTACTCTATACTCACCAGTACGACTTTAGACGTAAGCACTTGACTGAAATGGCAATTGAGACTATTGTTAGAAACATTTTGAAGGGTTTTGATAAATTACTTATAAGTGCTAGTCTTATTGACTTGGAAAAGGCTTTTGATTGTGTTTCACACACTATACTTAGCAGTAAGTTTCAATTATATGGTATTAGAAACTAAGAACATGAATTAATTGAGTCTTACTTGAGTAATAGAAAGCAGATGGTTAGGTTAGGTTAGGTTAGCTCCTACAGGGATATTTTGAAAACTCAGCTCAGTGTTTCCTTTTGCAGCGTGCTAAAACCTGGTTCGCTATGAATGACCTAGCCATAAATGATGATAAAACTGAGCACATAAGCACATATACTTTACTCTTAATAATGCTCTTATGAAAAATAATGAAACTGCAAAATTAGTGAAGTTCTGGGAATATGCTTGGACTGCAGGCTTATATGGCAACCCCCCCCCATATATTAAATCTTTGTAAAAAATTGTCTCATGTCTTTTATTGGTAAGAAAGCTGAAATTTTGTGTTAGGAAGGAGATATTAGTAATAGTGTATTTTAGTCTATTTCAATCACAAGCATTATTTGCTATTAGGCTCTGGAGCAATGCCACCTGCTTCTTGTAAGTTTTTATGGCAGAAAATGGCAATTAGAATTATAGAACATCTTTCAGATAGGCAATCTTATAAAGAAAGCTTCATTAGGCTAAAAATAATGATTGTGCCTGCCCTGTATATATTCTGTAATTTAGTTTATGTAAGACATCATATTGAAGATTTTAATACTATAAGTTCTAACCATATATTTAATACAAGACATAAACAAGACCTTATTACTCCATATGCTAGATTGAGTAAATCTTATAATAGTTTTATCTGCCAGCAATAAAAATTATTTAATAAATCACAGTAGAACCCCTCAAACTCGACACAATGTGGACTTTAAGGTTGTCGAGTTTTAGGGAACTTTGGTATTTAATGGTTAGGTTTGCAACAAATACTCAAAATTACTTTAAATAACTGTACATTTGTTGATTATCAATGATTACACGTTTATTGCAAAAAAGTCCCTGCCTGACAACAACAAAAATAGTGTGTTCAATCACACATTAAAATGAAATTTATCGATGGGTCAATGAGATTTAAAAAGTCTTGTACAATAGGCTCAGTAAACTAAAAAGACCTATCCTAATATTCTGTAAAAAAAATTTACAGTAAAGTCTACAGTAATAAGTAGACAGTCCATTAAATATTTTTAAAGATTAAAACGATTATATATATATATATATATATATATATATATAAAAACATTAGAGCAAAGTTAGCATTGTTTGAAAAAACTTTTGATTGATCTTTCTTTTTCATTTTCGACTCGACGTCTGGCAGCTTCATCTCAAAGTCGCCGAAGAAAAACAATGTCCATACCAAACACGGTCCAATACAAATGCTATATAAATTGAACTGCTGATCGCATATAATTAAGAGTCGGATCATTTTTCTCACCTGGTTAAGACCTTAATTACGAACTTAAGACTTCCGTTGAATTGTTATGATAAAAGACTTGCCGCTTACTTTAATGGAATCGGTGCTAATGACCGGTAGCACCCGGGTGGTTAGGCGCTTGGGTTCACAACAATATGAATGTTTTGACAACACATGATTAGGGCTGTCCCGGTCTACCTGGACCCTTTATCTTTAACTTTGGCCTCTACTATACAGTAGGATTATAAAGTGGCTAGACAAAGGAGCAAACCTCACAGCTGTATAAACAAAAGTGACAAGCCTCAACCTCCCGGCATCTGGCAGGCGCACATGGCGTAAAACAATGCAGTGAATGACCTTGGAAATCCCATGCTCCTGGTCACTGGCCCTGTCGAGTTTGACTGAATGTCGAGTTTGAGGGGGTCGAGTTTGAGGGGTTCTACTGTACCACTAAAAAGTAGAGAGTTGTCTGAAAGTAAATTTAAATATGTCATTTTAGAATGGCAGGGTATGGCGTTTTACTCATTAAATGAATATATGAAATGTGATTTGACAACGTTAATGTCTCTAAATGTGTTAAGATAGAGATTTCTTTTTGTAATTTGAAACATGTATTTCTAAATTTATATACATCTATTGAATCTATATTACACAGTCTCTCTGCGGTTTAGCTTGGTTTAATGTTTCCGCCTTGGTTTAATTGGGAGGTCAATGTTTGAAATTATATTTTTCAGAATAATATTACTATTTGTCATCGTAGAGATGTGATAATATAATTTGCAGAATTGAAACCTCCAATTTTGTATTTAGCCTAATATTGTGTTATAACTAGAATAACATATAAGATAAAAAAAAAAAAACTGTTTAAAATGGTCACCATTTTGACATTTTAAATTATATTTTTCTGAATTTCAATATGGTTCTATATGATCTCACCATAGTCTCTTATACCAAATGTCATTTGTTTCTATCTTATTTTTTGTGGCTGCTATTGTGTTTACACACAGACAACAACAATGACAGACAGACAGAATGTTGAAAATATTTGTTTTTCTGTTTCTTGAGCCTTGAAACATGAAGATTAGTCCAAATACAGATGTTGAAGTTTTGGTTTGATTACCAAACTTACTTTACTTTGTATATTGGCTAAATAAAACTAATAATTTGTTTATTTTTCTTCAAAATTCCATTTTGGAGAGTCTTGGGTAAATTGCCTCATTTATATGGTAACCTTCCAATCAAAATATCAAAGTTCAAAGGTTAAATCATAAAAATAGTACACAAACGTTGGACAAAATTGCTTGTCGAATTAAAATAAATATGCATAAAACAATATACAGAGTGTAAAATAAGGCAATATTTATCTCGTGACATATTATTGAAAAAGTCTATTAGAAAAGAAACACAGTGACACCTAGACATCCCAATAGATAAAAGTCTCTAGACATCTCTAACCAAAATTACAGCTCAAATAACCTATTTTTTAAAAATTAGAAGAATGTGCTACTCGTATGTTACCTGTTTTACTGTAACAAGCGCTCGAATTGTTGACCTTGAATGGTTTGACAATGAGCTAGCTGTGTGTATAAACTTAACCCTTTTGGTGCCACGGTGACGATCTATCGTCACCATTTATTCGTGCGAGAAGTGCCACGGTGACGATCTATCGTCACCATTTTTCCGTGCGAGAAATGCCACGGTGACGATCCATTGCCACTGTGTATTTCGTAGTTTAATTAATTTATTTGTAATCTGCTATATAGTATTTCGGTGTTTTAAAATACTTTGTGGTATATCCAGTGATATTCAGTGGTGGAAAAAATTTTGTTTTAGCTAACTAAACAGATGACAACAATTACAGATGCACAAAATCAGCTGTTGTCATTTTCACTTGCAGGTTAGAAGTGTACTGATATTATTGTGTTGATGTTATTTTCTCGCTACAGTCATCAGTTTTTTTTTGAAGTTTGTTGTTCGTGTTATTTTATTATTTGTTTGTTGAAGGTTATTATTTTAGTTATTACAAGTTTAAAGTAGTATTTTGGATAATATATTGCTTTGAAATGGCGGAAGAAAATCTTAGAGGTAGCGAAGTAGACAGATTACTTTCAGGTTATTCAGACGATGACTCTTTAGCCTCTGAAGATGATTTGTTACATTTATTTGGGGATGACAGTGATCTAGACCCGTTATATCAACCAGAAAGTGATAGTGACAATCAGTTTAGTGATAGTGATATTGATTTCAACTTAGATCAACCTAGTACATCAGGTAAACAAAATAGGCCTAGGTTAGGTTGGGATAGGTTAGTTCTGAGATAAAAGTTTTTTGTTTGAGTTTGGTTTTCAACCAAATAATTTAAAAATTTGGTCACTTATAGAAAACAGTATATAGATATAAAATAGCACACTTCCCACAGATAAAATATTTTTGGTTTGTGAGGTTAAAAAAAAATGTAAAATTTTTTTTTCTAAATTATCTTAAATTTGGTTTTTAATAAATAATTTTTTTTTTTACATATAGAATCCTACTTATTTACAAATATAATTGTAGCCTAGGTAACACTAAACATTTTGACACTAAATTTGTTAAGATATCTTGTATACAATTTAATCTGTGTCGTTTATAACAAAGTTCTCCAAAAAACCATTTATACCTGTGGCATTTTTGGGTGAGTCTGTGCATTTTAGATGTGTTACCGAATTTTCCAGTTATGAAAATTTTCTTGTGGCACTCAAAGGGTTAAAGACAGCACCCAAATTAATTTCATAGGAATGGATTGAACTGATTGCAAAATTATATTTTGTAGGTAGCAGACGTCATTTTTGGCTTAATTTGGTACACAAGGTTTTCAGGTAAGCCCAAAAGAAGTAGTCAAGTAGATCAAGGTTCTTGCCGACCATTCTACAGCACTCCTTTTTCCTATCCATCTTCTTGGGAAAACATTGTCCGGAAAGTGTTGTACTTGATAGTGAGGTGTTGCTCGGCTGTTTCTAACCAAATGTTTGCTGTCCCCTCTTCAAACATCTTTTGGAGTGTACACATGATTTGGTTGACAATAACCTCTAAATATTTATTAGAATTCAAATTTATCTCAGTTATAAATAGTCCAACCAACTGGTTGTTAATTAATCCTGCCCACACATTTACTTTTGAAGGGTATTGTGTATGAACCTCATACCAATGTGCGAGTTACCAATGTAGGTTTTTATTTGTTCAGTAACGACAATTGTGCCTATTCATGTCATAAACATGTCTTCGTCTCTAAAAAGGATTGTATTTAATAAACAAAGTTGTGCATCTAGCTTATCCATAATGATTTCATAAAATTCAACCCTACAGTCAAAGTCATCTTCACTAAGCTCTTGTACTATATGAACTTTAAAAGGTTAGAAGTTATTAACTTGAAGTAGATTTCTTACCGAAGCATGCTTTGATATCATGCTCCAAAGCTACTCTTCGAGTTGATAAGTGTGGATTTTTGATGAAGGACTGCAGTACATCTAATGATTTTTCTTCATTAATTGAAACGGGTCTCTGTGTCTTTGGTTTGTTTTATACGCTGTGTGACTCATTGGATTGTTGCACTATTCTGGCCACTGCACACTTCAATATTAGATTAATGCAGTTTGGAAACTCATCATTAAATAAGTTTACACATTCACTATATGATCTTGTACAACTACATAATGTTTCATCAAAACCGTTATCTTTTCAAACTCGGAAACTTCCATATCAAAAGGAAAGATAAGTTTGTAGCAAAACTTTAAAATGGTAACCCAAAGTAAAACTTTAAAATGGTAACCCAAAGCAAAACTTTAAAATGGTAGCCTAAGTGGTGAACAACTGACATTCTTTAGGAATCCCAAAAGATACAATTCAGTTTACTCATAAGATAACAAGGAATTAAAAATGTAATTTACTATTCCTTTTTCTAGGTGTAATTGTTTTCTTTAATGATATCTCACAAGATAATGTTTGCCATTAAAAAATAAAATAAAGTTGCCTCCTCATCCCACCTTTAAAGGGGGGGGGGAGTATAATTTTTAACCACCATAAAAAGTTAAGGAAAGTATCGTAATAGGTATACAGTGGGTTTCCCGTTGATGTCTCAAGGGGTTTAAATTTTAGCCATGTGTATCAAAACCTATTTTACACTATGTATAATAACAATCATATGTTGTATGTTTATTGAGAAATAGTGAAGGGAAAGAATAAAATGTAATGATATTAGCATGTGTATATATTACCACATCACTGACATTGATGTTACAGTGTGCTTAATGTTACACATATAATATAATGTTTGTGTGAATTGACTTTTACTTTTAATGAGCAAGACTTCTGGGAAAGGTTGAAGTGTGAAGGTGCTAAAAATAGCTGTAATAGTTTGTCCAATTGAACCGTAATCCATGGCTTAATATTACATATTATGTTATTGTTATCGAAGTTGATGTTTTATTCGAAATTGAGTGTTCTCACAGTAGTACAGGTCATAAATTGTATTATCCTACTGAATGATTAGACTAGGCTAGATGACTGTTAATCTCTTTTACAGTATTTACTTTGCTTTGGTTATGATAGATAAGATTGAACACTCATATGCCTCAGTACTACATGATTTGTTATGATTGTATAATTCTGTTTCACTTTCCATTCTTCTATAGGCCTACTTCTCTAGTGAGTTAATATATAAGATAATAGAATACATGACCAATAATTGCTATTTATTTGACTTTGACCACTGTAATTAAAAACCAGTTTTCAGTTAAATATGAGGTAGTCCTTGTCTAGTTTCTGTTGCAAAGAAAGTGGAGTCTCTAAATTACCGACATGAGCGAAGCATGTAAATATTTTATTATATAGAACATGGCAGTGTTCTGCTCTATCGAGTATCCATGTAGTTTGAATTTAAATATGTAAGTTTACCTTCCATACTCCTTATTGAAGAGTATATATTTTGATATAAGGAAACATAAATAAATCAATGTTCAGATTATTTTTGTATTTATTAATGAGAAAATTTTGCAATGTTTGTGCTACATGTATTTTAATAAACTTATCTGTGGTAGTAACTTATAAGCTCCAATCTTATCACTTATATAATTGGGTGTCATGTGTTACCAAATCATAAGTGTAGGCCTACAATAAATCAAATTCATTTTTTATCACCTTTAATTTTTAGTGTCACATGAATCTTATTAATTTATTTTCATAATCAAATAAATAGATGGAAATTATTTTATTGTCATTTTCTATTTTAGGAGTGTCACAATCATTAACATTCCTATTATTTCTTATATATAAAAGGATAACACCTATTTCTAGAGTTGTATTGGGCCATTTTAATAATTTTAGCATCTTTGGAAAGCGTCTCGACTAATATTCTCAATAAGCCAATTTTCTCACTGAAAACTTAAAAAGAACCAGTTAAAAA
Organism: Aphrophora alni; assembly: GCA_963513935.1. NCBI lineage: Eukaryota > Metazoa > Arthropoda > Insecta > Hemiptera > Aphrophoridae > Aphrophora > Aphrophora alni. The sequence continues at coordinate 117,196,700 of OY740766.1, read as the reverse complement.
AAGGGTGTCGGAAAGGCCAGTTAAATACTGTAAAGTGCTGGAAAAGACCATTCTATGTATCCGGAAGGGGGGCAAGGCAACTTCAGAGGAGAAGCTTACCACTCCGGGAATAAAAAAGAAAACGAACCGACTATCGAAATGTTGTAGTGGATGACTTTGACAGGAGAGTCATTTTAAATACAGCTAGGGACATTTATCCATATAAAATAGTTGTACCAACTTGCGAAAAACTTTTGCCAGTTTTTCTCTGAAAAAAAAAAAAAATTGTGTGGAGTGAATGGACCCTATGTCATGTGATAAAAGAAATGGGGTTTAAATGGCGGAAATGTGCTTCAAGAAGAAAAGTTTTTATGGAACGAGAAGATGTTGTAAATTGGAGATACAATTATTTGATAAAAATAAAGAGGCATAGAGAAAATGGTTCAAAATATTTTATCTTGACGAAACATGGGTCGTAAATGTTGGCAGAACAAGGCTGTAAGTGGCGTGTTGCCTGATTTAAATGCATCAAATCATTTGATAGTGGTTGATATTGGTTCAGAAGATGGTTGTTGCCTGGTGGACGTCTACATACAGGGTCAATTGCATTAGCGGTGATTACCATGGCCCAATGTACTTATCAAATTTTTAACAGAGCATTTTGAGCCAGGACTTGCCAAATTTGCTTCCACATTCTGTCCTTGTAATACACATTATAGTAAACAGCTTGATAAACCACCGAATAAATCTTCAACGAACAACAAAGATGTGTATGATCGAGTGGCTGCAAAGAAAAATTATAAAATCGATCATATACTACAAGAGCATAGGCACAGTATCTTAAAACTTCCGCCATAACATGTGCTACTTGAATGTTACAGATATTTTTTGGGCCCAAGTTAAGCATGAAGTTCGTTCAAAGAACCTGGATGGGGAGTTGTCTTTAATGGCACGTGAACTTCTCCTAAATGAGGCTTTGACTTCCGTGAAACCATGGAACTGAGCAAAATATAATGAACACATACAAGAAAACCACAATAAATATTGGATCAAAGACAGTATTATGGAAGAAGCTGTTGATGAACTTATCATTCAGATTCGAGAAGATAGTGAGAGCAAGTCCAGCTCATCAGGAAGGTGAAGATATTATCATTCCCTCAACTGGCTGAACCATTGTCAGATGAAAAAGATCATGTAGACCTATGTAGCTTACACAACATGAGGACATAAGTTAGTTTCAATTAATTTTTTATTAAAACAATTTTTTTAAATTCTAAAGATTGTGTATTTTGAGAGTGTAAGATAAGTTAATGACCAAATACTAAAAGACTAAATTATATTATACAGTACATAAACCTATTCGTGGAAACAACTTTTGAGCATTAATTTTTACAAACTTATAAAATTCAATAGCTTGTTTTAAACATATTTAGTACTTATGGCGAAAACAAACAAAGTATAATATTTTTTAAGTAGGCCTACCTAAGATACAATTTATGTAACAACACATTTATGTACTTAAATACAAAAACTGAAACCTAAATACTAGCTTAAGGGGGATTTAGACGAGGCTTTTTTACAAGTGGCTTGTTAAAAGCCTGCAACTATCCTTGTGTAAACACCAACAAGTCCGGTACCACGACAGTAGACAGTGGCAAGTTACAAGCCACCAAGTTTTCAAGGCCTGCTTGAAAATGGAAGCGACTTGTATCACTGTCCCGCTTCTCGGGGATCACGTGACCACAACAAGTGACTTGCTACTATCCCCGTTTAAACACCAACTAGCCTCCTACAAGTCACTAGTTGTAGTTCAGTTGCAGTGCGTGGGTGTTGTACAACAGTGATTTTTGCAAGTTTTTAAGGTTAAAGAGTTATAATGTTTAGTTCAAGTGAGTCGACAAAGAAGTTTAATGCTCCGAAGTGGAGTTCAGATCAAGTAATACTGTTTTTAGAACTGTTTGAAGGGTACGAACTATTGTGGAACGCGAAACACCCAGATTACACTAACAAAAACAAGAGAGATCTGGCTTTGATGAAGTTCATGGGAGAGTTGGAAGAATGTAGAATCCCTGTTAATACAATTCCAATATTACGACAGAAGATAAAAACCATCAGGAATACCTACCGTCAAGAGTATTTAAAAGTTGTCATGTCCAAACAAAAAACCAGTTCAGGAACAGATGATCTCTATGAACCGAAATTAGTATGGTTTAAGACTGCCGATTCATTCTTACGAGAAGTGGTTCTTTCCAGATCATCGTCTTCAAACCTAGTAAGTACATTAAGTAAGCTATTTTTATTTATAAATATAACCGAGCTTGACTCGTGAGAAATATTATTTATAAAAATTTAAAAAAAACAGAAAATAATTCTCATTTTGACAAACATAACTGTTACATAATGTAACTGTTTGGTTAAAAACAAAATACAAAGGTTAAAACAGAACTTTAAATTTTATTCAACTTCTTGTTATAATTGTAAAGCATAGTTTTTCATCCTTCAAGTCCAACTGCCCGTACCTGCCATGGAACAGAACCTGCTCCTACAAAATGATTCATAAATTCATGATTCTTCTTTCAGATGCCTTCTTTTGTGTTCTTTCTACCAGTACTTAGTTTGCCTATAGATGGTAACTCTATACATTCACTTCGCCAAGTACCAGGCATAATGACCCCTGAGTCAGTGTCCTCACAGTCGAAGCACCCTTTTGGGCAGTAGTTGGTGGTTGACGTAATTCGCAACCAATTATGAATAGTGCATGCACACTTAACAACAAGGTCTACCGTATCCAACTGCACTTCTAACGGTTTTAAAAAAATTCGAAACCTTGATGCTAGAATACCGAATGCATTTTCTGTCACCCTTCGTGCACGTGACAATCGGTAGTTAAAAATACGTTCCTCACGTGTTAAGTTCTTTCTACTGAATGGTTTCAGTAAATTTTCTCTCAAAGCAAAAGCATCATCACCGACGATCAAAAAGTTTTTTGGGAAGTTCAGTAAATTCTTTGTCATTGCCGCGTTTAAAGTTGAAATTTTAAAAACTGAACCATCATTTGCTCTGCTATTTGTCCCTACATCAATGTATAAAAATTTGAGGTCATAATCAACTAATGCCAAAAGAATTATACTGTATGTTCCCTTATAGTTGTAAAAGTCGGATACACTGTTTGGAGGACATTTTATTTGTCTGTGCTTCCCGTCTATGGCTCCACAACATTGAGGGAAGTTCCATTTTACTTCAAACAATCTTTGAATTTCCTTCCACTGCTCTTCTGTATTTGGGACCTGTAGCAAAATAGATAAAGTAGGTAATAAAGAAAACAAATACAATTTTACATACACACACACACACACACACACACACACACACACAATAAAATAATCCTATCTTTTTGCAATGTTGTAACTAAATAATTTGTAACTTTATCATTTGTTGTAGACACTTCAAAAAGACAATACATCACAAGAAAAGCAAAACAAAGAAGGACCAACACTAGAATCACAAGTCAATACTGAACTTGTTGAAACCGAGGAATCTTTTTTGAATTATGAAAAAGAATGTGAGCAAAATCTAAACATTACAGATACCAAGAAAAATTGTCCAGTTCCTAAAAACCGACGTTACAGCAAAATTGGTAGGATAGAAAATACGATAAACAAGCTACAGAAGTTGTGTGAAACTCGCGGTAATGTCAATAAACCCAGTACTAGTCAAAATAAACTTGATGAGTATGAAATATTTGGCAGCCACATTGCTTCGCAGCTCAGACAATTACCATTAACAAGTTTCCTTAAACTTCAGGAAAAATTCCAATAGTTAATAACTCAAGAAAGACAACTGGTTGCCCGTTCCTTCAACATCCTTATCAAGCAACTGCAAGTCACCAATGGTTTCTGGCTTGAATTCTGAAGAAGAGGATCAAGAACATGTAACATTCGAAGTAAATGAACTGATGTATAGAGCGCTGTGAGAAATTTGATTTTGAGAACATTGATAATTTAAAATAAAAAGTAATGTTTTTACATTGAAAGACTAAATATATATATTTTTCTATTTTGTCTCAATAACTCTTGTTTATTTTGTCTTTTTATTTAGTGATACCTGTACCAAAACCAATTGTTTCATATTTTTTACAATACTTTATGTTATAATAGAAAAATACCACTTACCAATATATATTCAGACAGCACGGTGATAATTGCTTGTAAAACTTCTGGTAAGAAACATGAATTAGTAGTTGTAGGAAGTAGAAATAGCAAAGAGAGAGACGAAAAATTGACACCTGTAGCTAGGTACAGAAGTGTCGCTTCCAGCTTTGTTCTTGCTGGTATACAGTTCCTCATTGTTGTATTTCTTTTAGAAATTAGAGGTAAACACAATTTCAACAATTCCTCGAACTTATCGATAGTCATTCGTAACTGTTTTTTGAATTCTAAAGGGTCTTCCACAGCTATCTCACGAATCACAGTTTGTGATGCCCATACTCTTCTCTTCGTGCTATCCAATCTTTAACCCATATCGTCCTCTTCTTATTTAACATTTCTTTGAGTTCATCACTTAACACCACAATCACTTCACCAATAACGTCATCAATCACCTCATCTACGTCACATAATTCAGAGCTCATCAATTCAGACATGATTTACAGGTTAGTTTTGAAAAACGACTGAAGAAAACCCTTCAGTCTACCCTGCCTCGTTAAGATAGCCCCACGCCAGTAAAGTAAAAAGTGACTTGTACACGTGACTTCTACAAGTGACATGTACAAGCCTCGTCTATAACCCCCTTAACCGACATGAGTAATACAACCCATTGTATAATGGTGCTGGATATCATGATGGCATCCATCAACTTGTTTAATACAACGTGAAGATACTAAAATCAATTAAAGAGTACCTCAAGTAATTAATGGTAGTTTATGCAGCGATTGTATTATAATAACCTTTAATACAAGAGATTTCCGAACTTAAAGAATGTCTTAAAGGCTGAATACAATAAAATACTACTGCTCACACTCCAGATTTTATTAAAATCATTCGACCCGGGCTGTAGAGCACTGCACACTGCACACTCGATAGACGGACATTATTAAAAAATGATTTTTTTGGACACAAGAGGCCTCAAATGGTACATCCACAAAAAACTTGACACCGATTTTTTGTTTACCCATCATATAACTTTTTCTTAAAACTGCCTCAAATGCTCGATATGAATCAAATACGCTTTTAAGCTGAGAATATATTTAGCTCCTTTTTTAAGCATTTTTTTAGGAGATGGCGTCATGGTTAACGTGAAATTTTAGATTGACGCCTACCAAAATTATAATTTTGTTGACGTTACGTATTATTGCACCGTTTATATTTTTTCCACAATCAATATTTGTTCTGTTTCTTTCTACAGAACTTAAAGAATTAAAGATAGTAATAATAAATAAATCAAACAAATATATATCTAAGACAACTGAAAATTTATTGAAATACTGATCACAAATTATAATAACTGGTTTATTTTCTGTTTGAGACTATCAGTAATTTTGAGTACGATGCCAATTAGTTTATTTTCTGTTGGAGACTATCTATCAATGATTTTTAGTACGATGCCGATAAGTTTACTATCTGTTGGAGACCATCAATGATTTTTAGTACGATGCCAATTGGTTTTATTTTCTGTTGCGGACAATCAATGATTTTTAGTACGATGCCAATTGGTTTTATTTTCTGTTGCGGACAATCAATGATTTTTAGTACGATGCCAATTGGTTTTATTTTCTGTTGCAGACAATCAATGATTTTTAGTACGATGCCAATTCGTTTATTTTCTGTTGCAGACAATCAATGATTTTTAGTACGATGCCAATTGGTTTATTTTCTGTTGCAGACAATCAATGATTTTTAATACAATGCCAATTGGTTTATTTTTTGTTGCAGACAATGAATGATTTTTAGTACGATGCCAATTGGTTTATTTTCTGTTGCAGACAATGAATGATTTTAGTACGATGCCAATTGGTTTCGTTTCTGTTGCAGACAATGAATGATTTTTAGTACGATACCAATTCGTTTATTTTCTGTTGCGGACAATGAATGATTTTTAGTACGATGCCAATTGGTTTATTTTCTGTTGCGGACAATGAATGATTTTTAGTACGATGCCAATTGGTTTTATTTTCTGTTGCGGACAATCAATGATTTTTACTACGATGCCAATTCGTTTATTTTCTGTTGCAGACAATCAATGATTTTTAGTACGATGCCAATTCGTTTATTTTCTGTTGCAGACAATCAATGATTTTTAGTACGATGCCAATTCGTTTATTTTCTGTTGCAGACAATCAATGATTTTTAGTACGATGCCAATTGGTTTAGTTTCTGTTGCAGACAATGAATGATTTTTAGTACGATGCCAATTAGTTTATTTTCTGTTGCAGACAATCAATGATTTTTAGTCGATGCCAATTGGTTTATTTTCTGTTGCAGACAATGAATGATTTTTAGTACGATGCCAATTGGTTTTATTTTCTGTTGCAGACAATGAATGATTTTTAGTACGATGCCAATTGGTTTTATTTTCTGTTGCGGACAATCAATGATTTTTAGTACGATGCCAATTGGTTTTATTTTCTGTTGCGGACAATCAATGATTTTTAGTACGATGCCAATTCGTTTATTTTCTGTTGCAGACAATCAATGATTTGTAGTACGATGCTAATTCGTTTATTTTCTGTTGCAGACCATGAATGATTTTTAGTACGATGCCAATATGTTTATTTTCTGTTGCAGACAATGAATGATTTTTAGTACGATGCCAATTGGTTAATTTTCTGTTGCGGACAATGAATGATTTTTAGTACGATGCCAATTGGTTTTATTTTCTGTTGCGGACAATCAATGATTTTTAGTACGATGCCAATTGGTTTTATTTTCTGTTGCGGACAATCAATGATTTTTAGTACAATGCCAATTTGTTTATTTTCTGTTGCAGACAATCAATGATTTTTAGTACGATGCCAATTCGTTTATTTTCTGTTGCAGACAATCAATGATTTTTAGTACGATGCCAATTGGTTTATTTTCTGTTGCAGACAATGAATGATTTTTAGTACGATGCCAATTGGTTTATTTTCTGTTGCAGACAATGAATGATTTTTAGTACGATGCCAATTGGTTTATTTTCTGTTGCAGACAATGAATAATTTTTAGTACGATGCCAATTGGTTTTATTTTCTGTTGCGGACAATGAATGATTTTTAGTACGATGCCAATTCGTTTATTTTCTGTTGCAGACAATCAATGATTTTTAGTACGATGCCAATTCGTTTATTTTCTGTTGCAGACAATCAATGATTTTTAGTACGATGCCAATTGGTTTAGTTTCTGTTGCAGACAATGAATGATTTTTAGTACGATGCCAATTAGTTTATTTTCTGTTGCAGACAATCAATGATTTTTAGTACGATGCCAATTGGTTTATTTTCTGTTGCAGACAATGAATGATTTTTAGTACGATGCCAATTGGTTTTATTTTCTGTTGCAGACAATGAATGATTTTTAGTACGATGCCAATTGGTTTTATTTTCTGTTGCGGACAATCAATGATTTTTAGTACGATGCCAATTGGTTTTATTTTCTGTTGCGGACAATCAATGATTTTTAGTACGATGCCAATTCGTTTATTTTCTGTTGCAGACAATCAATGATTTTTAGTACGATGCCAATTCGTTTATTTTCTGTTGCAGACCATGAATGATTTTTAGTACGATGCCAATATGTTTATTTTCTGTTGCAGACAATGAATGATTTTTAGTACGATGCCAATTGGTTAATTTTCTGTTGCGGACAATGAATGATTTTTAGTACGATGCCAATTGGTTTATTTTCTGTTGTGGACAATGAATGATTTTTAGTATGATGCCAATTGGTTTTATTATCTGTTGCGGACAATGAATGATTTTTAGTACGATGCCAATTGGTTTTATTTTCTGTTGCGGACAATCAATGGTTTTTAGTACGATGCCAATTGGTTTTATTTTCTGTTGCGGACAATCAATGATTTTTAGTACAATGCCAATTTGTTTATTTTCTGTTGCAGACAATCAATGATTTTTAGTACGATGCCAATTAGTTTATTTTCTGTTGCAGACAATCAATGATTTTTAGTACGATGCCAATTGGTTTATTATCTGTTGCAGACAATCGATGATTTTTAGTACGATGCCAATTAGTTTATTTTCTGTTGGGTGGAGACTACCAGTAATTTTAAGTAGGAGGCCCATTAGTGTATTTGCTACTGGAAGCTCAGTTATTCAGGCCCTTAGTGTATTAATTGAAAATCGTTTATTTCATTTACAATTATAACTGTAATAATTTTTGATTGCGGAGTAATTTCTATACCCATTAGATTTAATTACAATTACATATAATCATTTGAATTTAGACACAACAGAAGCAAATTTAAATTGACCCAAACTTTAAGATTTTATAAACTTTATCATACTAAACTATATCCATGGATACCGCAATTTTTAATTTTGAAACATGATTTCATTGTTGAAGTGGTCAAATTAAGAGGTTATTTAAAACAGATATTTTCATCTATTATAAAGGGTTTTCATTGATGATAAAGAGCTTTCTTTGAACGAAAACCGATTTTTCACGGGAACCTCAGATTAACCGGCCAAACGGGCAACCGTCTCGGGTGTCAGTCCCGACTAGACCGGTTAAGAAGGGTTCTACTGTACTTCTGAAATTTAGACAATGAAAAACCAGAGCCAGACATTCAAGCTCTATGGTGGAATAATTAAGCTCATGTTTATTGATAGGTTGGGATGCAAAGACGACCTGCATTAGGTCACCGTCATAATCTTGGGAAAGAGATACTCCCGAATGCAGTCCATGACGTGTCTGAATCAATAACAAATGGTTTAGTGAAATTTTGTATTCTTGGAATAAGGTTACTTGTTAAAATGGTTTTTAAGGTGTCAAAGGCATGTTGCTGCTCTGGTCCCCACTCGAACTTAATGCCTTTGCATTTGAGTTTATTTAAAAATGAAAACCGGTGTTTATATTTAATGCCACAGAAATTTTTTTCAATTTTCAATAAGCTTTGTCAGAACTAAGGGTAGGAAATTATACAGGTATTGTCCAAAGAGGCAAACAAAGAAGTGTATCTTTTTGATTTGGAGATACGCCTGGTTCAAATCAAGCTATGAAAACTACTTGGCTTTGGCCAAATACTGAAATGCTGATTCAGAGGTTGGTATTAGGGTAACTTCTAGCTCTGTGAGCTTGTTAGGCTGTTAGCTTTGAGGGAGCATTTTGACATGTTTGCGGTCTAACCTTAGTGGTGGTATCTTTAATATGAATATGATATTTGAGGAGGTTAGTTCTCCCCACTTTGGTATCCGAAAATTTACACATTAGAGCCTCGATCCTGTCCCTTTGGGAGCTTGTCAGGTTCATTCCAAGTTAAAAGGGATGGGGGAGGGGGCACTAAAGAGGGTTCTGTTGAAAAGCAACATATTTAAGAGGTGGGTTAAGGGAAAATAACTCTCTGACTCTTGAAGTCAATAGTTTAATAGCAGTTTATAAATATGTTTCTCTAGCGACATTTCATTTAGAATCAAGGAGTATCGTACATATTATAATTGGCTTTAATTGCTCGATGGAAAAGTTCTTCCAAATGGCTCTCCTTGATATTTCGGAAAAGTCCAGTGGCGGTAGCCATGATCTCTCTAAGCATGAGGATATCTAAGCCAAAGTTAATGTCGGTAAGGCTGGTTAGGTGGTAAGGGTTGATATGAGTTTTGGGGTTGATAAGTCTATGAGTCTATGGGCTTTCAATTTCTGGATTATAGTTAACATAGAGGAAGGTAAAGAGTGCGGGCTTACTGTTTGACTGGTTGTTGTTCCGCAGTACATCTGCCAACCTCTGTACCAGTTGCCATACCTGTGGGTACATTTCTTGTTTATTTATTTCAACTATGAATTTTTTAAATTTGATTTCGTACCTCTTACTTACTTGTATTTGTACACTTTGGTATCTTAGGCGATATCAGAGAAATAGGTGTTCTCAATAAATGTCTTAGAAACTCATTTCTTGTAATTATTATTTAATTTGATGAAAGAGAAAAATATTTGTACAATCTAAATATATAATACTAATACCTCCGTCTTTGCTTGTAGAATTTTCTTTTGTAATATATTGACGCTAAATTGTTTATAAAAGTTCACTTTTTATTTTGCTTCTTTCCTTATTTGGAGATCGTATGATCACTAAACATAACTCCGTCCTTGCTTGGAGAATGTACTTTCGTAATATACTGACGCTAAATTGTTTATAAAAGTTCACTTTTTATTTTGCTTCTTTCCTTATTTGGAGATCGTATGATCACTAAACATACCTCCGTCCTTGCTTGGAGAATGTTCTTTCGTAATATACTGACGCTAAATTGTTTATAAAAGTTCACTTTTTACTTTGCCTCTTTCCTTATTTGGACATTGTATGATCACTAAACACACCTCCCTCCTTGCTTAGAGAATGTTCTTTCTTAATATACTGACGCTAAATTGTTCATAAAAATTCACTTTTTATTTATTTATACCTTAATTAAATACATTTTTATTTACATATAATATTGTTTTATTATTACATTTGAACTAAATTATTATTTATATATTATTGATGGGTTGGAAGAGGTCCCATGCTTACAGGGTGCAATTGGGTTTGGTCTGCGTCCGTAAGAGGGTGAATAGCGCATCACAATTTTCGGCGGGGAGAACAGATGGTGGTACATTGTTGTAGAAGGAATCAGCATATAGGTTCAACTCCTGTCTGATCAGACTCTTATTAAGTTCTATAGTCTAACCTGTTTGACACTCCAGAAGGTCAACAACTGCCAATTTGAACCCCCTACAGTTTATTAATCCACTTCCTATGAGGTTGTAAATTGCCAATGGAAAATGGGAATGGTGTAGGAATATCTCCCTCTCATGAGAGCACATCCACAAACTTAGTCATCACAAAGTATGTATTTAAATTTGAGGGGGTTATATACAGGTAAAAAAATTTAAGTGGGTATCACACAAAAAGTAACTAGAAAGTATTCACACCTACCGTAATAACAACGAAGACTTATGAATACACTCCATGAATGACCCCCTAGGATTATTTCCCCACACACTAATGAGGAGGGGTTTAGAAAAAGGAATCATTATGAGAAATAGCTGGTTTCAGGCAATTTATTGGCCTGAAATAATTAAGGTCCGTTTTACATTCTTATATATATGATAATAATACAAACATTAGAACAACAGTCTTTAGGTTGAAAATGGTACATAAATAGAAAAGCTTAAAATAAAAAGGTTTAATTAAATTTTATTTTTATTGTTAAGTCTATATAAGTGGAAATTGGTAAGTTGTTTGGAGGATACAGAATTTTTTGTGATGAAGAAAATATGTTGGTGAAAGAAGAAAAAAAATAAAAATTTTTTATTAAAAATTTTTTAATCTGATTTGGTTTAATAATTGTAATAAAATAATTTAGGATGTTTGGAAATCAACAAAATTTGTAAAAATATATTTAAATATCACTATCTATTTGGCTGCCGGAGAATATTGACCTATTTGACTGCCACCTGAAATCTGCAAATATTTATATAGATTTAACATTATATACTTATTCTGTAAGTTGTTTAAAACCTTGCCATCGGTTTTTTAATTATAAAATTATAAAGTTATTGTAGTAAATCTTGCAATAATAGTGGTTTTTGGGTCCTGCAAGATTTCTACCTGTTTGCCGCACCGTGTATATGTATTAGCTATCCAACTGCCTTAGAATTTATACATTTGCAATAGACTATGTAGCACCCAGCAACGTTGCCACATTTCTCTCTGCCACATCAACTGGCTTAGCCCAATAAAGTAAGAGAATCAACTACAAGATTCATGGCTGGATTCTGTTTTCATCTTTGAAGTCGTGAGAAAACAAAAATGTGATAGCTTAAAAATTTATGTCAATTAAATAGAATATTTTGGGGTTCTAGTTCAAATTTTTAAACATAAGCAACATTTTTATCTGTTGTGGGAGAGGGTGGTATTGAAGGATATCTGGAAAAAATCAAATCGTAATCTCTAGCAAATATTTTATTGTCTTTTGAATATAAAACATATTACTTAAAAGAATATGTAATATCTCAAACCCAAGAATATGTAATATCTCAGACCCAACCAGCTCTTAATAAATTTCAAACAATTTTGTTATAGCCAATAGTTAGTTTAAAAAAACTTTACCCTAAGGTTATTTACCAATAGACTTCTAATTAATATAGGCTATTATTTTAGTGAAAAAATGAATTGAAAATACAAATATCTCCCCCTTGGAGTAGAACCCGCTGAAAAGAACATCTCAAATATTTAACCATATGGTGAAGTTATTATTTATAATTTACAAGTTTATAAATAAAATGGTGTCAATATCGGAATTAAATGAGCAGTTTCTTGGCTACAATGATTTTGGTTAAAGTTACAATAAACTTTATTTTCTTATAAAAAAAAAAAATCCCTTTTTCATGAGTCGACAGCTGAATACGAAAACCTTCTCAAACTACGCAAATGCAGAACCCAAAATAGGACGGAAGTATATCGGTATTACAAAATGTAGCCCTAGTCACAATAACTCAAAATAATTTCAAATAATTAAGGTTGTTATGTCCTTTATAACTTGTAGTTCTTTTCCATGATGATTAGCACTCTTTCATCTTGTTGAGTTTTTATTCTGTTTATTTAGAGGCCTAATTATTCAGTACTCAACAGTTCATTATGTTGAACTTTGGTAATCAGATTGTTTTAGCTGATTCTAGTTTGTTTCATGCGAATTTCTTCTTCGTGTCTACAATATTGGTAAACCCGATGAGGTAGCGAAATCTCACCAACCGATACTACAGTATCTTGCTACAAAGGAAGAAGTCTGTAGCTATATTGTTACACTAAGAATTTTGGCTTATATAGAACACAAACACAAGGCATGGACATATTATTTTCGGCCAAGTGTGAGTTTCTTTTAGAGTTTTCGTTATTATTTTAGTCTTAGGTAGACCTGTGTAGAGGGTAGTAGTGTCATATAGTGAGGCTCGCAAGGTTAGATTTTGTTAAAAAAAAACACACACATACACACACACACACACACACACACACACACACACACACACACACACACACATATATATATATATATATTTTGTAACTAGATTATTACATTTAATACTGTTCTTAATAATAAGTACAAAACCCGTGGAATATGATATCGATAGAAGACAATATTATAAAGAAAAATTCTTTGTTTATTAGTATGTTAGCTATTTATGTTTGTTTGTGCAGTTATTCAGTATAATCTAAGAAATTACTCAAGATATTTCAAAAAAAATCTTCACTGATGGTTACATTAGACGCTTTTGTTTTATTGGGGTATTAATTTTTCTGAATGTTACATTTTATTAGTAAATAAATGTAAAACAAACATTTCTTACGGAAGGTTAGGTATACATTTAGTTGTAGTTTCCACTGCATCGATTAAATACTAGAATATAGGCTTTTCATGAGGTTCCTCCGGTACTCTCAGATCTCAAGTTAAAACAAAGAAGAAAGTTCATGAACCATTGAGTTCAGATCTTGTATATATATACATTTTTAACATAACGGATTACATTTAGCCTACCAAAAACATTATTTCTCTTACAATTATACAAGCAGAGTGGAGCAAGCACGGTGTTGGTGTGCAAAGCAACCAGGGCTCTCCCATAATAATACAGAATTCATTGAACAAAATGATACTGAACAACAACTAATTTCAACACATTATTTCTTTACTATACTTTTATTCACATTATTGTTTCTCCTTTACATTTTCACAATAACCCTATAACAATGGCTTGTTTGTAGTCGTTTTAAATCTAATTATATGAACATTCACATCCAGTAGGTACTACTTAACAACTACGAAGCATTAAGAAAGTTGTCTTTGTATCAAAAGAGTTTGAAGTGGGTTAGTTACTCATTAGTAATTAGGCAGCTTGTTGTTCCCTGGGACAGGAAGTCTGTGCATATGAGTGTGTCAAAAAGAGTTTTGCCAGGTAGCCAGCCTTTTTCGTTGTTTTACCACCAGGGGCCAACACTAGATTACCGATTTGACATAATGCGACTCTGATTGATTGAAATATTCAATTTTCAATCAAATATCTTAACATTTATAATTACATACATTCTCTGTATACATTTTTAACCATGTACATAAATATGTTTGCGTTTCTGAAAGCTTTTTCATTTTCTTAGGTTGAATTCTGCTAAAAATTCCGTATACCCTACGGAATCAAAGTGAGTTCCCAGTTCTGAAATCTAGTTTATTGAATTCTGGTTTTCTCTATACAGAAACACATGAAAATTCATCAATTTTTTCTTTACGACTTATAGATTCTACACAACTTGTATTGCTTACTTGATGTCATAAATATAATCTTGGAAGTAGGCCTAAATATACCAAATCGATGCTGTGCAGTGTAGTTTTATAAGACGAGATTAAAGTATTTCTACTATAATTTGTAGGTTAATTAATGATCACTTGTTCATGGAAGTCCATTTTAACCAAATGTAACATAGCCAAATCCTGAGAACTTTCTGGGGGGTTTAAATAGTCTCTATTTGGACCTGATTTTGTACTGGTTTTGGACTACGGTTTTGACAGGTCAAAGTTGTTAATCAAATAGATACATTTAAAATTAACTAGCTTCTAGTATAATGATGATTTTTTTTCTATCATAGGGCAGGAACATGCTAACTGCTAACATACTAATTGTGTTTTACCCTGAAATAATGTGTCTATTTTTGTGGAAATTAGGGTTTTCCTGTAGGTGTAGTCTTGCCTAAAATGAATAAATTATCATATTTACACACTTCTGATGGTGATTGTTGTTCAGTATTAGATTCACTTATATTTCAACTTATACCATAACCAACCCCACACAACATTCCGTGGGCTTGAAAATGTGTGTCTTTGGTCAAGAACACATACCTGAAATATTCGTTTGGTTTAGTTTTCCTGTTGCCTTTGGCTATTATGTGTACAACAAGAAGACTAATATCAACAAAGGCCTAACTATTAACCCTAGAGGATTGATACAAGTCACAATCATTTCTCTTCTATTTCTTATTTTGAAGCAACTCATTGATCATCGTCTGTAGATATACTGGATATATCACTATATTCCATTTCATCAATGATCCTCTTGCATTATTAAAAGGATTTTTGACATCTAGAGTACAAAATTATGGTCCTTATATACACCACTATTCGGTTCCTTCTAGCTTCTTTCATAGCACTGACTGTCGAGTACTCTTTTTGTCTGTTAGACCTTTCATCTGACTTAGTTTCCTTATTTAACCTCATACTAATTAAATTTTTTAGTAGATTTCTCATGTTGTTCAAAATGCACAGAGGCCTGAATATAACAGGAGCAAATCTTTGCCCTTCTGAGTTTCTTAATTAGAACCATTCTTGCCACCGCCACCTTCCAATCATGGAAGTACCCCCACTGTCAAATGGTTATTTAATAATTCCATGCAACCCCTCACATCCTTTTGATAACTTCACCTATATATTATGCATGCTTAAAAGCTCATTTTGTAGAAGTGGTAGTTTGCAGTAAAAGAAGAAAAACAAAAGAAAAATCAAAACAGCTGCAAGCCAGTATTTTTGTTGCTCTTATACTTGTTTGTAATTTGCTCCAGGAATTCATGTACTCTTTTGACATTATAAATGGTTTTTTGTTGTTTATATTAGTTTTTAATTATATACATATACAGTATATAGTAATGTTATATTGTACCAGTTTTTAATGTTCTAGTTCAATATAGTGCATCGGATGGTGAAGATAATTAATATTGAGGCTTTTGTTGATATAGGCTAATCGATATTCGACCCCAAAAAAAAAAAAAAAATTAAAAAAAAAATACAATTTATTGATTTTACTAAAAATTTGGGAGTATCTGGCATAAGACAAAAACTCAATAAATAAAAATAAACACAGGCTTAGATATTCTGAAAATTGATATTCCTTGACAAAATAATAATTCCTTGATATAAAATAAATAATTTAAAAATTTTTTGTCCAATGTAACTCTTAGTGAGAACTAAAAATTTAAACTACTAAAAAAGGAATTTTATTTATTTCAGAATGCGTCCAACTTCTTCTAGCTCATGGAGCTCCTGTAAAAGTAAAAAACTCTGCAGGATGGAGTCCACTTGCCGAAGCAATCAGTTATGGAGACAGACAGACAAGTCAGCCTTACTCTATCATTCCTTTAACATTAATTTTTACATTGCATTAGAAGAAAACATGTATAACTTTATATAATTAAAAAACAAAATTTCCTTTAAAACAATTAAATTTGACTTTAAAGTTATATTTATAATTATGTGAAATCATTCTTTTAAAAAATATGTGGTATATTTTAGTGGTATTTTAAAGTGCAAATGCTTAAAAAAAAGTGTGTAAAATGGTTTACTTGTAATTACTGAGAAATCTTAACTTAAAAAATAAACCTTTCCACTTCATAAATAATCAAATGTGTAAAATCATTGCACATTCTTACATACCCATCACAAAACCAAAAACAATATTTGTCGTTTCGCTTCTCCTTAAAAAGTTCTAAATAAATTTTATGTGAAGAACTATTAATAAAAAGATTAAAATATTCCAAATTTCTATTACTGTCTTTTCTCCACATATTTCTTATTGAAGATAAGTTGGTGCAGAAGGGGATCTTTTCTCAAATTTTATTAAATTTTTTTAAATAGTGGTTTAATTTAATTCATTAATAAATACTATGCCATAAAATCATCTTGAACGTCCATCTTAAATTTGGTTTTTGAAAAATTAAGTTATTTAATAATATCTCCTTAGGTGATTTTAGAATTTTTTTTTATTGATAACTCCCCCAAAACGCCACTTTTGGAGAAGTGGTGACCAATACTTTTCGTTTGGATCCTTTGCATTTGTATTTTAATCAAATTTTGTCAAGATGATTTGAGTTGATTTTGAAAAAAAAAAAAAAAATATTAAAAGAAAAAAGTACTATCTTGAGATATGGTCAAAATATATCCACCAAATTTCATTAAAATTGGTCCACTATAATGAGCTGTACACTACTGCAAAGATGATAGACAGACAACAGAGATACATATCATTTCTAAAATCATTTTCTTAGTTACAGGAGGGGGATATATTTTTGAAAAATTTGATTAGATTTTTTAACCTGTTATTTTCTCTGAAGTGCACATACGAGAAAAAGTATTTCAGTTTAAATATACTGACTACACTATAGCTCACTAATTTTCATAATTATTTAGCTGATAATGTAGGATGATGAAAGTAGGAATTCTTTTTTAAAAATACATATAAATCAGTTAATTGGTGTACAATTAATTTAAAATTAAGTTAGAATAAGAAAAGAAAATTAATATAACCTATACTATTACTATAATAATTATTGTTTATTTACTGATATAAGCAAAGCTAGTTTGAGGTTATATTTAAATATGAATCATTATTAGACACACTAATTTTAAATGATTATATTTTTGAGAAAAATAAAGGAAACAATAAATATAATGCAGTTGAACTATTCATTTCTAGTTCTTGTTGCTTTAAGTGCTCTTGAAGTTATAAGGAAAACTAATTTTTTAAAGATTTCTTTACGTTTGTTAGCTTGTCTGTTATTCTTCTTTTATGAGTTTCAAAATGTATGTTATTTAAATACTGCTGGGGTCCCAACAATTTGATGTGGAAAGAAGATCATTTTAAAAAATACTATTCCATTGTAAATAATAAACAAATACCATAAACAATTAGTAATTTTTTAGATTAAAGAATGTATAATTCTTGTGAAATGTATAAATTTTTTGAATAGTTATTTTGTGAATAATTCACCAAATTCATAGTTGTAATAACATATTTTATTTTAGATTCTACTATATTTAGATTATATATTATAATATTCTTAATTCTAAAATTGTGCTAGTTCAGTGCAATTTGTTAGTCAGATATTCATATCAGCAGTATATCTTTATAGTCCTAGTGGGTGTTTTAAAAGTTGGTCAAATGAGTTAGGAATTTATTAACTATTTTGTTTTCTTTTTGATATACTGTATCTGATTTTTCATTAATTGCAATATTTTATAACTTGCAAATAAATACAAATAAAATTTAAACTAGGGTTTTGAAATTATTAATAGTTGGGTTAACATAAACTTTATTATCTTTTGTTTTCAGTTTTGTCTCTAGTGCGTAAGTTAAAACAACAAGCCCGAGAACAAATGGAAGAGAGGAGGCCAAACTTAGTTGCAGCTCTTAATCAAATGGGAGACTTCTATATGGAACTGAAATGGGATTTTCAGAGCTGGGGTAGATATTAATATTTTTCTTTCAATAAATTTGTTTATTTCTAGTAGCCTATGTAAAGAAATCAAGTACAGTACAACCTCGTTTTCCGGACTAATTGGGACCGGAAGTGATCCGGTTAATAAAAAATCCGGATAACCCGGAATTATGGAAAGATAAATAAAACAAAATATAAAATGATAACTTACCATTTATAATTTCCTTTTGGTCATGAAAAAACACAATATTTACACAGTCATTCAATTTACACAATACATGTAGGCTACTGTAAATCACGAAAAACGTTTTATCTACACACCTGAAATATTTACACATGCTTTTAATTTACACATGGTTTAGTTGTTATTTACAAAAAAGTCATTTATCTTCCTGTGTTTTAATTTGGTGTGACGTTTCAATGCAGCACGATCACGTAAATGTTTCACCATCATTAATTCAGATGGCGTTGTATCCTACCTCCAAGTACGCCATGATGTTGTCCAGCTGTGTCGTCGCGTCCGCATGCGTCATCTCCGGCCATGCGCTGTCTCCCTCTTCCTCGCTCTCGCTGTCGTTTGCTCCCTGCGTAGATGTACACGCTACAATTATCACTTCATCTGTCATGACTCCATAACCTCCTTTGTTGTTGTCTGTCAACCAATCATTGACGTCGTTGATATCAACATCGGAACAACAGTCACTTCTTGCAAACATGCCTAACAGTTGCTCTGTAGTGACAGTGGTTTCATTTGATTCATTTATTTGTGGAGTGGTAGGGTTCATTTCTTCAATTATATTGCATATGTTTGGCCACAATTTTTTCCAAGACTTTTGTAGAGCACTTTTTGGAACATGATCCCAAGCATCTGCAATCATGTAAATCATGTCTTTGACATTTACAGATTTTTAACAAATCAATCACGCTTTGTTCACCTTCTTCTTTAATTAATTTCCTTAAAAGTTCCCTGCGATAAACACGCTTGATGCTTTCCAACACACCCTGATCCATAGGTTGCAAAATTGGAGTCACGTTTGGGAGGAGAAATTGAACTTTAATATCCCCACTGATGAGATCTTCTTCTGCAGGATGAGATGGCGCATTGTCAAGAAACAAAATCACTTTTTCTGGCAGTTTTTTTTCTTTGAGAAATCTTTTCACATCTGGGACGAAATTTTCAAAGAACCACTTTTTAAAAATAAAGCTTGTCATCCACGCACTTTTTTGATTTAGATAAATCACAGGCAAGGATGCACAATTTACATTTTTAAGTGCTCGAGGATTTTTTGCCTTGCCAATTATCATTAGGGGAATTTTGTGGTTTCCAGAAGCATTGCTACAAGTCATAGCAGTTAGGCAATCCTTGTAGCCCTTTTTGTAGCCCTTGGCTGCCTCATCAGTTTTACAAGCTAAGGTTTTGCTCAGTAAAAGACGGTAAAACGGTCCTGTTTCGTCAGCATTGTAAATCTGGTCAGGAGAAAGTTTTTCAGACGAAATAATTTGTTGAAAAGTTTCCTTAAACTTTTCATTTGCTGCTTGATCACTAGACAGGCTTTCACCAGTCACAGAAATTGTCTTATGGCATGCCGATTTTTGAACCGCTCTAGCCATCCCTGGCTAGCTGTAAAATTTGGATCAGGATTTGGTAATTTTTTGTTTAGGCTTGCCGAAGCCAAAATCGGTTCAGAAATCGGAACACCATGTTCTCGCTGAGCACTAAACCACAAATAATGCCTCGTCCAACGATTCATTTTTTGCATTTTTTATAGTTCCTCTACCCTCTAAAACTGTCTTTAGCGATCATTTTGAAGCAAAAGTCTTCAATATTTTTACGATTTGGTTTTTCATTCTGACACAGTTGATGTCCCTATGCCGAGTTCTGCAGCAAGTTTATTTAAAGATTTGCCCCTGTCTAAATGATTCAATGCGTCTAACTTTTGGGCCATTGTAAGCACATTACGTTTTCGTTTCGTCGCCATTTCCACGCACAAACGCTTGTATCAACAACAAATGTTTTTATCAACATTCAATTTTTTATTTTTCGTTCCGGATCGATCCAGATAATCCGGACATCCGGTAGAACGAGGTCCGGATAAACGAGGTAGTACTGTAACTGTATTTTTAATCAATTTAAACTACATCCAATTAATACTCTAATAAAACAAATAATTCCAATATAAAGTCCAAAACAAAACTAGTACTTATTCTAAAACAAATATTATTCAAACTTTTCTAGTGATCCTGATTTTATATGATATAATTTTTATTAATTTACACTTAATGATTAAGGACTTATGTTCCGAGTAGGAATCTGCGAGGCTCTGAATTTATTGGGTCATTGCAAAGATCAATCATTCGAGTTGGTCAAATATTTAGACGAGTCGGGTTAGAATAAAAAGAAGTATATTTACATGTTAATTGTCTAAATTTAATATAAAATATCAATTAACTATAATTATATTAGTTAACTATTCCAAATTAGTGATACAACAAAAACACAAATGAAATAGTAGTAAAGCCTTAAAATTTCTTCATTTTCTCGCATTGTCATTTGTCCAACAATATAGAATATAGACAGAGTTCACAAATTAATATGGACATTTATACGAAAAAATCATACAGGTCTACTAGGCTTATAGATTTTTCAATACTATTAAGTAGATATATGCAAAGACTACTACAGACGATGTTTACTCAGAATTTCGGAAGTCAGAACTTTTAATTAAAAATACAGTAATAGGCCCGAAATATTATTACAGTTACTAAAGCAAACAATTCTTTAAATTCTCTATCAATATCCATACAAAATTGGAAGCTATTTGTATTGTATCAACAAATTATACATTCAATCTATATTATTATTTAAACAATGTTATTCAGTAAATTCTAATCAACTCTACGATGAATGTGAATGTATGGATAGGAATATTGCCACTGCTGTTCCATTTTAAAACCAGAGTTGAGGATTGGACTTTTAAAGGTATATAATTGTTCACAACTCCACTGTCGTTTCACTACTCTATAGTCGAATCAGATTATAATGTGCATGTATGAGAATACGCAAGTTCCATACTTTAGTTCAGGTTATTAGCAATGATACGTTTTGGGGATTACCAATTAATAAATATTTGAATTTAATATAAAGTATCAAATTAACTTACAATTATATTTGGAATATTCTATAACTACTCATGAACACAATTGAAACTATCTTTAAACGTTTAGACTTTATTCACTTTTACAAAGACAGAACATGAGACCCGCATAACATTGATATTTATGTTATTAATACTGTCTTTTTTTAGCGATGCATATTTGTGAATTAAATACTTAGGTGGTCCAAAGTAATCAATACTAACTCTTTTGACTGGTGGCTTAGTAACATAATATAAGTATGTTAAAGTATTTTAAAGATAAAAATGGTATGGAATTAGATTTAAAAAAAGTTTTTGAAATACATTTACTTAGAGAAACTGTCTTTTCATCTAATGGAAATATCATGAAACCAAAACTAGAACTGACTGGAAAGTACAGAAATGTTGATAATTTTACCCCGGAATTTAAAAACCATGGACATTTAAATTTATATTTTTAGTAAAAAAAAGTACTGTGGATTTCTGAAAACAACTGAATTGGTTACGGTGTAGGTTACCAGTGTATTTATAAGTTCGACAAAAGGAAAATAAATAAATGTTTTGTTCCATGATACTGTGTACATATCCATAACTTATTTACCTTAATATGCATTTAATTTTAATATTGTTTACTTCAAAAATACAACCATTATTTGTCTGTAGAAATGCTTACATTTTTGTTTACTAAAACATATTGCACTTACAATGTAATTTCTTGGTTTTTTAATTCAATTTATTAAAATTCATAGATAGGTCTAATCTACATTTACATGAATTCATAGATTGAACTACAGGGTGTTTCAGACCACATGGACACTATCTGTAGCCCCTAAACGAAACCACATAAAAATTTCCTTCCAATTAGAACCCCCCCTTTTTCGACCCCAAAGAATTCAGGAAAATTATTTACGACGCTCCTCAATGACCCAAAAGGGCACTTTTGGGGGGCAGGGTGGTGTTTTTGGAAAATTTTCAAATAGAAACATAGGTCGTGTGATACCTCATTTTAAAGGTCTCTCTTTTCTGAACATTTTGGAGCAAAATAAAAATTGTTATCTTTTCATTACTGTACAGGATGTGACGAATTTTTTATTTTTTTTTTAAAGTTTTCAGTGGGAAATGTGACTGCCAGCTCCCTAACAAAGATAGGGCAACCAATTTGTTTTTTCCTAGTTTTACAAGAACACACCCTTTCAGGAGATATGGGGTAGTATGGAATTCTATGTAGTTTTAAAATTTTTAATAAATTTCAAACTTTATTAACTTTTATAGAGCAAAAAGTAAAAAAATTCAAATAGCAACCTAGATTGAAAATTGTATTATTTGAGAGACCTTTTGAAAACAAAACATTTTTTGTATTGAAAGTTTGGTTCTATGAACACGGACAGAAACCGTTATCATATCTTTAATAATAAAGATAATCTTCATGATCTTTACCACCACTCTTTGAGACCAGACCATGTTCAATCCTGCGTCACTTTGGTTTTGTAGGACAGAGTACGTCCTTATCAGTGTACAGAGATAAGGATGAATAAAGTTCAAGTTACTGTGGATATTGGGTATTGTTTGAAATTCCCTTCCCATGTAGTATTGGTTCTTTGGTCAGTCTGTTCCTATCTCAGTTGAGTGAGTGTTGCCTTACAAGTTTTGTTTAATAATTCTTGTAAAATGCCTTATTCTAATGAAGAAGGTTTTGATATGCTGATGGTGTTAGGTGAGTGCTTAAGGAACTATGTGGTTGCTGCAGATACTTACGCACGATACCCAGAGCGACAGCACTATTCAAGACAGACGTTCCAGCGACTAGCTGAATGTGTATGTGTGCTCGTTCAGCTAGATCACAACAAAGGTAAGCAGATAGCAAGACCAGTTAGGGATGAACACGTACCTGCAGTGTTGGCATCTGCTCTGATGTGTCCTCACGATTCAGTTAGAAGGCTGAGTTCTGAATCAGCAGTTTCCAGCTCAACGGTTTGGAGGATCTTAAAAGACAACAAACTCCATCCTTATCGGATTTCTTTACATCAGGAGCTTAAAGAAGATGACTACCTTTATCGAATGAATTTCTGTATTTAGACAAGGGAACTGTAGGCTTCAGGAAAACCATAATTTTTTAAATAATGTTCTCTGGTGTGACGAGGCAACTTTCCGTAGCAATGGAGAAGTGAATCGGCACAACATGAGGTACTGGTCCTTTGAAAATCCTCATTGGATTAGAGAAGTGGACAATCAAAGATATTGGTGTTTAAACATGTGATGTGGAGTTATTAATAATACAATCATTGACCCACATTTTTTTGAAGGTAATTTGAACGATGCAATGTACAACAACTTCTTACAGAACATTCTTCCAAATTTGTTAATGGTAGTCCCTGAGCAAATTCGCCAAAACATATGGTACCTTCATGATGGAGCTCCACCTCATTATGTTCTTGAAGTTCGCCAAACACTTGACCAACAGTATCCTGCCAAGTGGATCGGTAGAGGTGGACCAGTAAATTTTCCAGCAAGATCACCAGACCTTACTGGTTTGGATTATTATTTATGGGGGCGAGTAAAGGATATTGTCTATACAACAAGACCTACAACACAAGAGGATATGATGCAACGTATTAGCAATGCAGTGCGGTCTTTAAGTGTTGAGGAAGTGGCGAATGCAGTGTGCTCGTTCTCAACGTGGATTGAAACGTGTTTAGAAAACAACGGTGGTCACTTTGAGCATCTTAAACGAAGCTAACTTTCAAGTAAGTTAATGTTTCAGCAATATCAACTTGTTTTAAATTGCCGCAAAAATTACTACAGCTTTCAACCAATAAAATGCCATTTTTTTTTTTACAATTATTCAATGGTGCAAGATAGAACCAAACTTTCAATACAAAAAATGTTTGTTTTCAAAAGGTCTCTCAAATAATACAATTTTCAATCTAGGTTGCTATTTGAATTTTTTTACTTTTTGCTCTATAAAAGTTATTAAAGTTTGAAATTTATTAAAAAATTTAAAACTACATAGAATTCCATACTACCCCATATCTCCTGAAAGGGTGTGTTCTTGTAAAACTAGGAAAAAACAAATTGGATGCCCTATCTTTGTTAGGGAGCTGGCAGACACATTTCCTACTAAAAACTTTAAAAAAAATAAAAATTCGTCACACCCTGTACAGTAATGAAAAGATAACAATTTTTATTTTGCTCCAAAATGTTCAGAAAAGAGAGACCTTTAAAATGAGGTATCACACGACCTATGTTTCTATTTGAAAATTTTCCAAAAACACCACCCTGCCCCCCAAAAGTGCCCTTTTGGGTCATTGAGGAGCGTCGTAAATAATTTTCCTGAATTCTTTGGGGTCGAAAAAGGGGGTTTCTAATTGGATGGAAATTTTTATCTGGTTTCGTTTAGGCACTACAGATAGTGTCCATGTGATCTGAAACACCCGGTAGCATTAGTAATACTAATGACTGCTAATTAGTTTCATTCATGGTCTAGTTTTGTTTTATACAGGGTGATTTTGATAAAGTATCACAATTTATGTTATGGAAGAATGGTTCTACTAGGAATGATGCAGTAAAACGTATTACCACTAAATTATATTATGAGGAATCTCTTAAAAATATTATTTTTCATTTTTACTCCTTATACATTAATAAATTTTACTGTACTATTAAATTTATTCTAAATAGAGCATTTCTCCCATAATAGAATTGAGACACTTTATCAAAATCACTCTGTATAATTTTAATGTTATTAAAATTAAAATTTACTGCCTTGATTTGGCACTATTTCTATGCTTATAAAAAATTTGTAAAATTTGCATAATTTTACAGTTAACATATATATATATATATATATATATATATATATATATATATATATTTCAATTTTAAAATACTATTGGGATGAGTCAACATTATTTAATATGTTCTTGAACAACTTTAATATTATTCAGTAATCCATAATTTAGTTTAGTTAATGCATCCTGACATCCTGTAAGGGGGTTGTAAAAATAACCACATACACTCTTATAGGTTCATTTGTTCCAGAATATTAGACACCCTGTATGGTCTTATCATTAATAAAACAAGTTTTGACTTTTGAATTGGCAGCATAAGTTTTGGTTTTATTTATGCTTTTAGTAATAAATTTGTTTTTCAGTACCCTTAGTATCACGTATCCTGCTATCAGACATCTGTCGGATTCATAAACGAGGCTCAATAAAACAAGTTTTGACTTTTGAATTGGCAGCATAAGTTTTGGTTTTATTTATGACTTTTAGTAATAAATTTGTTTTTCAGTACCCTTAGTATCACGTATCCTGCCATCAGGCATCTGTCGGATTCATAAACGAGGCTCAATAAAACAAGTTTTGACTTTTATATTGGCAGCATAAGTTTTGGTTTTATTTATGACTTTTAGTAATAAATTTGTTTTTCAGTGCCCTTAGTATCACGTATCCTGCCATCAGACATCTGTCGGATTCATAAACGAGGCTCATCTATTAGATTAGATACAACACTTGTAGACTTTAATGATATGAGGTGGGAGCGTGGAGATATCAGTTTTTTGTTCAACGGAGACGTGAAGCCCAATCAATCTCTCACAGTACTTGACAATAAGGCTTGCCTTTTCCAACGAGTTCGTTATGAGGTAAGATGTGTCAGTATCATCCTCAGAGGTTATAAACCAATACCTTGTAGTATTAGTTTGTATTTCTGAATATGGTGGCTATGTACCGAAATGTACATAAGGGTTTATTAAACTTTCTAATGTTAATTGTGTTAGTTTTTTATTTGTGGTTTGGGGATCATTTCTTTCATGTCTTTATTAACCACAAGGCTCATTGGATGCTATACTTAATAAATAAGTCCCAGCCTAGTTATAAATTTTTTTAAATGTAAGCCGTAAAAGTTTGGTAAGAAAAATAAAGCTGTGTATATCTAACCATAAGAAGATCAAAACATTTCAATTTAATCTAGAGTCAAACTCGAGCCGAGTCTCGGTAAATTGAGCCATGCTCGAGCTTTTAAGAAGTTCAAGCTTTAATAAAGCTTAAGCTTTTACAGATCTCAAGTTTTTATGAGCTCAAACTTTTTAACGAACTCGAGCTTTTAATTAACGAGCTCAAACTTTTATCAATCTTTTAACATGCTCAAGTTATTATTGAGCTCAAGTTTTTTAAAGCTTCCGATAAAGTGTAGATTAAATAATAATCAGTATAATGTCAATCTTTTGTTTTGGAATGGACAATATGGAGAAACCAGTATAGTTGGAAAGATGAAGTAGCTGTAATTCACGGGAAATGACACTCTCGATAGAACCAAAGTATACAAATTTTGGTGTGACAAACTCATTTAATTCACGTACTTTCTAACAAATACATATTTATTATAGAACATTAATTATGGATTTATAGATAAAGATAGTCCGGATCAAGGAAAAAAAACGAGCCAAAGAAAAAAGCTTTGTTTTTCTAAATAAGAGTAATATAATTCTAGAATATGTGAACTTACCGAATGCGAAGTTCGGTTATTTTATGCATAATTTAAATATTTAATAAAATAATTAACAAAATATTAACACAATGACTAGATTAAGCCTAGTTGGAATGAGGTGGGAGAACTATTTTGCCTTGAACGGGTGTTTGTATTAATTTGCTATCAGGTCTATGTGTCTCAACAAACAAAACCTCCCATTTATATACGTTTTACAATATACTGTAGTAGAAGAAAGTACAGTTTACATCTGACTTTAATAATACTACCATTAATCATTATTAAAAAAAAAACTAACTGAGAAAACTGTTTTTTCAGAATTGGTGTAATTTTTTTTTAAAAATTAGAAATCGAAAATGTTCGAGGATTGTCAAAACTGGAAACCAAATGTCGTATCTTTATTTTGTTTCAATGTCTTACACTTTACAAAAATTTGTGTTTATAGCTTAGAGTAATGTAACTGTGGGTAGTCTTATGTTTTTAGAAAGGCTATAATTATCACCAGTTAAAATAAAAATCTCCAAAAATTATGAGTTCAGACACAGACTCTGCCTTATCATACTAATAATTTCCTTCTTTACAAGTTAAATAAACAATGCAGACCTTTGGAAGGAGAGAACTCAAAATTAGTACAGTAGTGTATATGATCATTTAATTCATTTTAATTTTACGGGACATTATATTATTACGATAAACAGAAAATTATCTGCCGCTGATTACAGGGAATCAATAATATGTCAAATGTAGATTTTAGTTGTCATTTAGAATGTGTGTGTGTGTGTGTGTGTGTGTGTGTGTGTGTGCGTGTGTGCATGTTTTTGTGTGTGTGTGTGTGCATGCGCGTGCTCATGCGCATGTGTAAATGAATGGAACATAGGCCTAGAACACGGTGGAAGGTGAACTCTTGTTTCCATGAACTCGAGATTAGTAGTGAATGTTTGGTCGAATAGCCAGGCGTTTTGTAAATATATAAATAATTATAATTGAACTAAGCTTAGTTTACTTAAACTTTATAATTTTGTGACTGTATTTTTGTTATTTGGGATTTTATTTACAAAACTATTAAAACAGGACAGTTTTCTGCTGGACTTATATTTTTGAATGGTTGATATGGGAAAATCATCATTCAGGGAAGATTGAATCCTGTAAAAATATGCATTGTTTAAATGGGTTTCCAATCTTGATCGCAGAATCTGAACGATAAATGGGGGATACTGATTCTCTCTCTCTCTCTCTCTCTCTCTCTCTCTCTCTCTCTCTCGCTCTCGCTCTCCGAATGATTTGCTTGTAATGAAATATAAAAATACAACGACTTGCAAATATAACTTAATAATTCAATCCTATTTTCTTTAAGTAAAGCTGTACTTAGTGTTTATATTCCTTGTGTAGAATCAGTAATGTTCATTTCGTGCCTATAATTATTATCTCTCCTCACCAATCCCCCATAATCACATAATTGCTTCTTTATCTGGGCTATGCGCTTTCTGGATGATAACACCTTTTTTATTTTTTATTGCGTCCCTTCTAACAATAATGTAAGGTTCTTTTATACCCCCCTGTGATATTTTTTTATTTTTCTTTTATTTTAGGTTTTATAAAAGGCTTTGTGGTAACCAATTTGACAATATTAATTAATGACATGTACTACTGGATAAACGACGTGAATGATTAATTTCTTGAGTTTTCTTGAAATTTAACATGCAATGCATATACACTCAAATTTTCTACGAGTTATAATTTTGAAATCGGTTTTTCTTATTAGGTTGTTGTTATAAATCTCTTATAAAATGGAAAAATTCAGTGATGCATGTTGACATTTATAGTAGTCACATTTGAATTGAACAACTGGGAACAATACTAAGAGAGATTACTTCTTTTCTCCTGGTAAAATTTCTCCAAATTTAAAATTGAATTAAAAAATGTGTGTTTCATTTTAATTTGAAACTTCAAAAAATTGACAAATATATAATATTACTTGTTCTCTTCCCCTAGATGGATAAGTAGCTTCATTTTTCATTTGTTAGGCTACTAGAATTTATTTTGTTATTGTGTGACAGGAAACGGAAATGGAGATTGAAGATGAAGTGGATATCCTGATGAGTAGTGATATCATGGCAGCACAAATGTCTACGAAATCAATCACCTTTACCAGAGCTCAATCAGGCTGGATATTCAGGGAAGATAGAAAGGTATATTTTTTACCACAATTTAGCTCATATTTCTTTACCTCCATAGAAAATCACTAATTTTATATAATTTATTTGATTGTAGTCAACTTCAGTTGGTTTAATATCCCCATTGTACATATTATTTAGTTTTTAAATATAACATTAACTTATTTTAAGTATAGGTTTTATGTATTTATTATTTTTTTTAATTTTAAAAAACTCAATCAATCAATGAATGTAGTAAAAACATGTGGAACTTATGCACTGAAAGCAATTATAGCATACACAAGGTTTTTTTAAAATATATTAATAGTAAAAATCGCCTCTTAGTTAGAAAGGAATAGAAATGAGTAAATCTAATTATGGCATCAGATTTTTTATTCAGTATATGAGTTAGTAAACCAATTTGAAACGATAGCGAAAAAAGGGGCTATTGCCGGGGGTACGATTTTGGGTGGTACGTGGATCTACTTTGGTAATGTATTACCGGGTCCTGATCGCGTGGTAAAATTAATATAAGTACACTGGGCGAATCTCAACTTTGGCTAGCCATTTTTGACGAGTATTATTACAGAATAATTAACTAAAAGTAAGAGAATTACACTAATACCAATATTAATAATAACTACACTGTATTGCAACAACATGTCGGTCTATACCAGGGCCTAATATGGCCGCGTATACTTCGACTAATAATTTTACGATAATCCAAAATCGCGATGCGCCTTGATATAAACCCTAGGGCCGTACCGGCCCTATTCCTTTGGGTTTAGCAAGGCATGATAATAAATTACGGCACTATAACAAATTTAACAAGAACGCTGTCAGAGGACTTGACTCACAGCTGTCTCGAGCACAACAACTTCTTATCAGCTCTCCGGGCGGATATATCCAGATTCACGAAGGGGAGGGGGGAGTGGTGACTAATCACCACAAATTTAACAGATATGTTATGGGTGCTTAGCTTGTATATCATCTAGCAGATGAATTACACATAGCAAGACAAGGCACATGTTCAATTACATCATGCATCAAGAATATGGCAGAAATTCATTTGTATGAATTATATCAACCACAAATGTTAATGATTTTAGTTCTAAAAATATTAGAACAAGATAAGACGTTAGTTTTGTTGTTCAACTTATTCTAAAACTGAAACTTGGTAGGAAATTTATAGTACGTTTGAAAAATGGGAAAAAATAATATCTCTATTGAACTCTCTCATGTAGCATTAAATATAAACTAGTTTATTTATTTCATTTTCACATTACATCTGCTTCAAGTTATGACAAATCAGTGATTGTCAGATAGGTTATATATATATAACCTATCTGACAATAATAGAGCAGGTGTGTAAATATAATATATTATTTAGACCATTAAAAATAATTATAAATTGAATATCTTCATAAATACACTTTATTTGTTGTGGTATCATCATTTTAATGAGAAAGCAACTATTATTACTTTAAAAAACCACTGTTTTTATTATTGTTTGTAGGAAATGGTAGGGCCATTTCATTCAGAGTTCTATGTAATCAATGGGATGTTGCTAGAGTCTCGTAAAAGGAGAGAACATCTTTCTGAGGAAGATCTCCAGAAGAATAAAGCTATCATGGAGAGTCTCACCAAGGGTAACACACAGGGTTTGGATACTAATGGTGAGGTGAGTCCAACATTTTAAATTCTTTAACTTATTCCATCCTTTAAAAAAAAAACTAACTGAGAAATTATTTTTTCACAATTGTAATTTATATATATATTTTTTTTTAATAAAAAATAATTGAGGGTTGTCAAACTGGAAACCAAATTTCTTATATATATATATATATATATATATATATATATATATTTTGCTATACATTTTATAAAAATCTCTAATTACAGCTTATGGTAATGTAAGTGTGGGTAGTATTATGTTTATAGAAAGGTTACGATTATCACCAGTTAAAATCACATCTCTCCAAAATTGTGAGAAGATAAGAGGCAGACCCAAACAACATAGAAAATGAGAGAACCTACTATTCCTTATTTACAAGTTAAATAAACAAAATAGATCTTTGGAAGATGGGATATTTGTAATAAAAATGTAAAAAATAAATTTCATTCTATATTTAATTATAATAATTATCTTATAAAAGATAAAGTATAATTGAAGCATGTTTCCTAGTAATTTCCACTTATTTAGATGGTAGAATTTAATCCTTTAAAGAAGTAACTATGAAAGGAACAATAAAATTTGTAATCACTCCTATAGGGCTTTTAATCTGAATTTAATAGTTTTAACAGAATAATATACTCTACAGTAAATATAAATGTAGTTACTTAAATTCCATTTTCTTTACATGTATCTATTCTCCTAATTAAATATAGTATAATTTTAAAAAGAAAGGTGATGAAGAAAAGCTTTTGTAAATTTGTAGTATTCAGAAAGTATTGTGTACAATTTTATAGACCTACAGTGTTAAATAAAATAACAGATTCTCAATCAACATTGACCGTGGACTCGTTTCTTGTAATCATATAACACCACAACTCAAAATCAGTACAGTGGTGTATTTCTTAGTTTATTTAATTTTAATTTTACAAGACATTATATACGAAAAATGGAAACATTATTTGTTGTTGATTACAGGGAGTCGGTAATATGTCAAACTAAGATATTACTTCCCACTGTTAACTGCTGTGTGTGAATGAATATAACGTAGTCCTAGAACTGAATTTTACAACTCTTGATTAGAAGCAAATGTTTGGTTGAATCACTAGTTATTTTTGTAAATATAAATAATTATAGTAGGAAACAATTGAACTAAGTTTACCTAAAAATTTTAACTTTTAGATTGTACAGGATAATAAACAAACGTGAACACAATTCTCACAAAAAATACGCCTAAGTATCAGACGCGTTTCAACGACAAGGTCGTCCTCTTCAGTGATACATGAGCTACACTAATCAAACTATAACTGTTATAAATGTCTGATACTTAGGCGTATTTTTTGTTATAAACGCCTTAAAGTTTAAAGAGTTTTCAAACAGGATGGTACATTAATTTATGCCTATACCTTGTACTGTGTGACTGGACTTTTCTCAGTACGCTTTATACTTGAAATATGCAATTGTAGTACGGAATTATTTTGTAATAATTGCCATTGTCGATTAATTGAGAAAGTTTGTATTAGTAATCTGGTTCGTTAAGGTTTGCCGAAATGTGTATACAAATCCTAAATGTGTATGCCATAACGCCAAATAGTTTTAAATAAACATAATTTTGGGCCAAAATCATCCAATAAATAATTTTATTATTAAAAAAAAAGATAACATCAGTTTTAATTTAATTATCTTCATGTGAGAAACCTTAATGAAACCATCAGTAAGTTGTTAATACGTTTAAAAATAAGTTTTGTAAGTATCGAAAACTACCGATGGGATGTGAATAGGGAAAATGTTTGTCTATCATGTTAAGGCTAAATTCACAATATTTTTAGAACTGGACGTCATCTAAAAAAAAGAATAAGAAACATATATCTATTATTATTAATAAATCCCTATTAAAATAATTCATTCACTGACTCTACTGACATACCTAATTAGTTACCCAATTCTTAACTTCCTAGAAAATTTAAACTCAAAACGGAGGAGGTATAAAACAATTCCAACTTTTTAATTTTTGTGGCTCAAAGTAAAAAGTCCCACAAGGAAAAGCAATTTGAGGCAAATAGTTGTAGGCATTGTTCAACTGGAAATACAATATGCAGTATTTTACAAATAAACCTGTTAAAGAATAACTGAATGATATAAGTATGATAAAATTTATTCAAAAATATTTGCTATAACTTTTATACTTTTGGGGGCAATGTATGGTTTTAGGTAAAAACACGAAACAAATGAAATAGCTTCTACATAGGATAAAGGTAATCTCAATATAGAGTCATATACGTACTACTGTCCATTGTTCATACTTTATTTATTCACTGTAAAATTCCTGAAATGTACATTCCAAGAGATTGTTTTAATTTTCCCACAAGTTCTTCCCCCTAATTGTCTCCATTTAAATCAAATTTAATCAAATCCTATAGAAACATTATTGTTATTTTGTGTTTTTCCCTTATGTTATGACTCTTATTCTATACCAAAAATATTCTTTTTTATCTTTATTATAACCAACATTTCCCCTAGATTTTTTGTACAATAAAAGGCGACTTTACGATTACATTTAGTTGAAATAAGGTTACTGATTTTATAACTAGTTCTGTTGATATAAGATAATTTACAATATTTAACTATTTCAATGCTATCATTATGGGAAGAGTAGAGTAAATTTTCAGCTCTTCGCTTTAACTTCTTTCATAAAATATTATTTATTAAACTAACACCATACTTATTATTAACAGCAATTTGTTTAACAACATTCAGTTCATCAATGAAGTCATTAGGTGGGAGAGGTACAATAATAAGTCTATGTATCATGCTGTGAAAAGCAGCATGTTTATGGATGATAGGATGATTAGAATCATCAGCTATTAAGTTGGTATAGTTAAGATATAATTTGGTTTTTTGAAAATTTTATATTTATGATAACTATCAGTGGTATTAATGTTAAGGTCCAGGAAATTAATGTTGTTATTTATACCCACTTCTATAGTGAACTGAATGTTGCTTTTTACAGAATGTTTCTTGTTACTTGTGTATGTATAAATAGTTGTTAATTATCAGTTGCCCGATGATGCAGCAAGGCAAAACAATTGTAGCTCATTTATATTATTAAAATAATTTTGAAACTTTAGCTTTATTGCTTTATTTAATCCTTAAATAAGTCTTTTATGTCCTAAGTAAAGCATATAGGCAGCTAGATGACAAAAAACAAAAAAGAAACAGCAATACTCATTGTATAAAATTCCTTGTTCTCCATTGATTTAAAAAATGACTAGTAACGAGTTTATTGTAGTTTAACTATTTTTGAAAGTTAAATTTTTAACCAAAAACATTATATTTTACATTTTATTACAGCTAAATCATTTGTAAATGTTAAATCTAATTATATTTGCTATGAAATAGTTACTCTGTAACTAGTATTGAGTAAATGACGTTTATGCAGGCTAACAATTTTTTATAGTTTACATTTTAAACATATACATTAAATTTTACACGTTTTAATCAAACACGTTTTAGTGCAAACTCCTTCAGTGGTGAAAAGATAATCTTGTCATATGCACATAATACAACAGAATAGCGAAGATCCGACAACCGCATGAAAAACTATGACTGCGATGAATGGAGTGTGATTACGAAAAGGTAAACAATGCACACACTGTTATTTGTCACCAGAAGTTGTCTTCTGATATCCTCCACAAAAGTATAAATCAAAACCTTTTTTAAATTTAAATCACTTTTTATAGCTCCATAAAAATGGCATACTTGTAGCAACGTAGTCTATCACATTTTCAATTTTACATTTTAATCTTCCGATTTAATCATTAACCGATTTAATCATTTTCCCAACTATTTAAGGTTGGTAGTTGTCGTGGTTTGAATTTGATACAGTAGAACCTCTGTTAACCGGCCCCGGATTAACTGGTCCTCGGATTAACCGGCCTATATCGTAGTGTACTGGTTGGATGAGAGTTTCCGAAAATAAATTGTAATTGAAACACCAAAGCGGCGGCGATATCAAACGACTTTGTTGATAGCGGTATCCCATTGTCGGTGGTGTGAAAACACCGCGGCACCAAAGCGACGGCGATATCAAACGACTTTGTCGATAGCGGTATCCCATTGTCGGCGGCATAAAAACATCATGGCACCAAAGCAGCGGCGAGTTAAACGATTTTGTCGATAGCGGTATCCTATTGTTGGCGGCATAAAAACACCGCGGCATTGGCACCCGTCGGTATAGCAGACATAACCCACAAAAACGTTTGATGGGCCGCATTTTTTCCACGAATCATTTTAGTATACATTATGGAAAATATAACATTTCTTTTCAGTTTTCGGAAGCGTGTGTTGGTTTCGTTTGAGACGCGGTTACTTACTTCTTAGTACGGGCGTCCAGCATCAATCATAGCCGATGGCCCGATGTCCAATGTACGCAGCACAAGCAAGCTGCCAATGTTTTTTGTTTTTAAGGATGTCCTCAAAATCGTTGACTTCTGCTCTTAGTAGATCACGTGAAAGAATTGGATAGCTGCAACGCAGAAGAATGTGCTCCAGATCCTCTTCATTGTCTTCGCATAATGCACAGTGCGACGAATCGGTAAGGTTGAAGCGGAATAGGTATTTCTGCGGTATTTTGTTTGAGACGCGGTTAAATGTGTCAAATGACTTGACAGAGGGGAATTTGTAAAACAGCTCCGTAGTGTTTAATTTTTTCATGTTTGATGTATAATATACATAACATAATATATACGATACATTTATGTACAATAAAATGAGTTGCAATAACATCTTAATTGCATAATTCTTAGTGCTACCTGATTAAATAAGCTTTCTTTGAACGAAAACCGATTTTTCACGGGAACCTCGGATTAACCGGCCAAACGGGCAACCGGCCCGGGTGTCAGTCCCGACTAGAGGTTAAGAGGGGTTCTACTGTATTCTTTTTCTCTTATTATATATCAGAAAAAAAAAGAAATAATAAATTTGTAAGTTTTTTAAAAAAAATTTTATTTAGCCTATATTTGTTTAAATATAATTTTTTTTTTGTCTTGTTTAAAAGCAATAACAAAAATAATCTGACAATTGTATACAACCTCCAACAATCTTTTTGGTCTGGGTTATATTTTACTTTCTACGTATTATTATTTTATTTCAGCAATTGTTTTATATAAAAATAATACTACTAAAATAAACTGTGATGCAAAAACATTGCAAAACTTTCAAACTCATGCATCCTCCAAAAACCAAATAAAATCAAACCAACATTATTCGTCACCAAAAAGTCAGTCAAAAGTTCTTTGACTAAAACATTTATTTATATGTTATGAAAGGGTGTAAAATTGCTTAGCCTGTGCCATAAACACATCCTTGGCGTAAATCTTATTTGATTGAAATCACGCTTTTAAAGACTAGTCAATAGTCAAACTTTAGGACTTTTAAAGATTATAGGTCAAACTGGGAGAAATTTTAAAATTAGATTAGGTGAATATGATAAGAAGTTGGAGGCTAGGTTATGATGACTATAGTTTTACTAATCAATAAAAACATATAATGTTCCAGATTTTCATTCTAACATAAATTTTGATACTTTGCATATATGTAATAAATTAAAAAAATTAAATCTTCAAGAGCCTTTAGAAATTAGTAGAATAGTTAAGGATAAAAATGTGTTAATTTTAAATGAACACTTAGAATTAAATAACTTTCTCATTTTCAACATTAAAAAGTTATTATTTCATAATTTTACTTTCATTATAGGTACTATTTATATGTGTGAGAAATTAAAATGTGAATAAATTGGAAGTGTTTTGTGGCAATAACAAGAGTTTTCCCACCACCGAAATATTCGCTTTTAGTTTAAAATGTTGTCTGTGTAGGTATTAAACAAGATGCATTGGACTGATATACTTAAGACGGTTTTTATTTGTAGTAGTAATTCTGGTTTTGTTCAGTGTTTATGCTGGTTCGTTTCTAACCTATCTGGTCCCCCCCTCTCTCTCCCTTCCCTCCCCTCTATCCCTCTCATCCCTCTCTCACTTTATCCCTTCCCTCCCTCTCCCTCCATCCCCCTCCCTTCCCCTCCTTGCACAAACACCTGACTTTGAGCTTCTTTCAAACATCTTTCTTATGGATTAATTGAAGCAATATTAAAATAGCGAATATGATAGTAAGATGAGAATAGAGAACATATCCTTAATATAAATATTTTTTCTATAAGTGATAATTAGACAATAGACACTTTTAAACAACAAAACCACTAGGTTCACGTTTAGTAATGCATCGTAAAACAGTATGTTTAGGATCTTTTGTTCATTAAGTAGCAAACTTCCCAATATTCTCAATCAATATGTTACTCTTTTACAATATTTAAAATTATTTGCTATGTTATGTATTTACATACAAAATAATATGTAGCATAATTCACTTTCAGGAAATTTTTTTTGGTTTTTTTACATGTGTTAGTAAAAAGTAAGAGTTTTTATTTTTCATTAATTTTTTTTAACAAACTTGCTGATTTTCTTTTATTTAAATTTTCTTAAGTAAAGTTTCAGCTTAGCATTTGAATTCCTTTTGTAGAATCAGTAACGTCTATTTCCTGCCTATAATTATTATCTCTCCACATGTTACGAGGAGAGATCTGTGTTTTACCTGTGTTTTCGATTCCACGATGATATTTTTCTTTTTCCATTATCTTTTTTTAAATATTTATATATATATATATATATATATATATATATATATATATATATATTTTTATTGATATCAGCTTTTTTCTTTTTTATTATTCACAATAGTGTAAGGTTCTATTATTTAATACTCTATAAAAATGTTGAATAATAAAAATCTTCTTATTGATAGATTATTTGAGTTCAATCGTATTGCTTTATGATACGTTTTCATTAGTAAAGGCCTCGCGGAAATCAATTTGATAATATTAATGACACATATTACTGACTAAATGACATAAAATTATAAAAATTTCAATTTTCTATTTAACGCTATAAAAATTAATAAATTTTTTCTTTCAATTATAATTTTGAAATCGAATTTTCTTTATTTGCCTTTTTAAATAAAACTATTAAAACAGCGACATTTGGGTTAAATAAAACTATTAAAACAGGGACATTTTGGTTAAATAAAACTATTTAAATGGGGACATTTTGGTTTCTGTATGTCTTCATTGGTGTATGTTGACATTTAGTCGTCACATTTGAAACGGACAAGTGGAGACAACACTAAGGTAATTTACTTATTTTCTTCTGGCAACTTCCTGTGATCTACACAAGTTAATAAAAACTTGTTTACTATTTCGTGAGAAAGTTGACTAAAGATAAATATCATATCCGTTTGTTTCATATCCAAATTAGTTATGACTGTTTCCCTCATTTCATCAGTTCATGTTATAGCCAGCTTTCGTTGCAGTGTTATTCTGTCAGTTTAGGCCTTCTTTTAAAACCGAGCCAGGCTTGTAAAAGCTGGATCTGTTCGGAAAATAATGCTGAGTTCATGAAATTGAATCAGACTTATTAAATCAAGCCATGCTCAGGAAATTGTGTCAAATTCGAAAAATTGAGCTGGGCTCGAATAATTGAGGACTTAATAATTTTGTCTGAAGCTTGATTGAGCTTGAGCCGAATTCATATCATTTAATAAATTTAGTAATTGAAAAGGGTTGCTTTACCGGTTAATGTAGATGATTTTATTATAGACATTTATAGTCAAAAGATTGTAAAAGGAAGGAGAGTTTAATTTGTTTTCAAAAATTGCATGATATTGATGTTCAAAAAATTATTCATCATGTTTCTACTCACTGGTTATCACTAGATAAATGTTTGAGTAGGGTCTTGGGACAGCTCCTCTTACCAGTATATTCTTTTGAAAGAAGAGGTTATTAAATCAAAACCACCTCCCCATTCAAGCAATTTAGACATTTATAAAATTCCAAATATAAACAAGTCACAAAATAAAGTCTACTGAAAAAATGAAAATTAACAAAAAATGAAAGTTAACAAGACACAAATCATTAAAAGTGTTTCCTCAATAGTAGGCCTAGTTTAAATTTGTCTTGAGAAGAGACATTATTTATGTTTGTGTCTTCTTGCTACTCTCTTCAATATATTCTGCCAATTTTTGAAACATCAAATACTATGTTGCTGGAATCTAGAGAACCACAAATTCATGCACTTCATTCTGTTTTAACCAATTTATTAAAAAACTTGTTCTCTAAATTTGTTAAACCTTCTGGCATTATATTCTTAAACCTTCAACTTCATCTTTATTTAAAATAAATATCATTTAAAAGAGAAGCAGAAATTAAATAATGATCGAGGAAAAATTTTTTTTTCTATGATTCTGTTCACAATTAACTTCATTAAAGTATGTGACTATATTGTTCGC
Organism: Aphrophora alni; assembly: GCA_963513935.1. Classification (NCBI taxonomy): domain Eukaryota; kingdom Metazoa; phylum Arthropoda; class Insecta; order Hemiptera; family Aphrophoridae; genus Aphrophora; species Aphrophora alni. The sequence goes on along the minus strand of OY740766.1, from coordinate 117,157,452 downwards.
AAATTTCCAATAATAATGACAGTTGTAAGATGTTCATCAGTTTCTGGTTGATCCTTTCAAAGTGTGTATTTTATTTATTTATTTTTAATTGATAAATTTCCAATTTTATTAAATGGAGAGTGTACACTCAGCTATTGATACATTACAGTCCGAGTTCTGCAACTTACAAGTGGAAGATTTAAGCACAATGATGAAAGAATTGACACACAAAGGGATTTAGTTAATCAAACTAAGAGTGGTGACAGTGTAGTTAATTGCAAACATATTTCGTTAGTAATGTTGAATATTCTAATTATTTTACATAGTAATGTTGACTATTTAGTATGGTGACTAAAACACAGACCCAACTTAGATTGAATTTAAGTGATGATTCCTTAGAAAAAATTCTAACAGCAAAGTCCATGCAGCGGTGGTTATGCTATGAGCAAAACTTTGACAGTAATTTCTTTAAAAAAGTAAAATCTGCATCATCAGTTCAATTTAGATGAATTTTATAATTACAGTATGTGAATATAAATAGATATTACTTTTTTTTTGTAAATAAAATTTTGTTAAAACCGTGTCCTTTTAAAACTTGCAAATGGACATTTTTTTTTTTTTTTTTAACTTAATCCTTTTAAACCTGTGTCTATAGACAAATTTGTGTCCCAAACTTTAGTGAAAATTTTGGTAATTCAAGCAACACACACTTGTACATTTTAAAACTAAGTTAGATAGACTACTTATCTATGTACTTTCACATGTTTTACTAAATATAACCCACTTTGTTGAAAAACAATTTTTAGGATTCAAAACAACTAAAAATAAATTGCATCGCTAAAAATCTCCATATTTGTAAAATTCAAACCTGGCAAGTCTGTATATCTTTCATCATGTTATAAAACTTGCCACTTTCCCATCTTTTTCCTTTTATCTTACCATTGCTGGTGATCTTATTTCCTAAGTAATTTCCTTTTTGTTCTTTGTTTCTGTTTACCTGCAATATATTACTCTTTTTCATATTTATATCCAATTTGCACATCTCAAACCCCCTTGCCCATTTGGCTAGTTCTTTCCATAGACTGTCCTGAGTTTCTTCCCATGCCAAGTTAAAAAGATTTTGACATTATCTACATATGCCATCACCTACAGTTCCTCTGTTTTTTATAATATTACAACAGAGATAAGTTAGAATACTACGTTAGAATATCCCACTTCTGAGACCAGTGTAGTTACATACTTTAAAAAAAGAAATAACAAAAGTATTATTTTCCTGTTTTAAAATGTTGTTAAAATAATTCAACATTAAAAAGACAGTTGAATGGAAATACGTGAAATTTTTAGATAACAACAAATTATATTTCGATTAAGTAGAATATTGAATTATTATTTAATATGGATTTTCAAAATCTAAAATAGCTCAAATTGATTCATACAGTTTTTCATGAAACTATTAAACTCACATGTCTTTTTTACAATTACTTTAAAAGGTATTTGAGAATTTAATGTTTTAAAGTCAGCCATGTTAGGTGAGAGCCTGTATGATTGTATATTATGTATTAGCACTACCATTTGCACAGTTGGCAAAAATTATTTTATTCATTTAATAAGCCAAAGATAGGCTAGTGCCCATGTTCAAAGTCAATTTCCTGTGAGTTTTTAATTTTGTTTAAGTTTAAGGATTTTAAGAGAACGGCATGTCTCGTTCATCTTTCTTAACATTGGGACTAGATCTAAACTTTCCTGTTTCCTTGCTCATCACGTGATCTACTAGTGACGCTTGATCGAAGCATTGATGCTGTTTAAATGAAAGATTTAAAAAAAGTGTATGTAGTGTGCATTATGAATGCTAGTTTGTTAATAGAGGATCGTTCGATTTTTCCACAGCAACCCGTCAGAAGATTGTCACTGACACCTCCACCTGAAAGTCAAGTGTCCTGGTTGGACTATATCTCTGCTTCCTCAGGAGAGCACCCTACGCTAGGCAGAGAGCTTGTACATAAGGAAACTAGTAAAGCGTTTAAAGCTACAGTGGCTATGGTAAGTTATATATCATATATTTTAAAATTTCTGTTATAGAAATTATTATAGCTCTTGCAACCTCATTTTTAGAAACATTGACATTTGGGACAACGAAATGTCCCATCGACTCTATCTATAAGAATAATTTTTGAGTGGAAATTTTTCAAAGTTGGTTAACCACAAAAAATCAAGTAAATTCAAAATGGTGCCTGCATATAATATAAGGTGTTAATTATACTTTTGATTTTTTATGGAAATCTTGAAATTAAAAAAAAATTGAAATATAGTAATTATTAATTTTTCTAACATTTTAAAAAACTGGTGGATTTTTGCAATGTTATAGTTGAATCGTCTAGCTTAACATAATTAGGGTTGTAAATAGTAGTTTATATATTTTTTAAATTAAATTTTATGATTCATACATAATATATTCCCTCCCCTTGTCTCCTACATTGAAATTTATACAAAAACCATTATTCAAGCTTGGATAACAATTATCAAGTATCTTTGATACCCTATATTGAAATTCCATATTTTTCAAGTTTGATTCTCTCACCCCCACTAGCTGCACATAATAAAAGGGAGTTGGTGTCCCTTGCGGAACCCTAGCTATACAGGGGTAAAATATTTAACCCCTTAAGTGTTTATGTCGGTTTAAGCCGACGCTACAAATATCGATAAAAAGGGCCGCTGTCGGCTAAAGCCGACGCTCTTAACTTGCCCTATTCTATTTCGTTCGTTGATAGGATCTAAAAATAAAATTTTCTAGTGAATTATACAGAGTCATGTTACAGCTTTGTAATATTATGTTTAGTTTTTGTGGTTAAAAAAAAAAGAAAAAGTTCTTGGTAACTCGTTGCAATGCCCTTTTACCGCCCTGTAATATTTGTTTTTATTGTTGTATTTTCCATAGTTTATAATTGTTAACTCGTTGCAGGGCCATTTTATAGCCTTGTAACATGTTATGTTGTTGTTTATTTCCGTTTGTTAATTAGTTTTAGCCTTGTTAAAACCTATTCTTAAATATAGTCTATGTTATTGTTTTTTGTGTCATTTGTATGTATTTAGGTAGACCATCTTCATGCTCAATTTTGTGAAGGCGATAATTACTGCAATGTTTTTTCGCCTTAAAACCCCAACTACAAAAAAAAAAAAATGTCCCTGTCACTATGCTCCATACAATTGATGTTTTAGAAACCAAGTTTAGATATAAATTACCTCTAATTTGACACTCCACATGCATGGAAATTTATTATATTTTCAAGTTTGGTTCCCCTTTTGCCCTCTTCTCCTACTGCCAAATAATCAATATAAAGATATATATTTATTATCTTTGACTTACCGACAGCAATCCTTGATTAATTCTTTTTTTAGTTTATACTGTCATATATTTCATTCACTACACGTGTTTCGGACATTATCGTCCATCGTCAGGTGATAACACTTAGTTAAAATATTCAACACAAAACACAAGTATACACATAACATTCACGCACAAGAAACACAATATTTTCTTTGTCATTAATGTCACCTCGCCGGCACTACATAGTATACTATGCATTGGTTATGTGTGTATGGTAGTCAATCTGTTTATCAGCTCAAAGGTGGGGGTTGCTTCAAACCTTTTTTTATCATTCAACAATCCATCAGGGTTCTGCAACTCGCCACGATAAATTTGGTATTCTTCCATGCGGTTCATATAGTTGCCCTTTTTACAATTTTGTAGTATTTGCATGTTTATTTCCATGTTATCATATTTATGATCATTATATATCAAGTGTTCCGCAAACTTGGATTTTTCAGGGTGTTTTAGCGCTTGAATATGTTCTTTATATCGTGATTTAAACGAGCGTATATTTAAAAAGAATTAATCAAGGATTGCTGGCGGTAAGTCAAGGATAATAAATAGTTATTCAAGCATATCCGGTTACTCTAGTCTATCATTAAAAAGATATATAACTTGTGAAAATAAAAACATTTTGAAATATCGTGAAATCGACATTAAAATGTCAACGATAGGCCGAGCCTAGTATAGATAACAGTACAAAACTCTGATTTTGCAACTCGACATTATGCCTACTCAAATTCATCCTACTGAAATAATTTTTATACCATTGTAAAGCTGACGTTTCGTAGATGCATATACATGTAATTAAAAGTGCATAAAAGGCTATAAAAATATTTATTTAATTGGTAAAGTTTGTTGTGTTTTAGTCGTTTAAAATGTTGACTCATCAACTGCACAGTACAAAGAAAATCTTGCGTCATACTTTGCCTAAATGTCAGAAACTGATATTTGGTTCAAAGAAATGTAAAATTGTACTGTACAATTGCTTACATTGATATTTTATAACTGTTCTGCACACAATTAGGAAGATAAAATTTAGATCTTTCAGTTGGTACAACCCATTACGTCATGAGCCTAATTTTAGATAAGCATTCTGAGCTTGAAATTCTGTTGGTGTGCTATATTTTGTATCTCGCTGTTCATAATATGTAAGTCTTGCATGCATGGTTCGATTTATTTCTGTTATTGTGAACTTATTTTATTATGTAGACTATTTTGTTGTGCGTGGTATTGTTTGTAGAGTTTTTTTTTTTTTTGAGTGAATTTTACGTTTTTCAATAATAAATAGAAACATATGGAAGAACCAGTTCCTATTTATAAACAAGTGGAAAGAAATAAAGAGAAAAAAGAGTTGTTTTGTTTACAACATTTGTTATTATAAGCTCAAATCAACTTCCTTTATCATAACTTTTCTTTAGTCCCCCTTTCCTCTATAGGCCTATATTTTAACTTCTTCCTTATTCATCGTAATTTTAACATTTTTTAGATTTTACTTGTATCACAAGAGCTATTTAAATTGTTTAACAATATTATTAATTTTTCAATATGTCATACAATTAAATGATTACAGATACTGACTATTAATAATTATATTACTATATCTATGTGAAATATTTTACTTGATAATAACCCCTGAATTGGCAGTTTTTTGACGTCCATTATGTTCTGTTTATAAACTTTTTAGGTTTAAATAGACTTTGATAAAAGACTAATTTTCGTGTTTTTGTCAGTTATATTTCATAAATTTTAAATTTCATATTGAGTGTTTGATATTGCGGTTGGTTTAACGACTGGTAACAGTGTATGGTTTAGTAATTTAATTTAGATTGGAAAGTAGATAAAAATGAAAAGAAATGAAATGGTTAATTGACATTGATTGAAATTATTATCAACTAATAAAATGGTTTTTGATTAATTTTGCTGTCATGTTTAGCTAAGAATTAATGTCACAGTACCTTGTAGACGCGGCGTTACTTTCTTGGTAATGTTCTGTCGTCCAGAATGCCCGTGTGCACACGCGAGAACAGCTGCTCTAAACGCACAAACTAAATACAATTGTAAATCGTAAAACACATAACAAAACACTTGACTTCTTAATACTAAACATGACAATTGTTTATGAGTCACAATTAATGAAGTTGTTGGCCGGAATGCGTATGAATAAAAGGGAAAAAAAGGATTTGTATCTGCGGATTTAGGAAGAAACACAGTTACCTGTTTTAGGTTGAAACTTGGAATGATTGAAAGAGACAAAGGATACCCCAATACAGCTGGAGTTCTCAGAATTCCGGTTGAAACAGTTTCATGAAAATAATATTGGAGCGGGAATTTAAAAACTGTAGATATACTGAACATTGAGTAATTTAAAAAAAAGTATATTTCATTACCAAAATTTGATTTTATCAGTCCACATATTTTAGTTGATGATGTTGGGATAGTGGAAGTTAAATGTTCCTATTCTGGCAGAGATTTGACTCCAGAAGAAATAATAAGTCATAAGAAAGGAATTGTTGGTAGTTTGTGGTAGCAAATGAGTGATGCCTTTTTAATTATTAAAAATAAACTTAACTACTACTATCATGTTCAATGGCAACTTCATATTGCAGAGAGAAACTAGTGCCAATTTGTATTGTGGGCTCTAAGCACAGAATGAAGATAGAGAAAATTATAAAAAATGACGAGTATTAGAAAACAGAAATGGTCGAAAAGTTATAAAAATTCTACACAACCTGTTTATTGCCTGAAATTATTGACCCCAGATGCAGTAGAAGCACATCCAACACATTATATTGTAGAAGAACAGGAGAAAATGAACCCTGATGTCGTTATTAGGAACTCGTTGCTACTACTGATATCGTTACAGTTACTACTTTTACACATGTACATAGTATATGAGTGTTATGCGATGGGTCAAAAATCGAAGTCTAGTTTTGTTTTCGAATCCCTTTTGAGGTCCCCTGACTTGAAAAAGGCGGCTTTTATAATATTGTCTGTCTGTTGTAATTTCTACAGATCATCAAGTTAGTTATCAAAAAATCAATAATCAGTCATGGATCTACAGATTTCGTCCAGATGTTATTGGCATGTGAAGAATAATAACCCAAATTCGTGTGGTAAATTGCAAGTAAAAAAAAGTAGTACATTTCAGGAATAATTTACAAAAAACAAAATTAACCTGGCTGCTGTCATTGAAAAACCTTGATGTTTACCAAATACGGTTTACAGATGTGTTTATGGTACAAGCGTAGCAAGATTTGTCCCTTATTGAAATATATAACTATTTTTTCATAGCCATTGTTCATAGTTCTTTTTCATTGATAACTACCTAACTGTAATTTTTGGTGAGGATTTGTTTTTGTTGGTTTTTATTTGGTTTTATGGATGGGAGAACACTAAGTTTGTCTAATGATTTTTATACCATATGTATTATTATAATTTAATGTCAATAACAATATTTGCACCTTATTATTCTTTTACATTCAATCATAAATTTAATAATTAGCAGTACCGTAAAATGTATGTATCACTATTTAAATATTTCTCTCTCAAAAGCTTAATTTATTTAGATTCATAAAACCTTTGTCATGTCACAAATAAAATAAATCTTAATTACAAGTATTAACAATTTTAAAAATTGAACACCAACGCTTCAAAATGGGTTATAAAAAAATATATATATATTAAGCGTAAAATATAGTTGGACATATTTCAGTTATTCTACAATATTGGCTACAGTATCAAAACTTTTTTCATAAAGTGGAAGAAGAACGAAATAGTTATTAAAAAATATAATATCCATAGTGTGTTAATCAATTTTAGATATTCGGATGTATTGGTTACTTGAATGAAGTCAACAATGTCCACAATGCAAAGAAGCTCCAAGCCCAGAGCAGTGGTCTAGTGTAGATAGGATAGTGTGTAAACTAAACAAATGTGAGTTGAAGGTCAAAAGCAAGGATTACGTAGTGAATTGAAAATATAAACAAACAGCCCTTAGAAATGAAACTAGGACTATATTGTGCAACGGCCATCGAGCGAAGTTGCTAGTAATTCACAAATCTCACATTCCCTGATGTTGAGTTGGTGTCAGTTCGGTTATTTCATTTCACTCCCGCAGAGCCTTAAAAACAATAGAATTTTTGGAAAAATAGGTGGAATAAACTGGCGAAATGTCAGAAATTTCATTATCAAGTGTTTATAGATACCCTGATATATTTTTATGTATTATTATTAAGCAAAAGGTCCATGAGTAGTTATGGCATGTTTATTGTTTAGAATAACTAAATGACATTACCTTTTCTTCTTAAATTCCATCAGTGTATATTTATATTTTAAATATCCTGTGTTGGTTTTTCAGAATTACTTATATACCTCTGAAAAATATGTAGTTATTTGTTTTGAGTGACTTTCTTGTAAGTTCCTTATTAACTTTTCATGAAAGATCACTCTAAATTTCTAATGTTCCTACATTCATTATGTTTCAGAGTCCAGATTTCCCTCTGTCTGTAGATATGTTACTCAATGTACTTGAGGTTATCACACCGTTTAAACATTTTAACAAACTTAGAGAATTTGTACAAATGAAGCTACCGCCTGGATTCCCTGTTAAAATTGGTAAGATAGCAATACTCACGTTTTTTTATTTATTGTTTTTCTTGTGACATACTTTTTTAAAGATTTTAAAGACTTCGTATGTTTATAGATTGTCTTTAAACTTCCAAATATATATATAGTATAGAAAATTGACATATATTCTCTCATCGGCTTAGTTAATAGCGAATGACATAGCAATCATGAGGGAACCTAGCTGAATCTACACTTTTTGTAGTCTTGAGTTGTATCGCTTTCTTTTCTAACAGATCTCTCTTGACGAACTCTTGCTCTCTTCCAACCCTGACGCTATTAGAGTATTCAAGGATTGGGGTTTTATATTTTATGTTGTTTTCTTCCTTTTTTTTTAAGGTGATGATGACCAAGAGGTGTTTTGCCTTTTACCAACTGGTAAAATAAAACTTTACCAGTTGAGTTTATTTTTTAATATTTTTTATGTGAAACATATTTTACCTCTTTCTCTGATCACCTTCTTCGGTAGAAATTACAAAATTGAAAACAAATTGTCTATGTAGCATTACAACTTGAGATGGGCCTTGAGCTCCCTGATGCCATTGCACGATTCTTCTCTACATGCAGATTATTTTTTCACATTCTCATTGAGCAAGAATCTTCGGATTGCTCTCCACATCCTAAACCAAGTGCTTGGTTGTCTTCTTAGCTAGGAAAATCTTTTTGGGCATTCTACAGCTTGACAGTTTTGGTATATGGCACAACCACTCTATTATTCTACTCTTAATAAATTGCATAATATTTTAGCTTCCATAGAGTTCATTATTTGTACATATTCACTATTGACCTTCCACCAATATAGGAGCGTATATTCTCCTTAATATCTTCCTATGAAAAGGAGAGTTGATAGTGGTAAAGTAAACAAATTAGCCTACTGTATCTACTTTGATAAAGTTCAAACAAAACTTGTTAAAATCAAAAAGAGTGGTTAAATGATTTCTATTATTTCATTATAATATAATGTTTTTTAAAAAGAAATATTTATTTAGTAAAAACTAAAACTTTCTCAACAACCTTTCTACCAATATTATTGAATGAGTTTGCGAACTAGTCAAATTAATTGATTGATTAAAATTTTGAATAATATTTCGAATGAAATGGAAATATACAATTTGTTTTCTAAATTGTATATTTAATAGATTTTATAGTTATTGTTATGTGAAGTCATGTCACACCTATTCCCTCTATTTTTGTTATTTATTCTAAGAAAATAAGATATGAAAGTTTGAGAACTAGTAATTATTTAAAAATTTAGCTAACTAAACTAAATTTGTTATCATTTATCAGCTCTTTATTAAAAAAGTATTTGCTACATTACACCTGTTTAAAGCACAGTAATAGGTAAGGCAGCTTGTCTCGTAAATTCTATTTTCATAAAACTGAATATAATAAATTAAATTTACATAGATGCAAAATTAATATTTTTATAAACAAAAATAACGTTTACAGATAGTTAGATAGTGTTCAAATCAAGATAAAACTTGCTCACCTATTATATAATTTTCATGAACACAAATATAGTTATAATTTATTCATTATAGCAATGTAGAATGTAGGCACTTTAAGAATGTTTTATTTGTATCAGTTTTCTCTTGTAACTTTACAGATATCCCGATTCTACCGACAGTCACTGCCAAGATTACATTCCAAGAATTTGCTTTCAAAAATGATATCAAGTCTGAACTGTTTGAAGTCCCTGCACACTATATAGAAGATCCAACAAGGTAAGTTGAAATAGTGGACTAGTCAGGTTTATTTCTTAACACTATCTTTTAAGTAATTGATATTGCATGTATAGTTTAAACAATAGAATGAATGGAATTCAAGATTAAGAATGTTTTACTACAATGTCCAAGTGTAATCAATATTATGTTGGCAGTCATCAAGATTCTTCTTTTCATATGACTTTCCAAAGAAAATAGGGCACAGAGACTGAAGTTGCTGGCTGCCTAGACGGTTTGTGACACCTTTCTAGTGTCTTAGAAAATACTCTAACATTAACCTTAAAATTTTAAACACTTTTAAAGTTGTCACTGTGAAACATTTCCCATGTCTCCTATAAAAAGAGGGTTTCTCTCAAAATTGATGTTGATCTCAATTTGATTGTAAACAAAAAATCTGATATAAATTTTATAGGTGACTAAAGACAAGAGATTAAGTTTATAGATTTTCTTTTTGCTCAGTTGTTGTTACCAGCTAGAATTTTTATACAGTAAATGGAAATATACAAAATTAAATTTAACGTTTGTGATGTAACTTTTCAAATATATAACAAAACATAAGGAGCACCAAAAATGTGTAGCGTTTAGAGTCACGGTAACCAGATTTGGTCTGCCTTGGCTGCGATCCTGCACCATGAAGCAAGGGTTTTAATATCAATCGCCTTGCTGTAGAGAGACCTGCAGTGTGTAGTGTATCAGCTGGGCAGTCAATGTTTGTCCACTTTAGCGTTATAGCCTCATTTGCCAACTTCCAGTTATTTTGTAATTTATTCTATATATATTTGGGGTGTCTATTAACCAGAAAAAGCTGGAAATTTTAAGTAGTCGATGAAAAATGCAGGAATTTCGTTAATAATCCAGGAAAATAGAGCTTTTTGAGATTATATCAGTCAGAATAAAATATACTCAAGCTATGTTGTTGTTGAATTGACTACTTCATTGTAGTAGAACAAAAGAATATTCAAAAACTTTTAGTAATTACCAATGTTAAACTAAATAGTCGTGTTACCTGTTTATCACAACGTCCGGTTACAATTCGGCTCAATCGTGTTGCGATTTAGGAAGAGGAAGAATGCGTTTAGACATGAATGCTGTTTGACACACATTCATTTTATCATGTATTAATAGTTATTGTTCATAATATTTATGTGTAAATAATGAAATTATTATTAGTAGAAATTATCACTGATATAATTATATGTTCCTTTATAAAACTGAAATAATTTTAAAAGAAAAGGCACTAAAGATTTAATTATTTCTTGGAAAATACTGACAGATGATTTTCATCAAATGATGGTTAATTTTAATCATTGCTGAAGTATATTTAGTTTGTTAAAGAATATTAGAAAATCGACCAAATATTTTTAATTTGAAAACATTTTTGTATCTGAAACTCTATTAAAAAATTTAGCAGTAAAAGTGCTCTCGCTGAACATTGAATGTAAAAATAAACTTTGCCTTCATTCCTTGTTCTTCATCATCCCTGTTTGGAAATTGTGAATATTATTAATTAAAAATTTATTTTTTAAGAAATAGTAATACACTGAAGAAATTTGAGTGAATCTTGCATTGACATTGGCCTCCAGTAATAAAATGGTAACGAGATCCATGTATGTACCGTCTCTAGTATCAACAAGTTTTTAAATATCGACTTTAAAGTTAGGATATTAATTCATAAGCATGTTTTACAGTTGTGTATCGATTTTCAAGTCAGTATTTCATATGTTTATAGAAAATAGAGCCTGTTATTGCTTGAGTTTTGTACTTGTACCGACTTCATGGTTCTCTATTTAAAAACAATTTCACCGAGATTCAATGTGACATCTTGATTTTTTTTTGAAAAAAGCCAGTAATGCACATGAATTTTTCTACCAGTAGGGATGTGCTAGGGCTCGGCTTGAGCTTGAGTTTTGGAAACAGACCCTAAAATTATAGAGTCCTTGATTTTACAAGCCTGGCTCAATTTTACGGACTCCACATGGTCTTCTAAGCAAAGCAGGTTTTGGTTTTACAAGTCTGGCTTGGTTTTTGAACAAGGCACAAACTGAAATTATAAAAGTACAACGAAAGCTAGATATAATGTGCACTGATGAAATGAGAAAATATAGTCGTAATTGATTTAGAATGTGAAATAAAAATGATATTTAATTTATTCTAACTCCCAATTCTCGTGAGATAAAAACAAGTTTTTATTAACGCGAGTAGATAAAAGGAAGTAAGCTGCCTTAGTGATGCCCACGCTTGTCCACTTCAAATGTGACAACTTATGTATATCATTGAAGACATACGGACACTAAACTGTTCCAGTAACATGCCAAATAAAGAAAACCAGAATTCAAATTATTACTCAAATAATAATTGAATTTATTTGCATTATGTTTAAATATAAAGAAAATTTGGGAATTTTATAATTCATGTTAATTGGTTACCGTGGGGCTTTCATATTAATGAAAGAGCATCACGAAGCAACACGATTAACCTAAAATAATCTATCCATAAGAGAATTTTTATTCAACATTTTTATAAAATATTAAATAATAGAACCTTGTACTATTGTTAGAAGTTACGGAATAAAAATAAAGATTGGTTAGATTTTGTATGGACAGGAGACAGGCTTACCTTGGAAAATGGTCCTTGGTATTACCTAATAGTACATAAGTAAGAAAACACACAAAAAAACACTATAGTGTTGAAATATTTCGTAAACACTGTTGTTCACTTTCTCAATCAGTAGAGTTATGAAGAAAACTGAAGACTGAGTGTTGAACCAGATTTTTTTATTAAAAATTTTTTTATTTTTTATTAGGCTATTATTTTTTTTAAAGCCTGTTGGGAAAGGGAAAAAACAGGCTTTACCCTTTTACCCTTTACCCTGTTTTCCCTTTTCCCTTTCCCAACAGGGTTTACAAAAAAAAAAAAAAAAAAAAAAAAAAAAATCTGTGGTTCAACACTCAGTCTTCTTCTTAACTCTACTGGTTGAGAAAATGAACAGTGTTTACGAAATATTTCAAAACTATAGTGTTTTTTTGTGTGTGTTTTCTTACTTTGGTATTAGGTAATACCAAGGACCATTTTCTAAGGTAAGTCTCTCCTGTCCATACAAAATCTAACCAATCTAATAGGCTATGTGCCCTATTAAATTCTAACCTAGAATAAAAATAAAAATAGGTATGTCATCCAGAAGCGAATAACCTTGATAATGCAGAGATCGCGGGGAATAGGTGAGGTGAGATAATAATTATAAGCAGGAATAAGACATAACTGATTCAACACAAGGAATACTAATACTAGGCAGAAGCTTTAGTTAAGAAAATAAGATTAAATTATTAATTATACTTGTAAGTCGTAGCTTTTTTGTATTTCATTAGAAAGAAATCGGAGAGGGGTATTTATCTATTCGATTAAATAAAAGAAAATCTATTTAGGTCTGTTAAAAAAATATATTTTAAAAAATTGTACTAGGACATGAAAAAAAAATCATAAATTTTTCTTGAAAATATTAAACTACCGAGTGTGAATTGTGTTATATTCTGTTGTATGAATTGTAAATTCATAATGTAGCAAATAATTTTAAAAAAATTGTTAAAGAGTAAAAATATCAACTGTGAATACTGGGAAGTTTGCTACACAATAAACAAAACCATCCTGAAATTCTGAAGATAATGTGTTTCAATGATGCACTCAACATTAACCGAGTGGTTTTGTTGTGAAATATGTCTATTGTCTTGTTATCTTATACAAAACATTTATTTTAAGGATAAATATATGTCATCTATTCCCATCCTATCTATTTTTATATTACACCGATTATATATATAATTTGATAAGATGTTTCAAAGGAGCATAAAGTTAGGTGTTTGTGTGCATGTGACAGAAAAGAGCTGTGAGTGCTCGAGTTGAAAATAGTAGTTTTTGGAAGGATGTCTGACACATGTCTCTGATCTTCCCACAGTTTGTTTTAGATTTTTAACCCTCGTGATGCCTACTATAGCTGCATATGTTTTTCATCATTTAAAAAAAAAATCATAATAATTAGTAATATTATGCAAAATACAACCTTTAAGACATCATTTTTCTCAGAAAGGTGCATAGAATTTGCCAGTGTAATAAAAAATAGCTATAAAGGTTTTGGAGTAAGCACGATAAGAATCAAAAAATTAAGTGAAAATTCCATAGAAAAGCCTATATAAAACTTACAAATTAAAAAAAAATATATTTTCAAGATATACAGAAGTTTTATAGTCTAATTGTGAATAAATGTTGATATAAACAAAAATCGATTTATAAAAATATCATATGACAAAAAATGTTTTAATTAAATTATTTAAAAAGTTAGGCTTAATTTGAAAAAATCACCAAAAATACTAATATTATGGACAACACAGCTTCTTGTTATCATTTTTCTCAGAAAGGTGCATAGAATTTACCTGTCTCTATTTCGACTTCATCTTTCACTCATATTACACTTTCACACTCACCTTCTATTTCTTCAAGCTAATTGCATAGTTGATCACATTATAGTTCTTACTTTGCTAACGATCACAAATAAAATATAGATGTATAGTTTGCACAACAAAAGAATGGTTTATACAAAATGAAAAGTCAAGACTCATCAACAAAATAATAAGTCATATCAGTAGTTGCATGGAATACAATAGCAATCCATGCGAAGTTAAAAATCCTCCAAAAATTAACACTTTCACTTTGTCTTATTAACACTGGATGCTGGAACTTCACTGACTTTATCCCATCTAGCATTCGTCAAACCTTTGTCTCAAATTTTAGTTTTTGTAGTTGCATTTGACAACTGAGACAACCAAGTTGTCGTAAAAATCACACTTTTTACAAATCAATATTTTGTTCACTAAATATCATCCTATAGCGTGTGTTTAAAGTTTATAATAGCTTCAACTTCAGGCATAATCAACACAGATGTTTACTACGTATGAGTTAGACCATTTTAAATTCTGCAAGTCAATATCTGAAGTCCAAAATTTTTTGAAAGTGTTCAATGGCTCTTTAAATTTAGTGAGAGACGTCCCACAAGAAGTCAGAAGAAAACGCTAAAAAGAGCATAGGTCAAATTGCACATCGGATTAAAGATCGTTATTAGTAGAACACATTTCAGCAGACTTGATCTCAAAAGGTTTGGGTTCAACAAAACAACAGCAGATTACAACTAATATTTCTTTAATATCTATTATATAATAAAACTAACATGAATGTGGCCTATGCAAACATTTGATAATAAAATTTAAATGGTGATTTTAAATATTCATTTATCATAGAGGCATCAGTTATACCCCAAATGCCTCCTAAAAAAAAAATACCATGCGCTTTACAGTGTTTCTTTAAGCAGAGGCAAGCATTTCGGCTTGAGTTTTGTTTCGTAAGATAGAGCACCATTTTAAAAGCTGTAAGCAGTAAATCTTCTTATTTAGAAATCTGATTATTATTTTAATGTATAATAAATTTATTTTATATCATGTTTAAGTTTATGGCACTATAATATTCAGCAATGCAATTATATCTTTTGAAAACACCAATTTAATTATGGATAAGTTTGTTCTGTACTTTCGGAATGGGAATCGACCAGAAAAAGAAGGCAACCCGAGCACCATCAAGCTCTCAGAAAGTATTAAAATTGTGATTCGAAACCTTCCCATAATAACTTATTTATAAACATTGCTTTCGTTGAAGTTTCAAATATGTAAAAAAATATTATATTGCTGCTTTAACTGATAGTTTGTGGTTAAAAATTGACTGAAATTGCCTCAAAATTCACTAATTTTTTCACAATTTTCTAACATTATCCAGGAAAAAGGGACCACTTTTTTACAGGGGAATTCTATACCACAATTATTATTATTATAATGATGATAATTATTACTTTTTATGAAAAGTTTATGCTACAATGATTGTTATAAGATTGTTAAAATTTACATATTAGTATGTAAATATTTGGGCCATATCTTCCTGAAACCTATTGAAATACCAAAATTATAATAAACTACCAGTGATATTCTATAAGAGAATATGTATACTTTTGTACCTGTATAAAACAAAAATCAAAAGGGAAATATAACTACGGTTATGAGTCAGCGCTCAGACAGTGCAGATCACAGCCTTATCAATGCCTTTCGCATATTTATAAATAAATATTGAACTTGACTTGTGAGATAATATTATGTAGAACAAAAACTCGGAACACAAGATCTCACAAAAACTACGTTTATTCAATCAAACGTGTTTCAACGACAAAGTCTCCATCTTCAGTGATATATAAGCTACAATAACAAAACTATAACTGAAGGCACTATAACTTTTGTTAATGTAGCGTATGTATCACTGAGGATGTCGACTTTGTCGTTGAAACACGTTTGATTGAATAAATGTAGTTTTTGTGAGATCTTTTGTTCGAGTTTTTGTTCTACAGTACAAAACCCTTTGCGGAGTTTTAATTTCACTAGTAGCATGTTCAAGTTTGTGCACTTATGGCATGTTGAGAAATTGTTTTTATTTATAAGTATTTATTTTAAACTATTAAAATGTCTACATGTGGTATTTGTGGTAAAAACATCAAAGCTTCTCAGTTAAAAGTAGTTTGTAGTGATTGTAGTAAAGAGTTTCATGCAAGCTGCTTGAAAATGAGCAAAGTCAATGTAGAGTGCATTATGTCTGACAATCTTGTATGGAGGTGTTCGTCTTGCAAATTCAAGTAGACCTAGAGATTTGAGATTAAAGTTGCTGAAGGAAAACTTGCCTTGGAAGACATAATGAAGGCAATTATGGAACTAAGGGAGAATTAGAAGAGCTCTGAGGTACGTTTCAACAATTCCTTTGAAGATATGAGCTCTAGAATAGAAGGAAGAACAAGTGTGGTTCGTCAACAAAGTGAAAAAGCTTATAAGTATTTTAAAATAATTGAAGATCTTGTAGCTGAAAACAATAGCCTAAAAAAAGAACGTAAAGAAGCTTGGAAACCGCCTGGACAACTTAGAACATCACTTAAAAGAATTACCACACTATAAATAAAGGGCATCCCTCAGGAACCAAATGAGGATGTATTTACTATAGTGACTGAGGTGGGATAAACTTTCGATATGATCATGACAAGAATGGTGATAGACGCCTGTCACCTTCTTGGGAAGAATGAAGTCTACAAAGGCCAACCTGACATAATTGTCATGACAGGTGAAGAGATAATGAACAAATGTTGCAGAAACGTCGTGTGAAGAGCAGTCTGTCAACTAGGTACATAAACTGAAGTGATGACATTCCCATCTACATTATTGAGTCCTTGGCATCGGGGAAGAGGAATCTTTTTGCTCAGGCACGGCAGCTGAGGAAGGAAAAGGACTACAAATATCTGTGGATGCGCAATGGAAAAATTTCTCAGGAAGGAAGACGAAGCAAGTGTAAAAATTGTAACTTGTCAGATTGACTTAAGTAAGTTGTAGTTTTATTGCTAGCCAAATATAATAGTTAAAAAAAATTAATATCATAACTGTTATTTTGTATATTAAAAAGACTATTATATCATTATTTAACAGGATTAGAGATTGATAATCTATTAGACAATGTATTACATCATACACACATTTTTCAATAGTAAATGTAATATTTATATCATATTTTGTAAAATATATTTATTTTTGTATTATCTATGTTAGTATTTATTTTGTATTGTCTATCAATCTGTAGTCTCTGTGTGGGTAACCCCCCCTCCCCCCAATTCTAACAGTAGAGTCTATGACTTCGCATTACTTTGTAATTGAATTGTGATTAACTGATAATTAAAATGTCATTTCAAGAAAATATATAATGTGGTTTCCTCTTTATTTGTAGCTTCTAATATTTTTCCATAGATTTAATTTGTGATTCGAAAAATTGTGATTTGAGAAATTTTTTAAACGAGCACCAAATTCTGTAAATTTTGTGTATACACGGTTTTTATATTTTCTAAACGTTGCATACAGAATGTAGGGGAATATCTAAAAATGTTATGGAGATTTCATCTTTTTTAATACTCCTAGTTCTATTATCTCTAATTTATGCAACAAAATATCGTGGTTGACCAAATCAAATGCCTTCCTAAAGAGTACATAAAGTCTTGATCTTTTATTTTTCTGACTAAAATTGCTGCTATGGATGGACAATCGCTCGTGCGTATGGCGGAAATTGATGCCCTGTCTCCATGCAATACTTTAGTAGTTAGTTTGAGCTAGCATTTTTACAGATAAGTTTCTATTTTTGTGAACGTGATTAATAAAGGTAGTATAAACTTGTTGCTTGGTGGTTTTTAATTTCGTCCATTTTTGCGGGTGTTAATATTTATTGTCTGTTTTTACTGTATTGATGTGTAATTTTGAGTGACTTTTATTTATTTATAATTTATATTAAAATGGCTAGTATTATTACTACTAAAACTTAGGTCTGTTTTAAAGTTTTAAGCACAAAATAGAGATTCTGCTATCTGGCAGCCGTATGGTGGCTGCTGAATGGCCTGGCCGCAATATATCATACGTTTTTCTCCATGTAAGGCAGCTAAACAGGACCAAAATCTTGCATATATATATATAACAAATTGGGTTTTAAAACAGCATGCCATTCTCAGAGTTATTATGCATGCCATTATATAGGGTTAAAAATTACAATGATTAAATGATTGATTTAAATGAAAGAGACTGTCTACACACCTCCTATTACAAAACTAGTTTGTTGACAACCCCCCCCCCCTTACTCTGTAGGAGGGAACAAGAAAGGTCTACAGTCATTGTTGAATAGATAAGAGAATTAAGGGTGGTGAACTAAAACTTATACAGCATACGAGCATAGTGTAAGACTATGGAAGTTCTTTGTAAGGTTTTTAATTTTGGTTCATATTAACTTTTATGATTTCATCAATTTTGAAAATAGGAAATCCTTATAATTAATATTTCTAGCTTGGCTGTGTTTGAGGTATTTCTAAATCGAATAAGGGATAATCAATACAGCTATTAATTTGAGTTTTAAATTTATTCTTATTGATTTAAAGTTAAATGCTTTACATTTTATTTATAAAAACTTTCGTACACGCATTCACACTTATATCAAAATCATTATGAATTTTTTAAAGATATTACTTATCTAAGGTTTTTGTTTTATCTAAATATATTTTTGTATAATTCAATTCTTATTTTAACATGTTTCTTTTAAAGATAATACGTATTAGCAAATTAAAAAAAAAAAAAAAAAAAAAAAAAAAAAAAAAAAAAAAAATATCCTTTTTATATAGTGCCTTACATATATTCTACTTATCTACTTACGAAATTAATGTCCATTTGTTCTTTCCCTATACATAAATTTAGACACAGTTCTTCTGAAAACACTTATTATAAAAAATAATATACTTATTAAAAAGAAGATACAAAACACTTATATTATGTAACATTTATATTTTTTTATATTTTATTTAAATATTTCTTTTTACTTTTATTTTAATTAAATTTTAGTGTTTTTCATTCTTGTCTAGACCTCAATGAATCTGGGTCCATCTTTCACCCCTCTCCCCTCTCTTCTTCTAGTTTTTGATTTTAACATTTCTTTATTCATATTGGTTCCAAGAATATATGAACAATTTTATCAAACGACTATTTATTATTTCTGTTTTCTTCAATTTATGTTTGTATATACATTTATTCAGTAATTTTAGTTTTGTTTTTAAAATCTATTTTGTTTGATTAACTCTTTTCTTGTAAATAAAATTGAATTTTGTATGGAGTGTAAATCTAGATTTATTTATTTCAATAATTTCATAGTTTTGTTTAAAATCTATTTTGTTTGATTAACTCTTTTCTTGGAAATAAAATTGAAATTTTGTATGGAGTGTATGTAAATCTAGATATGTTTATTTTAACCACCATTTCTATTATTTTATAAATAACCATATTTCAGAACTATAAACTATCAGATAATTTGTATAGGTACATCACCTGATATATATTTATTTATTTTAACATCACAATCTTGCTGTATATGATGCCTCAAATTTGGGCTATTACCTATTAATCATTGGGATATATTCTTAGCTAATATCTGTTTGTGAATTATTGTACAACGCAATAGAAGGAATAGTAATTTTTGTTATCACCATTTGAGTTTTAAGTAGTCCGATTGCCTTTTTCTATTGTTTACTTACATTTTCCTGATTAAGAACTCAAAGCCATTAGCCTAGTGCCACTATTCATAAAAAAGTAATGATTAAAACCATTTAACTACCATAATACAATGCAACACAATTATTTATTTTGTAATATCCACTTTTAATTAGTCTAGCCGACCAATGGTTTCGCCTGCTAAGGCATTGACGAGGCTGTATTACATCTGTCTGTAATACAGCCTCGTCAATGCCTTAGCAGGCGAAATCATTGGTCGGCTAGACTAATTAAAAGTGGATATTACAAAATAAATAATTGTGTTTTATTATCTTTAAACATGGAATTCCACCAAGAACCATCGGTATCAATGGTAATAAAAAAAAAAAAAAAAAATAAAAAATAATACAATGCAATAGTTATTTTTATTATCATCATCATTTGAGTATTAAGTAGTCAGACTGCCTATTCTTATGGTTTACTAATATTTTCCTGATATAGTAAAATTGTAACTTTCTGATTATAGAGGTTAATTTTTAAATTTGTATACTTTGACGAGATGAGATTAAAGTTGATGTTGGTTTGTAAACCCGGTAAAAATCTAAAGCAAAGTAAAAATGTTTGAAAATTATTAAACAATTTTTAATATGGCGTAGTGAAATATTTTACAGAATCAAAACTCATATAATATATAAAATCTTGTAAATTTTTGTTGTAATTTCTAACTTTTCTCTGTTGGTGTTATTTACATTTTATCCAAACCAATGTTACATGTAGATTCCTGGCAAAATATTCTGTATAAAACCTACTGTTAACTTAATTTTCATTATTTTAGATCAAGTGAGTTTTGATTCTTTATCCCTCAATTGTCATATTTTGAAGGTACCATTGATCGGAATTTCTTAAGCTATTATATTATTGATTCCGAAACAATAAAAAGAATGTTTTGGAATTGCTATTTAGATTGTAGGTATGTCAAGGAGTCTATTATTAATCGTCACTGTTAAATTATCTAGCTCTTTCTCTACATTGCTGGTCTATATTGGGGTACCTATGATTCCTTCATAAGTACGCATAACCTTAAAAATACATGGCTGTTCGTATTCATTATATCCCTAATTAATAGTTTGACTAACGATATCTAAGATCAGGAGGAGCTAATGTCTAACTTTACAGATTCCCGGACTTATGACGGCCGGAGCGAGTAACACTACTGGAGTGGTCGATGCGACCTAACCTTGCTCTTGAGTTCCCTGTGGGCAGTGCACACTGTATTCTCTCTATAGGCCCTGAACTTCTTCCCATATAGACATGATGTGTCATCAATACATATTTTGTTTCGAATTTATAGAATGTAATCATTTTTTTAATGGATTTTTTTAACATCTGTATGTTTTTCATTGTATATTAAATTGTATATATGTTTGTTTGTAGTTGTATATTTTTGTGTTTAATGTAATTTCATGATTATTTCTTTTTGTCTTAAAAGTGTTCTTTTTACATAATATCCATGTCCAAGTTCCTCTGTTTGCAACAGTTTTGTTGTTTTATTATTGTATTTATATTTATGGTAGATATTGCAGTTTTGGTGTGTTGAATGATTTCTTTATCTTAAATTTCACAACTGTGAAAAAAAAAAACCAAACAGATTTATACAATTTTGTTATAAGTTTAAAGAAAAAAAATTTATTATTTGTGCATTAATATTTAAATTTAACAAAATATTTCTCCACTAACATTTCGTAAAAAAACACCAAGTAAATGAAACAGCTGACCTATTGTTGCAGGCCTATTGAATTTTTTTATTGAAAATTAAATTAACTGACAATCTCTCGGTCATCACAGCCTTATAGAAAAGGAAGAAAAGAACATATTTAGGAACTTCATTTATGAGCAATCGCAATATAATAATCCTAAAAAAGGACTGTGAAATGCATTGATACAATTAAAACACTTGGTATAGTTTTTAACATATCATTTAAATTAAATGTGACAGAAAATTAAGTAAATTAAAATTTAATAAGATAAATAACAAACAAAACAAAAATGACATTTTGATATAAGATGTGGGTAAAGTTAATCTGAGGTAAATTTCTTACCCTTCCAACATGGTCCATCAAAAACTTAAAACAAAACAATGTGTCATCTAGATAATCTGATATATTTTCAATTGTTGACATAACAATATAAGGTTCAAACACCTCTCCCTCCCCTGCAGTACTCATCTGTTGAATGACTGACTGATTTAAAAAAAGTACATCCTGAAAATTTATCTTTCCCTAATATTTTTGTTTCTTCTAGAAAAAAAATTAAGGGATGTGTGGTTCAAATTTCACTAAATGAATGTTCATAGGTACCTCCTTAAATTTGATAGAACATAAAAAAGTAGTAGTTTCTCATAATTTCTTCTATTTTTTGTAAAGTTATCTTTACAAGTTATTTTGTTATAATTTCTTCTGAAAATCTGTTATAAACGTTTCACCTATGTACCTGTAGTTTATACATGTACCTTTTTGTATTCTATTGAAATAGCATTTTTATTCTGAAGGGTTGACAAAGTTTAATGATATAAATGACCCGAATTGACAATTTTTTTAATTTTTTTTTTATGTGATGTGTATGAACACTGTGTATCTTACTTCACTGTGTATGAACAATATTTTTCTTTCTCAACATATACTTACAATAGTATAAAGTTGTGTGATAAGTAAAAAAAAATTTTTTTTCATAGAAATAATTTCATTGGAAAGATGTCTGTCTTCCGTGCATTGCTCTGAAGCAAACACGTTCCAAACACGTGGACCAATATGAATCAAATTTAGTATCTGGGCATATTTTGGACATATTTTGAGGAATATTCTCACTTTTCAATAACTCAAAATTTAGGTGTATAAAACTAAAACAGAATATTCTGATTAAAAAAAATTTTCTTTGACAATTTTTATCAAATTTTGTTAATATTTATCCTATGGGGACCCTAACAAAACATATTAGTCACCATCTCTGAAAAAGTAATAGTTTAAGAGTTATTGATTTAAAAAAAAAACAAGAATTCACCCGCAGATATATTATAAAAGAGATCTTGACGTTGACTCTACTGATTTTGTTGAATTTTTTGTGAAATTTGACAGTTAATAACTCAAACCTGAGTGTAAAATCACATATAAAAGAAAATTTGGCAAATAAAAAAATATAAGAAATTTTCTTTAACAATTTAATAAGAAATTGTTCAAGGATATTTATATATTTAAGGTTATTTTTTATAATTAGTATGGAGACATTTTTGAGATGGTTATAAATTTTATTTTGGTTAGTATTTGGTTTTGTGAGAAAGTAGACTGTAATCATTGTTTTTTCTTCTTCTAAATATAACATTGTGTGATTTTCCCAAAGTATGATAATCATAATTTTTAAAGGAATAGAAATAGTCAAAAAGCATGATGCCAGCAAAAACCAAGTATACGAAGTTAGGGTATATTTGGTAATCACAAAAATTTAGAGCTTTGTTTTTTTTCTTTTTTTCTTACTGTTCTTCACATTTCATGGCCTTAAGAAACCAAAAAAGTGCTTTTTGAAACCACCCATCTGTTGTTGTCGTCTGAAGCATGGTTTGTGATCATAAAAATTTGATATAGGAGACTATAGTATGGTCATGTAGAACATTATTAAATCCACCAAAATCAAATTCAAAATATCAAAATGGTGGCTGTTTTAAACACTGAACAAATATCATTTTTTATTTAACTTATAACATTCTAAATTAGATACCTAACTTAACCTTAGATACCTATAAAATTTACTTTTGAACCTTAACTTCCCAAGTAAATGTGATATACTTTAGTTATGAGATCCGACAGGGTCGTGTCATCTACACAAGCTTAGTGAGTGGAGGCTCATGTCATCTACACAAGCGTAGTGAGTGGAGGCTCGTGTCATCTACACAAGCTTAGTGAGTGGAGGCTCATGTCATCTACACAAGCGTAGTGAGTGGAGGCTCATGTCATCTACACAAGCTTAGTGAGTGGAGGCTCATGTCATCTACACAAGCGTAGTGAGTGGAGGCTCGTGTCATCTACACAAGCTTAGTGAGTGGAGGCTCATGTCATCTACACAAGCGTAGTGAGTGGAGGCTCGTGTCATCTACACAAGCGTAGTGAGTGGAGGCTCATGTCATCTACACAAGCATAGTGAGTGGAGGCTCGTGTCATCTACACAAGCGTAGTGAGTGGAGGCACATTCATATATGTACATTTCCAAGGCTCACCAGGGCCAATAGACATACACGAGCAAAGCGAGTGGAATCTTTTTAATATGTACACATTTATGAGGCCCATTAGGCTATAGCTGATGTCAAGAAAATAATAATACAGAATTACGAGTTTCAGAAAACCATAGTAACAACTGTTTTAATCAAATATACACTTCTGGGCCTTTGATTTACCAATACAATTTAACATTTCGTCAAGGCCAAGCGACAAACATTTAGAGGAACTGCTTAGTGCTTGTACCCATTTGTATGATGGGGTTAGGTAAATATCATGATCGCCTCATCAACCTTTTAATCGTTGTTACAACATAAAAATCAATTTCTTCATATAATACCACCTATATTGCATCCAGTTATATACTTTTGAGGAGGTTAGGGCTAAAGTTATAACACACTAAACGTTAGTTGTAGTTTAGTCTTTGTAGCCCATGTTATCGCTGAGGATGGTGACTTTGTCATTGAAACGCATTTGTGATTATATAATTTTATTTTTGGTGAGATCTTGTGTTCGATTTTTATTATATCTACCTTCTTATATGTCTAAATACTTGTTAGATTAGATATCTTTCTAAATGCCAAAAGGTTCTTTATTTAACTTATTTGTAAAAAAATATAAGATAC
The DNA here is from genome assembly GCA_963513935.1 of Aphrophora alni. Classification (NCBI taxonomy): domain Eukaryota; kingdom Metazoa; phylum Arthropoda; class Insecta; order Hemiptera; family Aphrophoridae; genus Aphrophora; species Aphrophora alni. Next base: position 117,132,735 of record OY740766.1, on the reverse strand, counting down.
TGCATATTTCGGTTTATTAAAATCTTTACTAAAAGTACAGTTGAAGAATATATAATGTTTTAATAGACCGAAAAATAAAGTATATTTGTATACAAATAAGGTAAACACATGTTAGATTAGGTTTTTTATTTTGTTTTTGTATTGTTATACCTTCTTACTATTGGAAATGGTATCCATGAAACAGATCAATGATATACATATATTTTCTTGTTTATATAATGATTTTAGAATTTGATAAAAATAAATAGAAATTGATGATAAAGCATGACCTCCAAAATTGCAATTTACCAGTAATACATGTTAATTTTTAATCAGTAATTTGTAATTATATACTATATAAATTATAGCAAAACTGGGAAGGGATGGAATCGATTAATTTTAAATGTTTTGAAAATACCACAGTGGGATTAGCAGCATATGAGAAATTAAACATCTGAAAACATAGATTTGAATAAACTAAATATTCTATAAGTAAAAAAATGCAATTTAATAAGTTTAAAACCACCATTTAATAAACAGGCTAATTTGGTATCGTGTTTTGAATTGTTGGTGATTTATAGTTTTCAAATCATATGAGGTGTTGGCCACTGGTGAAAGAAAGTTAATGGGCATGAGTACTTATTAATTAATTGTGTACAATAATACATCTAAATATCAATAATTATTTACTAGACTATAGTTGTCTGAAGGAGATCCTTAACCTTTCGGTACTCGCACCGTTGTAAAAAGTACAACAGTGGTCGGTTTTTTTGTTTCCAAGTTTAGCCTTTTGGGTGATGGACTTTGTCACCGAGCTATTCCTGTGTCACCCCTTCCCCTACCCTACCTCCATCGGTCACCGACCTGCTCAAGGTCAACCAGTTTCCAGCGAGCTTTGAGACAGTAAACGTCGCACCTGTTGTACCTTTTACAACCCGCGAGTATTCACGTAGTGAGTTTTCGTATCTTTTTTTTTTGTTTACTTAATTAATTGTTGATGATGGTGAAGTGAATATGTCAGACTATCTTAGTACCAGTGAAGTTGACCGTATACTGCAAGATAGTTCGGATGACGATGATGATATAGATGTGATTCAAGATAGAAATTCAGATTTTAGTGATAAAGCTATTGAAAACAACAATGCTTCCGATGTCAGTGAGATTGAAGGTGAAGAAGAGGAATGGGAAAAGCTGCTAGTTGATCAGGATTTTGTTCTTGGCAAAGATGGGGATACTATTTGGTGTACTACAGCGGTAGCAAACATTGGTAAGACTAAAAAATGTAACATTGTGAAGAGACTCCCTGGACCGAAACAAATTGCTAGAAATGTAAGTAGTGAGCTAGATGCGTTTTTTAAATTGATATCGGTTGAAATAATGATTGACGAAATTTTGATGTGTACCAATATGTATATAACTTCTTTTCAAAACAATTTTGCAAGAACAAGAGATTGTTTAAAGTCCAACAGGGCAGAAAAAATGGCTTTGTTTGGAGTGCTATATCTAATCGGGACGAAAAAAAGTTCGCATGCTAGTGTAAGAGAACTTTGGGCTAGCGATGGAACTGGTATTCCAATCCTTCGAGCAGCGATGAGCTATAATCGCTTTCTGTTCTTACTGAGGTGCATACGCTTCGATGATAAGGCCACTCGAAATCAACGCAAGGAATTTGACAAGCTTGCACCCATTAGGACTATTTTAGACTCGTTTGTCAAAAACTGCATTGACTGTTACAATACAGGTGAGTTTGTGACAATTAATTGATGAAATGTTACATCATTTTAAAGGCAGGTGCTCGTTTGTTCAGTACATGCCAAACAAACCAGCAAAATATGGTTTAAAGATGTTTGGTTTATGCGACGCTAGGACATTTTATTGTAATAACTTCGAAGTTTACTGTGGAAAGCAACCCCCGGGGCAATATGAAGCTTCCAACAGCCTTAACATTGTAAAAAGGATCGTAAAACCCATAGAAAATTCCAACAAAAATGTCACTACGGACAATTGGTATACCAGCATTCCTATGGTTGAATATTTACTAGAAAAAGGACTGACATTAATTGGAACTCTAAAAAAAAAAAAAAAAGGCAGCAATATCTCTTTTCGTTTTTACCTAACAAAAGTAAGGACGTTGGAAGTTCAATGTACGGCTTTCAGCTTGACAAAATTTTAGTTTCATACGTGACTAAGCAAAACAAAGGCGTTGTACTTTTATCTACAATGCATGATTCCAAAGTTACAGATCAAGACATTGGTAAGCCAGAAATAACTATAGATTACAATAAGACTAAGGGAGGTGTTGATACATGTGACAAAATGTGCGCTTCATACTCTCTGTCAAGAATCACAAGACGCTGGCCCCTAGCCCTCTTTTTTATATTTATGAATATAGCAGGGATCAATGCCAGGGTTATTTTGAATTTTAATGTCAATGGCGAACTGCCTCCAAGAAGAAAAGTCTTCCAAAAGAACCTTGCCACGAGTTTGATGAGAAGCCATTTGGAATCAAGAGCTGAAATAAAATCACTTCCTCTTGACTTGTACTTTTTCTTGGCAAGATACAGAAGGCCATTAGAAGAAGAAGAAGTAGCTGAACAGCCTGCAAAGAAAAAAGGAATCTGCTGGTTATGCAGAAGAAAGAAAAATTCATCAGCGTTCGTGTTCACGTTTTGTGTGCAAACAACACACAGAGAAACAGACTCACTGTAAACAAAAAAAACAACGAAGATGCAGAGAGTGAAGCTGACTAAGCAAATTTTATCATTCCATTGTATTTGTACAAAGTTTTTAATGTTAAATTACAAATTTTTATAAATTTCATAATTTGTTTTACTTTTTCCCAATTTTTTTAAAATTTTTAGTTTTTAATTTAATTTTTATTATTATTTTCTTAATGGAAATATTTAAGGTTTGTTAAAGTCATTAAAAATCATAATTTAAAATAATAAAACAAATAATAAACGTTTAAGCTGGTTAAAACGTGGTAAAAACATATGTTGTAAAATGTACAACGCGCGAGTACTCGTTTGATGTAAGAGGGCGCGAGTACCGAAAGGTTAATTCACAATATATTGTTGAATTGAGAAAATTTATGAATTAGTTATTATTTACACTAATTAATTTTGCCAGTATTTGTACTTTAGTAAATCTAAATATACTTTAGTAAACCTATAAAAATTAAATAATTCCACACGCACGCACACACACACACACACACACACACACATATATATATATATATATATATATATACACACATATATATATATATACACAACTTTACTATTACTAACTAGTTAATATTTGAAGCCTCTTACAGGCTTTATTATTAATATACTAAGAATTTACTTAAATCACCTCATATTTAGTGGAATATGTTTTACCATCATACAAAAGAATGCTTGTTCTAATATGTTTCTTTCTATATGTGAATTTCATTATCTCTAAACCATTATTTACCATCCTGTATTGCTACACTACTGTACTGAGAATTGAGATGAGTGCAGAAAACTACATCCTCAATATCGTCTGTATTATCACTCTAATCAATAATTGAGTAATTACCTAGGCCAAATGATTTAGTGAGGATATATTTTTATGTTCTACACAACATCAGGCACTCGTACTAAATAATAGTATTGATAATGTTTAATGATTGCATTGCTTAGTAATAAAATCTTAAAAAATAATAATATATACTATTTTCTTTAAAAAGAAAATTGATGTATTTTTAAAACAGTTGGATGGTCCTACATACTACATGGAAGAATCATTACTGATTAGAATGTCCATGAAATTAGACATTGTTTTATATATAACAGCTGTTATATGACCTAACTGACCCTCAATCTGCTATCTACTACAGGAAATAAATATTTAAAAAAAAACAAAAAAAAAAACATCCGTGTGAAATTTTCTAGAATTATGTATGAAGGCAAGTTTAGATTCTTGTTTATACTGTTACTGAGCTAATTCTTTTGTCAGTGTTTAATTACTTAAATAAGTTTATGTTAAAAACAAATATAATAAACTATTTAAAGTATTTAATTGTAATAGTTTTGCTATGATTTTTATGGATATATGTATATAAAACAAATACTGTACATACTGTATAATACTTTATTGTAATAATTATATGTGGTTTACTTTATATTTATTATTTAAATATTAATTGTATTATTTGTAAATTTAAATTGCTTAAGTCTGATGAACGAATTATAATTGTATTATTACTTTAAATTTAATTTTTGTCTAAATAATACTTTAAAAATATATGTTTTAAAATGTAATATTATGGTTTTGTTTTGATTGTACATTTTCCAATTTCTTAAAAAAAAAAAAAATTATTTTCAGATTTTCACATTTCAGCAACATATACAAATTTAATACACATTAAATTTGTATTGTTTTGTGTTGTTTCACAGGTTATGCAAATTGAATGGATTACATTAAAAAAAAAAAGTCCCGTGATTATAATAGATCCATGTACTTGAATTAAAAAAAAAAAGTATCTCTTTTCCACCTCTCGACTTTTTTATTTAAATATACTGAGAGAAAATTTTTTGCAAATTTTGTAATTAACATTTTAAAAAATAAGACTAAGATTCAGTAACTGTTGATTATAATTTTTATGTAGTCTTTTTTTTCAGACAGCTCTAATTTGTATTTTCTTCTATTTTCTTCCTAATTATGTAAAAGATCAAAATGAATGCTGTTATTTAAAGAAAGAAGGGGGGGGGGGGGGGTGGAAAATTTTATAAACAAATTTTATAATATATTTATGTTTTTATTGTATAAGTTTAATTTAATTTTGAATGATTCGATGAACTATTCTACCGAAATTTATGAAGAAGGGAGCAGCATATTTGCATGTGTATGTCCTATATTTTGCCTTCTATTTTCTTCTACTTAATTTTTATGTTACCATTATCCTTTTTCTGTCAAAATATATTAAGTGTTATTTATTTTTATAAATAATTCCCATTATTTATGTAAGGTACATGGTCATATCTTGAGATATTACATTTTTTTTTTTTTTTTTTTTGTAAAAAATTTGGTAGCTGTCATGAAACAAAAACACAAAATGTTGTTGTTTTCAAAATTGGCTCTAATGATTTGCTAAATTGTAAGCTTTAAAGATCCTACAGGCAAAAACTTATATATATATATATATATATATATATATATATATTTCTTTAGTAAAGAACTAATGTTTTATGTACACCTAAAAGTAGTATAGAGACATATTTGGGAAGACAGAAACAAATATTATTTTTGGTTTTATAGATGCATGTGTGAGAAAATTAGTACTGCACAATGTTTTTGCATTATTTATTTAGTTGCATTTTGTGAATTAAGGGTTCATAGAGAAGATATTGTTGGGATAAGAAATATCAAGTCAACTACTGCTTAGTAAATTTTTGAATATTTTAAACACTGATATAGATAACAATTTTGGCCAAGTTTGAAAATTATAAACCCCCAATAATTTGCCATGTCTGATGTAAAATAAAATTATAGATTTTGTTGTATTCTCAAAAAAAAAAACCATAATCGCTGACAATGGAGACTCAATTTCATTTTTGATTTGCATACATTCTTCTTTCGTTCCTAGCATTGTTGACATTTTGCTAATTTTTTTTGTCAAAAGCTTTTCTGACAAATGTAAATTACATTGTTTTTGTTCTATAAATAGGCTATAATAGGAATATTATTTTCTCCCCTCTTGAATTTTTAAGCTTTTTAACTTTTTCAAGCTGTTAGGTTTATCACGATATTTGTTTGATTCTAAGCAGCTTAAAAATGTAAGCACAATATTTAATAAGTATTTCACTGGAAACTAGTTTTGTCTTATGTTTATTATAATTGATTTTATATTATATTTCTTAAGACAAAGGAATTTTAAAATTACTGTTTTATATTTCAAGATTGCAAACACATTAATTTGTATGTAAATGTCTTTACATAAAATAAGGGGGATGGATCAAAATTTGTAGACTAATGTAAAAGTTACAACTTGAAATAAATGTGTTAAAACTACTTTGCAATCTAATTACTATTCAAGAGTTCCTGATTTTTCGAACACTCTCAACATAAATGTTTTGTAAGATCATAATGTTTTTCTATTAAACAAGGATAACAATCGTTTATATTAAAATTTAACCAGTATTATTTCAACAATACAAAAATGATATGTTACTTCATTTTAAAAATTGTATTATAAAACAATACTGGAAGTTTAATATAATATTAGTTATTTGTTCTTTTGTATATTACTGTATTTGTTTATTATATTTTATATGTAATTATGTTTGTTTTTAGTCAGTGAGTTTTTGTATTATAACTCTATGAAATCCTGTTTAACTTTGGTGCTATTCGGCGATCAAAAAAAATTATTTGAATAAGCGAACAAAATAATTTAATATATTTTATTAAAATCTTTTGAATGTAACTTTGTATTCATTTATATATATTTAATTCGAATAGTTTTAACATAATTTATATATTTTATGTTCATTGGATCATTGTATATTTGAATTTTTTTTCCATGTATACAGTTTTACATTTTTTCCAGGGTTACTTTCGCAAAAAGCAATATAAATACGAAAATAATTTGAAGACATAGATGTTATTATTTTGTTTCTTTTTAATAAGATTTTTATTTTTACATGGGTATAGAGATAGCAGTAAGTTTTTATAATTAAATACAAGTTAATTGACTTTTAGAAATTATATACAATTTTCAAAACAATGTTAATAATCTAGTTAACACAAATTGCACAGATTATCTGTTAAAACACCTTCATTAGTTGTTGATTAAATTCTAATCTAACATTTTGTAACACAATCACTCTTCACAATTGCTTTTTAGTTTTAGTAGGTGCAAATTAAAACAAAAACAAATTGTTCTAGTTTACATAATTTACAAAACCATTTTTATGATCTCTGGAATCTATAAGGTAATTTATATGAGACTACAACTGCAAATATTGTGTTTCTATTATTGTTAATTTGTGGAACAATATCGTCATTTATCAAATTATGTCTGTTAATTTTAGCTGGGGACCATTAAGTGAGAATAAGTGTTTGGTTATATTTTTCCAAGTTATTTCATGTTAAGTATTATCTTTATTTTAAACAGTTTGGGAAAATGCAGACGTAAATTTAAATTTGTAATGTTATGTTTATAGTACAGAAAATATAACATGAGCTATGGAATTCATGTAAAATTTATCTAGTTAGAGCTCGTTCTATATCTGCTGTAGTATAAACCTATATGTTTGTTGTATATAATAGGTAAAAAGTTGAATTTGAATTTGGCTCTGCCTAATCTCTTCAGTAAGGTTGTCGTAAGTGGGGTTTCTTGAGTGAGTGCCCAGTATGCATATGTGGGGATGTAGCATTTGTTCTACAATATAATAATCCTTGTTCTCAAAAATTAGTGCATTCGTCATAATTTCTAGAAAATAATTTTAAAATTGTTCAGAAACTATTAATTACTACAATTCCAGTAGCAGCGCAATCTTTTTAGGCCTCCCGTCAAATATTGAATGAATTTCTTCCATTAAACTGTCAAATTGGCCATTAAAGAGTTTGATTATGGATGCAATTTAAATGTGTGTCATTTGTCTCATATAAATGTCAATTATTAGTGTGTAAAGCTCAGCATAAACGTATATATGTTTTTTTATTTGTGTATTACGAGTAGGTAATACTAGGTAGTGTGTAATACCTTCCTAGGTAAGCCTGCCTCTTCCTATCTTTATAAAATCTAAACTTATTCTCATAACCTATAATTCAGTTATTATGTTTCTGTGTTTTGGATACTCCCTTACCAAGGGAGAGCTTATCGCTACTCATTGATCACAGAAATGTTTAGGTTGAAAATTGAATATAGTTTTTTAAATGATTTTTTTAACTTTAAAAAATTTAATGAAATTTGCTTTTCTTTATATTTTCTGTAGTAGAAAATTTTTACAAATAAAATTGATTATGACATTGGATTTTCTGTGTAACAAGCTTTAATTTTTTATTTTGAAAAATATTTATCATAATTTTGAGCATCTAAAGGCAAAAATTATTTATGCATTTTGCTGCCAGTGAGTATAATGGGCCCCAGTCTAAAGCCTTTTACCTAGTGTGTGAAGAAATAACAATACATGGGGGAATTGAGCCATTAACACTTCACTCATGGAATGTCACTAACAGAAGCCTTACATTGTCAGACAACTTCAAAGTAAACTTGTTAGGACTGCTCTAATTAATGATTGATCCTATTTATTGTGTTTTGTAATTTGTTTAAAATTTGATGTCACAGTATTTAACAGTTCTCAAATGTTATAAATAATTACAGTGTTAAGAACAAATAAATCAATACATAATATTTTATTAAACATCCTCTAACATTTACATGTTGTTACAGCCTGTTAAATACATATAACTTCAGAAGTTTAAACTCTTAATATGAATAGCTGCAATATTATTAATACCAATGAAAAGAATAAGCTAGTGGACATAATTATCATACACACAATTTTTTTATTTGTTTGTCTTCCACAGATGGTTTTTCAAAATTGAATTTATTAAAATATATTTAAGGTATACATTTTGTCAAAATTTGCATATGAGACTTTTAAAATAATTTAAACGAGTTTGTTAAAAACTGAGATACAAATTGTTGGTTTTTTGACTGCCATAAATTATTGCTAATTTTACTCTTCATTTTTACAACCGCATACAATGTTATTTTTGTCGTTACAAGACCCATAGGTCTGCGAGTTTAGTAGGTGCGTTTTTTTCCCTTTTTTTCTTTCCCTTTCCCCCCCCTTTTTCCATTTCTCTGTATGCAACATCTTGTGCAACTAGTAATTGAAAGTAAATTTTAAACAACTTTTTTTATTTTTTATGACAGAACACTTTAGAAGCGTGTAATATGTTGAGAATAATATCTTAACTAATGACGTTTATAAAAAAGGGTCTTTTTTTGAAGAAGAAATGTTTATTTTTTGTGGGAGGACCAATGCTTCTAGGTGTCCTGGGAAACCAAAACCAAAACACAAGAAAAGATAATTTAATTTTTAACAATGTCTGTTATATATTTTGTTATAACTAAATAATTATTAAACTCTGCAGCTATTCTGAAGCTGAAATTGCATTCATTTCAAACATTTTATAATTAGATTCTAAGCAAAAAATAGCAGGCACAGACAGTTTGAAGATTAATTTTTTCTAAAAAATTCTATCTGCACATAAAAGACCAAAGCACGTTCTCTATTTGTCTCCAATAGGGCATAAAATATGAATTAAAATTTTACTATTATTTCATCCTATCATAAGATGGCTAAAGTGATGGTGTCAGTTTCCTACAAAGAAACAAATTTTCGTTATTAATAAATAAACATAATAGCAGTCCATTAGATATATTTTTCATTAAAATTTGTTGAATATATTTTTAAACTTTACTGGACTATCATTTTATTCAAATACTTGAGACAATCTTATTGATATGTGTTACTAACTTAATATTTTTAAAAAATTTCATGCTAACTTAGCTTTAATTAAAATATATTGGTTAATTCATCTAAGTTTTATAATCATATATGTATGTATCAATATTTAAACCATCCTTTTTGTTAAATGTTACATAATATTACTGTTCTCTATTTATTTCTGATGTAGATGTAAGATTCCCGACAGTGGTAAAACCACAAATCATATCATCACTATTTTAAGGTTGTTTTAATAGAATGTAAACTATTTTTTATATGTAAACTTAAAAGAACTTGTTGATTCAATGTTACAATGGGTTGGTTCTTGAAGGTTTAACTCTTTAGAGTGAGTATGAAACAACGGCTGACCTCAAGCTCTTTTGAAAAATAACAGTTGTTTTGCCTGAACTGCAGCATTGATTTAACTTACTTGATTGTCCATCTTCATGTAATGGTTTGAAGATCAGAAATTATAGGTTCTAGTGCTGTCATCTAACTGTGTACGTCCGGTTATTTCAAAGACAGCATGCTGTATTACATGCTCCGACTATTCCTACACAAGCACATTCTGAACTTGAACTCACTAAACTACAACTGTTAAACTCACATATTAAGCCTCATATTATCATATGCTATGGGTTATAGTTATAGTTTTATTATTGTAGCTCATGTATCACTGAGGATGGCGACTTTGTCATTAAAACGTGTTTGATTAAATAAACGTAATTTTTGTGAGATATTGTGTTCGAGATTTTTTTAAATCTATGCTATGGCACTTCATAGCATAGATATATGTATTCGATGGTTGTAGAATATTTGAATTTATTGTATATACTTCGTATACGATAGTTTTAGATAATCAAATACTCATAGTATTAGTCTCAATTTGTTTATCAATGTTCAATATCATTTTGAATAACTGAGTATGTAAAAAAATTTAAAGATATGTGTGGATGTGTCTGTTTTGGCTTTGAGAATTCTTGATTTTAAGAAGTGCTTTTTTATGATTATGCCCTTTTCCCGTTTGTACGCTCTTCTTTAGCCTAAACGTTCCGTTTAATTTTATTGATTTTTTCGTAATATGCTTGTTTGCCCATATCTCTTAAAGTTTTTTAACTTATTTTAATAACTCTGTATTTGAGAGTACCTTCTGTAAAATCAACAGACAGAAAAGTTGATTCACTCAAAATATGTTCTAACATATCTGTACTTAAAGCAATGATGGTTTCAGAAGAAATGTTGGTGAATGAAATGAGACACTGTACTGAAAAATCGAATATCTCAATAATATTTATCCAAATGATATCCAATTGATTTCAACAAATTGTTGGTGAAATTTGATTGTTTATGACTCAAAAAAATCAATATGTTTAAACACATGTAATATTTAATTGTGGTTCACGATTAATTTGGAAAATATACATATTTAATCCTGACTGCTTTCACGTTCATTTTATTATTTTCAAATTATTTGTAGATCATAAGTTTCTTTTTATGTTATTTTTTCTAGACGGAATTTTTGGACAAATATTGTTTTGTTTGTCTTGACTATTGTGTATAAACATTTAAGATAGTTAGTGCAATTTTTGTACACGATTTATTATAATTCTGCTAATTTTTTTTGCAGAATATATAAGCTCCTGTCTCAAAGAAAAGGTTGACACTTTTACAACCTAAATATTACGTTTAATGTGTTTGTGATGAATAGGTTGCCGAATTTCCAGTCACTTTTCACAGTTAAACCTTTATGAGCCAAGTTATATAGCTGTTTCATGAATACTAGTTGTATAAATATAAGTTTTTGAATGGTTTTATGTTAATTCTGTTAGTATTGTACCAAATTCGTCCGTTATAATTCGTCTCAATCAAGCAGGGTACCCCGAGATAAATAAGTAAAGATAATTGGTGATCATTTCCCAATTTTTTGCCTCTTCTGAGAAGTAGTTTTATATCTCTTATAAAAATGAACCAAAGTTTATACTGTGAACTAATTTTTATGTAGAAATAATTAAAAAAAGATAACAGTATGTTACCAAGAAATTATGTTATATTATTTTCCTTTTTGATTTTTCCTGTCCTTGTAATTTTCTTTGTGACTTTTTTTATGGTTATAGTTTTTAATTAGGTTTCAAGATGTGTATCCTAAACTAAATTTTGATATAAGTTTGGGATTTGAAGTTAAAAATTCACACGTTAAGTAAATTATTGGACTCAAAACATTGGTCATAGATTTCTACACATTGGTAAGGAAAGGATGACAAAATGGTGTCAAAAATCAAACCTGCAATAAATAACCATATATTTCTTGTTTTGTCCCTCATTTACTGATAAAACATGACAAGTCGCATTAACCCTTTATTAGGATAGTGGTTAATATATTCCATCATGATGGCCATCGTAACGATTACTTCATTTTCTAAAAGAAATTTCTAATTTTATTATCAAGATTTTCACCCGTAAGTTGAACAGTTCTAACATTAATTTTAACTTCTTTCTAGTTCAAATGTTGGACCCAACCAAACATGATCCTTAATCATTATATTTAGGTTTTACCAAATTCTGTGTATTATTTATTAAATATTAGTTCCTGCAAGTTGTAATGAAATTAGTTTGGGGAAAAAAACTTTATTTTTTCAGGAATTGTGTGTTATTTACAGTAAATTTAATCGTTCAAATTTGGAATACATCTAAGTATGGAAAACAACACGAAATATTGGTTTTTTAGTCAACATGAACATAAAAATAAATTAAAGTTTTCTGTGCAATTGAAGTCTTACTAACTCTGTCAACTTCCACTCATATCATGGAGTGGCACGATTAGCTAGTTTTAACTTGGACTTTGTACTGCCGAGATGTAGGTTCGAATCCTGTTACTGATATTGGATTTTTCTGTGCATTACATTGCTTCATCGTTTTCATTAGTCCAACAGGCATAAAATAAAGATTTGAGAAAGGTCTCCAGATCACTGATTTTAATTAATAGGTTAATAAATACCTGTTGTTGGTTCGTCAAGTGATTTAAGTGTGGTGTTTGAATACTACTGCGGTTTCAGACGACAAGTGCATCCATCAGCTATGAAAGAAAACATTAAAATAATTAATTGTGAAAAACATATCACAACACATACTTGAGAACATATTTTTGTAGCCCATCATTAGTGTTTGGTATCGATACTAGGACTTGTCTGGCGATAAGAGTTCCCTCCCCCATTCAATGGCATTTCGTGTGTTCTCCTTTCCCTTCATTCTATTATGTATGAACTTTATTGTGAAGTCAAAAATTATGTTAGAAATTGATCTCAGTTAATATTAATGTCATTCAGAATATTATCTGAGTAAATGTATATAAAAAAATAGTAATCATCAAGACTCAGTTTAGTTGATTTCAAACTCCATTTTCGTTTATTGTGAATTGTACTGTTTATTTTTAATAATCTATGCTGTTGAGAAAATAAAAATGTGTTTTAAACAATGTTTAGATATTATGAAAAGTTTTAGATGGCTGTAAACTGTATTTAAGATTTTTTTTTTTTTTTATACATAGGTATGTTTTGTTGCTTACTCTTGTTTTTTTATTTAAGGTGTAATGGACTGTACAAAGCAATGATGGACAATAATAGTCAATAGGCCTAGTCAGGTTTGTCAATTTATATTTTGCTAGATTGTGCGATCATCTAACAATGAATATAGTGACATCTGTTAACAGGCCCTCATTGTAAAACAAAGTAAACCTTAATCATAATAGTTTTAAAGAATGGATACAACTAACTCTAAACAATTTAAATAGGAGTCTACTCCATTAATTATTATGCATTTGGAATAAATAATTTTTATCCCGGTAGTCGGACAAACTAGGTTTATTATAGTAATGATTATGTACTAATATTTATAATTGTTGCTTTATACAAAATTCTGTATTTAGATTTCTTTATGATTTAGAAAAAATAATATTTATAACTAAATAACGTCATATGATTCTCATTTCTAAAGATGGGGCTTAGTTTTGTATTTTCCAAGTTTAAATATGACCTACACAAATTTCAATTTTTGTCGTAAGCTTGGAGCATTTGTACTCCAGGCCTTCTCTTGTTATTTTCACAATAGTGATTTTGCTACATATGTTTCTTATTAATTATCTACATAATCATCTTAATTATGATGTCCGTTTTTTGCTGATTCATCTCTAGTGGGTTGGATGTTAATTTTCGTCCATTATCTTTTAATTCATGGAAAAAATAAGACCAAATGTTTAAACAATAATTTATGATTTTTAAAGAATACCTTTTATTCACCTGGTGAGTGTTTATCCATTAATTATAATGCATTGCAGAGCATATGTTCTATCTTAAGAAAGAGATAACTCATATGAGATTGACAATACTTAAAATCAAATTTTAAACATATACGCAACATACTCTGAAATGCATTATAATTAACAAACAGTCATGAAATAAATGATAATATTCTATTCATATATGTGATTTCAATACCAAATCACATTTGATTAAAAAAAAAACAAAACTTAAAAGCAAGAAATGAGCGTAACAAAAAAGTACGGGTGATACTTAATAACTTCCATCTATCTACCTATATATATTATAATTTGGAAATAATGGTGAAGCAAATACAATTATTAATAAATGTCTAAACGTTAATCAATATCTGAGAAACTGGTTTATCAGATCATTGAATAGAAGTTGTATATATCTTTTAATATGAAAGTTTATCAACCCAATAATAATCTAAAATAACAGATTGGGGATAATAATAATGTTCTCCATAACTACATCGACCAAGGAGGAGATGTTATGGTTTAGTTTCTAGACTTGTTGGTTTTTCTTAACCATTCATTCATTATTCATATCCATATCATTCATTCATAATGGTAACATAGAATTTAGTTTTCTCTAATCCATATCATTATATTAATCACAAGGGTTGTCATATTGTTTTTGTATCTTCGCTGTTTGTTTAAAAACTATCTGGTTCTGCAGAAACAAATGAAATTCATGAGGTGGAGACAAGAATGTTTTCCACCTGTATAGAGTGTCAGTAGCTGGAAGTTAGCTTGCGAGTGAGTTAGTGTTGTACTCAGCATTTTTGTATATGTACATTTTCTCAAAAATCAGGTCATTTTCAGCTTAGAGAACAGCCAAAAATCACAAGAAGCCGTATTGGGATAGTAGGGATCCTGACAATAGGAATGTTGTTTTTGACTACGAAACTGAATCAGATGAGAGGAATGAGATGGTGCTTAGTTATCGTTGTCCATAGGTCCACCACATGGCATTACAAATGTGACAGATAATCTTGGATATTATGAATATAGTTCCACTCAATATGTTGTTATATTTTTATTGCCATTAAATATGTAAAACGTATAATAGATATTGTCAGTAATATTAATATAACAAACTGTATATTAGCCTTACAAAGCTATTACATATAATTCAGCACCAGTCACAATGTTTGCACTAAGGAATTCATTTATATTATACATCAGATTGTCTAATAGAAATTTATAGAATTTAATTTTAAATATCCTTATAGGGATGTTTTTTTTTTAATTTCTAAGGTAATGTTAAAAAGATTTAAACCTGAAAGATTAAAATTTTTGTGTCACACAGTCTACTCTTACAGAAACTCTATATATGACTTATATTTGATAAGTGCTGCTTGATTTTTGGGTCTTACCTGTAAATTGGTGATTCAACACCAGTGATTATGTTAGTGTTCAGAAAGTCAGAATCATGTTCTGGAAAACATTCAGACAGAGTTGCTTCTGCTTCATTATTAGAAAGTTCAGCACACATTTTATGGACGGTCTTTGCAAAACCAAATCCTTGCACAAATGGAATGTATTAACCCAATGTTTACTCCCCAGCTTGTTCATAAGTTCTTCGATAGTGACGACACGACAGTCCTGCATGACACAAGTCCAGTTAAAGTTTATGACCTTATTATTTCGGCTTGTTGAGAGCCTAACTTAACATGAGTTTCTTTCCAGTGATGTGTATCCATTTTTGAAATGTTTGTACCACTCCTTATTTGTGTGATGCTCTTTGCATCATCACCGAAAACCTGATAAATCTTCTGAATGGTTTATCTGAGCTTATCACATTATATAGATTCTCACCTATCCTATTTAAAATCTACACAGTTTTACCATCTCTTAATCTTCTTTCTTCGTACTATGTCTTACTATAACCCTACAGCTATAAAAAAGTTGTTATACTCAATATCACAAATAATGTTTTACTAGTCACAACAAACCTAAATGTCCTGTCTACTAAAATGTTAAAATGATAAATATTCCACACTAAAAGTCTTTATTTCTATGTCTATTAAAGATATACACCCTTCCATTCCACTATAACACTCCAACAATTTGCAATCTTTGGTTGTTAATTTTTATGATGCTCATGACATCTGCTAAATCTTTCCAAACTCTATGCCCGACCACTGTTCAAGTCATTTCAGGGAAAATTAAACTCCACTGACCAAGAGGCACTGACAAAACTCATTTATAGATTAATTATTCCTAGTAACTTGCTATAGGTAGGTGAGAAATATTAACACGTGCACATTAACGTACACTGTACCCACACCAGCTGAAAGTCAACTTCCATGCTTCATTTGTTTCTACAGAAAAAATGATAATCCAATACTTTTTGAACAAACCTTGTTTACTAAAAATCATTTATTCCTTGTGTATCGGTCCTGATGTAATCTAATTTTAGACTTTGTAGAAACAAAATTAACTTATTTTAAGGGAATTACCTTAAGTACTAACCTAACCTTCACGAGAAATAGCATTACAGCCAAAACCATAATTAGACCTAACTTAATATTGAAGATACTTAGTAACTAATAAAACCATTATATATAATCCTTAACAAATGATCTCTTATGAAACATCTGGCCTAACTACCTTAACCTGATCTTTCCTTGTGCTCTGCTCCTTTCTAGATTTTCTCGTCAATGTAAACGAAAAAAGGAAGAAGAAAGGACTGCGAAAGTAATAAATGTAAAATAAGAGAAAATAAAAACAATGTACCAGAAAATTATATATCAGATCATGGAAACAGACATAGAGGAAAAAGAAACTTTTATCAAGCTGAAGTGAGGAATAGCGGGAAAAAAATATCACTGAAGTAAAATAGGGGAAACAATATTCTTTATCATTTTAGATATTGTTTTTAGAAAATGAATAAATAACAATTTAAACAAATTTGTTAATTACAATAATTTGTGTACTGTATACATAATATGTTTCAATGTAAAATTGAATAAAACTTTTTTTTTTTTTTGCTTTTCTTTCTGTAAAAAATGTAATAAAATGAGTTTATTCAAGAAGTGATTTTTTTTAACACAGTAGGAGTTTGGGTGACGGTCAACTAGACCCTTTCTATGTATTATTATTAACATGCATAGTTTCTAAGCAAACTTAACACCAAATAACATGTTTTAAAGGTAAGTTTCAAAATTTAAAGATTTTGTTTAAAGGTATAATTTTTAGGTATAATTATACTACAGTAAAACAAATGGAATATCTCAAATAATTTTGCAATCACTCAACGGATCATTATTACATTTTCCTTTTTGTAGGATGAAACTTGAATTTGGAAATGAGTTAGTTTTTTAATAATTTTATGACGAAACATTGAATGCTTCTTGTGATGTGTGTTTAAAATTTCTTTCAATGAATATGTAAATTTACTGACGATCATTTTTATCGTACTATTTTATTTTTAGATGAGTATTATTTTACTCTTCGTCAAATTAAAAATATTGTTTTTGTTAGTATTTTTATCTCCTTCAAACACTGTACTTAAATATTGTACTAAAACATCCAACCCACAGATCAGTTAACTAAGTACACACATCGTTAGCCTGAAATCAAATCAAACATCGATTGCTTTCCTTATTGTGATGTCCCCAATCAGCATTGATATAACTAGACATTTAAACCTTAAACCTTCTAGTTTAACCCTTTGCGATCGGAAGGTTAATAGGAGTGGCCACAACGCAATCAGCAGCCAGTCAAAATTCTTTCCGCATAAATTGGTTCCGGCGGTCGTACGGCCAGCTGTACTGGCCCGCTCCACTCCGCGTCACCTTGGCATTCATAATGGCGGCTTACTCCCGGCAGCTCGGAATTGTTTTCACTGAAAACCTGCAATGTTAGCATAGGGGATTTAAATTGTAATAAAAGAATTGTAATTTTATACTGATGGCTGTTTTCTTGAATATCAAAACAAATAAGATATTGAATTATGACCTACATTTGTTTGAAAATTGAAAGTGAAATTAATTACTTATTTACTAATTAATTGTGTAAAGCGTACATATATTTGTCACTCATACAAACGAAGAGTCAGTATTCTGTTTTAATCTTCTTTATTTATTTATTTTTTCACTGAGTGGTATTTTACAAAACTTTCACCCATATGAAGCTTCCAAATTTCCATCAAGCTCATATCCCTCACACTTCTTCTCGAAATAAATCTTCATCCTCTGCAGATAAATCAGTTGAATTAACATCACTTTCATGGTCTGATCCATAACAAATCGGGATCGTCAGCATCTTCTTCATCAGAAAGTAATAATTCTCTCAATTTGTCTGATCTTAAACGATCGTTCATTATTACTTTTGCCTAACCCAATTCTTATTACTAAATGTTTATACGGGATAAAAACCGTTTTAAAGTAGGCCTAATTTTAATATAAGTGTAGGCCTATTCGTAAACATACAAGTGTTCTTATAATCACCTCAAATGTACAATAAAACTTAATTAAAATGACAAAGAATCACAAATCTCTCGAGAAATTCATCAAAACACAATTAAAATAATATTAAACTGAACCAAAACAACTATGATTATGACAGCACATGTGCAATAACAACAGGTGTTTATTTAAAGTGTTACTACTACAATTTTTAAGATATAATGTTGCAAGCCTGCTGATTATTTAGTTCAATAATTCCTCACTAGGTTGCAGCACTCTACAGGCATCATACCACAGTTTGAATATTACAAACGATAACATACGTTGTAGGCCAGTCCTGCTGGACGCCCGAGCATTCGTTGGATTTCATGTTGGCCAGCACTGCTGGCCGCCCGATTTCAAAGGACAACTGCTGTGGAAAAAATCCAACTTGGCGTGCGAATGGCGGCGGCCAGTAGAGCTGGCTGCACGATCACTGAAGAATATCCATTCCGATGGCGAAGGGTTAAAGTTTTCTTGCTATCCACTTAGCTAGCTTACTGTAGAATAGTTCTATTTAAAATAGGAACTTTTTAATTTCAACATATTTTTTTTCCTGTTAGTTCATAGATGGTGTTTGTTGTATGTCATACTGTAACATATATCAGTGATCACATTGTGATGGTACAATGTGGCGAAGTTTGATTGTTGCAGTATACATATACTCGTTCATAGCATAAGAACAAACCCTCAGCTCACTTTTAATGAATATGGGTATGTCAATTCCGAAAGATCCTTTCTGGATCTACAACTTTCTTCATATAGCCTTGGTTTAGATCCTTTTCATCTTTCCTATCAGGTCTCTATTGACTAATTTTTGTTCTCTTTCCTGATGTTATTAGAGCATTCGAGGTCTAGGTCTTTATTATATTTGTTATAAGACTGATGACTTTAAATAACAAAATTAAGTTATGAGACGTGTTAAAACAGCAGATGTGGGGTTAAAAATCAAAATAGTGGCCATGAAAATTGAACTTTTTTGACTATGTACAGATTTTGAAAATAAATTTTCTGCAGTCTCTTGGAAAGGCTAAACAATAAACAAGATTTATCACATAATTTTGGTAATTTTAAGACAATATACGATTTGAAATGATGAAGGTACTTTCTTAAAAATATGTAGATCATTTGGTTCATAATATCTTAAAAAAGTCTTTCCAGTAGTATTGTTTCCTCCACATCTTTGTAAGAGGTTTTTGATGGAACTTGTGGTTTTTCTACACCACCGTTTCCACCTTCAATCCCGGCTGCAGTAGATCTTGGGGTTTCGTGGCATTGCGGGTTGCCGCATACCAAGTTATAGATTACTGTACCTATAATCCTAGTCTGTTTAGCCTTTCCCCCCACCCCGCTAGTTGGCGAGCGGCGAAGTGGTTCAACAGATCCACAGTTATAGTGCGTAAGCCAACGAGATCGGACCAGCGCACACCTCCATCCATAAATATTTAGAATCAATTTTTTGTAAGTTATTTGCCCTCATGTACTCCACCCAAATAATGGCATACTTGGCCAGATTAGGGTGGGTCTTTGATCCAGTGGTTTTACGGTGTGCTAAAAACTATGATATCCCAGACACAATGTCATACGTGGCTAGTCGGCCAGTTTGGCCCAGTTAATTACGTAAGGTCCACTGAATTATTAGAGTCAACCCCCCCCCAGCATTAATTATTATAAATAATAATATTTAGTGTATTATAGTTTAGTATAATAATATTTTAGCATGTAAACGCGAATCAATGCTGGCTGACTGAGTCTGTGGTATTGCGTAGTTCCCGGTCCAGGCTGACACTCACTGTTTCCAATTTCCATTCTAAAAGATCCACGACCTACCCTTACGCACCCAATCAACTTTAAAATACTTCACGTTTGTTAGTAAGCCCTCAAAACTCTGCTAAGCGCCACAAACTGAAGAGCATTGCTTGTGATTTTATCTACTTTCTCATTTTTCTGTATGTTACAGTAACCTGGCATTCATTGCAGTTGAATGGTTTAAGTCTTTCAAGGTTATGAAGTATGTCTTTAGTAGTGTTTATACAGGGTGAGGCAGACCACCCGTGCAGTATTTGTCTTACTAACTTACTTTAACACTTTTTCTTTCTCATTTCCCCCTAATTTGGCCTCACAGAATCCAATAAAATTATTTTCAATTTTTTAAATGCCCCAAAAGGGCCCAATTTGGGGAGTAGGGGTGCTTTTTGAGGAATTTTCAAATGTAAACATGGGTTGTGTGATACATCAATTTAAAGGTCTAATTACCCTGAACATTTTGTTAATAAACAAAAGTTAATTATCTTTAACCGTATGTACAAGGTGTGCCAATACGTTTTGAAATAAGACTTTAAAATAAAGTACCGTGTTACCCTACCTACAATACGGAAGAGCACCAGATTTTTTTCCAATCTTATTATTGAGCTATTCAATTAGGAAATGTGTGGTAGGGGCATTTATCACTAGATTTTGTAAATTTTAAAAATGCTCAAACTTGAAGAATACAAAAAGCCTAAAACTCAAAATTCTTAAATACCAACTTATAAAAAATTTTATATCAAATAAAAGGTCTATTCAAAACGAACATTTTTTGTATTTGATCTTTTTTTCTATCTCTTACTATTTTAAAATGGCAGCCGAAAAACTTAATTACGTATGTCAGTTCACAAAATGTATTTTTAATTGATATTAAATCAAACATGTTCCTATAATGTTTAATTGGCTTCATAGCTCTGAATGTTCTCTGAACTAGCCATAAAGTGAAGTAGCCTTTCTAGTGAAACAAACAAAAATACCAAGTTTTATTTCAAAACTTTAAGTTTGGACTACATCAATGCCTAAAAAATGAAAATCCAAGATACTCAAGCGATAGAATTTATTACAGGCTATAAAATTTTTTTTCTAGTTTTGATTCTAATGTACTTCTGATATTTATTTGCATGTCATTACTAGATATTAATATCATTTTTGTTTCAGATAAATTAACGCTTCATTTGGAAACAACCTCCAAGCATGGATTAAATTAAATGAATTGATATTGTTATTTTCATCAGTTGTCATAAAATCCTTTTACAAAACAATGAAAAAATTCATTTTAAAAACTACTGATGCGGATGTTCTTTTATTTATCGTTTTAAATTAATACTCACCATTATGAAATACTAATGTTGCTAAAGTTGAATAAAAAATAGTGTCCACCATGTCAAATAACAAAAGGAAAATGAGTGTAATCATAATGTATAAAGCAAAAAAAGTTGAATTTGCAGCTGCCATTACAATTTTCAGAAGGTAAAAATATATCATGTATTTTTCTTTAGTGTTACTAAATCAAAACATATGTTAAATGATGAAAAATGTATAATTCAAACTTTCTATACACAAATGGTAATTTATGCAAAACCTACATGTACAAAAAATGACTTGTAATTTAAAAGTTCAAAAATTTAGATTCATAGTGCACAATTGGACGATGAAAATAAAAGAAAAGTTAAGAGGTAACAAAAACTGTGTGACTGTAATAACGATTACCAATTTGTACCTACATAATAACCAGACAGCTTATGATTTTTTTACAGATTTGTTTCTTAGAATGGTTTTACATGCTTCACCTAGAAAGTAGAACAAATATGAATAATATGCACAAGTTATATTAACTTCAATATTGGTATTAATAGATACACAGATCTCCAAATTCCAAAATAAAGTTAATATTAGCTCATAATAGGCCTGGATGAGAAGTAACCATCATTCTGAAATTACCACCATTTTGGAATTATTACAAACATTTGTTTTTAGTAACAATCATGTTCAACAATAAGTAAAACAGTTTACTTGCAATTTTCAAATTTATTTACTAATTTTTCTGGTTAATGATAAACTTGTTCCATGGTTTCTAAAACCAAGGCTATGTCCAAAAATTGAGCAAAGTTAGATTAAATTGCTACTCCTAAAGCATTTACTAATACACATAACATATATAACTAATATTTTTTAAATTATTTTTTGTATGATTTTTTCATACAGGAATAAAGTAAAATTTAAAAAATATAATTTGTTTTGTTTTGTAAAAGTAAACTTATAATGAGTTGGAAACATCTTATCTATATAAAAATATTTATTTCACTTGTAAAACACATTAAAATATAGAAAAATAGTTATTTACATAATAATAATAATAATTATTATAAAGAGTTTTCTCTGTTCACATATTTATTCTTTTCTTCTAGCAGACAGCTGTGAATATATTCTTCTTTCTGAACCATTTTAAACTAAAGACAACATATTATATGGTTATTAAAAATTTCTATATGTAAAAGAAAATAATATGTAAATTAAGAAAAATTATATTATTACCGATGTTTTATTCAAAACTATGCCTTATTGCCTTGTAATTAAATTCATTATATAAACAGTAATTTCCTATTTCTACTACCAAAATAACAATAAATAAATTTTAAAAACTTGTAGAATTAGAAAAAGTCACACAAATATTCTTTAGGTTTTATTCTTCAGGTTGAGTTACTTGATTGGTAAACTAGTTTCATAACACAACTTAAATAACACAAATTAAATTATCGTATAAAAGAAAATTCACCTGAAGGAAATCTCTGCGAGTGACTAATTGAAAGTTAATATATGTAAATCACACAATTCTCTCGTCTATTACTTGTTTTATGTGTTATCGTGAACATGTTAAATGAAACCAATATTATTCAAGCTCTCAAAATTCACAACTTATTGTCATATTTGCAACTGCAATTTAATATCTATTATTTATATTGACCTAACCTACCATTCTTTTTCAACACATATTGTCTCTGTGTAAATTTACTGAAGATGTGACATTATCACATAAAAATGGAAAACTATGTCTACGTAGGATAGAGAAAGTAACAAATTCTGATGATGATATTGATATTATTCAATTCAATAGGCTTTCATGACTTCTGTGATTGTTATTGTTATTGAATAAAGACTGATAAAAAAGTGTTATTTATAAAAATGTATAAATGTAAATAACTATAATTAAAATATGTTAATTAAGGAATTGAACATTGGAATGTGTTTTTATGCCTTTAATGCTAAAAATTTAACTTCCAAGTGTTTGTAGATATTAGCTTGTAAGGGTTTAAAAATAAAATCTATAAAATAAGTATGTTTAACCTAAATAAACCAAACTTATTATATGTAATTTTCTTAGAAAATTATGTACAGCATGTTTTAGAAATGTTTTATTTACCTGCATATGGTATTGCAAGTTATGAATTTACTGATACATTATAGTATATGTTAAACTTAAACATGGCTTCCTGACAAGTCAAAACAAAGTGAGAGGCACTTTTTCCATTCACGGTGGAGACTTGACAACACACTTTTAGGTTTCTTGCTTTAAGCCTCAGTAAATCTTTCCTTCAGTTGGTTGATATCATTATGGTACATGATGGGTTTTTACATGTCCATAGAGACACTGCAACTTGCTGACCGATCCAATAATTAGGAAAAACTGCTGGTCGAATCATTGGTGAGGCGGTGTCCCGTCATGCAGGAAATACTAGTGAAGTCTTCATTCTATGGTTCCTTTATTCAGGCTCTTGACCAATGCTACCAGGACTATCATTACTATTTTTTCATCTGTTTTACTCTTTGAATACTCAGACCTGGGTTATTCTGCAACCAACACCCTAGTTTTAAATTTATGAATCATTTTCGCCACAATGCTGTGAGTAATTTGTGTTTTGGGCATTTCGTTAAACGTCTGTGCTATGTGACAGGTGCTACTACTTCTAGCCAGAAGGATTATGTCAATACATTCTTCCTGTGTTAGTGGCATTTCAACCGGTTACTTACTGTGTCAAAAAATAGTGAAAGTGAACAAACGGAACATGGTACCAAACAAACTAGTAGGTTATAAATTAATGGAATATGGATACAAACAGATTGTAATCAGCTGTTGCAGATATTTAAAAAAAACATCTGTGCAAAAAATAAATATATGTATCACCACTTGTAGGGAGACATTTGTCTTACTCTTTAGATTAAAACTGAACTAATAAATAAATTCTGAAATTAAGATTTATCGAACATATATTTGTGAAGAAATCAAAAATGTTGTATGCAAACAATTTTTTTCCAACTATGGGTATATTTAATAAGTCTTAATATACAGAGTGGGCCATAAGTCACTTGACACTACCAGTCACTCAGTATCAATTTGACTCTAGTTGTAACCTGTCAGCTGTTACAACAAAACAACAGTATTGTTTTGAGGTTATGTTTGAGTTATGTTGAAGTTAGCACTTTGTTAGAAGTGCTTTTAGTTGATTAAGTTTTGTAATTAATTAATAAGTTAATCATGAATAGTAAGCTCCCAATAAGAGAATGTGTTTTTATTCTTCAGCATTAGTGGTTACATGATCATAATTACAATGATGTAGTAGAGTCATTTGTGCAGAATTTCCCAAACGGTAGACCATTATCATGACAAGCCATTCATAACTTAAATAAAAGGTTTGAAATGACTGGGTCTGTTACGGATCTTCCACGATCAGGTAGGCCTAAATCTGTTACAACAGAAGAAAACGTCATGACTAGCGCAAAGTTTAGTCTCCAATCGCCATCAAAATCAACCCGAAGAGTGTCCAGTGAGCTTGGTATACCGTTAGAAGAATGTTAAAAACGGTAGGGCTGAAACCATATTGGCCTATTTTACTGCAAGGTTTGAATGAAGATGTTTATGACAGGCGAATGGAATTTTGTGAGTGGTACGTAATAAGTCAAGAAGCTGACAATACATTTTATAAATCCATTTTGTGGAGCGATGAGGCAACATTCAAACTTAATGGTAGAGTGAACAGATATAATTGCGTGTACTGGGCTTCTGAAACCCATATTTAGTCATGCAGACTGAATTAAATGCCCCTGGAGTATGTGTGTGGCCTGGAATCTTTGCTGGTGGACTAATTGGACCATTCTTTTTTGAACAAACGGTCAATGCTGTTAATTACCATAATATGTTACATGAGGTAGTAGTTGAATTGGAAATCAGTCCTGCATTCGAACAACTACAACCTATTAGTGAAAAATTAATTTGGAAGCAAGATGGTGCACCTCCTCATTACGGGAACAATGTGAGAGATTTCTTGAATGAGACTTTTACAGAATGGATAGGAAGACGAGGTACAGAGTGGGCTGCGCGTTTACCCGATATCACCCCAATGGACTTTTCAACTTGAGGAATTGTAAAAGACAAAGTTTATTCAGAGAAACCAAGGGATCTGCAACATTAAAAAGAACGTATTGAATCTGTATTTGAAGAATTATCTACCAAAGGCATCACTGACACTATATTCGCTTCTGTGCTTAAAAGATGTTATATGTGTATAGAAAATAATGGATGGCACTTTGAACAATTACTTTAGGTATGTGTTTGTTATTGGGTAGGACAATTCAATACTTTAATTGTAAACATTTATAATAAATTAATAATTACTATCGCAATGCATTTTTGTCAAGTGACTTATGGCCCACCCTGTATATATATATTATAAAATAAATATACAAAAGTACCAATTATTTTTGCTCTTTTCAAAAATGTAAAATTTGGCAAGCTCTTTCAGGTACCAAATTATGTTTGAAAAATGTTGGTAGTGTTTTTTTTATATAGGAAAACATTGGTATTTGGTATCAAAATTAGTGTACAAAAATGTAGTTTTCAGATAAAGGTTCACTATTTAAAATGAGTTTGTGAATGTCACTTGACATAAGTGTTCATTTGCCATTTTCAAAAAAAAAAAAAAATGAACTAAAAATTAAATAATGAATTCATTTTCAGTATCCAGGTCACTATTAGTTAAAATAAAGTTTCTTACCTAGTTTCCGTCAAGTGATTTCTTTTTTGTGTTAGTGATGCGTTTTGGGACTTTATCCCATTTTCAGACACAAAATAAATGCATTACTCAACCGAGGTCAGTTTAAAGACACATATCACATTAAAAGTACGTTTAGGTGTATATCTTCTGGCTACCGGATGGCAACTGCATGTGTGTTGTATGTAAATAACATTAGTGTCTGACGACCTCGGTTGAGTAATGTATTCATGTTGTGTCTGAAGATGGGATAAAAGTCCCGAAACACGTCACTAACACAAAAAAGAGGTCATTTGACGGAAACAAGGTAAGATACTTTTTTTTAAAATTAAATTTACACTGTATGTAAGATATTACAAAAGTATTTGGAACTAATAGTTATTTAAAAACAGAAATAAATAAACCATACCTAACGCATTCATCAGAATACAATATAATCAATATCAGAATACATTACATACAATAAATCAGATGCATAAACAGCACATATTTCATAGCTAAGCATTTGTAGTATAATACAAGGCAATGCATAATATAAATGGCAATCCATAGTTGGCTTTGTAAGCAAAACGATTGAATGTTAACTTATTATCTTTTAATTTTGGAATATATAAAATATTTTTGAGTTTTTCCATTGAATGGTATCAAAATCGACTAGAAGCAACCTAAGTTTATCCAAGATAGCAACAAACAATTTGTATTAAGTGTTACTTTCAAAGACTATAACAAAATGTATTGGTTACTACTGTTCTTCGATTTAGGTGTTAACAGTAATAATTTTAAAAAAACCTATAGCCCTGTCATTAAAAATCAAATATTTCAAACTAAATATAGTATACCTATATAAACATATATACATATACCTGGATTTCCGTCATGCAACTTGTGTTGTAGTTTACACTACACGTTTCGAGAACAGGTTCTCATCTTCAGGTGTAATGTTTACTCACATGTGAGCACGTCAAATAAAAATAAAAAGTACAAGCACACATACATACAGACAAATCACAACATAAAATATCGCACTGCACATTATAATAAAATTGTTTAAGTACGGTACACTTAAAAACCAAAATATATGTAAAACCATATATGTATATATGTTTATATAGGTATACTATATTTAGTTTCATACTATATTGCAACTGGAGATATAAACAATGAAAATATTTCAAAATAAGCTGTACTGGTTTTGACAAAATTTTGCGGAAATATGAAGGCTAAATCAAAGCAATGTACTAAATTACATATACAACAAAATTATGTTTCGAAATAATTGTAAAATATGAAAATGAACCCTGATTAACCTTTTGGAAAAAAACTGATATCATAAATAAAATGTTTTATAGTATTTTTTGATTTTTGAATATAGGTATGAGTTATGTGGTTTGTGTATATCTTATTTCACTATGGAATACTAAGTTAAAAAAATTATGTTATATTTTAAAACTTTTTTTTTCTTGAATATTATTTGCGGTAATGATACTTTAGGCGTCTAATAACGCCTAAGTCTATTTGTCGCAGGACACTAGTACAATTTACCGGTAACAAAATTAGAATAATGTTAGTTAAATTTAATTTTGGATGGGCCTCACAGTTATAAACAAGCAGTAAATCTTTTCTGTTTTTTAAAAATCAGTTCTTTGTCCCACTTTCTAAGTTCATCTTCAAAACTCTAAATATCATCCACACTTTTTGATTGGCAGTATAGGCAACAGGAAGTCATTTTACGTTCGTGAAACATCTAAGATTCAGACTTTTCCCGATAACGAAACAAACAAAAACTGTAACCCTTTTGTTAGAAAACTTTGCTCCGACAAATATTTCATTTTTAAGGTTGAGAGTCTTACCTGGAGTTAATTTATAAAAAAATTTAGCTTCATCTCTATTAAAAAACATCTTCATTTTTTTATGATTGTCTAATGTTTGGCCAAGTGTTTATTTATCCAATGATCTGTAAGGTTTACATCTATGCTTTTTTCTTAACCACAAATTTTGCGAAGGAAATCGAATGTCTGCCTTTAAATCTGTCTAGCCATATATTGATGCATGTAAATTTATTACAAAACAATTTGCCAAATTTTGCAGCTTTTTTTTCTAATATTGGTTAATTTACATGAACCTTTCCTTCTGAACTATTTGAAAACTACAGCATCAACATCAGTATGTTTGGATTTCTGAATTTTGGTTGGACTCAAGTTAGTCGGATAGGCAGCGGGCTGGACAAAACCTCTTCAAAGAAATATTCCAAATGATTACAATTTTTTTAATTTACTCGCCTACAATTTTCAGTAACAAACTTGTAAAGGTGTATTGTAAAACTAAGTTTATATGTCAAATTTGACTGAAGTCAAACATTACTTATGCACTTATATATAGTATCGAGAAAGTTATGTGAAGGGAAAGTCGATGTCAAGTTTTTTGGAGATATTTCTGTTTTGAGATCCCCTGAATCCAAAAAGCGGTTTTTGCAATGATTTCTGTTTGTTTATTGTATGTGCAATTCCTTTCAGCCCAACGCATCTACCAATTTTTATTAAATGTGGGTATATTTTGGTCATAATTCAAAACATTTTTTCATTTTGTTGATAATTCCAAATTTGGACTGGCTGCCATAAGAAAAAAAAAAAACACAAAATTACGATTTTCTCAAAATTCCTTTAACAAAGACCCTAGCCATACCTCCTCTTTTTTAATAGTCTTAGCTATTTGAATGTTTACACATATATTTCAGAATTATTGGTTTGAAATTTTATTTAGCCAATATATGTTGAGAATTTATCTCACACAATTATTAATAAATATTTGTAATTTATTCATGTTCTTAGTTGTAACTCTCCATGTTGGATGCACATAAGAAGTATAGATTTAACATTTTTTCAAAAATCCTGAGCTCAGTTCTTCTTAGTTGCTGAGTTTTCCAGATAGGTCTTAGTTGAACAAATCACCCTTTGCCTTCATTATTCTTTGGTGAATTTGTATTTACAGGTAGGCAGCTACTCAGTTATTTTTTTACAATTTAAGAATTAGAATGTAATTAAAAATTAACAATTAAAACATACAATATTTTAAAACACAAGACTTAACAGAGGATATTTCTTTTGTACAAATTCAAGTAGCCATATAACACTTCTCTAATAATATTATTTTTTAGCTAAAAATATCCTCATCAGTTCCACACAATCTGTGGAGATACTAGAACTGGTCAATTAGTTTTCTGGTATAATCGAAATCTTATAAAAACAAATAATATTTAGCATGAGAAATGTCAAAAATGGACTTTTCAATATAAAACTTAGAAACAAATTTTTAGTAAATCTCAATGTTGTTTCTGTACAAAGTCTGTGTGGAATTTTTTTTAAATATTGTAATGTTATTTCAATAATATCATTAATATAAAACATTTCAGAGTTATGTTGTTTATTTGATTTACTGTGTTACTGGTATTGATGTTGTTTTGCATGTTTATTATGTATGATAAGAGACAAATTTATATCTCTAAATTTTCCTTTTAAAAGAATTGAAATATTGTAGAATAAACAAACAAATTATGAATCACAAGTGATGAGAATCAAACATGGGAGTTTGGATATAAAAGTGACCTTTCAACTTTTACAAACAAATTATTTACTTTTACTGTCTGTTTGCTTTTGTCATAAAACCAAATCATAAACAGGATATGAATAAATGTCATAATACAAGCCTTATTATAGATTAGTTGTTTGAGAAAATCTAACTTTTTCATCCCACTAACAACTCGGATATTTGATATTAAATCATTTAATACGGCAGTTAATATATTTCTTAGTTAGCTATAAATATAGGTTATAAATAAATATATTTATAATGCAAAAGCTCATAGTAGGTCTAGGCCTTCTAGATAGTATTTTATTGGGTGATGTGTGGTTAGCTCATCGAGTTTTGGTCACAGTAATTTTAGTTTTTGAGACCAGGATTCACTATTAATTGTAGCTCCTCATTTTTACTCATTATGCTGGGGACAGTTTTGCTGTTGTAATCAGCTTCCTAAGTGGTTTTCAATTATAACACTGCAGAAATGTGTTTATTAACTTCTATAAGTGCTTAACATTTTTTGTTTGTTTTTATAAAACATATTATGTAAACTCTGTTTTCATTTTGACTAATGTAAAAGCGAAGGGCATTTTAAAGAAAAAACTATTTCCTTACATAACACTTTATTAACACTCTTAGGGAAACATGAAATCTGTGACGCTAAAGGAAACGCCCGGTCTCAGGGACCTCTATGTAATTTTATCACAGTTTTCAATTGTCTACTATGATGAACTGTATTGGTTCATAAAAAAATGGCAAAATAAAACAATTTTATCTATTTAACTGTCTATTTTTATTATATAACACATATTTTTGTATAACTGAACAATATTTATGGATAGTGAAGTCAGAAACGTTATTGTAATTAGTAATTAAAAGTCCACACGTTTGATATAGAAAATTACTTAAGGTGTATTATTGACGAGAAAAAATATAACATAATACATATATTTAATGTATTAGAATAATAGCTAGGTGATATAAAACTATTAAAAACAATCATTTGTTCAACACTTATCAAGAACACACAGGGAAACAGCCCGTCTCACAGACCGCTAGACTTTGAAAAAACAATACATCATGACTGTGCGATCACAGAGAGAAACTAAAATCAAGGTCAACTGGTTCAGGAGGGGGTAGGGGGAAGGTACTGCTTTTGTCATCCGCCGGGCCGAAACAGTTCTGCCACTACAATAAAACAAAAATTCCCTGGGTGCTCGTCAGACTGATGTTTCCTTAAGAGTGTTAATTAACAAAATTTCAACTGGCAATACAAACTACAACATTTATTTATTTTTGTAAGGAATCTACATTTTCAATGTAGATTCCTTACAAAAATGTTGAGCACTTGTTCCTTCCTTCCTGTAAGCACTTGTTGAGATGTAGCAGAATCCCTTTATTAAAGAAGTCTGCCGCTTGTTAATTTAACCTATCCACAGCTTACTTTTTCGATTCATCATCATTTGTCATTGCCATCTGGAACTCATATAGAGGGTACCAAATTCTTCCCTTTATTTTAAATTAACTTTATTTAAAATGTTTTATATTTGTGTTTTTATCTGACATGTATTAAATATGTACAACGTATGTAACAGGAGAATAATAAATTTCATTTCATATAGCATACAAAATATTGTATACTGGAATTTAACAAAAACAATGTCAAAAATTACAGAGTTTGAAACTCGACTGAAAACCTCAACAGTTCATCGATAGTTAAGTGGCTGTTTTCATGAATATTCATATTTGCTTGTCCAATCATGAGTGATGACAGTTATTGTGATTCAGCCTGTATATATCGGTTCTTTCTTCATTAAACAGCTTACAGCATTTATGTACATTTTCCACATTCATAACTCTTTTCCATAGACCTCCACAAGTTGTTGATGAATTTCAACAGGGTGAATACTTAACAATTGGCGAACGGTCATTATGTTTGGTGATTGACAAAGTATTTTACAATGTAATGTAAACAAACAACAACACCCATACAGACTTAAAACACACTGGTGATATTGTTGAGGACTGTAGAGAGCGTGTATGACCTTGAAACTTCTCTGGCATATGACATGAACTGTTATGCATTTGTACTTAAAATATTGCCTTCGTGTATCACATTCACGATTTTGTACGTTATATACAATTCTTTTTTTTAAACTAAATTTGTTTATGTTTCCATATCTATATATCTATGTTTTATTCATTAAAAAAATGTTATGAATATATAAATAATAATTATAATAGGAAAAACAAAAACCAAGTCGCGCATTCAATTCACAAACTACAACTGTTTGATATAGGTCCGTATTATAGTGGAATAACATTTTAAAATAAACTCCAAGAAATTTATAAATTTGACTTTTACTACAATTTTCTTTGAGAAATTTTAGTAGGTAAAGTAAGTTTTAAAAAATACTTTGTATCAGCATTTTTAAAGGAGTCTATTTTACTAGATATATTTATCATTGATATATTTCTGCATGTTCTCTTAATTTTTGTTTTAGTGCTTGTTTTAATATACACAATGTATGAAAATTTATTAAATTAGAATGAAATGAACAATTATCTAAAAATTACAGATTTATTTGCTATGAAAAATAGCCTTTACACTTCATTTAATAATTGAAACAAAATTTCACAAGCCTAATAGTAACATATTGACATTGAAATTATCAGCTGTAATCTTGCCCATTACGACATAGATATTAGTTGCCTTTAAAATAAATAATTACTAAGGATATTTCCCTTTTGGATAATTTAATACACAAGTCGTCCAGAAAATAAAATTTTTCTGTAAGGAAAAAAGGCATTTGAAATATTATACACATATTAGTATTTACATTTCGTATTCTATTTTCCTACATAGTCACCAATTAAGACATTTATCTTAGACCAGTACAATTGTTTATATACTATCATTAGAAGTTAGCCAACCGTCCAGTAAGCCACCTAATGACTAGTTTTGACTGAATCATCACTTTCCCCACGTGAAATTAAGCCATCCACAAACAGTTCTTAGTTTCCTCATAGTTATTAAATTATGAACAAACTTGCTATTCTTTCCTCACTTTTCAACAACTTGGACTTAAAATAATATAAATTCATGTTTGTAGCACTTACCATGTGTTCAAAATCTTATTCACAAAATATGATCTAACAGAATTCTAAAGTGTGGGTATAAAGTGTCCTCTCTACTTTTTTCCACCATTTTCATCTATGTTAAATTTTTTTAAATTATAAAATTGTTGTTTGAAACAATATTAGTTTTGAAATCTAAGTTCAGTAGGAAAATCAGTTTTTTGACATCTGTTTCTTATTTCCAACTAGTCATGGAAAACAATGTGAAATTTTGTTTAAATACTGCCTAACCTACACTTGATGTTTTGAACTTTCTAAAATACTGTCAAAGGCACATTTAATGTTTTAAACTTTGTAACACATGATGCTACATAAGACTTTGATGGTTATCATTTTAGCAGGAACTCTTTTTTATTATAACAGCTTTAAACGATTTTAAAATGATTAGCTTTTAAAATGAAATATATTTTTCTTTTAATGTTATCAACGTGACGGCTTTATAAATAGAAGTAGATAAAGAAAAACAGGTTTCACCAATGAGATAAACATCCAAAGTCTTGTGCAGTATCAAGTGATATAAATAATATAAAATATTAAATTAAATATGCTCTTGGCAGTATTTAAAAAAATAAAGTTTTTCATTTTTTTCATGAGATTAATATCAGACGAATTGATTCTGCCAACTGAACATTATGCATTAAACATCATGTGTCACACACAACCATTATTTTGAAATTTGTTTTACTAAAGTCTTTGCCATTTGTAGATAAACTTATACTTAAACTTATACTTATACTTATATATATATATATATATATATATATATATATATATATATATATATAACCCAGTTACCATCCTCATGATACTCAACCTCTGAGGATGTTAATTGTATAATTATTAAGTGCATCAAATTTGGACAATAATTGGTTTTTTTTTATTGTAAATGATTTTAAAACTTAATTTTATAATAAAGAAAAAGTTAAAACCTACAGGTGTCAAAGTATTTATTTTAGTAAAGTAGATTAGTTATATTTGGCGACCCAACAGGTGTGGTTATAATTAATCTAAATTAATTAATTAAATTGATAATTTGGTGGTATAGAAAAAGACATTTAAATAATTTGATGTTTAGAAAGAATAATAAGTTAAATATAAGTCAAGTTAATTTAAGATGAAGTGATAGATTAAGGGATAAATCTAATAATAATCAATTTAAAATGGCAACTAATAATCAAATTGAATTAGGAGAAAGCGGAGAAACATGTAATGAATTAGGTGTAGAAGGGGTTTTCGATAGGGAATTAGATGCAAAGAAATAGTTTCCCAGGAAACGTTTCACAAAATGTAGTGATCTTCTTGAGGTTCTTAGTTGTTTTTCGGTCTCCAGTTCGTGAAGCTCTTGCAAAGCACTCTTTACAGTTCTTCCGGGCTCTTCTTTTGTTTTTACCCTCACCTACAAATACCGCTGTTTCAGAAAAGTGGTGATGTCCAACATGTTTTACTGGCTCGATTTGCCCATTTTGCAACACTAGTAATGCATACACAATCTTTTCCCTGAAGGTCGTAATGGAATAGAGATGCTTATTCTTACTTTAAGAGTTGACCCCAACCTCTAAAACGAAATATACACCAGTATGAACGTGTGACCAATCGGGTCGGCAAGTTTTTTTGTCAATCAATATTCGTTGGAAAAAACCGCTGCCGACTCGTGAGGTAACAAATTTTTAAACAATTTATTTTAACAGTTTAAAGTATATCTTGTTGTATTAGTGTATTATAAGCACAATTAAAGTAAAAATATCAAAAAATAATTAACAGTAAAAGTTGGCATTACACCGAAAATTCGAAAACAGACCGCTAGCAGCTAACGGTGTTAATGCATATTTTTAAGTGTTTTTAAAATAATAATCTTGTTATAAAAGGTTTTGTCTTATTTTAAAAAAAATACTTAACCCGTTTTCTTATATTTGTTTTGATTCTATGAAAATCACTATAGATGTAGCAAAATATCACAAAAATTACTAAAGGACTTAATCAATTTCCATGAAATATATGTTAAGGTTTGCTCCACCTTTGCCATATTAGTTTCATCATCCATAAGAATAATGTTAAACTTGAGATATTGTACTGATCTAAATTGTTATCTCAGATTTATGATTTAAGGACCATTTTGAAGATCATGTGAAAGTGGATATTGCCTTTTTTTAAATTAGCACATATTCATTAGTTTTTGAAAACAAATTTCAACTTTCGCAAATCAATTTTAAATTCACTCTTTTTTTTGCGTCAATGAAAAAAAATTTTTTTTTTATCGAAACTAAATATTTTACAAAGGGAAAATTTAGTTTTTTATCTATAATAAAATAAAATAATGTCTTGTTGCCTAACTTAAAAATAGAACAGACATGAAGGATTAAATGAAGTAATGTATCCATGTGTTCAAGGCTAACCTCACGTGGCTTAGTAAAGAACCTCTCATTAAAGGACCCGGGTAAATATAAATTCTAGTATTTGTGAGCATGTGTTTTAAAATGTTACAAAATATTACCAAAACAAACAACACATTAATTTACACAGAAACACTTCACATTACGTCAAATATCTATACCTGCTAAATAGTTCAGCTTTTTCTTGTGAAACTTGACTGCAATTCTATACTGTTAACGTTAGTTAGGAAAAGTGGGAGAAGGCTTGGTCTGTTTATCTAAGTTAGTGTAGAAGTTCTTTTTACAATGTCACATTACCAAAATAATAGGAAAGATAAATCAAGTAAATACTAAGTAGATCAGTCATGATTTTTAAGTGAAATATGTATCAAGAAATAAAACCTGTGAATTGAACCTGGACCTAAAAACCATATGAGAATGAGCATAAAAGGTCAATTACTTACTACTTGATGCCAATATCAAATCCAGTGATCCAAAATACATAAATTTGCTTTCATAACCCTTGAGTGGAAACAATTTGTAGGATTCTGGTGTATTTTTAGGAGGAGGGATGTGGGTTTAAAGCAATATCGTCCCTGAAATACTGTTCAAAAGTATAAAAATATTAGATGTTTCATAAACATTGGTTACCTATATTACAATAAGGGGTAGCTGCCATAAAACACAAAATTCCACAATTCCATAAAAAATTTATCAATTTACA
The DNA here is from genome assembly GCA_963513935.1 of Aphrophora alni. Taxonomy (NCBI): domain Eukaryota; kingdom Metazoa; phylum Arthropoda; class Insecta; order Hemiptera; family Aphrophoridae; genus Aphrophora; species Aphrophora alni. The sequence goes on along the minus strand of OY740766.1, from coordinate 117,096,842 downwards.
CCTCTAAGTTACAAGCAAAACTATTGGTCACAATCTTTCCAAAAATTTTGATTTCTGAGTTATCAAAAATCGGTCTTGGCTCTAAATATTACAGTTAAGGAATAATTGGCAAAAATAAACCTTTACTGTTATAGTTAATCAAATACAGTTTACATTTAGGACATGTGTATGCTACAGACAAAGCATGTTTAGGCCCTTATTTAACTGTATAACTATTTTTTCAATGTGTCATCTATGGTTCTGATTCACTTTTTGATTAGCAAATACCAAACTAACATTTTGTGTGACAATTTGTTTTGGTTTGTTTTTATTTGGTTTTTGGGGATGGGAGAGGACAAAGTTTATGCAATGATTTTTTACCATATATTATTTTAATTTTATTGTTAATACAATATTTACAGCTTATTATTCTTTTACATTGGTTCATAAATTTAATAATTAGCAATAAATGTGTATATCACTATTTCAAAACAAGTAAAAATATCTCTCAAAACTTCAATTTATTTAGATACATAATCTTTATTATGTCACAAATAAAATATATCGTAAATAGTTCCAAATATTAAAAATTGAAAAGATTGCTATAAAAGAACAACATCGCTTCAAAATGGTTTTAAAAAAATATTTGTCTTTGCATAAAATATTGTTGCACGTAATCCAACGTTTCTAAAAATATGGTTACAAGTGTCAAAACTGGTGTCGTAAAGTAGAAGAAATACAAAATGATTACTGTAAACTTTACAGATATAAAGGTCATTAAAAAAATGTAATGTTTATAGTGTGTGTAATCAAATTTGAATAGTGTTTATAAAAATTAATGAAATGTGAGTTGTAGAGGTATTGAAAATATAAAAGAGCAGCAATTCCAAGAAAGGATAAAAAAACTTAAGAGTGACAGAGAGGTTTGATTTTAACACATGCAAAGTAGGACTAGCCTGGAGTCTATTAGGGTTAGAATTTTCCCTCCCTTGGATGTGAAACTAGAACTATTTTGCACGATGGCTGCCGCTCATCAAGAGTGCTAATAATTCATAGATCTGCCATGTCCTGGCACTATAGCCCAACCGCTTAGAAAAAAACCTTGCAGCAGTTGTGTCTCGCGCAGGTGGAACTGTGGTAGGAGAAGCCGGGCTTCCCGCCTTCCCTGTCTCTATCCCCTCCTTGGTGACTACTGGGAGAGCGGCCGCGCATTTGTACAAACATTCTATTTTATAACCTCATGGAAAAGTAAGACACACAGTTAGACATTTACTGTGTTTACAATTTTAATATATGTGTTTTATTTGGTAGGTATAATAAAATTTAAATGAATTCTATTTTTAAAAAATGTTAAAGTATTTCCAGTGTATTTAGACTCCGAAACACCTGTAGCATTACTTGTAGCTTCAAAAACATTGTATTTTAATTTAAATTGTTCTTTTTGCTCCTTCAGATGAGTGTAAACATTAAACACTAATTCACGAGCCTGGCCACGTAACGGACGATCCGAAGTACAAGCCGATTTTGACGAAGAAGACATGACATTCACAAGACTAGATACAACTAAAGTGTGTAAATAGCGATTAGCACGGACTCGGACTGACACAAATGTTTACTTCAAAGATACGATGGCACCAACGACGCGACAGTGACTAATCCCCTCCATCGCTCCAATATCCTCCCCGCCATTGCCCCTGCATCCGTGCGCAATCCACTCTCGAGATCACGGTTCTGCGCAGGTTTTTTTCTAAGCGGTTGGGCTATAGTGTCAATTTGCCAATTTTATTTCACTCCCTTAAAGCCTTAAATTATAGTGACACAGTACTGTGCTAAGGAAAAAACCTGTCTCAAATATTCTAGTTAAGTATAAATAGCAAATGCATGACCAATTTCTTTGAGGTTTGTGTTAAATCATAAAGCATTGTGATATGGTAAAAACCTCAGTCAGAAAAATCCTAGTTAAGTGTAAAGAGCCTTAAGGCCCGTATTAGACTTGGTCACTTGGCGACGTCACCGGTTGCGTCACCGGTTACCTGACTAGTCGGTGGGCATTAGTTCTTACGGCGCTTATTACACTAGGGTCACCGGTTGCGTCACCAGCGTTTGGTGACTGACCGGTGACTCTGCCCCGTGACCAGACGAGTCACCACTGGTGACCAAGAATTATCGCTGGGTATTGAATCAAATGGCACCTATTACACACAGTCACCGCTGTTGCGTCACCACTGTATTTTTGTGTTCTGCAGTTCAATTGTTTTGATGACAGTGTAGTGAGCGGACGTCATGTCTGAAAAATATGAAGAAATGCTACTTCTTGCTCTTTTGTTAAGGAAAAGGAGGAGACGGGCAAGGAAAATGCACGTGCATCCGATATTATCTTTAAGAGAATCAAAAGGATTATTTTATACCCTTTTTGATCAACTTTTAGCTGACGAAAACAAGTTCTTCCACTACTTGAGAATGTCACAATCCTCTTTCTTTGAACTGCTTTCACTAATAAAGGTAGAAATAACCGGGACAAATACTAGAATGAGGAAATGTGTTTCGCCAGAAGAAAAACTTGTAGTTACTTTAAGGTAAGTAAAAAGTGTTTTACTTCATTTTAGTATATTCAGAACATGATTCTGATTTGATAACTCACAGGTTTTGTATTACAGTAAAATGTATCACTATATTACCTGAGTTCCATTACATGTTAATAATTTTATATATTATACATTATTTGCGTTAGAAGCTTTTTAGCATTTGTGATGGTTAAAACATGTGATTATTTTTACTAAAGTAAATTAATAAATTAACTAACAGGACTATTTCAATAATCATTAACTGTAACAATAGTGAAAATGTGTTACTGTCACACATGATTTTCAGTACTAGTAAACATTATTCAAACAAAATATTCTTACAAATTATATCGAAAACATGTAACAACTAAGGTAAAAAAAATGCCTTTGTGTTGTACTAAAAATTTAATTAATGAGTTAGAATAAAAATAACAATAGGAAAAAATATTTACTACAAGGGTTACAAAAAAAGTAATAATAACATTTACCAAACTTACAATTACGATTGATTCATCAGTTGGTACCGTCAAAGAGTAAAATTTCACTGTCACTTTGGAATTGACTTTGGAAATCGTCATTGGAAAGGACTGATGTTCTTCCAGATGATGGAGACTGTATGGTGTCAATAGTGTTTGGGCGTTCTACAGGAACTTCGAAATTGTTTGTTTGATGGTTCACAGGTTGCTGAAGAAAAGTCGGCTGGTTCATTGGTGACTGATGAAAAGTAGGGGGCTGATGCATGGTAGGCTGGTTCATAGTAGGCCGATAATGCATAGAAGACTGGTTGTTGGAATGCTGATGCATAGTAGGAGGTGCTGAATACTGTTGCCACGATGGTCCTGGAACATTATTGTAAGAATTACTCTCTGGAATCCATCGTTGTTGCAAAGGGGCTTGTGCAGCAGCGACGAGGGAAATTATATCTCCTCGGAGTTTCAATTTTCTTTCAACAGGTACTTTCATCATTTCAGATACCATGGAGAGAAGAAACAATTGGTCCTCATTTGTTTCAACAGAAGTCTGGGGTGTTTCAGCAGATAAAACCTTTTTCTTTAAGACATCAATCAGTTCTTGGTCAGGGTTAGGTCGTTTCCTTGATCTTTCTTTAAATTGACTTTTTATTTGTTCACCACCATCCGTCATCGAACAATCATTTTCGTCTATATTTACAGCTTCTTCGTCTAGGGATGAAGCAGTTTGTTTCCTTGTAGTTTCTAAAAAACCGAGAAGTTCAAAATAAATGTACTGTTTTTTCCTGGTTGCTGCCGATCCACTTTTAATGCCTTTCAAACGAAGAAGTTCTCTTGTGTAGCATGCTCTGATTGACTTCCACTTTCTCTGGAGGAGTGTTACTGGAACAAAAACACGGACAAGTTTAAGAGATCTAGAAGAAAACCAATAAAATTAATATTTATTATAAATTAATATTTATTTATCAATTTTTTAGGTATTTATTATAAATTAATATTTATTTATCAATTTTTTAGGTATTTGGCAACGGGAACTTCAATGAAAGATCTACAATACCAATTTAGAATAAGCCAACCCTCAATCTCAGTGTTTGTGAGACAAGTTTTGGATGCTATCTGGAAAAACGTCAGAGAAATTTGCTTTCCAGAATTTACTAAAGAGTTTTGGCTGAAGACTGCAGCTGATTTTTACGAGAAAACAAACTTTCCGCATTGTATAGGAGCGATTGATGGGAAGCAAGTAAGAATAATCAGGCCAGTTGGAAGTGGATCATTGTACTATAATTATAAACATTTTTTCTCAATTTTGCTACTCGCTATGTGTGATGCTAATTATAAATTTATTTTTGTGGACGTTGGTGCTTATGGGAAGTCATCTGATTCTACAGTTTTCAAGGACAGTACATTCAAAAAGAAACTCGATGATGGCTCCTTAAATATCCCTGAAGCTCAGTCGTCTTTTCAGGGTTTCCATGAGCCAATGCCCTTTGTGATTATAGGGGATGAAGGTTTTGGGCTAACGACCAAATTACTGAGACCTTATTCAGGAAAATGTTTGAGTGTCAAGAAACGTGTCTTCAACTACCGACTCAGCAGAGCCCGGAGGAACATAGAGTGTGCCTTTGGAATAATGGCAAACAAGTGGAGAATTTTTCATCGCCCGTTAGATGTAGACCTTCCTTTGTGTGAGAGTATAATTAGAGTCGGCTGCTTATTGCATAACTTCGTCAGAGAACGTGATGGATTCAAAATCGAGGACACGTTAACAATCGATGGTTTGTATGATTGCAATGACGACTGTCAAGCACCAACTAAAAAGGCAACAAATCTCAGGGACATGTTCTGTGACTATTTTGTCAGTGAAGAAGGATCCGTACCTTGGCAAATGGAAAGAATTTAATGTGCAATCTGAAAACAAGGCGTGTTGAGGCAGATACTGGAGGATATAACATCGCATTAACCATTTATATCAAAACCTCCAGAGTGACAAGAACTTTAAGTGAGATTTGCACAGTTAATTGGAATAAGTCGAGACATTTTCAAAATTCCAAGAGTGTTATGAATATTTATTTATTTTGGAAATAAAGACCTGTATTTTACATCAATAATGTATTACTTTAGCTTCCATGCCACCTGGTAACTTACATAGATTTGAAGTATAAAATATAATAATACTCTTTGATAAAAAATATTAAAAGAATTTTATAAAGTGCCCTCCAAATATTCTGTAACACTCTAGTAACATTTCTCTTGTAGTAAAACATTACAAACTTATTCTACAGTTGGTAAAGATAAGGATGAGTCACATCCGCCGCGGGCGAATGACCTGCGGCAGGATTCAACTTGTGAATGTTTAGTATCCGGCCGTAGACGTAAACAAACAAACGATAAGTCTGTTTAGTTGCCGGGCGATTTTATACTAGGTCGGTTGCACTCGTTACACTGTAACAACGACTCGCTATTCTAGAGCGTCTCGATAGGGGGCAATAGGTCTAAAAAATTAAATTAATTAAATTAAAAACTTAAATCGAGTTACTTACTTAGAGTGTTCTTTTCGGCCAAAGGTCGTTCATCAAAATCCTCAATGAAAGAAGTAATGATCTCGTTCCATGCATTTAACTTTACATGTTTATTGCTATAATCATCGCAACTTACATCCCAAATTGAGGGATGGCCTTCAACAGCAGTAATAAAATCTTCCGTGTTCACTTTTATTTCTAATAGCAACTGGCATTCTTTCGCATTATCAGCTTGTTTATTTCCTTTCTCTGTAATACCACTTCCACAACTTTTGTCTCCGACAACCATCGCACTAGACTGGGACTCAACACAATCATCTTGTTTTTTCCCTTTCTTGTCTTTTTCACCACTAGAAATTTTACTTGTTTTACATTTTACTTGTTGAGTAGACAACGCACTAGACTGGGACTCAACACAATCATCTTCTCTTTTTCCTTTCATATCTTTTTCACCACTAGACATTTTACTCGTTTTACATTGCACTTGTTGGCTAGACATTTTACTCAGGTTAACAGATAACACAGTGCATGTCCTACCCGGATGAGATGACAGCGCTGAATGAGTGGACTTGGCCTCACTACTGGTGACTCTCCTGGTGTCGCGGCTGGCTGCCCGTACAGTCACCGGTGATGTCACCGGTGATGCAACCGGTGACGTCGCCAAGTGACCAAGTCTAATACGGGCCTAAATAGCAAATGCTTGACCAATTTCATAAAGCATTGTGATATAGTAAAACCTAAAAGTCACAAAATTACTAATACTGGCATTTTACAGGTGCTCTCATATCTTGTAACTTAACCAATTTCAATTAAGTTTGTGTTAAGTCGTAGTGATAGTACTGTGATTTGAAGAAACTCACAAAAGTTACAAAAATCCCAATTACCCCTAAATTGGTCTTTTACAAATATTCTCAGACTTTGCAATCTAACCAATTTCAATGGAAAATTATAGGCTAATTGATACGTATAATTTAAAAAATAAATAAATAAATCAAAGTCTTCAAAAAGGCCCATGATATTAGACCTTTCACGTTTCTTTACAATTAGAGCCTATATATATATATATATATATATATATATATATATATATATATATAATTATTATTTAGATAATTAGTTCCTATGCAAATCTTTGATATATTGATAGCTGTAAAATATATCTATTAACTCCGAAAGAACTTTGGGCTATTTATTAGCTTAAATAAACTTATCATATTCCTTGTTATTTCTCCTTATTGGGGATCCACAGAACTTATTTGAATGAAATTTGTTTTAAATAATAAGCACTGTGAATCTGTTATAAAATCCCCAAAATTACTAAAAACCTAGGTAGCCTACAATACATGATATAGGCGAAGTATGCCTTTCATAAATGCTGTTATTATAGATCTACATTAAAGTATTTAGGTAAACAAATATTGTCCAGGAAACACTAAGTTTACACAGCTTGTAGTTTGATCCATCTATTTTTAACTGCAAACATTTGCTGATTTACAGTACACGCCTAGTAGTAATTTACAGAGTTAATCGTAATGATACAAGATATGCTGACTCTTTGTTAATAAATAGACAACTTTTCATTTTATTATCTTCAACTTTTTTCTAAAGCCTAACCTTAAATTCATACTATTTACTAGGTTATAGGAAATAATGAGAACACTATTTTTTATCTAATTTATCTAACTCCACGTGTTAGGAATAATTATCAGTGTAGTTTAATAATTATGGTTCTTTTAATTTAAAGTTATCATATTTTGAATATTATCATTATTATTTTATATTTTGCTTAGAAATTAATTTGTATCAATCTGCTTACTCATCAATTTCCAAAGTTATGTTTTAGTAGATCATGAATTTGTTTCTTCATTTGGTCTAATATACTATCATGGATACTTTAGATACAAATTTTAATTTATTTCCATTTCTCCTGTATTAAATTTATAGTAATATGTTGGATAAAGATTTTTATAAGTTACATTGAGTTTATTAATTTTGTTTCATTCCACTGTTTTTTATGTGTTAAAATAAATATTCTAATGAACATGTACCAAGGAAAGAGATATTTTTGTACTAGAGAATAAATATAGTAATTGAATTTTTTTATGGAAGTATCCATTTTGAGGTCCTCAAAATGTGATTTTCGAAGTGATATTTATTTATTGTTCGAGATTAATAAGAGTAGCACGCAAACAAATGAAGTGAACAAATATTTTACTCATGTTTTTAGACTTTCCTCTTCACTTGTTATCAAAATGAGGATAAAATGGATAATATAAATAACTGTTGTTTATTACCAAAATTATGATTTTACAATTATTTACAGGTTTAATTCATATAAACAGATTTAGTTTTATTTGGGTATTGTGTTTTTTTAATTGTCTCGGCTAGCCCCTTTTTGTGCATATAGCTAAAGTGTTCAAGTGACAACAAGAAAATAATTAATTGTTTCAAATACAACTTTTAAAGAACAACTTAATACTAAGAAAATTGTTTGGTGATACTTATGTCTGTCTATATGGGATGATGGATGATGATTTTACAATATTCTGAATAATAGAAGAAATTAATTATTAATTAAGAGTCAATTGATTGGTATGTCCTTTATTTTACTTATGATTTATAGTTTATGAACAAACAATGGTATTGTTTAAAATAGCTATTTTTGATGAATGTTTAACTGATGTTGGCCACTACCAGATTGCTGATATTTATTAATAGTTAACAAATGTTTTTGTAGAAATTTAACTGTGATTATTGTAAGTGTTATAAATATGTCTTTTATCTGAGCTGATAAACTTATATCTCATTTTGAATTATTTAATATATTATTAATTATTGTCAGAGTTAAAGATGTGTATAGTGTGATGATGTCCTCTCCGACAATAATACCAATAATCCTCCTCAGCTTCTTTTTCTTCCCTTGCCTGTAGAGAAACCTCTTTTCTTATTTCTTTTTCTTCACTTCTTTTTGATATTATATATATTTGCACTGCACTTTAATAACACATATATGCACTGGTACATCTACAAAATTTGACATCACATAAAATGATGAAATATTTCCTTTGACTTTGAAGAAAGGTCAGTTCCTGTGGGCCACTCTTAGTGAATTAGTGAATAGTGACAGCCAAATTATGAAAATTCTAAAGTCTAAAGAAAATGAGATGCAGTTATTGTGTGCAAATAAATGTGAAACAGTCAGGTCTACTCCTAACCAAGTACTCGGTTCAACTTAACATTTTTTCAAGTTCCAACTTTACGTGTATACAGCTATGTAAGTTTTCAACCTTAACAAATTTTGAAAGTATTCAACTATCCAGGCTTTTTCAACTTTACTCCTATTCAAATTGCTATATTCAACTTTTATTAACCTTATACTACTTCCCCGTAGGGGGAGGAGGTTCAGACCAACTGCACCTAATAAGAGGGGGTTGGCGTCCTACGTGGCCCCCAGTCAAACACTCACAATACACATAGAGCTGTTACACTACGTTAATCACTCTGGAAACAAACACTCTACACTCATATTTAGGGATTAGTTTTTAACCGTGCAGAGCCGTAGCGTATCTAAGAGTGTTTACCAGAACAACGCATGACAACGTTTGACTCTGGTAAACTGATATGAGCTTGCTTTGCAGAAGATGTATGCGTGGTTTCTGTTCAGTAGCCAGCCACTCCGGTCCTTGGTAGTGTTCACGATGGGATAGGTGTCGGATCCTCCCCCTCCAGTTGTGGGTCAACTGATGCCCATCCAGTCTGGTTAAAGAGGATACTCTGGGGCCCAGAGTTCTGGGGTTTGGAAATGATCGAATAAAGCACATCCTCATTGAATGTCTTGTATTAAGAGGTGTGCATCGAATTTTTGTCCTACCTAATTCCATTTAGGCGATGTTGAGGGATAATACTCAGATACTTGATTGGGAAATGTTCTTTTTGAGTCAACTGAAAATCTTTGATAAAATTTAAAATCAAATTTAGATTTGATTATTGCAGAGCCTCTTTACGGCTGTGTAATATTTTATGTTGTATAATTAAATTATTTGTTTGTCATTAAAAATCTATCTTTCATAACTCGTTGTCAGGGCCCTTTTACAGCCCTGTTATAATAATATTTGTTTAAATTATTATTTATTCTAGTTTGTAATTGTTAATTTGTTGCAGTGACATATTTTACAGCCTTGTGATATATTATATTGTTGTTTATTTTCATTTTTATCTAGTTTTCACTTTGCTGTTGTTTTTAATGTGTTATTTCTAGGTTTGAAGGTGGAGTATCTTCTTGCCCAATTTTTTGAAGGTGATAATGAGCGAAATGGTTTTTCGCCTTAAAACTCCACAAAAAAATTAGGGTACTTTAAGTTTTTTGGGGTAAATGAATTAGTTTCATTACTTAGTTTATACTTAAATGTGTGGTGGAAAAATTTTCTACAAACCATGGAAATATTATCAGTAAAAATTAAAACAACAATTTAAAAAAATAAAATAAACCAATACCAATTTTAATTCTATCCAATATACATGTTTTCCCATAGTGAATTTTAAATCGTTAAGTGGAATCAATATATATATATATATATATATATATATATATATATATATTTGTGCATGTAGATGACGACTATTGTAAATTTAGAATATGACAAAACTTATATTCTCGATTTGGTCGATTTATAAAGTTCATATTCTACTAACATAAATAACTGACCAGTATTTTTTGTTGTTTTTTTTTTTTAATTATGTATAAACTCAGAATCTTCGTTACTAAATTCCTTTTAGTAACTATCTCAAAATTTTCTATTTATAATTTATTTGTAATGAACATCTTTAACCTTTGACTAATAGGTAATGTTTATCTAATTTTGTACAAAAAGTGTTTGACTGTTTTAAAGAGACCTTTGTTTTTCTTGGCTATATATATATAATTTATTTTTTATTTTATTTTATTTTTTGGTTATGTGATAACCGTTAGTTGATACCCAATTTAAATTTGGGTAACAAACGTTTATTTTCAGCCTATCATTTGCTCTTCCTGTGTTAATGGCACATTGAGGGTAGGTTTATGGTATTTTGTTTCACATTTATATGTTGGCCGTATTTTTACATTGTTCTGTTTGTACCTTATGTAAAGAGACTCATGGACTTCAATACATCCCCTGAGTAAGATTTACAATCCGGTATTAACAATTTCACATTGCTATTGCTGAACAATAGTCACAGACATATCTTGTTTACTCAAAAAAATCATAGTATATAGTCTAAGTGTCAATATTAGGTCGTAATCTCATAAATTAATTATATAAAATTGTATCTATTGTCATTGATAAATGAATAGGCATTGAATTTGTATAGAAATTAAAACATGTTTTATTTTAAAGAATAACAACGAAACATAAATCCAGTATATTTAATCAATGTCTTTTTTTTGATCTTAAAAATATTATGTCTTCAAAATATGATTAGCTAAAATATTATATTTCTTTAAAATATTTTTGGTTATTAGATTGTGTGTAAAAGATTTTCAGTTTTTTTCTCTCCATTCTAAAGAGCAATGTACGATAAACAGCAATTAATAAAATCAGAGATAAAGTGTTATTGACTCTGTGATAATATTTTGTCCTGTAGCTTTCCAAACAAATTTTTGCTTTCAATGAAATGTTATATACAGTATCATACTGCTTTCTCTATTACACTATCTTAACAAAATTAAAATATGTAAAAAACTGTTACATCCCATTTTGAATTTTGGATTGTTTAGTGTTAAATGTTTTGTCTATAATTTCTTGCATAAAACAAGTGTCATAAAAAACAGTAAAAAATCTAAAGGTGTTTTACCAAAAGTAATTGTTCTATCTGAAATGGGTAATTAGATTTCTTCGTTTCTCATTAATATATCTATCAAAATTTGGTAAAGTTAATCAAATAACTGAACTCACATACATTAAGGCTTACTTCTACCCATTTATAGGTGTGGTAATTATTAAAGCTATTGTTGATTCATTGTAGCTTTTTATCTATTCATTTTGATGTAACTCTAGGGAATCAATAAGGTCTTCCTGAAATGAGGGTTTAGGTATACATTTAATGATGAGGAATGAGGTGTTTGCTCTCTCAAAGATGGTGCAAATCAATCTTCTATGGATGGTAAACGACCATTTGATAACATAGTTTAGTTGTAAACTGATAATGAAAGTCTTACCATTAGAAGAAAATAATAGGGTTTAGATAGGGACAAAGAGGCCCATCTAGTTCCCCAAGTCTAAAGCAACAAAGTCTCTCAATGAAAAGGCATTATACCAGGCATTAGGTCTGTTAACAGGATTTTGACCATTGGTATATCACCTGAAAATAAGGTCGTTGGTAGAATGTGACGTCTATTAGTTCTGCACCTACATAAGCACTTTTATAAATGAAGTTTCAGCACATACTATATAACTTTATATAATTATATATAACTTTCATCATCAAAGTTTTAATCATTGTTTGAACAAACACCATACAACAATTAAATCCAGACATAAATTAAAATTGCAACAGGTGGAACATCTGAAGACAAAAATTCTAGTCAACCAGAATATTTGATTATATATAAAAATCAAGCATACTACTACAAAATACAGATGATTGAATATATGGGTTAAAAAATTTATTGATGACAAAAGATAAGTAATTTAGACTTTTATACATATTGTATCACATACTATATATTAATTTATAATCAAATGTACTACAAGTACAAATACAATTAGTATAATAAATTACATTTTATATTGAGAAAGGCTGTTTGAATATATTAATTGGTATTAACTGGTATTAACACATTAACAGCTCCATTTTGTATTAGCCTACTTGATTACAGATAACATACAGTTAATTAATAATGGTAAAATCGCCATTGGTGGTCGCCAATGGTAAACCAGGGGGTGGTCAGAATGCTAAAAAGGTTAGATAATCAGAGGACAATGAAAAAGTCATTTACAGAGCACAAAATGATGTAATAAATAAAAATTAAGTAAAAAAAATACATTTCTAATAAAGATAAAGGAAAACAGAACATCTTAGACACTGTAAATATCTATTTTTAAAAGTTTAAAATGTTTTTTATTTCAATTTCTTAAACCTTGTGTTTGCGTTGCTTCACGCCACTTCTTTGCCCATAATATGTCAATAGCTGTAACGGTTGACTGTTGTTTCAAATATTTTAGGACAGTCTTCAACACATTCTTTGCTGCAGAGTGGCTGATCTTTTCGTGTTCTTCCTTTTCTTCATCATCTGACTCCTCTTGCTCAACACTAGACTGTTGCAAAACAAGATTGATGATCCGATCATCTACAATTTCTTCATTGGTAACAGCTGCAACGCCACCTTCTGCTACCCATTCTTCTACATCTGCAGGCTGGATATCATTCTGAGCAGTTAGCAAATCAGTGACTAAATCTGCAATGTCCGACTCATTGGAAGTTCTTGCTTTTGGTTTATTCTAGGGCAAACCTTCTTCCATGAATTTTTTAGAGTGGTTTTCTTAAGTTCTTCCCAAACTTGAACAACTGTATAAATTGCATCTTTTACCCAGATTACAACCCACTTCTGTTTTCTTTAACAAAGCGCTGACATATTTCTTCCTGTAACGTCATTTTAACCATTCAAAAACACCCTGGTCCATTGGTTGGCTTATTGAAGTTATGTGTGTGGGTGGGGGGTTGGAGGTTAAAACATAGCTTTTATGTCACCTTATTTTTTAACAAGTGAAACAAATGCATCAAAAACCATTTTTAAACAAATTACCATTCATCCAACCACTTTTTTCAGCTTTGTAATAAACAGGAAGGGCCGACATGTTTAATGTTTTTGAAGGCTGTTGGTTTTTTAGATTTTCCGATTATAAACAATGACAATATATTATGTTCACCATAATATAATGTCAGCCTGCAATGGTCAGCCTGTTCTTTGGTAATTTCATGCCTGTGACTGTTTTATTCTTTGAGACAAGGGTTTTTTTGAGGGAGTATTTTATAATTTAGCCACGTCTCGTTAATATTGTATACTTGATCAGCTACCAGTTTATTTTCTGAAACTTTTTTTTTCCTTTTCATATTTTTCAATAAACTCCCTACCTGCATCATCATCAGCAGAATGTTTTTAACCTGATATAGCAACTTGCCTAACGCTGTGACGATTTTTCCACCGGTGAAGTCAACATGCGTGAGGAGCGTGACTCGGACAGAAAAGAAACCTGTTATGACAGGAGTAAAGTCAAAGGTTTTAAAAATAAATAGAAGTAAAAAGTATTTTATATTTTTATTTCATTCTAAGTTAAATATAAAAATATTTTTTGTAAATCTGAAGATATACATTTTTAATTACATGTATTGAGTAAAAATAGTGCCTTATATGTCTATATAGGATATTTACATTTTGGTTTTGTGAGTTGGCATTTTTATGAGGGAGATAGAATTTATATTATAGAAATTCTCTAAATGTGTTGTAAAGAATATTAAACCTGTAAATAATAACTTGTAAAGATTAATAGGTCAGTAGATTATGTTCTTTTATTTTTTAAATTCATTTTTGGAAAGTTTTTTAAAAATCCTAATCTAAACCAGCCAAATAATAGTTGTGTATCAATGTTATAATACTGGGAAAAATATTAGAAAGATTAGAAATTCTACTAATTTCTACCATGGTCAATTATTTTAAACAACAACTTAAATTACACTTCACAATAGTTACTGAGAAAAGTGGCTTGTGAATTAATTGTATTGACTTTATTTTCACTCTTGATTGGTATATTGTCAACATGATGATAGTGTAAAATAAAAACACTAATGTAGAGGTCTCTTATCTCCATTTGGTCCCTAGGTATAAAAAAGTATTGTTTCCTGGTAATTGTATTAAATAAACCAAAATGACCACTCAGCCGATTAGTTAATATAATAAGCTGTCAATTTGTACTTTTTCACCATCTTAAAACATTTACTAACACATATTGTATAGTTGTTATTTGTATTATTTTTGTATACATATGTTTTTATTTTGATGTTTAATTTGTGCAATTGTGATTGTTTTAATTTTTAATGTAGATTATTATAGGAGCTACTAATATAAACAAAAAATATTCTGTTCTACATGTTGGGTTCCAGATTTTATATTTAACATTTTAACTTTAGGAGGTCAGTTTCTGAAATTATAGTTTCTGATAACTTTGTTTCATGATAAGTATTACTTCCAGAATTCAAATCTACATTTTGATTTAATTTAGTGTTTTGTAAGTTGAATTAAAAAACTGTTTAAAATATCTGTTTATTTAAAAAATGTTTGATAAGTTTTGCTGCTAAGATATTTAAAATACTATATATTTTTTTTTGAAGTCGAATAAAGTCACACATTTCTCCACTGAGTTCCAAAATGGGTCTATTGTGGACGCAGATAGCACAAGCTAGGAAGCTATGTGGTTTGAGCATGTGCAGATAGCATACATCCCCTATCTTGACCAACGCATCAGTATAGAACAATACAACCACTATCTATAAAAACTGAATTACCAACCAACTGGATTGGTGAGTCTCAAATTTGTTGTTATTCAGTTTAGTCAGTGTTATGATATATTACTATTTATCATTATCACTTGTATCCTTGTATTAGTTTTTAAATGAATAATTGGTTAAGGAAAATATTGAAAAATCGAATTCGTAAACGTTTTTACAATGCGATGGAGTTTATGAAAACAGAAAATAAAAATGGAATTGTATGAGACTTGAAAAAGTCAGACAGAGTGATGGTTGCTGTAATCAGAATTCTTAAATTCTGATGCCGTGAGAAAATGAGTTGAAGATAAATAACTTTTGAAATGCCAAACAAAAAGGTACTGGATTATTTGTATGAATGGGAGACGCATTAATAATTTATTTTGTTTTAAAAATATGTTGCAACTATTCCAAATATAATGATGCTCTATAGTAAAATTATGTATAGTAATATGTGACGTGTGTATAAAAAATTAATAAGTTGTTACAGAGGTATATAAGTTTTTCCTTGACATCTCTATTTTATTGTGTGTTTAAAAAAATAATAAATTGTTACAAGTGTGTATTAGTTTCTATTTCCTAACATTTCTAGTTTTGCCTGTTCGATTAATGAAGACGGAGAAGTAGAGTCACACGTAAAAATTCAATGCCATTAACTTGGGTTGAACCTGTTTAACTTGTAATGGTTCACTAGGTCAAACTGCAGTTCACATAAATTTTATTTGTTTTATTGTTTTGGTTATTATTCAAAAATTAATTGGTGTTAAGTTAAAAAAAAGGCAGAAAAAATATTGTAATTTAGGGAAACAAGTTTTGAACCAAATATTGAAAAGTGATGCCTAAGAGACCAAAAGGTTCTATTTTAAATGAAGTGGCTTGTACACATAGGCCAACAGAGGGGTGAGGTCTCCTTTGTTTCATAATATTTCCCCTTATGGGGCACATTCCAAGATATGTCTGTCCTCAAATATATGATCCTCCTGATTAAACATATTATGATTCTTCTAGTCGAATAAATATACAAATAGAATTCCTCCCTAGGTTCCTTTTGAAACCTTTGGAATGAGCACCCATAAATACTGCAGAACTAACATAGCCCATTTCAATATTGATTTGATTATTCATCAAGTAAACAACTCATTTTTACACAGGTGGTGTATACAAACTCTGTTAACACCATAATTAAATTGACTATAATAATGATAAACTTTGTAATCTGCTGTAAATTACATATCTCATAATACGCACAATAGTTCATTTTTTTTGTAAGATATGGGTTATTCCATTACTTCCTCAAGCTGACTTGGTACTATCGAACTAAACCTATAATATGATAATTGTGTGATCTTTTGATCTTATGACCTGTTGTAGGTTATAAATAATTAAACACACTTTAGTTACCATCTTTTAGTGTGTTTGTCTACTACATTGTACATCTATTACAAATCTTTTATTATTTAAAAATGGGAACAAAAAACCTTGTACAGCATAAAGAAATTAGTTTATGTTACAGAAAAGCATATCAAGTTAATGTCAATACACATACAGTTTATAATTAAATTTACACGTTTGCATATTTTGTAGAATGTTGTATTTTTCGATAAAATTCTAAATATTAATTTTTTAGGAAATTAAATAAACATTTTACATATCCAACTTTTCTAATAATTTTATCTCATATTTGTTCTCCAAATATATTACGTATCCAAGTATTGTCATGCAAATCAATAAATACACTGGTTTACTGAATCTTGTTTTTATTCATGCTCTTGACATCTGTCTGTGGTATTTTGTCAAATAATATCTCAACTTCGGGCGGTCTGATTGACACGAATTTGTTAATATTGATGTGGGGGTAAGAGTCCTAAAAAGATTAGATTTTAACTAAATCATTTAAGGGGGTATAATAAGGGTAAAAAGGATTATCACAAATTATCTCAAGAGTGGTATGTCTGTTGACTACAATTTTTATAGTTTTTTGCGACATTTTATATCAAACAGAATGTCTTAGATTTCAGTTAAAATTCCCAAGGTAAATAGGTGGAAAATAAGAGTTGGCCCTAAATATATAAGTTTGTAGATTGATGTTTTTAAAATTGATTTTGATCGACCTTATGATATTAAAATTGTGGATTTTGAATTTGTAATTGGTCTCAGGAATCATACAATTCCAAAATTAAAAAATTTACTTGCTTATTTTGATAAAATTTTATATTTGGATGTTTTTAAGACGTTGAGTTAAAATTTATCATTTATTTTTTATTTAAGAACTTTGGTAACTTGATAACTTTTAAAACTCAAATGTTTATTCCAGCTCCCTAATAAAACTAATGTAATTTTAAAAAATAAACAGCACTTAACTCTTTTTACCATGTACTTTAAAACTCATCAAAATGAATTTGTTAAACATATAACTCAAACGAAGATTCTATTACTCAAATTAAAAAAAAAAACTCAACATTATTAAATCGAAGGTGCACGCACACTACAACTCAAAATTTTGATTCTTTGATTTCTATAACTAAAAATTGTGGAGCAACAAATGTAAAGAAACATTTGTCATTGATATTAAAATACTGTGTACAGTAATACATTTTGTACTTTAATAATTATAATATTCAGTTATATTCCTATTGTTTTAATTTGTATTATACTATATCTAATACTGTAGTTTTAGGTATTTAAATAAAATTGTCAAAAAAGTCAATTGTTTTAGGTTGAGGTGAAAGATGTAAAAAACCACTTCCAGCATTTATATAAAAAAGTTCAATTTTTTATTTCTATGAACCTCTACAATTTGAAAACAAAAAGAAGTAAAACAATAGTGTCAGATATTATAGGAATAAAACCTCTTAAAATCGAATTTCATATGAATTGAATATTTATAACTCGAAAACCTTTCTAAGAAGGAAGCTCTAACTTGAATAATTTGTCTCTTTTCATGTATTTCATTTTAGCATTGTTCATCTGTAATTTAAAAGTCATCTCCTAGCCATATCAAATATATGATTATATTATACATATCAATAAAATATGTATATTTTGGTTATACTTAAATTTTTTTACCAAATTTTTTGTTTAGTGTCCCAATAATCATGAAAATAACGCCTTCCTCTTGTTTTTTAGTTTGTTCTGAAATATTTCTTAAATGAACAAATATACAAAAAGTCTCCTTTTATCAACTCAATATAAAATGGATTTTTAACATGTTCACTGCTAAAACTGGACAGTAATCATTTGTATGGCGCTAAAAATATTGTTTGTTAAAAACTTACCATATGTTCTCTTCATCCATAAATCTCTCCATAATATTAAGAAAAATCCAATTTCACTGCTAGATCTAATGACAACTTCTGTTACTCACATCTGAGTAATGTGCATTCCATGCCCGACCAGCCATATTTCATTATAATAAAAATCGCACTGAAGCTGATAAAACCTTTCTCATTGACATAAAATAAACACAACAACACTAACAATTTTAAGTTTAACCATATTTACAATCCCTTCCACCTACCACATGATTGGTTTGTCTGGGACAGACTCCACATACAAATGTTGTTTGTTTCCTTTTTTTATCTTTATTACACACATGACAGAGCTTTCTCTTTTGATCTCCCTTGGCATCATTATCCTTATTTTTTACCTTATTTTGCATGGTGTTTTGTCCTGGGGTAACCACTTGTAGTGATTCAACTGGTGGTAAAAGGCTTTCTAGGACCTCTAAGCGGAAGTCATATAAGGATGTTTTTCTTTCTCTCAAATATATTGTGCATATTGTACCAGAAATGTGAATTGCACAGTATCATCTGTAGCCATGAATAAATATCTTTTTGTCCCATCTGAGCATTTTCCGCTTATATGGATAATAGAACATCTTTTAGTCAAGGCGATTGATGGCTTTCATGTGCATATTAAACTGGATTGAATGATCGGTAACAGTTTGATCTTGATGTGATTTCTCTTGTTGAAAACTTCACACACGTTGTTTTCAAATTGAGTTGACAAAATAAGTAACTATTCTCTTGTCTTTAGATTTACTGACCATCTGTGTACCTGGGAATTGTTTCTCATATTTTAACCATTTTTTTTTTTTACTTCAGCAGGGTTGTGTAACCTGTTGGCTATAAAGGGTTCCAATACAATAAATAGATCGTCTCAGAAGCTTGGAGGCCAAACTGAAGCTATTGTAAAAAATCTTCTTGAAGACAGAATGTCCATGACCTAGAAAGTCATGCATGAGTACCAAAACAACTTTTGAGGTAACCCTATGGCCAGCTAAGGCATCACCAGCTCCGTCATAAACAAGGAAATACAATATTAGTCTCTCTGTTCATTTAATGAATATACAGTAGAACCTCTACGTAACGAACTTCTATATAACGAATTTTCTCTGTAACGAATTTAAAAAAAAAAGACAAATGAAATTCCATTTAAAAATGTTTCCATATAACGAAGGAAATCATGCATATAACGAATTAAAATGCTGGAAAAAAATCCCAAAAGTAATTTTCATTATTAAAATTTATGAAATGGTGACAAGGAGAGGCGCCATAGAAGAACCCGCATCTGTCAGCGAGTTAGTATGAGTCACAAACAGTTTGCGGCTCTGGACTCCCCCTCTCTCTCCCCACCTTGGCGGTACTGGTGGCGCTCGTCTGTTTATGTGATCTCTCAGTATAGACTGAGAGTTGTCATGGAAAACAGAGCATTCGCGATGTCTAAACGGAAGGCTGTAAGTGTAGCAGATAAAATTAACATTTTAAAGGATGTCGAATACGGAATACAGAAGAAACTTATAGCACAGAAGTATGAAATTCCTCCAAGCACTCTCTCAACAGTAATAAAAAATAGGGATGCAATTTTGAAGTGTCAGGAAGCTGGAGGAGAAGAAAGAAAAAATACAGTTTAATAATTTTAAACAGTTTCCTTGTTATTGATCTATATTATATTGATTACTATTATATTAAAGACGTCTGATTATTACAATATAAAATACCGTTCGTGAAAAAGGACCCGTTTTATTTACAGTATTTTCTAGTTCTTAAACTCACTAAAACTGGTTAGAGTTGTCACAATTGTACCGTGTTTGGACTCATTTTACGAGAAATAATATTTAGAGTTCAGTAATTAGAGTAAAAATTAGGTAAAGTTAAAATCTAGAAAATTTAGCACCAAGAGCTAGTTGGTGATTCATAAAAGAACCATTAGCGGCAGGTAGGCCGAGCAGCGCGTGTGAATGTGTCTGTCGGCACTCTTCAATAGAAAACAAAAAGTAAGCTAGTTCCGAGGATTGCAGAAAGTACATTTCCGGAGAATAGGATTTGTTTACTAGTTCCCACGATCCCCTCCCTAATATTAGTTGACTCGGTATGTTAGTCGGCAAACTTTACAAAGAAATAATCAGCTGCTTCTAAGATAGTCAACTATTTTTACAATTAATACAAATACAGTAATACAAAAATAACACAAGTTAAATACTGCAGTATTTCTATATGTTTTTTTATACTGTAATAAAAAATAAAAAAAAAATAAAAAATTCCTTATAACGAAATTTCTATGTAACGAACTTTTTCTTTGGAACCTTCAATTTCGTTATATGGAGGTCCTACTGTAGTTTGATTCCGTACTTGTGGTGTTTCCACTTAATGTATTGTTTGAACATCAAGCGGCCATGCCACAAGATCATAGCCTCATTAATTGATAACTCCTAGATGGGAATACATCAGTCTCATTTTAACATTGAAATAATCCCTAAGCCGACTCACTTTGGAAAGCTGGTCATTGCTAGGTATACTACTATAGTACCTACAGCTGAATAATGGATTATTATTCAATGATCATGACTCATGTACTGTTAAAATAAAAAAAGAAGAAAAATGAACAATTAAGGTTTTTTTCAGTAATCATGTAGCTGTCCATGTACATAACAGTAATCACAGAAACATGTCAACACTGGAACCATAAGATCCTTTCATAAGATGTTATTCTTGATTGCTCACTAGAGGGGGTGGGGGCACAGAATAATTCTAACACACACTTATTTGTCTCATTACAAATATATATTTAAACTGTACCTAATAAACAAAAACCAGTTAAACGGATTGCTGTCACTGGAGATAGGCATTAATAATTTTATTTTTGCCAGTAAAGGGAAATGTTCTAAGGCTTGTCATCTGCTTTGACCAAATCGGGTTTACTGTAACATCGAGTCAACCTCACTTTCAGAGCACTCATCTGTTGATTCTTCTTCTGAAGGCAACATATCGTCATCACTAATATTACGGCTGTCTTCCATTTTAAATACACTATTATAATTGTATTTCGTTCACTCTTAACAGTAAACACATACAAGGCACAATAAATACAATCACAAAAACAGGAAACTAAGGACAGCAATATGTTGTACGACACCAACTAGACATGCTAAAAACTTAAAGTGCACCTACTACAAGAGCTAAGCTCAAACTGAACAATAGATAGCAATATGGGACAGCTAATTGGGGGTGAGTGCAAATGCAGAGTACTTTCATCATTACTCATATCCGAGTACTCCGCAGTGAACATGTTAAATAAAGGAAAATTAATAATCTAGCTCCATAGCATACTTGCATGTTATACTCCATGCAAACGAAGAAATTCATAAAATCAACATAAAAATTTATCCAGTTATTTAAGTAAACTGGATATTAAATAGTAAACTACAGTAACATTTGGTTCTAATAATTTGTGTAATTAAGAAATATGTAGACTTACTTTTTGCTTTTTAGAACACCCTGTACCGGATATGTAATTTCCAATATATCTTGGCTTACTTTACATCATAATAATCAAATAATAAATCATTATTCGCCCAGCCCTGCAGAGAACATTTAATATTGTGTTTATAAAATTGTGAATTTCAAAACATCATAACTCAATTATTATGAAAGATAAATAAAAAAATAAAAATTCCTTTTAAGTATCTTAAATTGATCTATTAGAATATGTAAAGATAATAATAACTATTATGTTAAAAAGTTAAGAAAAATCAGGTTTTTGTTAATTTTTAGAATATCCTGTATATCCTACTAAACTTTTGTACCACCCTGTAGACAGTTCAGATTAAGAGCTTTAAAACGAGAGGTCAAACATCTTTTTTCTAAAGCAGTTCTAGAAATATTAAGCCATTTCTATATTGTTTACAGGCGCTGTACATAAACTACTTAAATGATTATGATCTGTGAACATTTCATAGTTTAGAGTGTCAGCGTTTCCATGTGGTTAATCGCCAATATCTAGAATATCTATATTAAAAATTTGATAATGCTAAACTTATTATTTTTTTGTTTGAAAAAGTAGAAGGACATTGTTGATTTAAAGTATTTGTAACACTTAGATTTTATAAATACAGTACAGGGTTACCATAAAAGAATGATGGGGTTTCATTAATTCATACGAAGACATTAGAGAACTTTGTGGTGTTGTATTGGTATTGCTGATAGCCTATAACCCAAAAATTTGTTTAACAGCGGTTGTAACCTCAAAATTAGTTCTTGCATTGTTGTGGTATTGTTTTTAGTGTTTTATGGAGTGTTCTGTGGGGAGTGTGTTATTATGTTCTCTAAATAAGTAAAAGAAAAGTGTGTTTTGTTGCTGGCTGAATTCAAGTCTGTAATTTCAGTGCAATGTGCATTTCGACACGAATACAGAAATGATCCACCTCATGAAAATAACATACGATGTTGGTTCAAACATTAGAAGAAACTGGATCACTTCAAAAACAGAAATCATCTGGTAGGTCAAGTGTATCAGACGAAAAAGTTGAACTTATTAGACAATCTGCAATCTGAAGTCCTAAGCAGTCAATACCTCGACGAAGCCTAGAGTTAGGTATTCCAAAAACAACAATCCACAAAGTTTTACACAAAATACTGATATTACATGCATATAAAATCCAGCTATTACAGGAATTGAAACCTGATGATGGAGTGAAACATTTTAATTTCACTGTTGAAATGTTAAACAAGATTGATGAAAAACAATCAGATGATATAATTTTTTCAGACGAAGCTACATTCCATATCAATGGGTATGTTAACAGACACAATTCACGCATATAGGGATCTGAAAACCCACATACAATTTTTGAGTAAATTTGCGACTCTCCTAAAGTTAATGTTTGGTGTGGTGTGATGAAAAATCATCTGATAGGGCCTTTCTTCTTTGCAGAAAAGACAATTAATGGAATGAGTATCTGGATATGTTAATCAATTATTGTTTTTCTCAGCTGGATGAACTCGAAAACATTCAACAACTTCATTTCCAACAAGATGGCGTACCCCCATACTTTAGTGTATTTGTCACAGACACTTTGAATGAAACAGGATACCATGTGAATTCTTCTTGTGGGGGTACATCAAAAACATTGTTTATCGAGAAAAAATTTGTGACCTAAATCACTTAAGGAACAGGATTAATGAAGCAATGACAACTGTTAAAAAAGACATGTTAACTAACATTTGGAGAGAACTTGATTATCGATTGGACATTTACAGAGCGACTAATGGCGCATATATCAAAATTAATTAGTTATGTAAAAAAACTGTTTCAGACGACGATTTAGATAAATAAACAACATCAGTTGTAAGTAATTCTGTTTTCATTTAAATCATGTTCAAAACTCCACCATGTATTGGCAACCATTAATTTTTAGATACTATGTATAAGACATCTTGGTGATAAAACAGAAATCATTCCTTACATTTTCCTTAGTAGCTGTATAGATGTCAACCTTTCCATTATTTCATTACAGTCAATTAAAGAAACTTAGTATTGCAACACAATTACCATAGAGGGGGGAGTCCAAATAACTCTGTATTTATCTAATCACTTGTTAATTTGCTTAAGAGCAGGATGTGACTTAGACTAGATTATTTGTTCAATTGACTAAACATATTTGTTTGTTAGGCTCACATTTGAACCAGTTCTATTCATGAAATACCAAACTGTTCTAATTTTCATGTGTAAAGTAATTTAAAACAGACAGCTTTTGTGTATTTGGAATACAGCTTAAAATATTTTATTTTTGAAATATAAAATGGAAATGATAATAATCCAGATAACTAAATTATGTTTAAAAAAAAATTTTTTATGTAAAAACAAATGTGTTTTAAAAACGTATCATTACAAATGTTGTATATCTGGTAATTTGTTTTAGTATATTTGATGATTAAGAATCTAATTGTAATATGGTAGGGTTGTCTTGTAACATTGACTGATTTCCCATTTCCAGTGATGTTAGAAAGATGTAATTTAAAAATAAAGTTGGTAAAATGATCAGAGTGAATTGTTCTTACACCACTAATTATTTAGTTGGCGTACAAAGGTTTTTGAAGTAAAATGGATTGTTTTGTTTCTAGGAAAAGCCTATGAGGAACATACTCAATATCTAGTATGCAATGTAATTTACAATTATCTTATGACTTACACTCTAATCTTAGCCCTATGAACTTTGTGCACAAACTTGTCCTACTTGATGTGCTAACTACACATATTTTTACATTACTCCACGGACTTTGACTATAATTATTATGATAACAAATTTTGTTGGAAACAAATTTTACTTTCTCACATAAAAAAATGAGTTTCTTACAATAATGTCTGATGTATGTCTGTTTGTGGATTAGGTTGTAGCTTAGATTATTATACTGATTTTGATAATTTTTTAGTAACTTTTCCAGACTTATGGATAACTCTAAATTTAAGAGTACTTAAATACAAAATTTTATTAGCCTATTTTCAAAATTGGCGGGAGTCTGTGAAAAGGTTATATCATTCCTTAATATGTGTAAGTTATGCTCATGGCAATGCTGTTAAAAGTCTACTAAATCTTCTGAATGGGTTTCATCAAGCTTGATGCAATACTTCTGTTCAAGTTGTTTCATCATTTCATGGACAATTAAAATTTGACAGGTGGTGAGAATACTTTCACTCAAAGGTTGACTTCCAGTAACTGATACTCTTTGTGACAAGAAAAATTTAGACATAGATATGAAGATAACAACTACCTTTCCACATTGATGTCACTTCATATGCTTTATTTTAGTTTCTGTAGTAAAACTTTAGGTTGGATAAGTTTGGAACAAACCTGGTTAATGTATATAAAGATTGTCATTGGTAACTGCCTTACATTTGACATGACAGAAGCAAAGATTCACATTGGTGACTGCCCTTACATCTGACATGGGGAGGAGCAATTTAATAAATATAATTATCTATTTGTATTTGACACAACCATAACTTTTCCTATGTTTCTATTTGAACTGTTGCATTTATGACATCAATAGGTTTTGACAATTCATTCCTTATCTTTTCTAATTCATATATTTTGCACTAAAGTTTGCAATACGACACCAAAATTTCTCTTTTTGTGTCAAACATGAAACTAAATAGTTGAGTATAACTAGTTACATGCGTGTTATTAGAATAATTAAAAACTATATATAGCACAAATGATCATTCTTTTTTAAAATAAACAAAACAAGTTGCTACATTTTTTATCTAAAATCGACATGGTTTTTATTTAAGACAAGCTTGTTTATTGTATATAGATCCACCTAGTATCCTAAAGTGTGTTAATTTATGGCTAAAACAACTGAATAAAAATATTTGTTTTGTTTGAAATTTGTTGTAAGTAGTATCAAAGAGATTTAAAGGTTGAGAAAGGCAGGTTTTGCTAAACTAATTTTTTTATATTAAAAAAAAAAAAGTATATCCAGTCATTTGTGATAATTCTTGGTTTTTTTTGGTTATAATATAAAGATAATAAATTATCAATTTTTCATAGTATGTCATGTTTAATTCCAGGTATCTGTTGATTTATTTTAGATCAAAATTGAAATTGAAATAGCTGGCAAATTTCAAAATTAACCCTGGGTTTTAAAAAATATAATTTTTGGTACTAGTCCTAAAATAAAATGTTACTTAAAGAGTTAAAGGTCCAAACTTTTATTTTCTAAGATACATTCATTATTTTTATCATCATGTTATTTATTAGGATAAAGAAGTGAGTGTAGTATTTATATTTAATTTACATACATTAGAGTAAATCCATTTTTATAATAATTATTTACAATAAAAATGAATTTGAACTATAATAATAGAAACTAGTAAAAAAAGGAACCATCCTACCCCTCAAGTTTTCCACTACATAATGGAATTTTTATAATTTTTTGATATGATTTCATTAGCAACCATTCAATAAATCATATACATGTACTAATTTGTTATCTTTCAACAGATTTCTCAACACTAGTTAATAAATCTTCCACTAAAAATAACAAATGGAGGGCACGATTTATAACTTTTGAGTTATATAACCTATATTTCACTTTGCTAAGATATAATGAGGCATTCAATTATTATTTATTTATTTATTATTATTTTTTTTAGAAAATGACCTGTATTATTAAAAACTGTTTTTAACATGCAGTGATAAAATACTTAAACTACCAGTGCAGTGTTTAATAATACCCAGTATTATTTACTATACTGGGTAAGTTAAAAATATTATTAGGGATCCATCTTTGGTCAAATAACTAGCATTTTGTTGTAGAGTTTAATTAACAACTACAAATAGTTATATTTTCTTACTAAAATCTGATATCACTTGACCACCTGTATGTCATTAACTATGAGAAGGAGGGAAGGGATAGACAATTTTTAATGAATAAGAAGTTTAAAAATTCCTCAGTTTAAAAGAATATTAAATCAAAAATTTTGCTACAAAATATGTTTAACACAACACAAGTCAACTGAATTAAAATAATTCATATCTTTTACTGGTTACTTATCTGAAATTGGTGGCTTTAATCAAAATTAAATTTTTGTCTTTTAATAAACCTAATGGTACCATCTCTACATTATTCTTTTTACTCTATATAAATATAAAAGAACAAAAAATATTGTAATAGTTAAAAAAATCTTATTTAAAGGTACCGGTATATATATATATATATATATATATATATATATATATATATATATATATATATATTGACCCTCAGGGTCTAATAAAACAAATGTTTTGATATTGATTGATATGTAGAAACTGTAGGACCAATTTTTATTATTATTTAATCATTGAAGCTTAAAATTTGTATTTACCTACCATAAGGTAAAAATCGGTTATACAAATTTGTTAAATTTTTCTAAAATGGTTCTAAGGGCCTTAACAAAACATCTTAGGTTACTTTCCAAAAACAAGATTTAGATGCTCTCTGTGAAAATTTTAAAAGAGCCTCTAGTGTAGTTATACAAGGTTGAATTTTTCCAAATGTACTAATTTTAATAATTTTTTAATATTTTGAAATATTATATGTAAATTCATAATCATAATATCAAAGTTTATAAAATTTAATTTCTCTTGTGAATTTTAAATGTTAAAAAAAAATTTGTACCATATTTTAAAATTTCATAGAAAACTTTAATGTTTTAAAACTTTTAGTCCATTACAAACGAATTATCCATATCAATAATGAAAACAATTATTCAACTATTTTTCATTTGGGAGGTTGTTTCTTGTGGACTTATTTTTGAAAATGTAATACTATTGTATATATTTATTTAAACAAATCTTAATTTCACATTTGTTCTTTCATCATATCATCAATGACAATTTGCTTATTGTTAAAAAAGAAGGTTGAAAAGATTAATTAACCCATTGACTGATAAATCGCCAAGAACCAATATATCGGCTTGTATACTGTGATATGGACACAGCCAAGAGTTGATATATCGGCTTGTATACTGTGATATGGACACAGCCAAGAGTTGATATATCGACCCAGGCACGTAATTCCCAGACCTCTGAGAGCGGATATTTCGGCCTCCTGGTATATCTTAAATAGGAGCTCCATTTTTGTATTGATTTTTATGAAATTGATCTGGAATTTGATCTGAAATTGATTGTTTGATGAATTTGATCTGGAAAGAATTACCCTACAATTACTGTATATATATATATATATATATATATATATATATATATATATATATATAATGAACATTTGTTTTAATTTTGTTGTGTTTTATATAATAATGCTTTTTTTGTATGCGAGTGTTGTATCCTATTTTTGACGCAGTGTTTCCTAAAAACATGGTAGAGTATAGTAACATTAAGAGTACTTACTAACCACAAAATATTCGAATTTCTAGATTAAGGATTTTTTTTTCTACTAATAAGGGAACAAATGGTGTAAGAATCATCAGATCTTCCCGAAAGTTGGACAAAATATGTACTTTTAACTAGAAATCGTTGGACAAATTTGCAAAAAAAAAAAAAATTATGCCACAATTTGAAAAAATTGAAACCGTTGTAATTTAATGGGAAGTGGTCATAAAATTTTTTTTTTAATTGTCAGTTTTTTACCTACTTTCTAGTGAACATATCAACGTATTTGTTTATCAAGGTAAAGTGCCCTACGATTTTGATAGTCCCTTCATTTATGAGTATTTTCATTTTTTAAAATTTTCTACTACCCATAGAGAGAATAGTGTACCGGTGCACTCAAAATGCCTCGAAAATGCACTTTTATAGCAAAGCTCCATTCCGATTTTGCTATTTTTTTTGTACAAAAAGAAAAAGTCAAAAAATTCAACTTCCCAGTTACACCACTTCTCATTAATTTTGTGGACTAATTTCCCTGTACTAGTAGGTCTTTTTCTAGAAATCATTTAAATTTTACTGAATGATTTAATATAACTCAATGTATTTTGAATAAATATTAATTTCACTATAAAAAGTTATATTATATATATGTTTATTACATGTCAAAGTCAATAATAATATAAATAGGTATATATATACTTAAAAAAAAATCAATTTTGCTTATCAATATTTCCTATTTTTAATATATGGTAATATTTGACACTCTACTGGAAGGAAATGAAATAAAAATGGTCACTGTACTTAAAAAATTGTAGAAATGATCAATAGTTTTCTATAACTGTGCAAAAACAGTCATTTTGGCCTTGCGGAGTAGCAATAGATGACACAAGAAATGCTGGTAGTTAAGGTAATGCACTCACCACAGAAGCCTTGTGGTGAAGACTAAAACTGTACAGTAGTCCATGGCGGTTAAAAGGTTAAATAAATATACCTGTTTTGGTTAGATTTCTAAGTTTATTTTATTATATTATTGATAATCTCACATTAACTCTATGGCATGGAACAATAAAAACAGTTAAATATTACAATAAACACAATAAACACAAAAAAATTACATTTGATAACAAAGAACAAAAGATAAATTCTACAGATTTTTCTAAGTTTATTTTAAAAGCTTTCAATGCCAACACAGAAGCATGGAAATACTATTACCAACACTTCGTGTTAGAAATTGGTATTTATGATTTACAAAAACCCCAATGAACGACATATTTTATTATTAAAATGGATTGGTGCAGAACATTATAAAATTATTATTTTATAACTTTGATATCAAGCCTAATTTTACAGTTAATTTTGATGACATAAATGAGTTTTTGACAATTTTTTACATGCCAAAAATTTCATACCTAACTGAAAGACTTAAGTTGGGCAAGATAAACAAAACGTTCTA
This sequence comes from Aphrophora alni, assembly GCA_963513935.1. Taxonomy (NCBI): domain Eukaryota; kingdom Metazoa; phylum Arthropoda; class Insecta; order Hemiptera; family Aphrophoridae; genus Aphrophora; species Aphrophora alni. The sequence continues at coordinate 117,067,185 of OY740766.1, read as the reverse complement.
TTTTATTATTTACTAACATTCTAAGTGCAAATGCTGCAGAATGGAGGTGCAAGGACCAGTTTCTTTGGGGCTCTATGACCATAGCATGCAAGAAGAGTTAGAACTCTTATTTGTAAATCAATTCGGGTACAAATAAGGAAACCTGAGCTAATGCCGACAAGAAATTTGTGTGCATTCCTTTCTTTACTATTAACATGTTATCACAGACTAAGGTAAAACCTAGAAGTTGGTGTTACAGACAGTTCAGTAGGTACACCAATGTTTGGTAAAGACTGGATTGCTGCATTTAAACTAGATCCTAAATGTAGATATATTTTGTAACAGTGTAGCATTAATAAAATAGAGGCAGAAATCATTTCAACATAGAAAAAATAAAGAAACAAATGTATTGTTAATTTAAAGACATTATAACTAATCAGCTTGGTTTAGTAAACCATTTTAAAGCTAAAGTCAGGATACCAGCTGTGTACCAACTGCCTGTACACTAACCAAGAATTGTACTCTTTTCACTACAAGATGCCTCAAACAACGAAGATGGCGGCCACTTGTAGCATTTACTCTAGAATTTTTTTGCCAAATTTGAAAATCCTATTATTTAATAACTTACACATTTTTTTTTTATTTAAAAATATACCTAGTGACATAAGGCTATGAATAGATAAGTTTCATTTCATATGGGACACCTGTACTTGTTTTTAGAAATATATTATTACTTACTTAAATATTGAACAAAACTTGTGAACAATTTGTAATTAATAGTTACTTCAAAATTCCACAACAAGAAAACACGCCAAGAAGACGATGTGGTCATCATCATAACCAGTTTGACGTTTGCAAAATTTTTTATAACCCAAAGGCTGTGCACGTTTAACAATTGATAATTATAACTTATTAAAATGTCATCTTGTTGATGTGTTTTCTGGTTGTGGTAATTGGAGTGTTTCGTTAACTCTTTATTATTTCTACTTGTTTGTTTTATAGATGTTTGAACAAATTTTCATACCTTTTAGAAGTATCAAAATAGCAAATTTTGTTACACATTTTTTTTCTTTTTAAGACTTGTACAAATGTTGAGTATATATACATCTTTTTATATTTCTATCACTATTAAAAGCTACCTGTTTCTCAAATATAAGTTTTTTTAAAATTTTATTTGAAGTGTTTAAAAATAATTGAATATATTATCTGTTGTTTAATATTGTTAATATTAGTGTTTTGTTTACCTTACTGTATATTGGAACTATTTTTTTCTTCTACAGTGATTAATTTTAAGGGTGTAATAGTTTATGAATTTTGTTAGGTCTGGTGTACTGAGGTACCTAGTAACAATAGAGACAAAGTCCAAAGACTATGATACACTTTTATCTGTTGACATTTTCTTCTCAGACATGTATTTGGACTGATAGGAAAACAAACATCATTCATGAGTAATCCATAAGGGAAAATCTAAATGACTAATTTTAACTTTGGGTTTAGAATCTAACTTATTAGTTTTAAAAAGGGATGAATAAACATATTTTATTTAATATTTTTTACATTTACTTTTTGATATATTTAGAAGTCGGAGAAAGTGATTGTATAAAAAAATTGGTTTTCAGTAAAAATATTAATTTTTAACCATACAACTAACAATTATTATCAATATCAATAATAAAAATCATTTCTTTTGTGACATCATTGAAATATCAATGGTTATGTAATGGATTATTAATATTGTAAGAACTGTTATTAATTTTTATCCAGTAAATTTAAAATCGGCCTTAATCGAAATATAAGATCACAATGTATAAACATCAACGGCAGCAAATTTGTTTATCTGTAGTTACTGTGAATTGGGTAATGAAAATTTTATATGTTTTTGCATTTCTAATAATTATTGACAGTAGAAAATTGAATCAAGTCAAGTCAATCAAGTCTAGTTTCCACTTTATATATTGTGTTGATGAGTAACTTTATAGTTCTATTGTGTATATATTTTCATAGAAGTGTTTGATTCCTATAATATATCGGAACATTATAATAAAATGGGATTAAGTGTTTGAAAAGACTCATGTCTAAATTATTTATTAAGTTTATATTGGATTTTTAAGAGTTTGGAAAAGTATTTATCAGAAAAAGGAAGGAAGAGTCAAACAACAGAGTTTTGTCATTCAAATTTAAAGAAAATATACTCGAAATTTTAATCAAACGACAATATATATATATATATATATATATATATATATATATATATATGGTAAAACCTTTTTCAGTTTAAATTCCATCACTGTTTAAAAAAAAATGTTAAAAACCTTTTTTAGTTTTCATTTAACCATTAGTAAAAAAAAGTGTTAAACGATTTGTCACATCCACCTTCACATTAATATTTTTAAAGTTGACTCTTACATCTTGTACCTAAAGTGATCACCTAAAATTCCAAAACATTAAAAAGTTGTTGTTTTTATAATGAGTGGTATTGGTTAAAAAACAATCTGATATTAAATGTGCAAAAAGTGGGGAGGATGCGACTTATAAACCACACTGTGTTCAATATATATATATATGTACTTATCCTCTCTACAGTACCAATTACATTATTTGTTTGATTTTCATCAAATTTAGTACACACTTGGGTATTTTAAATAGCTTATACCATTTCAATAGACAGAAAAAACTCTGAATCGAAAGTTTCCTCAGCTGAATTTTCCTCTTTAATGGTTGCAATTACTGTTAAATTCTCACCAAATTGGTATCAATATTTATTTATACAAATTCTTTACCAAATTTGTTAGCAAAACAAAATCAGAAGTTAGACTTTTCATAATTTTTCATTCTAGGGATTACATTTTTTATTTAATTCCTATAAAATCTAACATTGACGTTTTCAATGGATTATACAGATTTCAGAAAAATACTTTCATACAAATTTTAAAAAAACACATACACACACACAAAATCAAAGTAGGTTTTTAGCCAATATTTGTTGAGATATTTTTATTTCCAAAAAGTTTGTTTGCTTAAAATAAAGGTTCACAATGTCTGTCATTTTAAAATTTGTGAACAGAATGTACTGGTTAATAAACTTCAAATGGAAAGTTTTTGAGGAACTTCAGAGGGTTTGAACAACAATTGGTTATGCATATAGAAATGCATAATATAATTATGTTTGTTTTTCTATTAGTCAACAAAATGTAATATATTTTTAAATTCCTGAAAGTGCTGATTAGAAGGTATAATGCTACCATTAATACATAAAGATCTACCAAAACATAGCCATTTGATATAACAAAACCTAGCAGAATTTTTAATTTCCATTTGATTTTTTAACAGCAGTTTTCAATTTATTTGATTTATTAGTTTATTTTTATTAAGTTTTTATTCTGAAGTCAAAGCAGTTGGGTAGAATTGTTGCTGGGTGCACTTTAGAAAAAAATATTATTTTTTGGATGTCAAAAGGATAAATAGAAGTTTAGGCCAATATCTCCTAACATTCTGTTGTTGGGGAGAAGATTATATTCTATTTGAATATTCATTATTAATAATAGTCAGTTTTTTAATCACCACCGATACCTTAGCAGGTTCATATATTATTTACAACCTTGAACAGTAGTCGTCACCATCGTTGGAAGTTAACAATTGACAAAGGGGGGACAACAATTGACTAATTGACTATATAAACTGTGGTGCTTTTGTTCTATTAAGGCTGTTGTTCATTCCATCAGACTCTTTTTCTACCATCTCATCGACGATGACCTTAGGGTTAAGCAAAATATTGATAAACTAATTGTATTGTTTTTCTCGCTTAATATTTTGTTACATAATACTTATTGATGTCACTCTTTCTTAGAAAAGTCCGTCAACCTTCTGTGAAATTTTCTGGGGTTATTTTATATTACTTATTGAAGAAAATATATGATAGGCGTAGTAGATAAAGTAGCAATGTTAATAGCATCTATTTTTTAAAGTTTGTATTTTTTCACTTTCCAACTATATAGTAAGGAAAATGTGATTATAGAAACATTTTTATATTGACGATTCCTAACATTTTTTACACCTAGAAATATCTTTAGACCATTTTAAAATGTTTGTCCGTTTGTGTAATTTTTGTCATTTATTAACTCATTGGGTATCTAACAAAATGATTAGACTTGGAAAAAATCTACTAGAGCCAGGAAGTGAAATAGTTATTTGTGCAACTAGTGAGCAAAGTGGCACTTTTTTAAACGAGAGAAAAATGTTGACGCACAAGGCTTGCCGAGTGCGTCAATTTTATCGAGTTTAAAAAAGACACTTTGCTCACGAATTGCACATTATACTTTATCTACAGTTGTTATTTTGTTACCATTGTTTTCCTTTAGCCATGACAAAAACAGTTCATACTGGTGGTCGTACTTTTTCCTTGATTTGACAGGAAGGAGATTTAGTACAACGTTGTTAGCTTTTTCCGCTAATTTAGGCGGGCTATTTAACAGGTTTTCATCCTCTGAACTGTCCATATTTTAAAACTAACTACACAAAATATAGCAGTAGTGCTAAACAACACATCAACACTGAGTAGAAGTTCTCGCGTCAAAACTGAGGTTATTTATGAATATTACAAATAACTTAGGTGTATTGTTGAGGAAATGGGATTGCCAACTTCAAAACTCGGCAAACGAATAATACTCTCCATCTACCTACACTGTCAATCATCTTCATGAATAATTACTTCCTTTTTCAACTTTGAAATGTTATTTTCTTGTTTATTTATGTTCTTTTACATGTAAGAATTAATCTAACCTACATACGGGACATTTCCTGTATATTATAAATCAATTCAAATAAACTTAACCTAAATTTTGTTTTGTTCGGTTGCCATTCGGAGTGAGCAAAGTAGTGTGCAAAGTAGAGGGCAAAGTGAAACTGTTGAGAAATCAGCTGTTTTGCAAACTAATTTAAATGAACAAAATGCCACTTTGTCAACAACTGTAGACAAATATATTTTTCCCATTATCTTTAGAAAGGATGATAAAACATGTCAACTTTTTGAAGTTTAATATCAAATGATTAAACTGTGGTCTAAATACCTTAAGTGATGAAGAAGAAAACATTCTTAGGTAAAAAATATATGAATATTTTTATTAATTGTCCTTTTCTAAATAGTCATCAAACTAAATTTATTTGATTTAGAGTACTGATTTTTAATTACATCGATTTGTGTTTTATTTGGTCCTCTCAAAATATACATAATATTCTAAAAATTGGCTTTTGATGAAAGTTATTATATTTTTAGTTTTGAGGTGCTGAGTTTTCCATTGGCTTTTAGATAAATGGAATGGCATACGCTAGCCTTAGCAACTATTTTGCACAGATGTTTATGTAATAATTGTAATTTAAACAGTTAATTTAAAATATTCATCTTAGATATACAATAATTAATTATTATATATTGATATTGATATAATCGATACCCAATTTTTGTGTATCAGTGCGTTTCAGAATAAGTGTTTTCAATTTTGATAAAAATACTATAGAGCAATAACCAAAATAAAACTTATAGGAGATCAGTTTCTGTATGTTTTGTATAAGTTTTTTAATTTGTTTAATATTTGAGACAATCATAAAAGGATAATTGTAAATAATGTTTTAATAATCTAACAAATAATTAGAAAATTCAATGCCTTATACTGTTTAATTTAAATATTATTTAAACATATTTTTAATACTAACTCAAGAAATAAAAAATTATAATTTGTACATTGTACATACTGCTCTTTGTTTAATCTAAAAACAACTATTTCATCAAAAATTTATTATAAACACACTAAAACATTCTATAAAATAACTTAATTAATGTTTGTTTCTGATCAATTTGAAAACAAATGCATTACAACTGTGGATGTCCAGATATGTGACTACATTAATCACTGACACATTCTGTATTCCTGCTCTCCCAAAAGTCCTGTCTCTTTTTAAATTTGTACAAGTGACTAAAAAACAAGCTTTTTAGAAGCTTTATAGGAGTATAGAAGCTAACTTTTGGCATATAGTTACCTATATTTTCCCCTACCTCCAAATTAGTTTTTAGAGGCAATTCAATATTGGTTTTTAAGTATTCTCTTAATTCCCCTCCCCCCCCCCCAAAGTAACTCCCATAAAGTGATACATCATCTTAAAAGGAATAAGTAGTAGACACCCTTCCCTCCAAATAACTGATTGCACAACACACAGATATATTCATGTTAGCCTCAACTAAAATGGCAACCAATAGAAATTTAAAAAAATAGCATGTACCTGTATTTCTTGATTAAACTCAGTAGCGGCCGGTGGTTAAGGGCATTGGGAGGGCTCTATTTTAATTTATACACGTAAGGGAAGGCATGTTATCAAAACATACACTACGGTTCAGAAAGCAGGCGTAACACAAGTGTTATTCACTCCATATTAAAAACATGTGGGGTCTATATAGCGATTATAAAGCAAAGTTTGTATAGCTAATAAAATAAAAATAAAAATAAAATAAATCAACTATTTTGAGTTTTACTTATTACCATGTCAGTCCTAGGGGGTCCTAAATCTTTTAAGGCAATTCTATGTTCTATGTTTTTAATTCCTTGACTAATGATTAAACTTACATCATTTGTCACAACGTTTACCGTTGACATATTACCGGCAACGGCATCGTCATCTAATTTATGGTGGCTGCACTGACTGATGTCTGCGCACGCAGCTTCGGACTCTGCCCTAGAAGCCTATTACACGCTGTGTAAATGACGTCACGGCACCCTCAGCTCTGTCTGCTGCTTGCCCCATATGACTAAATGCAATGAAACTGGGACGCTCTGGCCACCGTCCGAACTCCAGATTACATTCCTCAAATATTTTATATTGTAAAACTTCCGCTACAAATGATGGTGAAATCCATAGCGGCAATTTATAATTCATTTATCTCCAAAGAATTAAATACATATAGGTATTTACATTATTAAAATAATATTATCATTGGGGGGGGGGCGGCGTCCGAGAGTCCTTATGAGTAAGCCGCCACTGATTAAACTTGAACAGATTTAATTACAAAGGAGACAAATAAAGGAGATGAATACTTACAAATATAATTACATTTAGTAAGCCTTATCAACATAATCTCAGAGTAATGTTTCTACATTAATAACCTTTCAAAGAGCTAAAATATATTTATTATCCTAAAGGTCCATTTGGGCCTACCATACTCCCCTAAAAAATTGCTATTTTACTGTGAGACACTACCCTCAACAGGATTTTTATTGGAAAACATTATGTTGTTTACATTATTCTCCAATTTAGCTTCTTCTTGGTAATAAAACCCCTTTCAAGCTTAAGTAAAAAAATATTAATAGGCTTCATAGGTATATTTTTTAATTTTATAGACTACCATCTTAGATAAGAACAACCCCCAGTGCGTGTTTGTGTTTTTTTTTCTACTTGTTACAGTATTCTCTTTAAAATGATGTACCACTTAATAGAGAATATACTATTTAAAAATTTTTTGTTGGCCTATCTAAAATATTTAGAGGTAGACAAAATTACCTTATAAACCATAACTATGTTCTTTAATTTATAAATTGTCTCCAAATTGTGTTTTTTTTTTATTCACTCGTTGAAAACTTAGAGTGGAGAATGTGAGAATTTAGAGAATTCTGGTATAGAACCAATTTGTATGTAGTTTCCACCATGTTCTTCAATCTAGATAGTTTGCTCTCAAGATTGGTATTTTTTTCCAAAATTTATATTTGATGAACATTTACATTTTCTGTTGTTTTAATGAAGCGGCAATAGAAAAATACTGTTACACAATTTTTAATTATTTTCCATAAATTAAAGTAAAAATGGAAGCTATAAAGTAAAATGTTGCTGTTCAGATTTTTATGAAACTAATTTTAAATGAAGTTTTTGTTTAATTTCTTTTTTAAACCTGTTCATAAATATTTAGTGTGTCTTTAATTTTTTTAAAAATTTTTAAAAATTTTATTTTATTTATTTTTTTGTATTACATTAAAACTAGTCTTACAGACTAACCATTAATTTGTTTCTGGAATGTATTACATATCATAGAGATCACCCAATAGTGACAAAAAATTGTTCTATTATACTATATTCTATTCACGGATACACTGTGCACCACACAATTAAACCACCTCAAAAGGTTTCGTTCTCTTCAGTCTTCTGATCAGATTATAGTTGTCAAGAAGTTGGACTGCCTCTGCATTTACGTGTCGTTTCAAACGAGATTCATGCTTTGTAGCAAACCTTTTTATTTCACTAAAAACATCTGGAATTCCAAAATCCCGATGTAGGTTGATGTTTTGTATGTACCATGGTGCGTTGACCATGTTTCGTAAAACTCTATTTTGAAAAGTTTGAATCTTTTTAATCTGACATTTTTTAGCACAACCCCACAGTTGTATGACATACACCCAGACAGGCTTCAAAATCTGGTTATATAGTGTGTCTTTAATGAGTAGGATTTAATACACCTTGTGTGACTTTCTAGAACTAATATTAACCATAATATCAATTTCAAACAATATAAAATCAGAATATTTGTAACAGCTACACATACTAGTCTCTACTGTAATATTAGCAGCAGGGTTTTACCTTTATGATGATTCATTACCCAAACCATAAACATCACAATGAAGATTGCATAAACATATATAAAATGTCATTATACAATTCTAAACTCTAATTACATGATTTTTTTTCTGTTATTAGTTTATTACTGTTTTCTATGACCATTGCATGACAAAAGCCTTATAAAATTAACTTTTTAAATTTCCTATTCAATTTACTGAATTAGCCATGTTCTGAATTGTATTATAGCCCTATACACACATTTAATTATCTAAGCTCATTTTGTGAAAGATATGTTGAGTGCCATATGTGTGAAATTGGTGTTATTTTGAATCTTATTTGTTATGAAAAAAGTACAGGGCAAGTATAATATTGTAATAGAATATTAGATTAACTCAAAATATGTGTTTATTTAAAATTTTACAATTTAATAGTTGCAATCCAGTTCTTTAGGATACAAAATAATAACTTTAATGAATTATATTTTGGGCTTCCCCTCGCCAAGAAAATTTGGATAATCCTATAGTCGAAATCTGGTGAATTGAGGCTATTTTATATATGCAATACAAAGTTACAAGTTTCAGTCAAATGATGCATAGTTTGGTTTACAGAAAAGGCATTAGTACACTAATGGCATCCATCACCATTGGACCTATAAGAATGTCAAAAATCTACCCCTTTTCACAACTCATATGCTCATTTAGTAGGAGTTAAACCTTTTTAAAGTCCAATATTGACTCTAAGTGGGTTTAATAAATTATATTGTTTATTATGTGGTTTTTATTTTTGAAGAAAATGTTGATGTTTACATTTAGTGTCTTGTTGACAAACGTACAGAATAGATTGATGAAGTTCAAGTTAGGACCTGACTAAGATATGAGAGAGAGGTTCAACTAGAGCACATGTATAAATTTGGCTGCCATACCATCTAACTGACAACCAAAAATCTTAATTTAAATTAGATTTAATACAGAAATAATGTCACATTGTTTGATTGATTACACTACATCATTTTTTTTAAGGGAAAGGCCATCGGACAGATTTATCTTGGTGCCTACCGTAATACATCTTACATTAAGTAGTTTCAAAAATAAAATAATGGTTACTATTTAATTGGCAGGAAGTTGAAAAAATTAACAGTGACTTGCTACAGCATTAATAAATTAATTGATAGCCTTTAGACCTTATAAAACAAAAAATCTATTGTCGTTGAAAATTTTTTTATTCTTACTGTGAGATAACTGAAGAAGGGGGTATAAGAGGTGGGAGATAATAAAACGAAGCGAACAGTGTATAATGAAATTAATTTTTACTTGAAACAAAATGAAAAATGCAAGCTCAATATTGAAGTTTTCATATAATTTAAATAATATTATTGTTTTAATTACTGTTAAATGTTTAAGTTATTTATAAAATTTGCTTGTTTCTGATAATGGTTAAAACCTTCTTGTAATTTATATCAAGTCAAATATAGGTAAAAATTATAGGATTCAATGGTGCTTTTATTTGAATAAAAGTGACTTGCAATGTTTTTATTTATTATTTCACTACCTTAAAGTATTCATATTCATTAATGATTTTCATTTTGTATAAATCTTTCTCTTGTAAAAAAAAAAGAAAGAAAGAAGAAAAAATGAAGAGAAATAATTAAACCATTTTCAGGATTTTTTAACTTTCTCTAATATAAATTGTAAAATCAAACAACATATTTATAGCTGAATGTACACAGTAAAAGATTCTTTATGAGACATTTTGTTGTATTCACAGTGGTTCTGTGTTTAGATTTGACAGTTTACTGCTGTATCAACTGTGAACTGAGCTTAACAAATATTGGAGAGGGGATAAAGCTACATAAGGGGGTTAAACCATGCAACAAGAAGTCTTTCCTGATATCACTGCAAGATGAACACACAGTGGTGGTGGTGGACTTTTTACTTCGGATTAAATTATTTAACGATTATACATGCTGGTAAGTTTAGTGTTGTGGACTTTAGTTTTTTTGTGAGTCTAATCATTGTTGTTTAAAATAAAATTAGTGATATTAATAATGTAATTATTTTATTGTGACCATACAAATTAATTTGAAATTAATATATTGATATAAATATATTAATAGTAAAAGTGTATTTGACTATAGAATAGATTGATATATATATTGTTAAAAATAATGTTATTGATATTAATAAAAGAAAGAAAAAAATTCACTTTTTTAATGGTAACAATGAAATTAGTTTTAAATTATAATTTGTATTTATAAATACAGTTTAAGAATTTACTTGTACATTTTTTTGTTATAAAAATAATAAGAATCATTTATTATTTCTAATTAATTGATGGTTCAATTTTTATCACTACCACATTAGCCATATCTTTTTAAATGTATGATTCACTATTTAATTTCATTTTCGGCAATATGGTGTAGAATTTGATTTTAAGATTTTTACACATACAGTATACTGGTATTCATTTTGGGTCAGCCACAGTCCAAACAAATATCTTTTAGAATATTTGTCTTTTAATCTATTGACACTGCTTTATCATAAACCATTTGACCAGTTTTATTCAAAGTTGATATCTACAGTATTCTACGTTTTTATTAATATATAATTATATATGTATATATAGACTACAACTAATATGGTGGTATATATGTTTTAATAAACATTATAAATTTAACATTTTGCTTAAAATAACAAACATATTGTGTAAGCTTATGCTTAAAATTTTAATATACAGTACTAGGAAGGTTAACATTTAAAATTCTTTTGGCAAAAAGTATATTACGTATATAGTTATACCTACTCGTGTTACAGTATATTTACTTACAACAAATTACATTATTTGACCACTATAAAAGACAAAATTATAAACAAACAGTGTTTTCTATTAATTATTGAAATCACACAATTTTAAAGTTCTAATTATTATAGTTATATATGTTTGTCAATTGTTAGTTGTTTAATTCTAAAATGTAAAATTAATGCTGAACTATTATTCAAAACAGCAAGAGTTGTAACTTGCGGAGTTTGGGATTGTTACATTCAAATCAACTTGAATAAATTGATTGAACAAATTTATGGAGTTTAATGAACAAAAATATAGTATTAACCGCAAATTTGTAAAAAGTTTTAACAATTTTTTTCTGTAAAGATAATCATACATGCAGTAGGGAAGTATATCTGCAACCTTGTCTCACTTTTAATTAAGATAGTTAATAATATTATTGGAGTAAATTACTTTACATTTTGAGATGATGTATCTATAATTTCTAATATTTTTGGTGGCCTAGAGTGAGGAAGAGCTCAAACATTTTAAATAGCAATGTGCATTATGTGACACCTCATTTTTGTAAAAAATGTGTAGAGAAATAGTTTCTAACATGTTTTAACCCAAAATGGCATTTGAACAAAGTTCAAGCTTTTCAGAAGTAAAATATTCCTTTATATTTTTGTAGAACAATACGAAAACCTTTGTTATATTTCATAAGTTATCTTTAAATTTCGAGTTTGATTTTATCCCCACAGGGGGACTTCAATATGGACCATTTACAGGGGGGGGGGTTAAATACCTGTGTTAACTGTGTGACATTTCCCAAGGTAATTATTTTGAAGGTCTCATTAAGATGAGAAAAATAGTGGTAACAAAAAGAAATAGCTTCAATATTCAAATTCAACAGATAAACAACTGTTACTAAAAGGAATAATTAACCTTTGACCAGTTGCTCTATCTTGATATTATAATTTTTTTTAAGTTTATTATGTGCTCCTCCAAAACTTAAAAAAAATCTCTGTAGATAATTTAAAAAAAAAATTGATACATTTAAATAAAAATACATGACTAAGAAAAATTTATAAAATTAATTGAAAAACATTAAATTTATAAAATATTCAACTGTAAAATATTAGGCTATTTACATCATTTTTCTCAACTAAACAAAACTATTAAATTACTAAGGTATGTGGTTAAAAAAAAATTGACTAGCCTCTCATCCTGGATTTCCCAAATAATTATTAAATTAAACCCTATGTCAATATGTATAGTAATTAGCCATTTTAATTGATTCTGAAATTCTTAAATTTCTATCTGTAGGGTTCAAAATCTATACAGGGGTTGTGGTACTTTATTTCCACCCTATACATGTATTCAAATAAAGGATATTGAGGTTTTTAAATTCAAGGTGCTGTCTGTCCTGTACATATTTTAATTCGGAAGGAAAACTGGAAGATTTGAATTTGTATTTGGATGGATATTTATTTCTCATTATTTTAACTGAATTTTATATCAACTCTGATGTTGTTTTAATCTTACATATATGCATACACTTAATTTGTGTATTCTCTCTCTCTCTCTCTCCCTCTCTACCTTCCCCTCTTCCTTTCATTTAGGTATGAAAATATTTATCATATAGCAGATTAAGTGATCAGTCATTATAGAATATTATTTCTAAAAATGTGTTAAGTAATATATTAATTAGAAAATCCTGTAACTGGCAAAACTCTGGGCCAAAACATTTATGGAAAATAATTATTAAATTTATAATGGAATTCCACTATTACAAACAACCAGTAGAATTAATAATTAAAATAAAGTAAAACATATCATATTATTTTATATAATACTATCAATTGGTAAAATTAACTTCTATTATCTAAGAACAATTTTAGGGTATACAGATTTTTATTTATAGGTTACAAAGCATCTGAAAATAATACATTGTTCACAAATTTTAAATTGGTATTAATATATCATTAATGCTGATGAGTCATGAGTTCATGCTTTATTTGCAACATCTATGTATTCATCTTAGGTTATTGATTGGCAAATATCCTCTTGACCTTGAAATGTGCAGTAGGGTTATCAATACAAAATATGTTAAAGTCCATGATCAAGGGCCAAGACACCAGATAATTGTAGCAAAAGAAAATTACTTATCTTAATTTTGCAATGAAAGTTCTAAGAATAGTAGAAATTTTACAGACAGCTCATGAATGTTATCTAAAAGATAGAAGCAATACAAATACATTATAATTATTGAACAAATTGATCAGTGATAACTAAAATTTCATGGAATAATAAAACCAACAAAAGTAATATAAAATACACTATAATTAATGAACAAATTGATAAGTGGTAATTAAAATTTCATGGAGCGTTAAAACCAACGGAAGCAATATGAAATACATGATAATTAATGAACAAATTGATTAGTGGTAACTAACATTTCATGAAACAATAAAACCAACAGAAGCAATATATAATAAACTATATTTAATGAACAAATTGATAAGTGGTAATTAAAATTTCATGGAGCGTTAAAACCAACGGAAGCAATATGAAATACATGATAATTAATGAACAAATTGATTAGTGGTAACTAACATTTCATGAAACAATAAAACCAACAGAAGCAATATATAATAAACTATATTTAATGAAAGTTTTAAAATATATTTATATTTAAAATATAGTTTTAAACTATATTAATAAAGTGGTCATAAAAGTTTGTGGACTGTTAAAACCAACAGAAGCAATATGAAATAATAAATATGTTAATTAATATTATTGATCAGCAGTAACTAAAAGTTCATGGAATGTTAAAACCAAGAGAATTTATTGTACAGTACAGAAAAATTAATAAACAAATTGATCAGTGGGAACTATAAGTTAAATAAAAATGATAAAACGAACAAAAGCATATAAATAGACAACAATTAGTCAGTGGTAACCACACTTGAATGATTGAAAGTCTAAATACGAGTAACAATATTGAACTCAATTGTTTAAAGTTTGGATCTATATCAGTATATAAGCAATGTAATCATCAATAATACTCATATTTTCTTTAATATATGAGGTTCTTTTATTTAATTCTAATATTTTTTAATTTATATGATTACAATCTAGTCTTTTTTAACCCTTCAACGCGGTAAGCCGTTTCGAGCACTAGACCCTCTGGTGCGGTAGAACCCTTGTGGATTGTCAGGTGGGACTGTAACTTCCTCATTATCTAAGATTATTGCGGTATCATTAGCCACATTGCATATATTTACAACTTCATCACCACTATCATGATTACCTTCAATATTTGGATCACAATGGAACTCCATTTGGGCGTAATCCAAACCATTCCCACTTTCTTCTTCCGAACTCCATTCTGCCGCCAACAACTCGCGAATATTATCACTTTGGGGTTCCCACATTATCACTAAAACACAATATACATTAGAACTAATCACACGAGTTCTACTGTCGAACTGTTAAAAATATTACACTTATAAATAAATGAGGTTATAATAACCTATAACACACGAGAGCCCTCCACGAACCCCCTACACAGACTGAGTAAATCAGCTGTTTGTATATAGCCACTTGTTGTTTCCTTTTCTGAAGGTCACGGTGGTCTAGAAATAAAAATCAATAACTCAACAGATGGCATTTCTCTTGGCAATGTACTGGGTATACCCTCAGTTCATAAAAGTTCTTTATTTAGACGCTAGAATACAGAACGTACCGCAGCGACATTTAGCGTCTTTAGACGGGCGGCCGCACCAGAAGGTGAAAGTTTGGCCGCGTCTATAGACGGTTCACCGCGTTGAAGGGTTAAGGCTAATAAGTAACATTATTGTAATGTAAATTACTATATTAATGTTATCACTAAATATTTTCATTTAGAATCTTTAGGGTTATTATAAATAATACACAGCTATTAACGTTCACTGTACATTATTGTTCTGTTTTCACATCAATTGAAAAGGCTTCTCTAAGCACCATTCTAATGTTCAACAGCTGATGGATTTTAAGGTTGTCATGACAGTATAAATAAATATTGAGCTTGACTTGTGAGATAATATTAGATAGAATAAAACTCGAACACAAGATCTCACAATTATTATGTTTACTTAATCAAACATGTTTCAACGAAAAAGTTGCTGCCACCCTTAATGATTTTTTGAGATCTTGTGTTCAAGTTTTATTCTATCTTGTCATGATAGTATAGTCTTTCCTCATGCTTTTATTTGTAAATCACCTAATTTCTTTCATGACAAAATCCATCTTCAGTTTCCTATGAAGATCATCATCTCTGAAGAACCAGGGGCATTGATAATATCACTTTGGCTGATGCAACCTCATAGCTGAATGTGGTATCTTCATACAACTTTAGAACTAGGTTTTACAGTAGGAGCTTGTAGATTGACATGGAGGAATTTCTTTGTACCAAAGAATACAATTTATTACACTTTAGCCCAAGCTTTATTATTATTTTCTTATATGTGACTTTTTTTTTTTTTATATCTTGAGTTCAGCACCATACCTAGATATTTGGTTTCATTTGTATAAGGTACTGTTTGAGTGTTAATATAATAAAGATGTTTACAGTACATCTAATTATAAAATTGATATAGACTGACTTGTATTTGTTTACCTTAATTTTCTATTTCTCTGTCCAATATTGTATCTTATTAACAGCTGTCTATAGCTTATATGTTGCTTTTACATTGTTTTTACCTGCCGCTAAAATTGCAGTAACATCAGCAAAAGTCGCTACATTGTTATCTGCTAATTCTAAATCACTAGTATAAACAAGTAAAGGACTAAACTGAATACACTTAATTTAATTTGATTTATTTCCTCTTTCTTTAACAAAAACAATTGTAAGCATGTCATATTAAACTATATTAAATTGTTATGCATTTAATTGCTATACAACAAAATCAAATAGTATTGATGAAAACACACAGTTATAAATTATTAATAGTTACAATCATAATAACAATAACATTATTATTCACTATCAACACTAAAAAAATGTTACTATCAACACATAGTAACAATAATGAATAAAACAGTTGTTCAAACTGCAGAGAGTTGATCTTTAAAATAAATGGTAACTTTAAGAATTTGCTTGATAGGATAACATTCTTTATATACCAGCAACTGCTTCAATTGTTTTTTAAAGTTTGAACTTCCATTCCTTAACTTTAACTTCCTTCTTTAACTTCTGATGTTTGTTTAGAAAACGGGTTCCAGCTTTAGATTTTTCAAAAGATATTAACCTGTGCCTTTGTACACAGCAGTTACATTTACTATGAGTATTTTATATATTGAGCTAATAAGCTCAAAACAAATTTATTTACATATACTGAATAGTTAAAATATCCAGTTTAAAACATGCATCTTTACAAGAGTCATTATCGTTTAAAATTCTATTTTCTTAAAATTTTAGTTGATTGTTTTGTAAACAAAAGGCCTTCTGGGTCATCTATTTATTATAGTTACCCTACAAAGTGGTCCCATAATTAAGAAGAGATGAGTTAGAGTCCAAAGTGTTCTAATTTTAGAATTTCATCAGAACAGAACGGAACCAATGTCCTTAGCAAGAAAACCACTGAGGTGAGTTTTTACTAACTCATTTATATGATCTCCCACATTAATTTATATTCAATATCAAGCCTTTGGAATTTTATGTATTATAGTATACTACTTTTATACTGTAATAAGAATTGTTTGTTGTCCTAACACTATATTATAAAGAATTAATTAATTAAATTATTTGGATTTTAAATTAAATTTCCTGGTTTAACTTTAGTTCTTCCTTATTTTATCTCAGAATTGCAATTTTCCTGTCTAGAAGTGCCTGTAAGGTCAGTTAGATAAGATTGTTGATAGTCTGAGAAAGTAATATAGTCTTTAATACTAAAACTTAATTAACTTTCAGAGTTTAGTTTAACTACAGTATTATTTTTTATATGTTACAGATCAGAGATGCGGTGGAGGCTGCAAAGGTATATGTAAGTATATTTAATTTTTAATTTCATAGCAGAGAAAAAGTATTATGATGGTATGGTACTATTGATAACAGTTTCAATAGTGTTCGGCATTTTCAGCTCTTAAGAATCCATATTAGAATGATTTCTGTTCATCTGTAGTGTTATTGTCATAGTTAACTTCAAGAAAGCATAGTTTGATTGACTTTCAATTAATTATATGGTTTCATGTGGGAAACGTGTCCTGTGAAATTTTTAGATTTTTAACTTAAGGGTCGGTTTTGAAAATAAGGAAACGGTGAAAGGTGATTGTCACATATTACCTCAAGAGTTGGCAGTTGAACATTTTGAATTTTGGTGAAGGGGTAAGTGTCTTACTGAATGTTTAAATGTTGTTTATAATTTTGGATTTTTATTAATATAATAAAATATTTATTTTCCATTTGGCAAAATTAAAACAAAATACATAATATAAAACATATGTACAATAACACAATGTTTCTTCTTTTACATAACTTTCACAAACTTAATTAAAAATTGGGTAATCCTTACGATCCATGATTTGATTAGAATTTACCATCATTTTTATATTTAAGAAAAGAAAGTAAAGGAGAAAAAATAAAGCTTCTGACTTACTCATCCAATATTAATATTTAAGGGCACTAAATGAAACTAGTATAGATTCAAAATAAAATTAAAGATATTTTATAAATTCCATATTGCCTTATGAATGCTTTAAAATAAGTTTATTACTAAATTACTTACGTCTTAGCAATCTTGTGTTTAGTATTTATTAATATTTCATAACAGCTGTTTCGGTATAACATATACCATCATCAGATGAAACAACACGTTTACACAACACACTGATATACATTTCACAAAAATAAATAAACATAAAATGTTTGGTACTGCAGTACAAGTCGAAAATAATATAAAATAAAGTTGAGATAACTAAGTTGATTTTTGTGAAATGTATATCAGTGTGTTGTGTAAGAGTGTTGTTTCATCTGATGATGGTATATGTTATACCGAAACAGCTGTTATGAAATATTAATAAATTCTAAACACAAGATTGCTAAGACGTAAGTAATTTAGTAATAAAAAAAAAAGATATTTTTATTCACAAAATGTACATTATCAAATGAAATTAACATTACAACATCAATAATAACAATATGTACTAAAACTAAGTAAGTACCTATGTATAATTACACATGCGCACACACATACACACACACACACCAATACTCATATACATAATCAAACATGCACAACTATATCATATACATTCACATATTGCTATGCCCATGTATTCATACCTTCATACAAAACTAATATACAATGGCAAACAACATCAGTTATTTGAAAAAAGTCACTTTTTATACATTTTGTAAATTTAGCATGAGACATGTTTTTCTAGATTTCTTTTGGTAAGGTATTAAACATTTCAGGTCCCTTGAATAAGCAACAGATGTTAATGCATTCAACCTAATTTTTGGAAAAAAATATTGTTAACTGGTTTTCTTTGTGTGTATTTTCTTTATCTGCAAAAATTATTTAGTGCTCCAGTTGTTAAAATAGTTCTAATACCTTATAAACATAAAGATATTTCAAGGGAATTATTTTCATGGACCTAAATATCGGGAAAGAGTCTTTTACTCATAAACGACATAATTCTTAATAAATGCTTCTGAATTCTTAAAACTGATGGTGTAATCACAGCTTCATAAACACCTCCCAAAAATAGTAAGTAACCCATACTAAATTCATGACTGCACAAATGAAAAATAAATTTGTTTTACTACTCTTGATGTGCACAGTGTTCTAAGTGAAGAAAATTAATGTGTTATTAAATTTAATTTAATATGTAAATAATGTAATTGTTCCTTAACATTCATATATTATGCCCATGGAAGTAATAGAGGAGGGAAACATTCAAACCTTGTGAAATGGAGTTAACTCGGCTTGAATCCTTCATCAGAATTAAACAAAATGCCTTAAACCACTTTTCTATCATGTTTTTGTATTGAGGTAGGCCCAGATTTATAAAAATTTGAATCAATCGTTCATTTTTGTGTGAAACTTGTAATATTATTGTATTTTTTAGTAAGTACTGAATTATGATTTTTGGTAATACACATACCACGGGCCGTAATCTCCTAAAAAATTCAACACAACCATAAAGTGTTCAAAATATTTATTTATTGAGTGTAATCCATAATATTAAAAAAAATTAATACACTAATTTCAAATTTGACATAGATTTTTACATAAATATTTTTAAGTTATGTGTTGGGCACAATAAATATTTATTCTTTCGCTTGTATTATTTCTATCTATCATTTCAACATACTATAATAGTGTTTAAAGCGGAGAACTAACAGTTCTGATTTTCACAAGAAAAGTTGATATAGGTTTTTGAACCCATATTGGTTGGGGTAGTTTTTTTATTGGAACATATCTCACAAACAGCTTGTATGTATTCTAGTAAAATTTATAACTTATGTGATAAAGATTTTAGAGCTATCTATGTACATGTACAGAATAATTCTTGTCAACTGATTTCTAAAAATCAAATAAAAATTAAATCTAAGTAACTACCCACATAATATGTTAATATAAAGTATTTTTAGTGGGGTGCATAAAAACAAAAACTGATTTACATTTCAGTACATTTTCAGTCTTATTTTTACTATAAAAGGGTTTTACCCTCCTCCAAAAAGAATACTAAGCTTTTCTGTAATTCATTATTTAAATATAGCTAAAATAGGCAAACTGTTAAAAAAATAGCTATTTCTAAATTTGAGCCAAATAATCTGGAGGAACGGACGGATTACTAAAAACACAGGTTTATTAAAAATTATTCACTTGATTTTAAACTATTATATATATTAAGCTTATAAGTACACAGTGGTTAAGATGCATCAAATGGAAGAAAAACTATTCATGGTATGCCTATATTAATGTTGAGACTCTAATCAAATCACTTTCACACTTGCACCAGAGTGTTTTCATCACTGATTTTACGGTAGAGGTAATATAATTTTTTAGCTTATATGAAGTTATAAGCAATGGTATCCTTAATAAACTAAAAGAATGAAGTTGCACAGTATAAAATCCAAGGCCAGTTTAACAGTCCCAAGTTTCGAAGTTAAAATATCAATGCAGTGGTGTGGTATTATTGATCAATACACTGCTTACATTCAAGCACCTTTGAGGTGGTGCTTAGTCTCATCTGAAAATGTAGTCACTGGGTTATTTGATTAATTTTGGAAATACCCAGTCCTGCAATAATTCAGATAGGTTTGGTAATTTACTTTTAATCAATAAAAAAAGAAAGACTCTAAATAATTTTCCAAAAAATAGCACAGGTTTTTTTATGATAAGTCACGTTTATGCTGGATTATTGTATGTAAATTTTCTATACCCCTACTCATGACCATTGTGATGGTTAACCTTTCTCATCACTGAACATCAAAGGAAATGTAAAATCATATTTCATACCCTTTTGCATGGTATGGTAAATTTTCAGTCATTTTAACTTGTCCTCTGATTTTATACCATACAAAAATTATATGTAATTTGAACCGGTTCAGTCTGAAATGTTACTTTGAAATATGGTTGTATGAGGGAATTCCTATTTTCTCATTGACACAATTAGTTAACATACATAGATTAAGATGAATGCATAATCCTCCTGTGCTTTTGAATTTACACATTCTTTCTGTCTTTCAAAATTGCCGATAGTTATGAATGCTTTGAGCCAATGAAGGTTCAATTCTGCAACAACAAAATTGACATTAGTATCAGTTGGCCCCTAGAACATTACATGCACAGAACAGTGTGCAAGTCACCATTCTCTCAAGGACAAAAATGACCGTGTTGTTTATTTTTAGCAGCTAACAGTAACATTGGAGGTATTTAGTGGTGACATTTAAAACTTGGATTTTCCACTTTTCATTTGATATGGGATAACTTCAAATTCCTTTTTAAAGTCCATTTTTAGACAAATCAAATTTCATAAATTGATTACTGCAAGAGGGAATAAATAAATAGAAATAATTTAAAAAATAATATTCTGCGAAAGTTTCAAAAATAAGTTAATTTGAAATCGGGTGAATCATTTCGAATAACCCTGTATGACTTGATTAAGACTTCACAAAATCTAGAGTTGCTGTTAAAATTATTTTTGTTTTTTCTGTTGTAGCTAAAGACTCAGTGTATAATTTTGATGATGGTACAATCTACAAATATGAAGTGGAAGGTTTATCAGTGACACAGCTACCTGGATCTTCAAATGATGTGTCTAAGCTCAGTATTACAGCGACAGCTGAAATCAGTGCCCAAGCTCAATGCAGTTATGTTCTTAAACTGTCTAATGTGCAGGTGTCTGGTGCTGATGGAAAGGTAGGTTCCATCTCATAGGCATAACTAAAATGACATTTAAGAGTCACCCCTTATTATTTTATTTTATAATTCAAACTCACAAATACAACAATTAAAGAAAAATGTTAAAAAATATTTTATTTTCAATACATAAAGTAGAATTTTTGAAAGTATTAATAAAAAATTGCTACTTTTAAAAAGGCAATACAATATAAAAATTACCAAGTGAAAACTGCAGAATAAACATATGAAACATACATTGATCTACCAAAAACTCTCCACATTTATTAAGTACAAATTGTTGAAAATTTGATTAATATATATTATACTATACAAATATAGACTAAACAAATACTATAATTATCCTGGATTTGGCAATAGAACTCATATAAATTAAGAAAACATTAAATTATAGAGTCTACATGAATTGCTATATAGAATTTTGGATTTTTTAAAACCCATTCAGGCGCACATAGTCTGATTAGTCTAGGTAACAATGATTATAATTGTACTATCATCGGTAATTGTATAGAACTAGAAAGCTAAGCATGATTTTCCATGTGCAAACCTCACAAAGTTTTTCCATGAATAATTAAAAACGGATATAAAATAAAATAGACCATAACAATAATTCAGGATCAAAAAATTATTTTAAAAGTCTACAATTAGGAATCACAGTGTGGGTAATGATTAACTTAAAGTGCATAGAAAATATTGTGTGTTTTAACTAAATGTACCAAGCAAATGAACATTATGATTTGTTCTGAAGACAGTTTTGTTTCAGTTAATTTTTTATACTTGAGTTGACAAAGAATATGAAGAAAATTATTTGAATCCTTATAACTATTAAATTTGTAACTATTCCTTACAAGTTTATCCACCTTAATAGTTTAATAGATGAATTGTATAAGTGAACATTTTTATTTCTAAACTTTTTTTTATTGTTCAGATTTGAACCTAAGTTCTCTTGAAAAAGTTAGATTTTTTCTACTATCAGGTTCATTTAAGTTTTTATCAATTTATTCACATATTTAACTTGGCACTTTTAAATGTAACTTGGCACTTTAGTTTAAAGTCAGACCTTCAATTTTTATCGAAATCTAGTATAATATATCTAAACAGTTTATTTATATATTGCGTTATCATTTGGATGAAAAAAGTCAAAAAGAGCTAAAAATATACACTATGTCATAGTTCGTCGTTCAAAAATATCTTTAGAAAATTTGTAAAGAAATTTTGTAAATTTATTACTCAAATTGTAAAGAGTTCAAAAAGAAACTATCTTTGTATTAATTAATCAAATCACTACAAAAGCGTTTCATGGAAATCAAATTGCATAAATTTATCAATCTTTTAAAATTAGTATTATAAAAAATAACACCTTAAAACAATTTATAAAAAATATCAAACATTTATAAATGTTGATTTAATAACTGGCCTAACTGTTATGTTTAGAAATATAATGGCCTAAGCGCAGACTGTGCTAAGCCTGTCAAATTCAGCTTTAACAATGGACAACTAAGCCCAGAACTGTGTACTGAAAAGGACGACAATGGAGCTGCTCTTAATATCAAGCGAGCTGTCATTTCTCTATTTCAAACTAGTGATAATGTAGCTTCAGGTTCAAAGAGTGATGTTTCTTATGAGGTTAGTTTTCACTCTTAATTTCCTTTAAGCTATTTCAATTTTGTGTAATATATACAGTTACCAGAAAAATTATAAGTTTTCTCTTAAATGTTCATCTACAGTAGCTAATCTTTTGGAAATATCCCTTAAACATCAGCTCTTAAAGCTTTTTTTTTTAAATGAGTAATTATACTGGTGGTTAGAAATTGATTCTCTTTAACTTTTGAGTTTATCTTGCATTTAGATCTTTTATACCAACAGTACACTCACATGAGCTATCAAATAGCTGGTAAGTATTACGTAATAAGGAAAATAATGCTATATTGTAATCAGTATGTATAAAAATTTCAAAATATGGTCAGATACAACCTGGAAAACCAGAGAAGTAAGTGATCAAGCAACTGTAGGCTTTTGATCTTTTAACCACATTGGTCAGTTATAATAATTACATAATAATTATACATTATAATTAATGAACAAATTGATTAGTGGTAACTAACATTTCATAAAACAATAAAACCAACAGAAGCAATATATAATAAACTATATTTAATGAACAAATTGATTAGTGGTCATAAAAGTTTGTGGACTGTTAAAACCAACAGAAGTAATATGAAATAATAAATATGTTAATTAATGATTATTGATCAGCGGTAACTAAAAGTTCATGGAACGTTAAAACCAAGAGAATTTATTGTACAGTACAGAAAAATCAATAAACAAATTGATCAGTGGGAACTATAAGTTAAATAAAAATGATAAAACAAACAAAAGCATATAAATAGACAACAATTAGTCAGTGGTAACCACACTTGAATGATTGAAAGTCTAAATACGAGTAACAATATTGAACTCAATTGTTTAAAGTTTGGATCTATATTAGTATATAAGCAATGTAATTATCAATAATACTCATATTTTCATTAATATATGAGGTTCTTTTATTTAATTCTAATATTTTTTATTTATATGAATTACAATCTAGTCTTTTTTAAGGCTAATAAGTAACATTATTGTAATGTAAATTACTATATTAATGTTATCACTAAATATTTTCATTTAGAATCTTTACGATTATTATAAATAATACACAGCTATTAACGTTCACTGTACATCATTGTTCTGTTTTCACATCAATTGAAAAGGCTTCTCTAAGCACCATTCTAATGTTCAATAGCTGATGGATTTTAAGGTTGTCATGATAGTATAAATAAATATTGAGCTTGACTTGTGAGATAATATTATATAGAATAAAACTCGAACACAAGATCTCACAATAATTATGTTTACTTAATCAAACATGTTTCAACGACAAAGTCGCTGCCACCCTTAAAGATTTTTTGAGATCTTGTGTTCAAGTTTTATTCTATCTTGTCATGATAGTATAGTCTTTCCTCATGCTTTTATTTGTAAATCACCTAATTTCTTTCATGACAAAATCCATATTCAGTTTCCTATGAAGATCACCATCTCTGAAGAACCAGGGGCATTGATAATATCACTCTGGCTGATGCAACCTCATAGCTGAATGTGATATATTCATACAACTTTAGAACTAGGTTTTACAGTAGGACCTTGTAGATTGACATGGAGGAATTTCTTTGTACCAAAGAATACAATTTATTACACTTTAGCCCAAGCTTTATTATTATTTTCTTATATGGGTGTTTTTTTTTATATATCTTGAGTTCAGCACCATACCTAGATATTTGGTTTCATTTGTATAAGGTACTGTTTGAGTGTTAATATAATAAAGATGTTTACAGTACATCTAATTATAAAATTGATATAGACTGACTTGTATTTGTTTACCTTAATTTTCTATTTCTCTGTCCAATATTGTATCTTATTAACAGCTGTCTATATATAGCTTACATGTTGCTTTTACATTGTTTTTACCTGCCGCTAAAATTGCAGTAACATCAGCAAAAGTCGCTACATTGTTATCTGCTAATTCTAAATCACTAGTATAAACAAGTAAAGGACTAAACTGAATACACTTAATTTAATTTGATTTATTTCCTCTTTCTTTAACAAAAACAATTGTAAGCATGTCATATTAAACTATATTAAATTGTTATGCATTTAATTGCTATACAACAAAATCAAATAGTATTGATGAAAACACACAGTTATAAATTATTAATAGTTACAATCATAATAACAATAACATTATTATTCACTATCAACACTAAAAAAATGTTACTATCAACACATAGTAACAATAATGAATAAAACAGTTGTTCAAACTGCAGAGAGTTGATCTTTAAAATAAATGGTAATTAATTATAATGTAACTTCAAGAATTTACTTGATAGGATAACATTCTTTATATACCAGCAAGTGCTTCAATTGTTTTTTAAAGTTTGAACTTCCATTCCTTAACTTTAACTTCCATTCCTTAACTTTAACTTCCTTCTTTAACTTCTGATGTTTGTTTAGAAAACGGGTTCCAGCTTTAGATTTTTCAAAAGATATTAACCTGTGCCTTTGTACACAGCAGTTACATTTACTATGAGTATTTTATATATTGAGCTAATAAGCTCAAAACAAATTTATTTACATATACTGAATAGTTAAAATATCCAGTTTAAAACATGCATCTTTACAAGAGTCATTATCGTTTAAAATTCTATTTTCTTAAAATTTTAGTTGATTGTTTTGTAAACAAAAGGCCTTTTGGGTCATCTATTTATTATAGTTACCCTACAAAGTGATCCCATAATTAAGAAGAGATGAGTTAGAGTCCAAAGTGTTCTAATTTTAGAATTTCATCAGGACAGAACGGAACCAATGAAAAGTTGGCCATGGAATTCAGTTTAGATTTTTTCACAAAATTTGATGTATAATAAGAATTGAGTACATTAAACTGTATCCTGTTATGGTTGTGCTTGACTCAACAGAATATATTTTTATTTATACTAAAGTTATAATTAAAACCAATTAAGTTTTCGTAACTTATAACTACAAAACTAATACCCTTGCTTTAATTATAATAATAAAAATAACGATATTGTTATTAGTATTAATTAATTTATAATATTAGATTATTGTAATACTTTAAGAAAACATATGCATTATTTATGATTTAATCATTAGAAGAACAACAACTTGAAACATATTTTTAGCCATATAACTTGTTTAATTATAAAATTTGTAATTTTAAATTTAACTGTTTTGTTACAGACTGATATATTTGGTATTTGCCCAACAAATTACGCGATTACCAAAGAAGGCAATAAAGTGTCAATTCAGAAATCACGTAACTTGAATCGCTGTGCTCATCGTGAAAAGTTTGATTTCCCTGTACTTTCAACACCTTACTATTCAGATAAAACTGTAAGTTTATAAAAGTGTTCTATATAATTATTTTGTGAAGTTTTGTGGCTATTATTTGTTTGTACAAATACAATAAGAATAAATCTGTAATTGTATAACTTAATCAGCTTATGTATATTTTTAGGAGTAAAGACACAATCATAAATCATCGATGGACTTGGAAAATTGTCAATTACTTGCGATTGTCCGAGTTAATGAGACTACTTAGATAATACAGACAGGGGATTAATGGGTTTAAAAATTGACAAAATATTAACTACGTTAATACAACATCAATGTTTATTGATGCAATGCATACAATAGAAAACAATATAGTAACAGATTTAGACTATGTAAATTAATTTAATTTATTATAAACGTCTTTTATTGTTTTTTGTGTCAATGGCTTACATCTCTTCTTAGTGGTGAGGTTGTGCCAACACTGAAGCGACAGGAGACCATGTGCTGTATGTGACAGCTGCTTCGATTGCCTTTTCTAACCATCAGTGTGTGAGATATTTTACATAATTTCATCATTTTCTACCTGAGGATTAGTAACCAAATCAGCAATAGTGCTGTCTATTAACTCAAATTGTAGGCCTCCATCAAACCATTTGTGGATATCATCATTGTTAATTGGCCCAAAAACAGGAAGTTGATTAGCAAGTTCTGCAAGTTCAGTAAAACCATTGTCTGATTCATTATTCACTGTCTCCTATGATCATTTCTTTTAAACATTTCAAGAACTCCTTAATCAAGGGGTTGAATTAACAATGTGGCATTTCTTGCTAAAAATAAAGTTTTTATGTCACCGCTTGAAAGTTCAATAACGTTCGGATGAGAGGCAGCATTAGATAATAATAAATTAGCTTTTCGAGGAAGTTTTCTGTTTTAGTGGAATGTCTCAACTATAAGAATAAACTTCTTGAATAACCAATCTTTAAAAATGTGTGAACCATTTATACGTTTCTCTAGTTTGTATATAATGTAAGTAAACCCTTCAAATTTAGATTTTTCTGATTTTAATATCAGTAAGGTCCTTAGTTTGAGGAAACTGGAAGTATTGCAGAATGCTAGAATTGTCACTTTTTCATTTCTTTTTTTAAACCCAGGGCAGATTTCTTATCTCTTGCTGCTATCATTTTTCTCAGCAACATTTTGTAATTAAGTCACAGTTGAAAAACTGATCTGAGGTAAATCCAGGTTGTAAAATGAACTCCTCGAATTTTGTTTGGAAATCAGTAACCTTGCTCGAATTTGGAGAAAGTCTTTCACCAGCAATGTTCATTTGTCTTATTTCCCTTTGGTTGTGTGTTCATATTTCCCTTTCCTCATATTTTTTATTTTTTTATTAATTTTTTCTTTCTTTTTTTGCAAAACCATTATCCCTACTAACATTTTGATTAACCCACTTTTAAACATCATTTCGTTTCCGTTTCCAATCACCCACTGTTACTTTTACATCTAAATTAGCAGCAACTTTTTTTTATAGACTTCTACAGCATTAAACTTTGTTTCTATGACAACTCTTTTACATTTACCAATCGATCTCAAAACACATGTACAATGGGAATCATAACTGAAAACAAACCACCTGGCAACGAGTATTGCTTCAGACTAACAGATACAATACAAGGTTGAACTTGTGTTCCAACACGATGTCAAATGACCACATCCAAAGACTATCGTAGGTCAGGTTGAATGTATTGACTCAACTTAGCTCAACTTCGGATAACTGGGGTTAACAGGGGATAATCATGAGTCTACTGTACTATTTACAAAAAGTGGTTCAGTTTTTTTTATTTTCAAATATCTTGTAGCTTGTTTGTTGATGCCCAGTTTACTCATCTAAATGCAACATCATGAAGTATGGATTGATATGTCACAATCTTGAATGTCAAATCTACAGCTATGCAGTATAGGTACTACTTGAGGTGGCTTAATGTATAAAACATTTAATACCAAAAGTTGATACTAAAAATTATTAAATTCAAGGAGTAAAGATTATTGTTGTGATATAAAAAGCTTTACATAGGTTAATGATATAATTTATAATGATGGTAATTATTTCTGTTTAGGACTTCCAAACAAGTCCTCTTATTGCAGCAGAACTTTCAGTTACTCAAGATATTGAAAATGGTATCTTAAAGAAGGCTTTCAGTGAAGAAGAATACGAGTACAGACCTCTTTTATCAGCAGAGTATGCAGCAAAGATAAATAACAAATTTACTCTCACATTCCAAGGATCAAACAAAGGATCCGTACCTGGTAAGGGTTTAATTAAAAGGTTAAGGTATTACGAAACAAAATGTAATTTTTCAGAGGTGTATTCTTCTCTTAATTAAAAGTGAAAGGCACCAGACATTGGATGTAATAAAAATATTGCAGATTTTAATGTCAAAATCAATTGGATCTAAGAGCATTGACTGGTCTCATTTATTCTTCATTGAATCAAATAGGAGATTGAATTTATTTAATCAATTGTCTATTTGGTAATTTCTAACAATAACAAAATTTCTATAATTAATTGTTTATCTTTATTAAAGGTCAAGAATTTTGTGTGTTTCATTCGTGTTGTTGAATTTTCTGTAGACTTATTAAAAAGAAGTATATTTTTTTCATAAGATTAATTAGAGGTAAACATTTTTTTAAATTGAAACAAATCAAGAGAGATGAGATAAACCAGCAGAGTAGGCTTATATAGTGGCTTATATATATATATATATATATATATATATATATATATATATATATATATATATAGTGGGCAATAGGTCTGCTAATTGGACATTACCCAGTCAGCTACCACCCAAAAATAATGTAGTAAAAAAAAATCTCTGTTGGTTCTGTTCCTACTGATGACAAATACTTCCTGTTTGTGGGATGTTTTCTCGATGGAGAAACAGTAAACGTGAAAAGACCTTTGTAGAGTCTTCAGGAGTGCCTATCCCAAACTATTCATGGGTTTTTGTAAAGTCATTAAGGTACGAGTATGTCTGGGAGAAAGGTAAGTCAATTCATGTAGTTTACAATAGACCCATTTTGTGTTGCAGTGAAGAAAAGACTATATAGACCTTGCAACCTCAAATTAAAAAGAATTAGTGAACAATTTGTTTATTTAACATGAGTATAGTTTGTAGGCTAAAGTTGACTAAAAAAATAAAATAATTTATTAAATCAGCTTGAACAAAAAGTTTTGTTCT
The DNA here is from genome assembly GCA_963513935.1 of Aphrophora alni. Taxonomy (NCBI): domain Eukaryota; kingdom Metazoa; phylum Arthropoda; class Insecta; order Hemiptera; family Aphrophoridae; genus Aphrophora; species Aphrophora alni. The sequence continues at coordinate 117,037,316 of OY740766.1, read as the reverse complement.
TCATTTAATTAAAAATATTTTTGAAAACAATTATACATTGGAGCATTATACAAGCTTTGGTTAATATTTAAAAATTTTAATTATCTTGATAAACATGTTTCTCACTGATTTAAAAAAATGAAAAAAAATTTCCAATGGTAGGCTTGGGTTATTTTTCTACTTTTGGTGAAATGTAATAAATCTGAAGTTTATTTGATTTCAGCTAATGGAAATGAACAACAATCCATTATTTTTGAATCACCTCACCCAAGTGATGCAGCAGGTAATGCAGATACCATTATCAAAGCATTGCAGAAGGTTGTGAGTGAAATCGAACCAGCTGTAGATCATTCTGCAGCAGAGGACTTCTTGGAGTTAGTGGATGTGCTTGAACATGGAACTAAGGCAAACATTTTAACTGTGTATTCTCAAATTAAGAGTGGAGCTGGATTTAGAGACAAGGAAGTTGCTAAGTAAGTGTTTCTTGGTGTCGCAAGTTCAATAATACAGTCTCAAAACATTCCCCAACTTTCATACACATACATCTACAAGACCAAATACAAACCAACAATACTATTCATTGCAACTTGCTCCAAAATTTCTCTAAGTCTCTTATACAGTACTATGTAGAAAGAAAATATAAATTAAAAAATATGAATTGTGCTTAAATTAGCTACCTTTCTGCAATGAACATACTTAAAGCTTAAATTTTATATATTGAAATCTAGTTTTAAAAGAAGGTACCGGTAGTAAAGTTTTGTTTTCATTTTTTGTCAATATTCCTGAAGAGTAATTTTCTTTTAGTTGTGTTTTATACACTCGTTTGGGTTAATTAATCTTCAAATTACATTAAAGTATATTTGATTTTGAGAAATTGCACCTTTTATAATAGCTATAAGGGTGATTTTTGGTTTTTTACCCATAACCCATGAACAGAAAATTTTGAATAAATGTTGACCATTATGTTTTGATTATAGTTGTGGAACGGTCAGAGTGAAGCAGAGATTCGGTCAACTGGCACTAATCAGCCTAGCTTGCCCAGGCCCGGGTCCCATTGTTAGGGCATCCTTACTGAACTGCGCGGAGACAATAGGCTTTGACTCATAATATATTTGTCCAGTTCAAATATTTAGCTTAGACAATTTTTAATAATTGACAAAAACAAATATCACTACGACTTTTGTCATAAAATGCTGTGAATTTTGATATAAAATTTCAAGTAAATCGGTTTATTTTTGCTTATACAAGCATATACAACAAGTATTGCTATTGACAAAACTGAAAAATTATTATTAATTTATGTGGGATTATTGCTATATAAGTTTTAAATATTGTATAGGCAGTTGCGTGTTTCAAAAGGGTAATTTGTCACTTTCAACGAGTCTATTATCATAATGCTGGGCAATTAAAATATGTGTCATAAGTTTCCTGTCTCTCTCCGGCTGACCAGTGACACATAGTTACAAATACCACTGATTATTGTGGCGGCATGTCTACCCGGCACCTTTTCCTCGTGATTTACCACCCAAAGTAGGCAGTTGTCAAATAGCTAACATCTTCAGTCAGTGTTAGTGCGTCTCATAGAGAACAGTGTTAGTGCGAGAGTTTACTTTAGAGTTAAGGTTGCTGTTAAAGTTTAAGTGTTGAAGTTTAACTTAGAGGATGGATGGCAGAGGAAGATCCGGGACTCCAGTCACCCGAGAAATACATCACGCCGAAAACTCAACGTGCGTATACAAGTGGTGAGCGACGTATTATATTAAATGTCTATGCAGTTTTGCGAAGAGAAAATCCAGATATGTCAAAGAGAAATATAGCAGAAAGAGTTGGAGTCTTGATAGGGTGTGGTAGAGCGACTGTAGAACGGCTACGAAAGGAGTTTGATGAAGGGCCTCCGATAACCCCCGGGAAGAAAAGACCGTTTCAAGTAGGTCAAAGGACTAGGATGAAAAAATTATCAGAGTTTCAAAAAACGGAATAAGAAGGTTAGTCCACTCCGTCTATAGGGAGAACATTCCACCAACGTCTGACAAGATCACTGCAATGATAAATGCTGATGCCGATCTTCCAAACGTAAGTGCTCGTACAATGAGAAAACTTATGAATGATCTAGGCTTTAAGTGATCTAGGTTTGTGAAAAGGCAACGCAGGTCGATACTTATTGAAAGAGAAGACATAGTGCAATGGAGAAGACAATACCTACTCAAAATAAAGGAGTATAGGGAGCAACAAAAAAATATTTTCTACTTGGATGAAACTTGGTGTAATGCCGGCCACACTGTAAAAAAGCTTTGGACACCAACTAACATAAAGTCGGCAAAACAAGCGTTTATGGTTGGATAGACTACATTTAAATGACTTGTTGAAATACAACAAAAACTGAAATTTAAAATATCAAATTCAAATTAAATGGAAAAAAAGAATAAAATAGTTTAGTTATTAATTTAAAAGAGATACAAGTAAAACTGCCTTTCTTTTTCCTTATATTTTACAGAAGAATTTTCTTTTTTCAAACAAACAAACTAGGTAAGCTACAAAGGAGTACAAAAAGTACAAACATCCACAGCAGAAATATTTTCAACTGTTTCTATTATCAAACAGTACAGACAGAAACATAGAATAATCTTTACTTTTTTCCAAAAACAATTAAGAAAAAGGTCACTATATCATGGGAGATGGCAGAGGTGGTACACTGTAAACACTTCACAATCTTTGATTTCAGTTCAACATTATAACCAAACAACAACAATGGCTGATTGGTTACTCTAGAATGAGGAAGAGTTGTTTGTTTTGTAGTCGAGTAAAAGCAGGCTGACCTTGAAATCACTGACTGCAGCCGAGCCATGGTCAAGGCTATGAAACTATGAAAGAGACAGAGCTCAAGAGCATCTGAAGCAAAAGAGCTTTATAGTGTGCAAAGCAACCCGGTTTAAAAATTATTTTTATAACTTTTGTAATTCTGCCTATAATTTTAATAGGTCCTTAATTTTAATTGAGTAGGCTTCATCATGCTATTTCTTCGCTCCTATTTACAATTGTGTATATTTTTTAATGTTTTTAGTTTTTTATACATTGGGGGTGGGGGGAGGGGGTCCAGACCTATCTATGCCACTGAGTCTACCAGCTTACAAACTGAATTTGTGGCATGTTGTTGTATATTATTTTTAATATCTTTAGGTAACGAACATTACTGAGTTTAATCGATATGGGTAAAAATCGAGAAATTAGGCTCTAAAATAGAGGTTGAGAGTTTAGATAGAAGCTTGACTGTCTAAAAATAGACATTTGGTTGTTCTATTGCTAAGGATTCAGTCAAAACTGAATGTATGTTGTTTATAGCTAAATATACAATTTTTAATATAAAATACCATTTCAAATGAATTTTTGTAAAATATTCATACATTCTATAAATATAGAAAAAATATACTTAACATTAACTTATTTTTCTATGTTCCTCACAGGAACTTGTTATTGGATGGACTTCTGTTTGCTGGTAGTGCCGAATCTGTTGAAGCTGCAGCTGAACTCTTACATAGTAATGAAATTTCAGAAGCAAGTTCTTTGAAGTGGTACCTGGATCTGAATTTCGTTAAACATGTTTCAAAAGGATCAATTAAAGCAGTTACAGTAAGTTATACATTTTTAATTATTGTTTTTATCATATTGATTTATTTCATAGATTTAGTACATACAAATTGGACAAAACAAAAACATATAGAGTTTGAAATTTTCTCACTAAAATAAACTAAAAACTAATAACTGTTGTGCATTTTTTCAAAGTTGATTATTTGTGTTTCTCACTTTTCTGATACCATTAATGCTTTTTATAAATCTCATATTATCAATTTAAGCAATTTATTCCAATTTGTATGGTCTTTTTGAAGTAAGCTTTTAATGATATTAGATAAAATTGTGTGTGTACATTTTAAAGTTAAACATTATTAGATCATATAAGCAGCCAGCTAGGGAATGGGAAAACATATTAATTGTAATTTAGTTATAAAGAACTACAAGTCATATATTACTTTAACATGAAACTTTTCAAAGTATGACTCATAAATAGTTATAAGCATAATATATAGTGAAAAATTAAAAAGTAATAATTAAATTATTTTTGCAATTACAAAAAAATATTAATTTATAACGAAAATAGTTTATATTGCACATAAACCTTATATTTAAATAAATTTAATGAGTTATAAATGTAAAATATTTTAATGTTTAGCCTCTCCTGGATGGAAATGCACCTCACCAAGCCTACTTGGGAATTGGAGCCTTGGCAGGAAAATACTGCCGCCAACATGATGAATGCGCTAATGTACCTGAATTCCAACAACTTCTAAGGAAACTCGCAAAGCCTGTCTTTGACGGATGCAAAGTAAACTCAGTCGAACAAGAAAATAATGTGAGTTTGAATTTTGATATTGTAGTTCCTTATTATTTCAAAAGTACTAAGTATTAAAACAAGTATCTAAAAGTGGAACTTTAATCTATTAAACAAATTCGAAGTTATAAATTTGTTTTTATTATGAAATTATGTAGTTATTTAGAGCATAATTTAATTAGCACTTTATTTAATTGAAAAGTGTAGGTCAACTTTTGTCTTTTCAGTGTTGAGATTGCTGACATTTTGGATTAGAAATGTGGACTAAAATTTGATTTTTTATTCACTTGATCCCCTCTTTCCATTTTAAAAACAAAAGTTGCCTCCTAAACCTCTGACATAGAGAGTGAATGTTCACTATAAGCTCAGAAGTTATCTAAAGCATTATATTAATAAACTATACTTATTTTAACAAAAAGAAAATGTTATATTATATAATATATATAATTTTCTTCCTCAGAAATGAAAGATAGCTGTCATTAGTGTTTTAGATATAGTAATAATAAGGTTTTATTTTCGAGAATTTGTTTATACCTCTTTAATTGTTCGTGGTATGAAGTTATTAAAATGATTTTTTGTGTGGGTTTTTTATACCCAATTTTTTCTTTTACTATAATTTAACCACTTTTAAGTTATAGCTTTAAAAGACCTTCATTGTACAGTATCTGAAGGGAAAAGAAACTTCTTTGAATTATAGTTTTATTTGTCTATGCAATTATTAACCTTTTAATGATAGGGGTATCCTGCTTTATATGAATTGACCTATAGGATGGACTACTTAAAACTTGTTTACACTTTGTCGTCTTATAATATCCATGTCTAATAATGCATTGCTATTACATAGTGACATCAGTTAGATGTTGTTGAACTATATTAGTTCATCTGGAAGAGATACAATAGTGGTTTATGATGAAAGTTGCTTTCAAGTCTACATTAAGATAGCATCAAAGCACTCATGTTTATTTAATGAAACTAACAGACAATATAAAAATTATTATTTTCCATGTATTAATTTTATAATTTTTGTAGTTATTTTCCCCACATTTTTGTGTTATAATGTTTCACTAAATTTGGTTTTTTATCATTTTTAATTCTTGTATTTATGTATTTTTTATTGTTTCCCCATGGTTAAAAGAAATCAGTTTGTTCATTCTTCTTCAAAATCCTCTCTTGGAGGAAATGGTTAATGATCTTGTTTTTAATTATTGTTCAAAACCACATTTATATTTGTGATTTTTATTTGTATGTTTATTTCATATTTTTACCAACAGGTGATTGCAAGTTTAAAAGGTCTGGCTAATGTACAATTGATAACAGATGATGTAGCAGCCAAATTGGTCCAATGTGCCGAAGACAGTAACGTTAAGACAAGGATTCGTTCCGCAGCTCTTTCTGCATACAGAACTAATGATTTGGTAAGTTATATAATCACTTTTATCAGTCATTATTAATAATTACATTTTACAATTATTGTGTTAAAAATTAGCAAACTTTACTAAATAAAATGTAAGTTTGTTAATTATGTACCACTGGTTAATCATAGCGATTTATTAAACAAAAAGTTACATTATTTGTTTTCTTATCTATTACAATTAGAAATTATTACTATAACATGTACATTTAGAAGCAAGACAGTTACAAAGTTTACATCTAAGTAAGTACACATAAAGAATAAAATTCTGAAGCATTATATTTATTAGTATCAACTCACACATTTTTTTCTCACTCCTGCAAAGTCTTAAAATATTAATGTTTTGTTCGAATAATTTACTTTTAATTAGATACTTACCAAATGAGAAATTAAGAAACTAGTGGAAAAACTGCTTAAATTTAAGCTTGAGATGTAGGTTTATACCCTGATCAGTTCAGAATTTGTCCTCTTGTTAATTATTTTAGTTTCTGGAACTAAAAATATAAGAAAATGAAACTACACAAATAAAAAGGATACAGTGAAATTACCTATGTGATTGTTTATACAAATTGATGTATATTTTATATATTTGTAATATTGCTTACAGTTGAAGAAGAGTGCTATCAAAATATTCAAAGATGTAGATGAAGATGCTGAACTACGTATTAAGGCTTATTTGGCATTGACATCTTGTCCTTGTTCAGAAGTTGCCGATGTTGTGAAAGAAACTATTGATAAAGAACCTGTTAATCAAGGTGTGTTTTTCATTCTTGTTTTGTTATATCTACATAAAGTTAAAAAAATACTAAAATAGTTTAATATCTCTGTTTCTAAGTAGTAAATATGATGCTGTGTCCATCAATGTATGTTATACTTTGTAATAGTTAAACTGAGAAACGATCCTATACCTCCACCACCACTGGTGTACCTCAGTGTCTGGTAGCTTAGTTCATTAGAAGCACACGAGATCTGATCACAGATCCATATGTACAATAACATGAAAGCTAAAGCAAGTTTTAAACGAAATCTAAAGAGAAAAAATAATCTAACCGTTCTATAAATATTATATAAATCTATATGATAATTTGGAAAACTATGAAACTTAAAATGGTTCTAATGAATCAATATTTAAATTGCTGTAACTTGTGTGGAGGTATTTTATTTTTGACAAAGTAAAAACTTCCCATTGGAAATGTTTTTGAAAACAGTTAAAATTTAATTTTTAATTTTTTTTTTTTTGTACAACTACTTGTTATGGCTCACTTAAACACGATTATATTTAATACATTAGAGTATGCTGAATTTCTTGACAAAGGTTTTGTGTCCATGCTGTAGAACCATGATGTTTAAACTATTTGAGTGGCCACCTTATTAAAATGGAAAATAAAATAAGATAACCTTATGATACAGCCTAAGTGTAAAGAACCCTATTCCTCAATTTCCTAATGTTTGATACATTGCAACTTTGGACTTAACTGTTTAACAAATATAGAGATGAATGTTAAATAACCTTGCTTTGTTCAATCAATAACTGTGAATTGTCAGTTATTTGTCATTTGTATTTCTAGTACATTTAATTTACTGATAGTGAAACACAGAACTATCCAACAGAACAACAATGGTTGTGTTAGTAACATGATATCATTTGGAAAGCGGATACCTCTTTCTTTTTCCCTTTCTTCGTATATTACATACTCTGTAATATTGTAATTTAAAAGTCTTGTGTTGGTACTATTAGGTTTTCATTTTTATTGTATAAAATTGATGAAACTATCGCAATTCTTTTCTACTTTCAGTTGGAAGCTACGTTGTATCTCACCTGCGTAATCTGCGAGCTACGACCAATCCTGACAAAGAAGCAGCTAAACATTTCTTAGGAGAGATTATACCAAGGAAACGTTTTCCTTTTGATGTTCGTAAGTTTTCACACAACAGAGAACTGTCCTACAGTTTGGATGCACTCAACATCGGTGCTGTAGGAGAGTCAAATACTATCTACTCACAGAAGTCATATCTGCCTCGTTATGTCAATCTTAACCTTACTTCAAATATCTTTGGTCACTCATTTAATTTCTTGGAGGTAATTTTTTTTTAGTATAAGTAACTCACTTTCATTTTAGTCTAGGTAGAATGTTATCTGAAATATTAGACCAAAAGAAAAATTTTGAACATATTTTACAAACTTTCTCCTATGTTCATACACAAAACATATAATCAGTCAAACTTAAAATTTAGGGCGGAAGTTGCTTTAAGATTTAAAACCCCAAATTGTCTCTAACTGTAAGTGGTATGAATCCAAACAAATGTATTTGTCACCATCTTGAAAATAATGGTGGTTTGAAGTTATTAGATAAAAAGAGAAAATGAACCATGAATGGTTGCAAAAAATATTTGAATATCTCAAAATTGGTAAAATGCAATTTTAATAAATATTTTGTTAAAATGTGCAGATTTATAACCCAAATGCTTATCAGAGTTCATTTCAATATTTGTAATACCACTTTTGAACTATCGTTAAAAATAGTGTTTTACTTGCAGTTTGTACATTGTTTTAACAAATAAATCTTTACATATCATCATAATTTTATCGAAACTGCTTTTGATGATTGTGTTGTATTCAAACTTTTATCACTCCATGGTTCATATCTCCTTTGAATTGATTATTCCCAAACCAGCATTATTTTGGAGGAATAATGGCCAGTATGTTTGCACTCTCCTAGACACTACATTTTAGAAATTATTGATATAATCATTAGAGACGTTTTTCCATCTCTGTTCGGGAGACAAAATTTTTCATAACAGAAGACATGATGCATTTCTCCTTTTAAGTTGTGGTAACATCACATGCAGGCTTATTTATTTATGTATAAATACCTTATTACTGTCTTTGCAATTCTTCTTTTATATTTTCACTATAGCGCTGTTTCCGAACACTGTCGGCTGGCTTTCTAAGGTGTACTCAACACTTAAATACAGCAATTCTTTCAAGAAACAAAAGAATTTATAAAATACTTTTTATAAATATTATAATACTTTTTTTCTTTTTCACTGTCCATGTTGTTCCCACAAGCACCTGGGGAAAGGCTGGTTCATTTGACCAGAGCCTAGTTGGGTAAGGCTTTTTATTGTAGGATATGGCTTGGTACCACAGACTCCTTGCATGACACTATATGCCTAATTCCCCTTATTCCAACGATACTGGTTCCTTGACATTTGGAGTTGGGCTGAAATAGAAGAAAGAATAGAATAGGAAAAAAATAGTTTTTATATTTTCTGGAGAGAGGGGGGGGGGAATGAACACTTAATAGAGGAAATTCAGGTAAAACAGAGTCAACAGAATTAATGAAATAAAATATATATGCCTGCTCAGGAGTGGAAAGTAGTGAAGGTCACAAAAAATACCATAGCAACATAAAGGAGGCTGTTTGTAGTAGATACCTATTATGTGCCAAACCCTATGTCTAATATGTTATATAGATTATTTCTAAGAACATGTGTCGCCATGTAAATATATTATGTATTTATTTTCAGAAGTATAATTATGTATTTGTAACTTTTTTTAGTTTTTGGACAATATTAAAAATATTTTTAAGGTCACATGATCTATTGTAAGTTCAGAAATCATGTTTTGTTTCTAATTTAGGTTGCTGCTCGTGCTGAAAATTTAGAATATTTGCTTGAGAAATATTTTGGACCTCGAGGAGTGTTCAATAAACATCCAAATCAAGTGGTGGTGGAAAATGCTGTAGAAGCAGGGGAGAATTATTACAATCGTCATCATAGAAACAAACGTTCTGTGACTCAGCAACAAATCAACGATGTTGCCAAGAAGGTCAGTATCGGCTGTAAATATTTATTCAAATCAAAATTTAACAAATACCTGATTTGGAAAATCAAAGCTTATGCTTTATTCATAATTCTAAAACAATTTTAGTTTGTATATCTTCAAATTCTAAACAGGTTAAAAAATTTATATCAACTATAAAATTATAAACACAATAACTAATTGAAGAACAAAATATCAGATTTACGTCAAATTAAAGTGGTAGAATTGTGTTTTGTTTCTTTAATAATCTCTTCAATAATGTAGGTGGCAAAATAAAAAGTATAAAAATATAAAATGATTCAACATTTTAAATCTAATTAAAGAAAAATGTTAATTGTTAATTAGAAAAATGTTAATTAAAGAAAAATGTTAAAAAATTGTTAATTGAATTATCAAATTAAAGTGATTGTTTTAAGATATGAAGCTGACTGTGGTGTAAAATGGGGAAGATATGTTGGCCTTATTTCTATCTTTTGAACTAAAATGTTTCTTTATTAAAAATACTTTCCATTTAAAATTTATAATAGGTTTGACTACAATATGATATAATACTAATATTTTCACTCTTTTAAATAAATTGTTAGCCTTTTTTAGCCCTAACTCACTTTCATTTTTTCTTCTATTTAAATACAAATAGTTTGTCATAGATCATCAGCAACTTCATAATTATTGTGAGAAAGCTGACAGAAGGATAATTTTAAAACCACTATAACTGGATTTGGTTATTTAAAAAAAATCAGGAGTCATTGATTTACTGTGGTAGTAATTTTGAATAGAAAGTACAAGTTATACAAAAGACAAAACCTATAAATTAAATGCAAACCACTATAACCACTTTTTGTTTTGTTTTTTGCTTATTATTAGCTTTAACTGTTATTTAGTAGCATTACAATAATTAAAACCCATAACTGGTCCACTTTAGATTTTCTGTTTAGATTCACACATTAAAAATTTATATATACAGAACATATATATATATATATATAATGAGTAACAACTTAATATATAATACAAGTTATATGATAGTAGGAAATACATTTTTTAAAACTTTGTCCTGTAGTTTTTTAATAATTATTATTGGTGTAGGCAAATATATTTTCCTTTTTTTATTAAAGTTACTGATATTTTTGTAGAATTTTATATTACACATAATATATATATATATATATATATATATATATATATATATATATATATTAGTTCAATAACTAAACAAAAACTATTTTAAATTAAATTTCGTATCCAATACTATTTTTTAAAATTTACTTCTCTTAATTGATAAACAAAACTCTTGTCTACCTTATGAAAAAAAAATAGTTCCTATATTAAGTTTAATTGTTGTTATCTTTTTAATTTAAACAAATTCAAGGAATTATTATTATTAAATTCTGTATCATTAACTGTTTAAATGTTAATTCTTACCTGGTTCTGTATCACTATCTACTTCGATATAATTCATTTACTATTTGTTTTTCTTTGTCATTATCTATTTTGTATATTTAAAAATATATTTGTATCAGGTAAAGTTTGGAGTTGACTATGAAGACCGAAGCCTTGATCTTGATCTTTCCTTGAAATTATTCGGTGCTGAAGTTGGCTGGTTCAAATTAAATGGGGATACTTCAACAACTCTTGAACAACTTTTTAAAAAAGTGAACGGTCGTTTTGAGGAGTCTGTACACAAACTTAGGAATTTTGATGTAAGTATTTTTTAGCTTTAAGGATAAGGTTATCCATTAAAATATTGTTATACTATCACTAAATTATATTTTAAAATGAAAAATAACTACTTAAATTTATATCTGATTTGTTTTAAATCATAACTATTATCTTAATATTATGATCTGCACATCTATAAAGTGCATTATTTTATTATTTTATGTCATTGTAACCATTTCAATAAATACAAAATCAGTGAATAAATGTGACCATTTAATGAAACCATTTTTTATGGATCAAAATTCTTGTTGCTGCTGTGTTGAATAGAGGGAAGGGTGAGAGAGAGGGTGAACATATTGTTAGAAAGAACAAACAACAAATTCAGCAATTTTTATCTGATTTTAAAATAAATTACAATCTCACTATTATTTTAAATTATGTATTTGTAAATTCTAAACAAGAAATTTAGAAAGTTGCATGCCATTTTAATGTAAAAATATAATGTATATATCTCTACACATACTAACTAAATACTAATTATTGTCAAAAATATTTTCGTAAAAATTCTTCATTTAAAGCTTTAGATAGCAAGATTATCATATTATTCACTTTATTAAACTTCACAAATTTTTGATGATATAACCAAGTTTAATACTTTATGTATTGTAATTTAACTCTTTGATAAGATGTTATTTTCAGAATGCTTTCAAATATGAACAAACCACAAATTATGTTAAATAGTCAAGGCTGGATATGGGAAGGATTCTATTTGGGACTTATACACTTTCTAATCCACGTTTTGGATAAAATGTCAATTATATAAACACCAAATATTTGTTAAAATTATTCAGCCATTTTGGGGGTAGAAGATCGTGAAGTAATATCTTGATAATGTACATTTCCTAATGCCATAATAATTTTAATTATTTATTACTTTTTAAAATAAGTTTGCTCGTTAAAATTTTTCAGAAATTAAAATGATTAATAATTGGATCTGATTGCAGGTGGATTATAAGAAGGCAAGAACTTTCCTGGACGCAACTGTAACATATCCAACAGCTTTGGGGTTAGCTCTTAAAGTCAAAGTTCTCGGTGGAAGTGCTGTTAACATTAAGATTGATTCAAAATTGGACATTGATGCAATCATTGAGGCTATTAAAAATAAAAATGTTGACTTGAATACTGATATTAAAATACAAATTATTCCAAGGTGAGATTTTCTCTTTCTGTACTTAGAACACAGTTAATGATACAAAATAATTCATGTTTAGATTTTCATTGATGTATCCGTTTTGGGTTCCCTTGAATAAAACAATTTTTTTTTTTTTTTTTTTTTTTTTACTAAATATTTATCCATCAGCATGATTTTTCAGAAACCGTTGGACTAATTTTGTTCACTAATTCTTTTCAGAAGATTGAAAAGAACCAAACCTTCAGATTTGATGGACAATAGTGATAGGGAATAAATAACCTTTGGGTTATATCTCTTACAAGTCTTAATTATGTATGAGATGGGTTTCTTACTCAGTTGTAATACAAATAAAAAATATAATAAATAAAAAAAAAAGTTCATAATTGGTACCTACAGATTTATTTGACTCTTTATTATATTTTACATATAATTATTTTAACTGGAAATTTAGGGGTAGAAAATAGTAAAAATTAGATTATATTTGAAATCAGCCGATTATTCAACTATATTCTATTTTCTTAATCCTTCTTTTAAAACATATACTGATCTTAAAAAAAAAAATTCAGAGTCTGGAGGACCTGAATCCCTTCCACATCTTGAAAATGTTATCCTCGATCACCATTTTTTTTTATTAGGGAATAGGATAACATCAAACTGAGCTAGGTCTGGTGAGAAGAGAAGTTGTACTAAGATTGTGTGTTTGGCCAAAAACTGTTGCACAACATGAGCTGAGAGTGTTGAGCATTGTCATGATGCAAACTCAAGCTGCTTGGGTCTTTTTCTGCACACAGCATCTCAAATGGCAAAGAATTCAAATGTATTACTCCATCATTATAGTTTGTCCTATTGGTGCATACTCATAATAGAATTCAAAAATACCCTTGTAAATGAAAAATTCGTTCAGCATCATGACTTTACATGATTGTGAATCTGCTGAGTGGAGACTCTACTGTGGAGATTGAGTCTTTTTCTCCAAATCATAGCCATAGAACCAAGTTCCACCACCAATAAATACTGATTTCTTTGGTATTCTAGCATATTTGTGGTGATCTATTTTTGATGTAAATTTTTCTTGGCATCAGCAGTTTCGAAACAAATTTTGCTGCCACTCTTCTCATGCTCAAATCAACAGTAGTTTAAACTTATCTGAATCCCATGTTGAACTCATTGTTTAGTTCCCTGATTGTCAGATAGTTGCGCAAATGTGTATAATCATTTAATCATTGTGGCTTGTTTAAGAATGTCCTTCAAGTTCATAACTTTCAATACTAGTTCTTCCTTCTTTTAAACCACCAAAAAACATGTGCACACAACATTGTCACACTTCTGTAAACCATTAGCAACATTTGGTAAATTTCTATGGCATTTCTCTCTTTCTTTTGACAGAATTTGATGCACACATATTGTTTTATATTTTCAATAAAAATGAAGTCAATCAAGGCACAAAACACAACTTCTCTCAGCAGCATGTAACAAATGACTGAGACGAGCTTGCACAACACTGTGACTAGTTCCCTCGTTGCAACACTTCTAGGTCAACTACCATGTCCAACGCCTAATGCAACCAGTTAGCTCACAATAAAATCATTATTGATACTTGGTGATCACACCTTGTATGCAGTTTTAGTTAGTAACTTTATTCTATAGAACATATTTACAATTTTCACTATTATGAAACTATGTTTTCAGTGCTGCTGTAGAGCTGAACTCTTTGATCACAATCGATGCCGATATAGTACAAACAGGTGTGAAAGTATCTGCAAACTTACACTCTTCAACTGGTACTGACATAACTTTACGTATTTTGGATGGCTCAGGCATTGATCTGAAGGTTGGACTTCCTGTAAAGAATCAAGAACTTGTCTCATTCAAATCTAATGTTGTCAGTATTGTTAGAGAAAAGAATCAGCCAGAAAGTAGTACACCAATTACATTCAACACCAAGAGGTAGTGCTTTGTCTACAGTAAAAAACTGTATACTAATGTCATAGATAATCAATAGATTTTAAAATTATTATTTTTTAATTAATAATTTGGTAAAAACTACCATATATTCAACTACCATTAAATATAAGGACTTATATTCCCATTTTAGAAAGGTTTTGTGATGTACCCTTTAAATAGGCTTTTTCATTTCAGACCTTTCCTAAACATATCCAATGGATAACTGTATGGCCATTTATTATAATAATATACATTTTTACAGCCTAATTGTTTAATCCAAAAAGGTTTTTCTATTAATTTAATTCCGTGGTCTATTTATGCTTTATAATGTAGTAAAAATTATTTTGATCTTACAAATTAGTAATTTATATGGAAAACATGTTATTTTTTGTGTTAAAACCTGCAATTTTTACCGAAGCTTAGATAGGTGTAACATCACTTTTATTCCTTAGTTATGTAGTTTGATGGACATTTTATAATTTTGATTAATTTAGTAATTTTATACAATTACTATTCTAAATCAGCAATTCAAGAAAAATGTACATTGGTTTAAATGGGAGATATATCTTTAAATGCAAATTCAATATATTATTGTAAAAAATCAAAAATCACACAATTAAAAATATTTAGCCCTTTCAAAAATGTTGGCCATTAATTTACCTTTTCTAAAAAATTTCAAAATACTCATCTAATTTTGTATTTGCATTTGATAAAATCAGTTTTCCTATAGCTTTTAGGACTGTGAACATGAATTTGTCACTATATTGGGTCTAACTTAAGCCGAATCCAATTTTAACATAACTACTATTAATTTAACTGTAATTAACTGAAGAATATCCATACCTACCAGAAGTTCTTAAATACAAGCCTGTTTTGTAACATCATCTGTCTTTTGAGAAAAAAACAGTATTTTTTAAAAGATTGGAATAATCAGTCATTTGTATTGGCAGGATAAAAAAATGACCAAAATTTATTCTATTAGTTCTAAGTATTAAATTGAATTCAAAAGCATTGTTTTAGCAGTTTGTGTGTATATATAAATCACACACATATTTTGTTAAAGTTAATTGATTTTTACTCTGTCTCATGTATGTCGTATATGATGGATCAAAAAATTGATGTCAAGATTTTGTAAATATATCTGTTTTGAGGTACCCTGTCTCTCTGTCTGTTGTTTGATCAGTACACTACAGACCAAACGAAACTTTAAAAAATATTTGTTCAACAATTCAAAATTTGAGGACTTACCATAAAAAACAAAATTGGTCAAATTGTGTTTAAGTGAGCCTATAATCCAAACAAAACATATTGGTCGTCATCTCTAAAAAAAGTGCTAGTTTATGAGTGATTGACAACAACAAAATCTGTTACATGGAGAAAATACTTTAGAAAATACGCAATTTCTCAAAATTTCCTCTTTCGATTTCGTTTAGATTTTATTGAAATACGAAGATAAAGACCGAAACCTGTATACAAATTCCAAGTAAACAAATACTATGGTATAGGAATAATTGGCAAAAAACAAATATAAACTTATACTCCCGTCATTAAAAGCTAGACTTTAATCAAATAAGATGCTCAGGACATGTTTATAAGTATAAGTGAAGCAAGTTTTAAAGGCTTTGTTTAAATATATAATTTTGTTTTCAAAGATGGCCCCCATTATTCATTTTCATGTTTTGGCTGACAAGTACCGAATTGATGTTTTTATTGATTTGTAGTTTTCATGGGTTGATTTTGAGAATGAGTGAGTGAGAAAGTTTGTGCATTGTTTTTGCACCATTCATTATTTATATGTCAAACTTTGATTAAAAATTTATCTTAGTTTTGTTTTGTTGTTCATCTCATATGTTGAATGATGTATTTAGGTCAGAATATGGAGGATGCTTCGACCAATTAAGTACATACATAGGTTTGACATTCTGTGGAGAAATCAGTGTTCCATCAGAAGGATTCAGAGCATTAAGTCCAGCATATGGTCCCAGTAAATTGGTACTACGAGTAGAGAAGGAAGATGAATCTCTGTCAAGTTACCTCTTCAAGGCTTATTTAAATGACAAAGGTAGTGTTACTTATAAAGTTTGATTAGTCTTGCCATTTTAAATCTTAATAATTTTTAAAAAAACATGTAGCTAATTTGTTAATTAGATGAATTTCAATTGTTTTTCATATAATCATTATAAAATATGTTCTTTTAATGTTTCACAAATTAAGAAAGGTAAAAAGGCAAGTAAGTTGTATAAGGGCTTATTAGTCTTCATTTACATTTAAAAAAATCAAATATTTTTCATACTTTAAAATTTGTTAAATAATAATTTCATCACCAATGCATTATTATACATAGTTCCAACCATTTGTTTGTTTATTGTCCTAATCTGTTGAAGTTGCATCCAACCAAATTGCTGATCTTATGTTAATTCGCTTGAAATGATCAACACTTGTGAAAATTAAAATTACCAAATGAAAGAAAACATAATTTTCAACAACAAGCACTTTATTTGTTCAAGATGACATTCAATGACTATATAATCATAATCAGTTATTACATGAACACCAATCATCTTAGTTCAGTATCAGGAAGGTTTGTGTATGTGTAACAACTTAATTTTTGTTATCAAACATTATGCTTTTATTGCAACTTGTAATTATTTTAAAATTTCTAATTTGATTTTGCAGATCCAAAGGCAAGGTCTTTTGAACTGGTTTTAGACACACCTAACTCTAAGTCTAACAGAAAGTTAGGTCTCTTTATTGAAGCAAAACAGGAGCCTCGGTTGGAACTTTCCTTGAAAGCTGTATCACCATGGAAGAATATTGTTTTAGAAGGTAAGCGGTTCTGGCCTATTCCAAAAGTTAGTTTTCCTTATTGGGTAAAAGTTAGTAATTTTTCTTTGATTGATTTTGATCATAAAATAAAGATAAATAAGTAAAAAAGTCTTTATTTGACTGCAATTCGTGTTCTCTATACAAATATATTCTAAAACCTTAGTAAATGCAAAAAAAACTATGTTTGTTTCTTAAATTTCTTTGCTCATTTATGATTCATACAATATAAATACTGTTCGATTTCAGCATTCCAAGAACCACGTAAGTACAGTGTGTTGTCTAAAATTATCAAAAAACAAGCCTAAAATTATTGAAAAAGTTAATAAAATCATCTTTTTTTGAATGATGTGAATCATCAATCAATATGTGAGTGTTTTTAATTGTTGTAAAATGTTATAGTCTATCGTATTTTACAAAATATGGATTAAAAGTCTAAAATACGACTATTCAATGGAAAATATACATATTCTTCAATGCTGAGAGCATGCAGATATGTGACTGTGCAAGATTATTCCAAATATTTAGAAATAAATAATTTGAAATGTGCAACTTTTGTGTAACATTGACATGAATTGGATAATTGTCATTGTTTCTCATCAAATATCCATAAAAAAGATATCTCAGAAGTTGAGAAAGCTATAAAATTGTTTAAAATTTGAATTTGATAGTTTAAAGTAAAAACTAGTATTTTTATACATACAAATTAACATAACTTATTAAAAACTCATCCCATATTACCTGAATATTAAACAAACATTATAACTAAAAGTATAGTAGCCTCAAACTAGGGATGTGTCTGATGTAAGGGGAGTGTCCTCTCTTCTACTTGCTTCCCTAGCCCGACTTAACTCGTTATAATAAAACTAGGTAAACAAATTACTGCGTAGCTACATTTAATTACTAAAGTTACAACATCGTGACAGACTGCATCTCACCTACCTTATGTTTTTGTCTACTTGCACACAGTATTTATTTATAAAAAGTTATAAAAAGTAAAAACTAACAAAGTATAAAGTTGTGTAAAAAATTATTTTATTTAATGATAAACTGTAAAAAGTTTTTTTATAATAAAAGTAATAATAAAAAATATTCAAAACCAGAAAAATTTATATTTTTTGGCTAAATGATAATAACTTCCTGCAAGAAAGTTGTAGATATTATTTTGTTGATAGATTATTTTTTTACAATTTTATATTAGGCACATTCTAGAAGTATTCGAATGCATACTGGGCTTACTGGTTAGGCTACTTGAATATCTAAGAATGGCATGTAATATGTTGTGGGAAAGGTAAACAAGATGATAAGTTGGAATAAACTATAATTTATTTTGTAAGTTTTACATAATAATAATTTAATATATTTACTATCGGTAGTTATAAAAACATTGAATAATATTTTCAGTGAATAATTTTATGGTCTAAACTGTCTAAATATTTTCACTTTATAGCTATACAGAATGTCAGAAAATGTCATACCAAACTTTAGGTAGTGGTCAAAATAGAGAAAAAAGTTCCTGTAACCTATTTCCAAAAGTGCCTAGATATCTGGCATTTTGTTTTTTACAAAATAATTTAGATGATGGGAATGGTGTGAACGATTGATCAAAAACCATACCGTGTTACCCACTTTCAACTTATTTAACATTAATTAAATCCATTTACTTTTTTTAAATTAAAAAAAAAAGATTATGTTTTTCATAAATTAACATAATTCAATATTATTTTTGTTTATGCTAAATTTGGATGTTGTAGATAATTATCAAGAATTATGTTTTGAGTTTTTTGTCCATAACTCAGGTTATCCATTGACCTAAATGGATTATTATTTAGTAAAAATAATAATACTAAATGTAATTTGGCATTAAAAGAGGAATTTTATGTCTTTTGTACATTTTTCTTAAAATGAACGATATTCATGAAATTAAACATTAAACATATTTAATGACAGCCATTTTTAAAATTTACATGATAAAGTTTTAGTTTTTGGTTTACTGGTAAAAAAGCATACTAAATTTGTATGGCCTACCAAATTTTGAGTCAAAATCTTAAAAATTTCAAAACATAATCATTTTTCAAAAAAAAAAACAAAAACGAAAGATGGAAAACGAAGTGTTTCCCGGACATATGTTTACAGGAATGTTTTCTTTATTTTGACCCATGTAACCGATACAAAGTTTGGCATGACATTTTCTGAACACTCTGTAACGAATAGTCAAGCTTAGACCTTGAATGAATGTGATTGTTTTTAAATAACAAATATTACATTTTTGTTTATTTAGTAAATGTTTAATATTAAAACTTTTTTAATAACTATTTAGAAAAGAATAACATATATTAATATTTATAAATAAAATAACTAATTGTTACATGTTTTGTTTCTTAACAAAAATGTGTCCATCTCTTTAAGATGTACTTTTCTGCAGTTTAGTAAACGTTTTATTCTTATTCACACCGATAAAGGAAACTAAAGTAGGATACGCGTTTACACAGAAGCACCTGAGGTCTATATTTTTTTATTGGGGTTTTACTGCTGAAAGCAAAAGCAACAAACAAAGTATGGGGGCCCCTCTTTTGCTCTCCACCCCAGACAAATTCCTATTTTGAGGATACTGTATTGTCATTGATTTATCGCATGTCGTATACATAAATGAATGTGATGTAAAGTGATGCATCATAAAATCGATGTTTTATTTCTTTAGAAAAATGTCTTTCTGTTTTTTGTTTAGTGTTCTACAGCTACTCAAGTGTTATCATTTTATTCAAATTTCATATATGGAAAATTATTGGCCAAATTTGATTTATTTCACATTGTGTTTCTAAATATTAAATTAAAACTAAATATTGACTATAATGATTATGATAAAATTGTTTTAAAATTATCCAAAAGCCTAAATAAAATATATGATCTACATCTAAAAAATACTATTTTGATAGTTATGGGTTAAACAGGAGAAATTAATCATAAAAGTTTGAATTATTTTAAAATTAGTGACACCAATTTCCATCAAATTTTGGTGAAACATGAATATTTAAAACCAAAACCGATATATCAAATCATAAATAAATAAAAAGATTGTTTGTGAATAATTTTGGAAAATCCTGAATTTAACTCTTACCATTCATTTTTCTTTATAAACTAAACCTTCCAACCAGCGTTTTTCGGGGGATGCAAAATATGTTTTATTTGGTATCATAGTAGTATTTTATCAAATTCATGAGAACAAATTTTGAAAAAACCAGAATCTTTAGTTTTGGTCATATGGCAGCTTTTCTATTTTGAACTTGATTGGTATTTGATTTGGGTAAGAAAGTTTCTACGAGTGCTTATTTAAATTGTCTTCATTGATTTAAACAGTTCAAATAAAATTTTAGTGAAATTTTAAGTCTAATAAAGCTGGTGTGGTTTAATTACTTATACATGTTTATATCAACATATATTAGTCAATACAAATTGTAAATTATATGATAAATGGAAATTAACCCCAAATATTCTCATTTAATGTTCAATTCAGAGCTAACAAATTATTTTGACCTAAAATTAGTACATACAATTTTGCGTGTTTGTGTTTGTAAATATCATTTTAAAATGTTTGACAAAGTTTGTGTGTCATTTGTGTACAATTATTATTATTGTTTGTTAATAATGAATTAATTATTGTTTATTTCTGTAAAGGATTTGTTACCGACACAGACAAAGAACAGTCGCTCACAGCTAAACTTCTAAATGATGAACAAGAGTATTCTTTGAAAGTTGGAGCTGAAGTATCTGGAGATGCTAATCGCAAGAAGTATGAACCATTGTTGGAGTATAAAGAACCACAAGGAGGTAAACAGTGGAGTTTGGTTGGACGCAAGGGAGGCACCAAAGGTGGAAAGACTCAACAATCACTTGGTGTTACCGGTACTATATTTTATATAATTTAATTTTTATATAGAGTTTTAAAAAAATCTAAACATTCATGATTGTGAAGTTTTAAAGAAATTACTTACGCATAAGAAATTTGTTAAAAAAGTATCCAACCTGAAATTTTCCTATATAAATAAATGAAGAACGAAAGTGTGACTTTGATTGAAATATGACAGGTGTCTTCATGCATCATACACCCCCACCCTACAAAAATGATACAAAATGCAAAGTTGTTGTTAGGAAAGCTGTATTAAGGGAGTGTACTCACCTCCCGTCAGATTTTCATTTTCCACGAAATATGCATATAATTTGAGCAGTGATATTGTATAACACTTGCTGACATCTGATATAAAGCATTCAGATGATTCAACAATGCTATCACACAGATTAAGGAATGATATGATATTTCAAAGGGGGTTAGACATCTTGTAAGTTAGTTCTGGTTTTATAGTTTTGTTTATTGCACAAATTAATACATTGTCTTACAAAGAAAACAGGTGCAGTGACAAAGTTATAACTAATACATAATGGTAAGTATTTAATTTACTAAGTATAAACATTCATTTCATAACATTAATCACAGTTTGTAATTGGATTTTCAAATACTCATTCAAACTATAATAATCTCTATTTATAATTTGCAATTTTATTTTATTCTTAAAGCGTACATTCATTGCTTAATATTTTGAACTCCTGTAGCAGTTTATTATACAATTTTAATGCCATGTATAGTGTAGTACTTTCATATAATTTTAAATGATGAGAGGGAAATTTGTAATTATTCTTGTCTTGTATTATAGTTATGATTAAAAGTGATGGACTTATTTTCTATTTATTCATATGAAACCATACAAAAACTTCATATATAGAGAGCCCCGACGAAGTATACAATTTTAATTGGTTAAAAACAGGTCTGCAATCTCCTACTACTTAAATGGGTCATTGCTCTTATTTTCTTTTGCATTAATTTTCTTTTGAAATAAGAATATTTTTTTAATACCGGCTGTATTTTTGCATAAAACAATACCATATCTTAATATAAATTTGATATGTGTATGATACATCATTACCCATTTTTTCAAAATGAAGAAAACATATATCATTGATCTTATTTTTTATGAATAAAATTCTAATGGCTATTCCAGTTTAAGTTGTCATTCATATAAATACCTAAAAATTTATGATCATTTACACAGTTTAGTACTTGATCACTAATCATATTATTATTTTTTAAAATTAATAATTTCAGTTTATTAACATTTAAAAGAAGGCCATTTCCCCCAAACCACATCGCCATTTGTTCTAAAGACCATGCTATTTCAACTGTCATATTTGCAACACAGCTTTATTTAATAACTGAACTCATATCATCTGCAAACAATATTAAATCCAAATTTGTTTTCTGTGAAATATGAATTAGAAAAAAACAGTGGTCCTAATATGGTACCTTATGTTACACCGTAATATAAGAGATCCTGCTTGGATATGCATTTTTTGTTTCTTCTAAAAATTATGGATCTTTGTCTCTGAGTTTGAAAATATGACTTTATCAATAATAAATACTTTCTATAGTATGCCAACTTTTCAAATAAAATAGAATGATACCCACAATCAAAAGCCTTGGATAGATCACAGAAAATTGCACCAGTAGCTCATTTTCCATCCAAAGCTACCTCACTTACAAGATGTATGAGGGCATCCAAAGTGCTCAACTTCTTCTTAAAATCAAACTGTAAAGGATAAAACATCTTGTTTAAATTTTAATAAATTCTTAACCTTTACTTAATTACTTTTTTAACTTAAAAAGATTCTAAGTTCCAGTTATTTTTATGTTTAGGTTTTTATGAAATATAATTTGAGCATGTCATACCAAGCATGCTTACATAGAAGTTACATTGTACAAAATACTTAAAATTTTCATTCGATTCAAACTATTTTTTTGTTCAAACCGCATGTCATCATTTGAATTCACATCACATTTATTAAAAAGTATCTTATTGAAAACATCCCTTCACTCTAACATGTAACTTATTCAAATTTTATGTCTCATTTCCGAGAAAATCACTTTATTGTCTGATTTATCCTCTATTCAAAAATAACTTATTGTCTGTAAAACATCCTATATCACTTCGAACAGCACATCTTGTCTCTGAGAAAATATCTATTTCACTGAACTGCATGCATTGTCTAATTTCTGCAGCTTTTTCCTTGTCCCCACCCTTTGCACACAAACATTGATGTCACATTTATTAAAGTTATATGCACATCTACACTATTGTCATATTTCTCTTATATCTAATATTATATACATTTTCTTATTATTAACATATTTTTTTACAAATCTCTCTGACCATTTAGTACTAATTATTATCTTCTTTATTTATTTGTACTCTTTATTTAACTCTATTTATTATTATATTATTATTATATTATATAAAAGAATACATATCCTATCCACTGCCTTGAGTCAAACTACTTTTCTAGTCAGACCAAGTTTACATAACCGAAAATATACCCTATTACAAGTCTTATATGGACCGTTTGAAAATCCTTCATGTTTGAACTATATTGCTCAAATAGTTATAACTTCCGTAGACTTTAATCAGTTTTTAATTGTAATTGCAAAATGGCACTTGTTGAACTTAATTGTATTAGTTTAGTTAATTTCTTTTATTTTGAATTTTCAAGTTTTACAAATATGTAACTGAAGCTAAGCTTACTATAATCAAAGATCATTATATGATATAAATCAAATTATCTAGTTTTCCCCTTGTAATGTTACAGGAGCAGTGATAGTGGAAAGAACACCAGGCTCAAACTACCGCAAATACGAACTAAAGTCCGTCACAGTGACCACACAGTACACTAAGTTTACAGTAGATGGTGATGTAACAATCGACAAACAATCACTGGAATCTGATCTGACAGTTTCATATGACAAAAATTCTGTAAAATTTAATTCCAAATTGCAGTGCACAGGGAATAAATATTCAGCAGAGGTTGACTTTGTACCACAACAGAATAAGGAACTTGGTCTCAGTTTGAAATGGAATTTTGAAAAGGAAAATCACAAGGTATTTTTCTGTCACTTTACAATAGCTTTATAATAGCTTCCTTTTGACTCTGATTTTTGAATAAGTTATATATGCTCTAGTTTATAACAGACTTTTATATACTACTTTAGCACTAAATTTTCATACTACTTTATATTTAACTAATGTACCAGTTATACTGATTATGATTTTTTTATTTGTTAGATTGCAAACAACCTTGTTCTAATCCATGGTCCAGACTTGAAGAGTGAAGATGCAAGGTTTACTCTGTCTCAATTAATGGACTACAAGTTTGAATCATCCAGAGATTTTGATTTTGAAGCTAAGACATCTTGTAAGTTACCAGTTGTACTACAACTATTACATTTGGTTTCAAAGCTAATTATTTTTACATTAATAGATTATAGTATGTAGATTTATTTTATATATCCACATAGGAGATTATAACTCAAAGAAAGTGATTGTTGCAATGATTTATTTCAATCAACCTGTAGATTAAATGTTAACCCAATTGCTTGAACCAATTTGGTTCTTTTTTAGTACAGCTGTTGCTTTACATTAATCCTTTTTACAAATCCAGATCTCATCTCTGGCTTAAACAAGCCTATAGGTCAAGTTTCCGACACAAACAAAGCTAGTTGAGACACTAAATATGAATAAGTAAGTAGTCCACATGATCAAAAAAATGTGGAGGATCTATAATAGAATGCAGCTTTATTTCACCCCACCAAACACCCATAAAGATTTTTTATTTAAATGTAAAGAACCAGGCAGGTAGGAGCAGTTAAATTGGTACTTTAGCAATTAGAGTGGAAAACTTTTAGGAATGTGGAAGCTTTTCATTATACCAAGTATCAATATATGTACAAAATGTTGTTTGTGTGTGAATATCTGCATATAAGTAAGAAAGTTTGTACATGTCTCTGCACTATTATTTTTAATGTGAGATATACAAGTTCAGCTCTAAACCTACTTCCTAATCATAAAAATGTAAATGAATAAGTATATCCTAAAATTGCTAGAAAAACTGAATTAGTAGACTACTGTTATGATGAAATGTTTGTTATTAAGATCCTATTAATGAAATTTAAAAAATAATAATAAAACAATCCAAAAGCATAATAATAACAAAATAATTTTGTTAAAATCTCAACACTAATTCAACGTATTTACTAATTTATACTTTCACATTTTAAACAATTTCGAGAGTACATATTTCATAAATGGTAGTATATTTGTTGGGAGTAAAATTGTTTTCAGATATAATTTTCCCTAATTTAAAATATTTAAGTTTATAGTTCCTTGTTAATTGTTAACTTGTTCTTTTTCCATTTAATTGGCGTCCTATTGGCGAGAGAACTTGAATCATATGCCATGATATAATTTCCAAAGACCAACAAATACACCTTGAATAAACTTTTCTTAAAGAATACTCAATAACATGAAAAGTATTTAAGAAACAGCAACTATCTAATAGCATCTATTAGCGACCATTAATTGCTCCCAACTAATAATAACTTGTATCTAAAGTATATTATCTAATATATATATATATATATATATATATATATATATATATATATATTTTTTTTTTGGAAGGAAAATGGAAAAATCTTTATGACTTTGTCCGGGGACTGAAGGGGGTGGGCGGCCTCCCTACACCGGTAAAACCAAACCTTCCATCCTCTTCTTCCTTCTCTGCGGGATCATCTAAATATATTATGATATATTAGCCAACTGTTGGTTGGCTGATCATGTTACTATTAACTTTCCAAATCTTTCATTCTTAAGTTCAGTAACTACTCTTTTTTTTTTTTTAGTGAAATATCCTCTGATGGGAGTGCTCGGCAAGTTTGAGATTGAAGTCTCACCTAAAGAGATTGAATTGGAACTGCAAGCGGCTTATACTAACTTCAATTTAGAAAGTAAACTTGATGCAAAAACTGGAATTAAGAATATTGGTGATTACAACATTGAATTTTCTGTAAGTATTTAAAATGAATAATTTTTAGAATATTTTTTATTCTGAGATAAAATATTTGTTCATTTTTCATATTTTCATTGGATAAATAAATTTCTTGAATACCCAGAACATATGCAGCATATGTTGTTCAGTGTAATTGCCTAACTAACGTCTTTCTTATAATTGGTTGGTTACTATCGTCCTATTTTCAAGCTAGTTGTTATAGTTGCAGAAATAATGTAATAGTTCATTGTTTAACGACTCTTTATAAGTATTAATTTGATAATATTTATTTCTACTAGGATGTACATTATTGATTTGAATACATTCTTCTGCCACTTCTAGCAATGTCTTAATCTCTGTTAACATGTTTCGGATGCACTCCATTTTCAAAAGCTATTTGTGTACTGATTCATCCCTCAAATGAGTTGTCTTTTAACCCAAATAACTTCCCATCTTAATAGGCTTCACCCTGTTTTATGATTGGTTAACATCATGGTGTTGTATTGATTAATTTCTATAGTTAGTGTTTGAGTCAAGTTTTACCCAATAATGTGTTAGATTGTTAAACATTATATCTGACTGATTATTTATTCACTCATCTATTATATTTTGTCCTCTTAATTATGCTTTGAATATTTTCAAATATGTTAAACCATTGTTTAATACAACTTTAATGTTTACTTACATCAGTAATTTAATAATTTGATGAAATCTTTTATTTCTTTGTGAATAATTTTTTCTTCAATCAGATATGATGTGAAATATTAATTCTTTCTTTCATATATTTAAGACTTAACATGTTCCTTAAATTGTCTCTTAATTTTGCCTAATTAATTTTGTCTCTTACGTTGCATTACACCCACATTTGATTTCATAAACTCCATATTTGTTGTAACTGTCATTTTCTTCAATTGCTTAATCTATTGTTAATTGTATTATTTATTTTCTTTGTTGATCTTATATTATATTTCTTTATAAAAGTTTTATTTTACATGTCTCATTTCCTGTGTAATAAATTTTGCATTTTAACCATACACTTTTCTGTTTTTCTATGACTTTTTGTGTGCCATCAGTTTCACTTTTGAAACAACTTTAACTTCCTAACTACTTTTTTCCACTCTATTGATGTATAGTGTTTAGTTATCTCTTGTATTATAGCCAATCTAAGTAATTTATTAAACATATTTAGAATGTTAAAAATTTATTGGATGATTAAAATTCACATTAATTACTAGTATGCTGTACATTTCTTTTCATTTTTTTTTAGTTAAAAATTTTAATAATTTAGAATTCCTTTTTATATATTATATTCAATGAATTGATACTATTGCCTTCATCTTTTTCTATTACGAATTTTTAACTTATATATTCTGTTTAGTTCTTCTAAAATTGATTCCTTTTTTTTTTCTAGTGTTATATTTTATTATAATTAACGAATTACCTAATTTTCTGACATATTCTAAACAATTATATTTCTTCGGAGTTTCAGCTATAACTTTCTCTTCTTAACATGTTGAATAAATATTTCACTTTAATATTGCCGATAGTAGATTCTCTACGCCTACTCCACTTTTTATTTATATAACATGTCAACAATTTAAATAGATTTATTTGTGATATTACTGAATTATTAATTAAGAATTTCTATTTAGTTACTAATTTATTTAGAGGTTTAATTTATTTTTTATTTATTTTAAAATCCCACAATTTACAATTATTTAACTTTATATCATTTAATTTTTTATCTTGACTGTTTTTTATTTGTCGAATATTGTTGTGAAATTTATTTACTTTCCAATTTCATAGTCAGGAAAGTATAATGGTGCTGTGAAAATGTTGATGTCAAGTTTACAATAGTTCTTGATGTTTTACATTCTAAGAAAAGCTATTAGACCATTTTAAAAATAATGTTTGTCACATACTATCAAGATCAGATAATATGCTTAGTTAAATATATGTTATAAGGAGAAACCATAGGTCATTCGGGTGTGGCCCAAGGGAAAGGATGAGATAGCAAACAGTGAACAAGGGAGTTGGTTTTAGGTAAAAGAATGTTGTGGATGTAGTAGGAAAATGTAGAGAATAAAAATGAAATAAATGTTGTAAAGTTGGTATAGTGAAGGTTTTTTGTTTGTGTGATTGGAATTGTAAGTGAAGGGAAATTTTGGAACATAAAAAGAGGAATGAAATTTTAAGTGATATGATGGATAATATGGTGATGAAAATTGTGATTGTGAGTGTTGGGCAGAGCATGGTCTGGTAAACCATGTATTTATTAACTAATTATTCAATAAATCATAGCTAATCAATTGAATAACCAAAATACTTTTGAATTTAAAACATGAAACTGTTTAACTCCTCATATATTAATAGACAAATAAACTTTATTATAAATTTTTTTACATGCATATTTGCTTTCTCTTGATATGATATAATAGGGATATAGGTTTTAAATTACAATTAATAGTGATTATGAATGTCTATGTTACAGCAAATAATTGAGTGAATAAATGTGGATTTTCTAAAGCAATTGAATTTTTAGTTCTTAAGAACACTTTTCTGTAGAACTGAAGCGCCACGACTAAAAAAAATATATTATTATTATTATTATAAAATTAAAATAAAGATTGAATTTAGGGTTTTTTTTCTGCCTTATAGGTGATAGTGCCCAACAAAAAACAAATTACAGAATAAATTGTTATGATCTTAAATTGAATTAGCAAAAGTTCAAAATTAAAGTAATACAATTTTTTTACCAAAGAGGGTCAAACTATTATAATTTGTGCTATAGAATAGTTATATTTTGGATCATGTTGCATAAAGGTTAAAGGTTAAAATAGGAGTATCAATAAAAATGGTTGTCATGAAATATCTCAACAACTGATTGTTTCAGTAAACCAAAATTTTAAAAAGTTAATTTATTGATCAATTTATATAGAACTCAAATCATATATTTTTAATATCAAATAATAATATTTTTTTTCAATTTTTACCTCATTAATTGAAAAATCATGTACTGGCTACATCAAATTAATTATATTAAAGCTTTCCCTCCTCCCCAT
Source organism: Aphrophora alni (assembly GCA_963513935.1). NCBI lineage: Eukaryota > Metazoa > Arthropoda > Insecta > Hemiptera > Aphrophoridae > Aphrophora > Aphrophora alni. The sequence continues at coordinate 117,008,108 of OY740766.1, read as the reverse complement.
TATAAAATATAGTTTTCTTTGTTAGTTATTTAATTTACCTTAGCAAGTAAATAAATAAACAAACATTCTTTTATTATTATACCTGTTATTTTCTTTTAGGGTAAACTATTAGAGAATAGTGTACAACTTTTAGCCAAACACGATATCATCACTGATACTAAATCAAAGTTTACCAACTCTTTGGAAGTGAAACCTGGTGGCAAATACCAACTGAATGCTCTCGTCACATATGACTTCAAAGGGAAAGATGTAAACCAGGCTATTGATGCAGAGCTTAAGTTTCCTTTTGATCCTAAAATCATTCAGTAAGATATTTTTTATAATAATTGATTAGTGTTGGTATTTAAATACAAGTTGATAGATTTTTTGGTTTGTAAAAGCTTAAACTCTTTTGTTTCAAATATGAATTTCCATATTCTTGTCCATTATATATATATATATATATATATATATATATATATATATATATATATATATATATATATATATATATATGTCTTACATTCAAAGCCAAAATTTACTATATACATTTTTACATATTATACAGTACAACAAACACACAGAACACAATTCTCATAAAAAAAAAAAAATACGCCTAAGTATCAGATGTGTTTCAACGACAAGGTCGTCCTCTTCAGTGATACACCAGCTACACCAACCAAACCACAACTTGTGTTCTGTGTGTTTGTTGTACTGTATAGTTTTTCTCATAAGTCAAGCTCAACATTTAATATTTTTACATATATTGAATAAATCTGGCACAAAGCTTTTATGGAATACAAATATAAATTTTGTTTATTTTGACTTTAAATAAATAAACATTTACCTGAGTAAAACAAATCAACTAAATTTTATCAATCAAAGAATATTTACAACAGAGATTAAAAGATTGTATATGAATTGTATTACAACATAATGAATGAAAGTTCATTTATATATTGACTGAAAATATGATTACCATACACAATTCAGGTAAATTTCAAGTTCAATAATTTATAAATGATGTCTAAATTTGGTTATAGTCTCTTTAACTCTGAAATAATAACTTAAAGCTTGAGTTATACCACGATTAGACTCAGGGTTCATACATACATAAATAAAATCCAAATAGTTATTTGATAATTAATTAACACACTCTTATCTGGGGGTTAGGCCTCATGCGCCTTTTCCCAAGTAAGGGTGTACAAGAAAATATAATATGGGATAATTCTATTAAAGTAAACATGCAATTAATAATTATAATTAAATTTCAAGTATTTCTAACTCATTTAAGGCAAAGATATAAACGTATGAAGTGAATTGAAAGATGGAACTATAATGTGTGGCAGAGTTTGAACCTATATATGTTAAATTTATATTTTTCAATTTCTGTTTTTCTCACATATTTGTTAATTTAAAGAAATTATTAATGAAGTTATTTGTTTTAGACCCCTTAGCTGAAGAAATTGGTGAAACACACAAAATGTACATCTGTATTATTAAAGTATTTTTGTTATAGTTTGATCCATGTATTAGTTTCATTTACAACGTAAAAATAATGATATTTGTGAAAAACTTACTAGATTCTCTATAAGAAGAGAAAAAAGTGTTAACTATTTACGTTTGTTTCAGATTAAATGCGGGAATAAAAAATAACAAAGCAGAAAGTTCTGTAGTGTTTATTCTGCTTGGTGGAGGTAAACCAATCGTAGAAGTGAAAGGATTGATAGAAAAAACAAGCAAACCTGAAGGGAACTTCAAAGTATTCTTACCTAGCTATATTGACAGTACTGGTTCTTTTAAGTTTGATGGACATAAGGGTTTAGGCACTTTTACAGTTGAATTCCCTAAAACAAGTAGACAGGTAAGCAAGATTTGATGATGTATTGGGTAAAAGTTGCAATTGGATTAGTATTGGTTTGGTTCTAGAACTAGGCTACTTTGATGCATTACAATTAAAACTGGTCCACTTTAGATTTTCTGTTTAGATTCAGACATTAAAAATTTATATATATACAGAACTGAAAGTTTATATGTGTGTGTGTGTGTGTGTGTGTGTGTGCGTGCGTGCATGCGTGTGTGCATGCGTGCGTGTGTTGTGTGAGTGTTCTCTATTCGGATGAAGATAAATTGATGGATTAGAATCAAATTTAGCATGCATAATTTTCAGTATCCAACTTAAAATAGTAGAACTAAGCACTAAAGTAGAACTTCACAATTCTACCTCACCCCATTTTTTCACCCTTAATTCCTCCAAAAGCTGTTCTTTGGTGGTTTCTGACCCAATGTTATACCCATAAGTTATAGTATTTTAAAAATAGTTTTCATTTTAATAATTTCCATTACAATTTAACTTTGTTTCATCAGATTAACCCTAAAAGTTTATACAAAAAGGACAAATGGAATTCTAGGTACATTTATTAGATAGTATTTAATATAAATAAATATTTTCTTTCTAAATTCTGCTCCTCCTTGTCTAACAGTCACAATTAATTTTCAGATACAATCACTTTTTTTGCTAATGGATTGGATGAGTTTGTTAACCAGGACAAAACATACCAGGCTATAAATGATGTTTAATTTTTCACATATACATAGTATAAAGAAAGTTTAAATGATGGGTCAAAATACCGAAATAGATTTTTTTTGCAGATATATCCATTTCGAAGTCCCCTGAATCCACAAAAAGTAGTTTTTTGAATGATGTCTGTTGTTATTGCAGTATTCTACAATTAAAATATGTGAACCAAAATTAATAAAATTTTATATCAGGGCCATTTTTATATAGGTTTTTTTTTTTTTAATAAATAAAAATTTGAGAGTAGCAGCCATAAAGAAACACAAAATTAAAATTTCCTCATAATAGGCTCTCATGATTTTGATCAAATTTTAATCAAGTGTGTTCTCTAAAGAAACAAACAAAAGGTATCAGTCACCATTTCTTCAAAAGTGATGGTTCATGAGTTATTGATAAAATAACAAAATATCTGTCATGTTGTTATAAAAGAGATATTTCTCAAAATCACCAAAGGCTTCTGTCTACATTCTAGAGGGCACCTTTTTTTTCTCTCTTTTTTTTTTTTTTATTCCTTCAAAATATGCTAAGGGAACCAACTTCACCAGATCTAATATGTTAATGTTTTGTAAATTTTCCAAATACCTACCAATAGATGAGGTCATAGCTATCGCCTCTACACTCTTCCATCATAAGACCCTATATATTTCAAGGAAGCCTGACTGTGAAAGCTAATCACAGTATTTGCTTTGAGTTCATTTAGCTTTACATATTATAAAGTCGGATTTGAAATTATAATGTACTCTATTAAGTGGGTAATCTTTTTAGTTCTAGACATGAAATATATTAACACATGGGGTTTCCTTTTCATCTCACAAGAGATTTCAGATTTTGGTGAAATGTTGAGGTTTATGAATTGCACTGATATGCCAAATAACATATAAATGAAAACTTCAATATTCGAATAAATTTAAAAAAAATAACAATGTTACTTGTTTTCATTTATAGGAAGTTTTGTTTAATGATTTTTGATATACTTTCACATTTCTCTGAAATTTACCTTTAATTTGAGCTGATTTTGAGATATTCATCCTTCTAATACATCATTCATTTTTTTTTATCCATAACTTCTGACTTAAAAAATTCAGGATTATTTTGTATATGTCCCATTTCTGAGGCTGCAGAGTTGAAAAATCGAACATTTAAGTTTTAAAGATCCCCACAACTTAAAAGAGTACTTATGTTTCTATAATATTAAATATGTTTTGTTATATCATTAAATAAATATAGTATATGCTTTAGTTAGAACTTAATCCAACCTAAACTGTAGACTTTAAGTTTTTTGTTTTTAATATAACTATAATTTATAACACTTTTCTTTATGAATTCTTATCAATTATAGATTGAAGGTAAGGGAGAGATTTACATAACCGGGTCTAACTATAAAGGCTTCAGCGAGATTCAATGGGATGCTAAGAAAAACCCTTCCAAGAAATTTAGAGTTGAAACTGACACTGACTTCTCTGAGAACTCTGTAGATTCAAAGTAAGTGAAAGACAACTCTTAGTTTCTCAAATATTTTACTTTTTTTTACTCTGCTAAATCCTATTTTGTGATGGAAAAAAAGATCACTACAAAAATTTTACTTTCCAATGCTATAGAGAGAATGAAAAATATTATTATGTGGATATTTTGAGGATATAACCGATTTAACTTTTTCTATTTTAAAAATTGTCATTTTCTCTGCCAAGTTTCATTTCTTAGATAGTTTAAAATTGATATCTAGTTTTTTCCTTCTAATTATCAACACAAACATAATAGTTATTTGTCACTTGTAATAGTATTGAAACATATAGATAGGATTTTATCATAATCAGATTCCACAATTTTGTTCAAATATATTTTGGCTTAGTGAGATGAATTTTGGCTAAATGAGTAAAAATTTAGTAACTGTACCTCATTACTTCAGCGATTCGGCTGAGTATTTAAGTAGTGTATTCTATACAATAGTAGAAAATCAGTATTTTGGGCTATCTGTTTATTTTATACTACTGTTATGGTGGAAATTTAAAATGAAGTTTAACATTCTTGGAATGAATTTTAAATATGCAACTGTTAAGATGGGTAAGTTATTTATGAATAAAACTATTTTTAAGTCATCGAAATCCAAAATATGCTATTTGAAATGATGTTTGTTTGGTTTCAGTCAGTGAGCTAGGCAAAATTATGTAAAACTCATATTGATACAATTTTATATGTATACATATTTGGGACAAATCTTTGGGCATTTTTCTCTTTTTTTAGCAAATTAAAATTTAGGACCTCCTCCCATAATACTAGGACAAAAAATCATTTGTAATTATTGTATTACATTTTGTCTAAATGTAGCTCTTAAGAATTGGAACAAAACACATTAGTTACCTTCTTCTCAAAAATATGAGTTCTAGTTTCAAAAATAGGAAAGAATGAAAATGAACCATCAATCTTAATTTAGATCATAAACTATTTGAAGGTTTGCACTAGACATCAGGTAAAATAAAATTATTATTATGGTTTGCTAGTAAATTGAAAAACTAAAATGAAACTTGTTTGCCATTATGTGTATTCTGTGGAATCAAAAGCTAACCAAGAGAATTATAACATCCAAAACATTCACAAAGTTTTTAAAAGATGTTTATGTATTGATAGATTAACTTCATTTACAAATTACTTTATACAGTACTTTTTATAACTGTATAATTATTCATGTATAATTGTCTACTAAATATCAAATAGTGTTTGTTTCCTATATTAGGTTTTGTTGTTTATTTGTAAATTGCAAATTATTTCTCTGACTATACAATGAGGTCCTTAAAACACTCTCTTCTTTAAATATAACAAAAACACTTTCTGTTTTAGAAATTCTCTTCAAGTCCTGGACTACAAGACTTTAGTAAATGTAAAAGGTAAATTCGAAGGGAAATTTAACGATGGAACTTTAACAGGAGAAACAGAACTAGGTCTACCCAGCGGACGAGTCTTAGGTTTTAAAGTAAACCGTAAAGTTCATTTGAAACCTGGCGATAATGAAGTACAAGTTGAATATGAACTTTGTAACTATGAGTCCAAAGGAGCTCAACCACAAAAACTTGTATTTAAACTTGCAGGAAAGAAAATTGATCCAAAGAAAGTTATTTTCGATGGACAGGCTGATCTCTCGTACATTTCACCAAAACAAGACAGCATTACTTTACATTTGGTGGGAAAGAAGGTTCCTCAAGGAGATAAATGGATTATTGCTGGAGAGGTAGGTGTAAAGCTAGAACTGTCAATAGACTAATTTTAGATGGTCAACCCATCTATTTTTAGATGGTCAATGTTTATTTTTAGATGGTCAGTGTATATTTTTAGATGGTCAGTGTCTATTTTTAGATTCTCAGATAGACTTCAATATGTTATTGTTGCTTACATTTATATTTTGTTCTGCTATTTTTGGTATCGTTTGTTACCTAAAGAATCAAGTTTTCAACATCATACCAAAAAATTTAATTTTGTGGATTGGTAAACTTGTATTAAAGTAATTATTATTTTTGTGTATCTGAATTCTATTACTGTGTATATTGTTGCTTGCGTATGATGTTCAGAGCATCTTTTTTATGTAGTAGCCTATTTGTTATTTTTTATACATATTTTTGGGTGTTTTTGTTGTAAATTTGACTTGACAGTGTCAAAGTAGTAACGTTAGAAATGTCAAAAATTCAAAAATGATCCAACAGTACTTGGCCACTCCATTGCCTAGTTATGTACTATTTTGTAATAATGCATAATATTTTGTTTAATTTTGTAATTAAGTTGTAAAACATATGTTTTTCTTATTCATTGTAATTTGTGGATCTTTTTTATATAATGAAATTGATTTGGATAATATACAGTACACATAATGGAGCTGTGTTATGTCAAATTAAGAATTTTTAAAAATATAACATTTATTTTCTCTTCAATCAATTTGATATTTTAAGGTTATATAAACTATAACTATAAACACTTCATTGTTTAAATTTAATTTCAATATATGATAAATTAATGATAATATGCTTACAAAATACCAACTTCATAACATTTAATGAAATTTAGGGTCTAACTAAGGTAAAGAATAAGAAGATCGTAGAATTTATGTAAAAGTTAGTCCAGTTAGGTTAACTTGTTATATAGACAAAAGCCAAATTCAATAACAACAAAATATTTCAGAGAACAAGCAGATTGTTTTTAACATTTTAAAACTGAATTAAATTTTCATTTTAAAACTTAATCAACAGTTTTAAATCTATAATTAAATAAATAATCGAAATACCATAACAACAGACCTTTCTCAACAAGACAATGTTTCGAAGAATAATGCTCCATTCTCAGTTGTTAACAGCGACATTGTTGATGTTTCCAACTGAGGATGGATGGACTTAATCTTTGAAACAGAATGGATCTGTTGTTTTGGGATTTGATGTATTTAATAAGTGATTGTGGAATATTCTACAAGTTGTGCTTATTATATTTATATGATTAGTTTTAAAGTACTACTTGTAAATTGTGTTAAAAAAAATGTGTTTTTCAAATTCACAGTATTTTTTTTCTTTACTACACCTTATTAATTTGCTACTTCCTTAGTACACATTTTTAGTACTGGCTGATATTATAGTTTTCGTTAAAACTAAATAAAAACAACTTAAAACCTTTTCATTTGTAAAATATAGTATAATTTTAGAAATATCTTCTTAAAGTTGATAACATGATTTAATTAAAAAGAGGTTGACGTAATTGAGCTTAACTGTTTTGAGTCTGTGTACATTCTTGTGTTAGATAACTTGAGTAAATCTCAACTGATTTAAGTGGCATACATTCTTTATTCAATATTTAGTTAAAACAGGCTCATTTAACTAACACATAATCAAACCAAAAACATTTACAAAAATAGATAAAACTTTAAAAATATATTCAACCATTCCCCAATGTTCTCATAGAAAGTTAATAATTTATTTCATTTTAAAATGTTACTTTCCATTATTGTTATAAAGAAAGTATTGTGTTATTTTTAAAATTTAGATATTGCTTTATTCTATGTGACCCTCTAAACACACAGTTACTCTTATTTGGAACTCTTCAATCTGTCCATCAGTCGGTTTGTGGCATTTTTATAAAGTATTTATCGCAAGAATGGGTGCTCTAATTGACTCAAAGTTTTTAATTTTTAAGTGTTCCTGAAATTATTAAATTTTGGACAAAATTTCGTAATGATTGAGATGGAATAAAGAAGAGGGTGACTAATTATTGTTAAGCATTATCTGAAAAATGGATGCTGTAGGTAATTCTAATTAAATATTTATTTTTTAAAAGTGTTATATGAAGTGATTAGATTTTTACCCAATCCTTTAAGAATCCAAAAAAGGTTTGTAAAATTTATAAAATTTATTTATACTTCTCTGTTTTTCAATACTTAAAATATTTATAAATTTTTGAGCATTGAGGTTGACTTTGTCATTGCTTTATGAACCCCTCACATGTTCCAAACATAAAAAACATAACATTTTGTTATTAATAATTTTAACAAAATATTTAATATTTAAGATACTAAGTTCAAAATCATTTGTAAATGATTGCCAAATCATTGCTTTTCTGGTTACAACTTTAACTATTTTGTATTGTTTAATTCTTGAACAAGAAAAGAATTCCTACTTATTAAATTAAAAGTTTTCCTTCACTTTGTTACTTTAACTAGTTACTTCATTTTACCTTTAAATTTTTATTTCTATTATAATACCACATAATATTTTTAATGTGTATTGTAAATAACATATTTTGGCAATTCTTTGTTGTCAATAGCCCCTCATGATAATATATATATTTTTTTCTTTATACATCTAGGGTGCCATTTCTGGATCACTGGTTAATACAATGAACATTAAATTAGATTCTGAAGTTTCCGATTTGTTTTTGAAAGGAGAACTTATTAACGACAACCAACTTCCACCAGTTCAATACCATCTTACAGCAAATGATGCAACTTCAGGTATTAGCATTGCTATCAATGGCAAGGCCAATGGATATGTATCTAATAATGAACTAGATCTAACTTTGCCATCTGATCTGCCTATCACATCACTCAAGTGGTCGAGTAACAGTTTTGTAAATATTAATCCTCCACAAGGACAATTCATGAAAGTAAGTTTTGTTATATATTTATTTAATTCTTAATTGTCTAATTAAATTTGTAAAGGATACAGTAAATCAGATATTGGATTGAAGAAGATTGGTTAACAGTTATAGAAAATAATGTTGCCACCATATATAGTAGAAGTCCTCTTAACTATCCAGCGTGGGGCCAGCCACTAGGCCTGTTGACTAAATGGCTGGTTAAACCAAAAATACATTAAAATTATGTTTTCATTGTACATTTATATTAAAATAATTTGATTGTACTATTTTTAAATATGCAAAAAAGATAAATAAATTGCAAAGAGCATGCAGTACAGTTTTACTAAATAAAAATGTATGTTTACCTAAGATTTAAAAGATAAAAATTAATTATTGCTGTACTTTAAAGGCTTATAACAAACATAAATCAGATTAGAACACTTTTTACGTAAAATTAATATTAATTTTCCTGTAGATATAAAGTTATGAAAAGAAACATCACATGCTAAAGTAATAAAACTGTACTGTACATTTATTGTAAAAATAAATCAACTGTTTCATGTTGATACTGTACATCAGTTGTCAAAACAATTTGTCTTGAATATACTGTGTCAGTGAGGAGTGTGGGAAATGACATAAAATGTGAGCAGATAGGCGGTCAGTTGAACCAGCAGGAGGAGTTATCAGGGCTTCCACAGTAGCAATACAAGGGATGATGAAGATGACTTGTCCCAGCAGCCACTCGAAATTAATACACAGACAAAATTCTTTAATAATTAAATTTATTCTATAAAATATGAACATTTATTTTTATTAAAGATGTTGGAAATAATGGAAATGAACACTTTTTGCAGTAGAGCATTTTTGTGCTTCACTAATCATGTTTAGAGCAAGTACAAGTAATTAGCCTAATAATGATTAATGGATTGTTTTTAAAATACTCCAATAAAGACAATAAAGTGGGGGAAGTGTAATAAATATCTGTAAGGGGGGGGGGAATTTTAAAAAATTAAAAAAAAAACACTTACTATTATACTAATTTTATATAAAAACTTAGGTTTTGCTTGTTACCATATTATTTAAGGTCATTAAAATATACAACCTTTCGAAAATGTTGTTCCAGGTGATAATCCTGTTATGCTAATAAAATTTTAATTTAATAAATATTACAGGATTATTCACAGCCTTAGTTATTGTTTCCTATTTTTGTATTTTGGGGATTCTTTGATTTCTTATTATGAATCACCAGAGGCATCCTTGCATATTTGAACTGCGTATAAGGTACAAAACCTCCCCAACTGATTGATTTATGTATAAAGTTAATGTTTTAAAATGTAGATATTTTGCTTATGGTATAAAGATTAAATATAGAAGTTGTTTGAGTTAATAATGCTAACATTAATAAATTAATAGCTATGTTAATATAAATTAGAAAATAACATATCACTGGGCTATTAAATATATACAGTATATATATATATATATATATATATATATATATATATATATATATATACACACACCGGGTGTTTCAAAATGAATAGCAGGGTTTTAACGCTTTATAACTTTTATTACATTAAACTTGCCACTATAAATGACACATCAAATGAAAAAGCAACTCAAAGAGTTTTACAGAAAAGCCTACAATTGTTCAATGTGAGCTCCATTTGTCACACGGCACACGTCAAGACGATATGCGAGTTCTTCCTAAACTTTGATTAGTGTTTCTTGAGTAATTGTTGTAACAGCTGCTTCAATGCTGTTTCTTAATTCGGGAAGGTCAGTTGGCAGTGGAGGCACATACACACAATCCTTTATGAACCCCCAAAGGTAGAAATCGCAAGGCGTTTGATCCTGTGACCGTGGAGGCCATGCGAAACAAACTTTGTCATTGGGCCCTTTGCGCCCAATCCAGCGGTCGGGGACAGTAACATTCAACCAATCGCTTACTTCGTTGTGCCAGTGAGGCGGCACACCATCTTGCTGGAAAATGAAGTTCTCTTGTTCATCATCTTTCAACTGAGGGAAGAGCCATAACTGTAGAGTATCAAGGTAAGAAGTACCAGTTACAGTTGTTTCGCCAAAAAAAGAAAATCCCATAATCTTTCTGCCGGGATATAGTACAAAAAAAATCAATTTAGGGGAGTCGCGTTACACTTGTACAATCGCGTGAGATTTTTGTGAGCCCCAAATCCGCACATTATGAGTGTTCACATGTCCACTAAGGTGAAAGGTCGATTCATCACTGAAGACGACACTATCCAGAAAATCATCATCGTCATTCGCTAACATTTCGTTAGTGAAGTTGGCACGTAAACTGTAATATATGCTCGTTACCACTGCACTATATGTTAACGATATTACTAAATTTGGGTTCAATAAATAAAACACATTGTATTAGATTATAACTACGACTGCGTGTTTCAGGTAGGAAGGTGAGTTCAAGACTGGCTTGAATATGTAGCCAGGGAAAGCGTCAGTAATAAGGGCTGGTGGGAAAAGGAACTGGATTGCAGCCAATAGCATTTATTAATTTGTCGTATGACATATCGAACCATATGACGTCACACATCATACGATGTCACGCGATGCTCCCACTCTTGTACAATTGTATACATCACAATTCCTCCCTCTTAATTCTTTTAAACAATACAATATAGAATTTTAGTTTTTTATATTAAACTTAAACACATCTTTTTAAAAACAAAACTTAAACACATAGTCGTATAACTTTAAACCTAGAAACTTGAAACAATTTGACAATTAAACTAGTAACGTAAATTAACACATGATAATTTGTTAGCAAAATTAAATTAGCAATTTAAACAAATAAAATCAATTTTTCTTCTTAATTGTAAATTATTTAAAAAAAACAATTCTATCCAGAATACAAACATTTTACAAAATACAATTATACATAATATATTATTTAATAATCAAGTCTTACAACAGGTTTCCTTAATCTAATTGGATATCTTCTTTCAACAACATCAGTAGTATTATTGTTTACAACGGATGTTGGAGAATTCCGTGTTTGAATCATAACGGGACTGGAATGTCTCATAACAACTGGTGGAGAGCGGATGCTCTTCCGGGGTGAGATATTTCCCCTTGTTTGAATGGTATCTGTCACTAAGTCAGTCAATGACTCGTCCAGTTGTTTTTGTTTATTTTCAGAAGGAGGCGAATTGACACCAATTAGTTGGTCAATATGCCTTCTCCATATTATACCAGAATTTAACTTTACTAAATACATTACTGGACTAATTTGTTTAACAACAATACCTTGTATCCATTTATCATTTGAACGATATTGTCTTATTAATACTGATTGATTTACAAACAATTTTCGTGTTCCCGTTCCTTTAAAATAATGAGTTTGTTTTTCTTGCTTTAACTCTACTGTTTTGGCAATATTAGGTCTAATTAAATCTAACCTTGTTTTCATTGGTCTATTAAACATTAACTTAGCAGGCGTTTCTTGAGTTGTAACATGAACTGAATTTCTATAATCAAACAAAATTCTATACAATGCTAGTTTATTATCTATACCATCTCTAAATGCACATTTTAATTTAGTTTTAACATACTTAACAGAATTTTCTGCTAAACCATTAGATTGTGGGTGGTATGGTGCAGAACTAGAATGTTTAATACCATTACATTTTACAAACTGCTCAAACTCAAACGAATTGAAAGGCGGACCGTTGTCCGTATGAATTACTTCCGGTAAACCAAATCTACTGAACAATTCCCTTAATTTATCTATTGTCTGACTAGCGGAAGTCGACTTTACTTCAAAAACTTCTAACCATTTCGTATGTGAATCTATAACAATTAAATACATTTTCCCTTTAAATGGACCCATGAAGTCTGCATGTAATCGTTCCCAAGGTCTACTAGCATACTGCCAACAATGTAATTGATTCTTTGTAGGATTTTGCCTTTCAAAAAGACAGGAAGAACAACCATCTGCCAGATTTTCTATATCTGAATCTATATTTGGCCACCAAATATATGATCTCGCTACCGATTTCATTTTTACTATCCCTAGATGACTTGTGTGTAATTCATCTAACATGTATTTACGGAATTTATTTGGAATAATTACTTTATAACCCCACATTATAATTCCCTGTTCGATTGTTAATTCTTCCTTTCTTTTGAAATATGGACCTAATTCAGGATATTCTACAGAAACATGATTTGGCCATCCATACATTACATAATTATACACTTTTCTTAATACTATATCTTTTTGAGTTTCACTTTTAATGTCCTCACAAGTAATAGGTAATGAACTTTCTTTAACATAATATAGATAAGTTCCTAACCAATCTAACTCTTGTTTATTGTCACCATGCTCGACTTTGAGCGGTAAACGTGATAATGCATCTGCATTAGCATGTTTAGCTGATTGTACATACTCAATCTTAAAACTATAGCCAGATAAAAACAAAGCATATCGTTGCAATCGACTTGCTGCAAAAGCAGGTAATCCCTTTTTGGACCCAAAAATACTTAATAATGGTTTATGATCTGTACATAAAATAAATTCTCGTCCCCATAAATATTGATTAAATTTCTTTACCCCATAAACCAAACTTAAAGCTTCCTTATCAATTTGTGAATATGCTTTCTCTGCCGTGGATAATGTTCGCGAAGCGTATGCTATCGGCCTCTCAACACTGTCTTTTCCAATAATCGACAACACACAACCTAAACCGGTTGGTGATGCGTCACACGCCAATTTAATAGGTAATTCAGGATCATAATGCGCTAATACTTTAGAAGAAGCTAACAGTTTCTTGACTGTATTAAAAGCTTTTACACATTTTTCATCAAATTTAAACAATACATCCTTTTTAAGTAAATTATAAATAGGATTCAAAACACTTGACATATTTGGCACAAATTTACCATAATAATTAACTAATCCTAAAAATGATTTTACCTCTGTAACATTAGAAGGTGTTGGGGCGTCTAGCATAGCTTTAATTTTCGCTTCGGATGTGTGCAGACCTTCCTTGTCGATAATAAATCCTAAATATTCTAATTTATCAGAGAAAAACTTACATTTATCTTTTTTCAATGTAAACCCTTTTTGGTTTAACCTATTACAAACTTCTTGTAACCTACTGAAATGTTGTTCAGTATTTTCAGCTGTTATCAATATATCGTCAAGGAAAGCTACAACACCTTGTAAACCTTGAATCGTCTGCTCAATAACCCTTTGAAAAATTCCCGGTGCAGAATTAATACCATATGGCATTTTTGTATACGCAAATAAACCTTTATGAGTGCTTATTGTACACAATTTCTGTGATTCATTGTCTAGCGCTAGTTGCATATATGCTTGGCTTAAATCTATTTTTGAAAACAATTTCCCCTTTTTCATACAAGCAAAAATATCCTCTATTCTTGGTACTGGATAACGATCTATTTCTAAAGATGGATTTAGAGTAACTTTAAAATCACCACAAATGCGTAATTTACCATTTTTCTTTAAAACTGGAACTATTGGTGTTCCCCATTCAGAACTTTTTACAGGAATTAAGATTTTATCTTCTACTAATCTATCTAACTCATTTTCTACTTTACCTCTCATAGAAAAAGGTAAGGGTCTTGGTTTAAAATATTTAGGTCTAAAATTCTCTTTCAATTTCAAAGAAACAATTTCTGTTTTACATGTACCTAATTTTTCAGTAAATACTTCTGGAAATTCCTTACATAATTTATTTACTAAATCTTCACGTTTAGCTTCATTTACAACTTCGTTTGGGTTTGACTGACCCAATACTCCTAACAATTTATTTTCAAAACAAATATTTATTTCCAAGGTCTTTAACCAATCTCTGCCCATTAAAGGATGAGCCCCCCTTTTAATTACATACAAATCAAGCATTTTACTTAATTTACCATGTTTAACATTAACCTTTAATTTTCCAGTTGGGACTATTTCTTCATTAGTATAAGAATTTAATTTTAAATCATTAGGATATAGTTTACAATTACTAAAATTTCTCAAATAAAAGTTTTCATTCACTACAGTTACTGCAGATCCTGTATCTACTTCAAAAGAAATAACTTTACTCCCTACCATTACCTCAACTGTAATAGGCTCTACTTTAACTCTTTTTGTAGTATTTTCATTCTCTACTTTAAACAGATTATTTAAATCATACACATCATCGTCTACATTTGACACTATATCTCTATCTAATTCTTGAGTATTTTTCACTCCAACGAAATGACTTTTGTTGTGTTTATGAAAATTATTATTATTTCTAGATACATATTTATTCTTATTCTGAGATTTGTTAATCTTTTTCCTACATACCTTCGCCAAGTGTCCTTTAATTCCACAATTGTGACACACACTATTTTTATGAAAACACTTATTTCTAAAATGACCTTGCTGGCCGCAACAATAACACATCACTTTCACATCACTTTTGGTTGACACTTTGTATTCTTCCTGCTTCCCAGGTTTCCATTGTCTCGATGAAACTGCCATTCTCTGCATTCTGAGTTGAGGGTCGCTGCCTCCGGCTATTGTTTGCGCATCCTTTTCCGCTCCTTCAATGGAAGTACTAATTTTTACTGCCCTCTCGTATGTTAGGGTCGTCTCCGATAAAAGTCTTTGTTTGATAGCGTCACTTTTTAAACCGCTAACTAATCTGTCTCTTAAATGTTCGTTTAATGTCGCGCCAAACTCACAATAAGTTGATAATTTTTTTAAGTTAGCAATATATTCGGCAATGCTTTCGTGTTCGTGTTGCGTTCTTAAACTGAATTTATATCTTTCGGATATAAAAGAAGGTTTAGGGTATAAATGTTCCCTAATTATTGTCACTAATTCGTTGTAAGTTTTTGTTCCGGGTTTATTCGGAGTGCATAAGTCTCGTAATAAGCTAAATGTTTTTACACCTACAACCGTTAATAAGGTAGACACTTTTTTATCATCTGGAATGCTGTTACATTCCACAAACAGTTCAAACCTTTCTATATACGAACTCCAAGTTTCGTCCGCACTATTAAATTCAGAGAGTTTCCCTATTATTGTGGTAGACATGTTGCTTACACTAGACACTGAAATATTCTGATCTTCAGACATGAGAGAAAAAATAGTACTGCCACTACACGTTCTTTTCCCTCCGTAACTTTAAACTTTTGTTACTAACGAAAACTTATTTAAACACTTTTTTCAATAACTTCCCTAACACGTCTTCATGTCGTTAAATCTTCTACAATTCATTAAACCGCTATCCTCGTCGCCACTGTAATATATGCTCGTTACCACTGCACTATATGTTAACGATATTACTAAATTTGGGTTCAATAAATAAAACACATTGTATTAGATTATAACTACGACTGCGTGTTTCAGGTAGGAAGGTGAGTTCAAGACTGGCTTGAATATGTAGCCAGGGAAAGCGTCAGTAATAAGGGCTGGTGGGAAAAGGAACTGGATTGCAGCCAATAGCATTTATTAATTTGTCGTATGACATATCGAACCATATGACGTCACACATCATACGATGTCACGCGATGCTCCCACTCTTGTACAATTGTATACATCACATAAACCATGGTCTGCAGGCTTTAGAGCCTGTAACAACTGCAAACGATAAGGACGTAGTTGTAAGCGACTACGTAAAACTCTCCAAACAGTCGTTAATTGGAATTGCTAATTCAAGACTAGCCTTCCGAACGGATGTCGTGAAAAGACTAGCGCTTTCTAACGGATGGCGGCGAAAACATTGCATGCACATGCGCACTGGTGCCAACAAACAAAACTGTTTGAGTGGCTGTTTCATTCGATGTATCATTTATAGCTGTAATTGTAGTGTAATAAAAATTATAAGGCGTTAAAATCCCGCTATTCATTTTGAAACTCCGTTTATATATATATATATACCTCCAAACCATTCTAATTCCTATTTGATTTACGCTATTTTTTAACATAGTTTCTGCCATTATTGAGTCACTTAGCATAGTGGGGCGCCAAGTGTATTGTATCGCTTCATTATACTTGTGACACCCAAATAATCTTGTTTCCACTGATTAAATGGCTATAGAAGTCATCAACCATCATCTTACTCTCTATATTGTGTCCAAAAAACCAATATCTTGGCGTTTTATTTTGTAAGAATCTTTGTCACCCAGCGTGAACACAATTTCTGATACTAGTTTCTTAGTTATAATTTTACAAAGAAGTGTAAACATTAAATGTGTGGGAAATGTCAGAAAGTGATATCATGGTGAATTGTCTTTTCTCTCTAATCATCTCTTCAACTACATGCACCAAATCTTCATTCAGCATAGATATTCACCAGTCCTGTTCATTATAATGATTATTTTCACATCTTTTATTAAAAAATCACATCCCCCTCCTTACCATTGAATCACTTATTACATTTTTTTCATAAACATCCCAAATTTGACAATCTATTTCAGCCAATTTAATGATCCTCGCATTGAAGAAATTATCACCAACAATTTTTCACATGCAGGAACATCTCCATTTTCTTAAAACATTACGAAGACACCACGATGTATATGCAATGCTTGAATGTTAGAAAATGCAATCAGTGTCTTGCCAACAAATTAACTAACTTGGCACACAAAGTACAACATTGCTACCATAGCGATGCAGCAGCAATATTTTGAACCAGAATCTACGTTCTCCATATCCCTTTCATTTCATAACATAATACTCTAATGCATGCAATTTAGTTTTTTTTTAATGAAATTTATAATAACTAAAACCAAAGTAAATCACTAATTTTTAGATTCAAATGGTTCAAAATTATTGTGTTATACAAATTATGTTGTTATTTTTATAGGTTAAGTACAATAATGCCATTGAATGGAATGGAAATAAATTCGTGAAGGTGAATGTTGAAGTAAATCAAGAAGCTAAAGCAACAAACGGAAAGCTGGAATGGGAGAGCCATGTAGCATCTTTGCGTACATTGACAGGAAGGATAAGCCAAGAAATTTCGAATGATATAGTTCACACTAACTTAGAAGGTGCATTTACGTATGAAGGAAAGACTGCAGACATCTTGATCAAATTAAATATCAACAAAGAAAAAAATGTTGTGAATGCTAATGTTGTTGCTAATGTTCCTAATAAGGGAAAATTTACTGCTGATTTGAAACACACGGTATGTACAGTTTATTATAATTCACCACAGTACTTTATTTTATAATTGCTATTTCATTCTTAATAAAATTTAAATGTATAAGAAAACATTATTTAAAAAAATTTGTTTGTGCAAATCTCAATCTCTAGATTTAAAAAACTCCTGGAATCTTGTGGTTAATTTTTTTCTGGAATAATCTGCAGTGGCAGTTTTCCACTGCAGATTATTAATCTGCAGTGGCATGATTTGGAAAGTTGTTGCAGCCCAAACTATTGATATTGCTGGGCTCCCCAAGCAATATCCCCATATTGCTTGGGGAGGGGGGATAATAGATTTATTTTTATTAAAAACTAATTTTTTATCTTCAGTACAACTGTGGCTTCAATTGAACAAACACTAAAGATGAGAATGTAGTTATCAAAACTAGTTTTGTTATTAAATTATTAAATATTTGATGTTGACAATATTTGTGTCATTATTTCAGTATTGTTACTATGAAAGAATATAACAACACCTGAATCTGCATAAACAATCAAGTTTATGAAATAAATTGTCTTAAAGGTATGAAATACAAATAAAACAAAGATATTTCTTAAAAGTAGGATCCAATCTCCTGTCTTTGGAAGCAGCAAATTTGATAACCTCTTCGTAGAATGGCATTGTCTCCAGAAGCTCACTAACCACTTTCATCTTCACGAATATTGTTGCCAGGTCATTCACCCTATCTTGTGATGTGACATTTCTTAAATACTTTTTTTTTTAAAGATGAAAAAACTCTTTTACCAGTGCAGCTTGTAGAAGTTACTGTCAGAATTAAAGAAAATAGTATAAATATTTCTTTGAAAATATCTTGTATATTGTTTTCATTTATAATCAAAAGAATAAAGTCTGACCTACAAAAATTGAACTTACAAACAAATTTACAAAAGGTACAAAAAAAAAAAAAAAATTATAATAATAAATAGAAATTAAACCACCTCAATTTTAAACAGTAAAAATAAACTTGTTAATTATTTTTGCGTTTGCGGAATCAAAATGCACAAAGGCTAGTGCAACTATTACTTCTGTTGTCAAAAAACGGGCATTACTTGTATCTCATAAGCACCTTAATAACAGTTAGGGGAAGTGGCTAGTTACCATGATAATGACTGAAATAAAACTGCCTAGCTATATGGTCTTATCCTTTGACAGTACTTGATTCGACAGTCAAAATTCAGTTACTAGCCGACTTTTAATAGTGTTTGTTAAACATCACCTAACTTTTGATGGAAGACTTATCTAAGTATAATCCATTTTTAACAATTATTTTCGCTATTATAATTTGATAAATAGTTATAAAAAGTAGGTCTTCTGGATTTTATATGCTGCAACTTAAAAGCTGCCACTGAAACTATTTGATTGTAACTCTATGCACATATTTCTATGGTCTAGGGGGAAATGAATTTAAAAATTCTTTTATTTGTTTCAAAAAGGCTTTTATTTGAGATTGTTATTTCAAATTCAAGTTTTACCCATAGGTCTTGTACATTTCATTTTATCAAGCTTGTCATACAGTATCCCTTTATACCTTTATCATAATTAATAACTAACATAAAATTTGAGACTAAAAATAAATTTTTATTTTGATAACCTACAAATTACATGGCTAAAACAAATTGTGAATAAGTTTTAAGTTATTAAATAATGATAGATTGTTCATATTATTGATTTAGACATTTGCCATCATTTGTTTATATAAAATATTATTTCCTTTTTATCTATTAAATATTCAAACATCTGTGTTTATTGTTGTAGGACATTAGCACAAGTGATTCAGACAGAACTAGAGACACTGTGTTGGTTCTAACAGGCAACGGTGAGACCGTCACGATTACAAACTATTTACAAGTTAATAAACCAAACTCAGTCATTGTGAAATTTTTGATTGAAGCATCTCAAGGAAAATCAGGAGCGTATATAAAAGTACTCAAAAAGGGAGTGCGCCATTATGATATTGAACAAAAGTTCAACTGGATTTCAAAGGGCGGTGGCAACTTAGATTTGGACATTGAGTTTGATTTGGAAGACGTTAAAGACTTTTCACTTAAGGTTGCTGCAGATAGTCCCAAACTTCAAATCAACAAATTCCAGTTTGACGTTGGAAGTAAAGCTTCAGTTAAGACCAGTGGTAAACGTATTGTATTTTCTGCAAAGACGGCTGAAAAGGCTTTATTTTCTGGAAGGTAAGAAAATTTTAATGTTTGTGGTATTATCTCATTTGATTGCTATCTATAAAAGTTGGAAAATATAATTATTAAGAGTTTTGTCATCCTAGTTATAGAGAGAAGTAGTTTGGTAAGGATACAATTTACCTGTAGCTATTTTAAAATTAATTTATATTAATTATGTTAGAGTTTAATAGGGCACATACCCTATTAGTTTAGATTTGTGTGGATAGGAGACACAGACTTACCTTGGGCAGTGGTCCTTGGTATTACCTAGTAGTGCACATATAGAAAAACGCACACTAAAACACTAAAGTTTGAAATATTCTGTAAACACTGTTCACTTTCTCAATCTGTAGAGAGTATAAAAATAAAAATAAATTGTTGTAATCTAGGATGGATCTGCATTGATTGTTGAAACACGGACAATTTTTTTTTTTTTAATTAAGCCTGTTGGGAGAGGGATAAAGGGTGATCTAAGATTAAGGTTTTGGATCCTCTAGACCCGAAACTAAGACAGTTCTTAGTTCTGAGGAGTTCGAAATATTTCAAACTGTAGTGTTTTATTGTTTGTGTTTTCCTATTTGTGTACTACTAGGTAATACCAAGGACGACTTCCCAAGGTAAGCCTGTGTTTCCTATCCATACAAAATCTAAATTGATGTTAATTTTCTAAACCTTACTGAAACATTCAGAAAAAGTACTACAAAATTCATTTTAAAATTATTTGTAGATAACAAAATTATATATATTTTATAACTTAGATTTTGTCGAGCATCAGTTATGGCTAACAAATGAATTAGTTGATGGCAGTTTTTAAATATGAATCATGTACAGGTTATTAATTTACACCCTTTTTGTGAAATACTACTAATTTCTATTGTTTCTCAAGAGTCTCAGAAAAAAATAAGATTTAGGAAATTAAGAAAGCTAAAATAATATATTCAAACTCAAAGTACTTGACTTTTTTAAAGACAATATCATGTGTGTGTGTGTGTGTGTGTGTGTGTGTGTGTGTGTGTGTGTGTGTGTGTGTGTGTGTGTGTGTGTATAACTTGTTAAAAACCTAAAAATCAACTCCCAACTTAAAATTTTCTTTTTATTGGTAAAAAAACATTTCTTTACAATAAATATTAATGTTGTACCAAATTTGGTAAAAATTAGTAAAAAATGTGACTCCTAGAGTGAAAAAATTTTCAGACTTTTTGCTAGCAAATATATTTAAGCTATTGTCACAACCAATTTGTGTATGAAATTTTATGAGATATTCATTTTTCTAAGATGATTTCCATGATTATCCCATTTTAACTATTATCTCCTTAACTAGCTTTTATTGGAAGGTTGCAATAAATATATTTTTCTTAATTCATAGAGGCTACATATTACAAAATTTGAAGAAAAAATTGTTACAGTTTATTTTGAGAAAATTGATTTTTCCTACAGTTACCTGACAAAGCGGGTCTTCTTGCACTGATTATAGTACGCAAAGTAGCTGATTCCTGCATTTACTTACTTTCCCGCACTCATTTCACTTTCCCGCACTCATTTTACTTTCTCGCACTCCAGAATTTCAACCAAACAACACAAAATAGTGTGCATGTATAAGGCACGTAATACGTTTCTCTTGAAAACAAGTTGGCAACACTACTAACTCGATCAGCTGTGTGACTAAATCGATCAAACGGTGCATTGTTGTCATTCAACGCTTTGGACTTATAACTTAACCTATATCCTGTTGTTGAGTATTTGATAGATAAGAGTGTTTTAATAATCCAGGCTAGGATTATCCAAATGGTTGCTATGGTAATTAGCCTACACATTTAAAATAGTCCAGGCTATGCATAACCTAAAAATATCAGAATAATTTATTTATTGATGCTGACGAACTCAGCTGTTATATCTGTTATTTTATGCAAACGGTTGCTATGGTAATTGCCTACACAATTTATAATAGCCCAGGCTATGTATAACCTAAAAATATCAGAATAATTTAATTATTGATGCTGACGAACAATTATATACAATTATATACAATTACCTGTTATTTATATGGTTTATAGTAACTGTAGGAAAAATATAATGTGTTACACGGGCGCAAAGTGTCTTTGCTGCACTCGAGAAACTTTCCGCACTCGCCTGCGGCTCGTGCGTAAAGATTTCTCTCAAGTGCAGCAAAGTGTCACTTTGCGCACTAGTTACACAAATAACTATTGTTACTTCTTTTTTATTGCCTACAAATTTCAAGTTTTTAAATGAAAAATTATTTTAAAAATTGTCCAAATATCAGATTTTAATTTATATTGTTTCATCCATTTGTGATGTAGAGGACTATATGAAGAAAGACAGATAAAATTCCTATGTTAAAACTGAGGGTATGTTAAAACTGATATTTCCTTAAAATACTTAACTTTGATTTCTTTGTTCATCACTAAACTGACCTCTATCAGCTTTATAACTGCATTTAATTCAATGATCTCTTATGATCCTTGTAGTGATAATGTAAATTATATATAACCTAAATTAAGTAATCATACCTTATATATAAACTAAATTCAGTAATCATAGGCCTACCTTATATGAAACCTAAATTTAAGTAATCTAATGGAAGTTAGGAATTTTCATCTTGAGTAGTATCTGAGATAGTGGCATAATTGGTAAGGCACCAGCATACGATGTTGGAAATCCAGGTTCAAATTTTGGTTAACTTGTGATTTTTTTTTTTCATTTACTGTTTAATGAAATTCCTTCTTTGGGAAATATGCAAGAGCAGTTTAAATTAGAAAAAGTAAAAAAGTTTAAATATTGTTAACTACAAAATTCTCAGGGTCGTAGATACTTTTAAAAGTGTACTCCCAAATGGTATTAAAGGCGTATT
The DNA here is from genome assembly GCA_963513935.1 of Aphrophora alni. Classification (NCBI taxonomy): domain Eukaryota; kingdom Metazoa; phylum Arthropoda; class Insecta; order Hemiptera; family Aphrophoridae; genus Aphrophora; species Aphrophora alni. The sequence continues at coordinate 116,985,218 of OY740766.1, read as the reverse complement.
TTTCGGAAGTGATAAATATTTTTAAAGGTAATCATCTGTTGTGGTTTGTTTTTAGCGCAAATTACCAAATTGAAGATAAACTCCCCGAAAGCTTGGCTTTGGATGGAAATGGTGTTTTGAAAATTGGAGCTGATTCCTATCCACTGAAAATAAAGTTTGATTATGAAAATGTGTTATTAGAAAGCACGGTGAGTTAAAGCAAACACTATGAAAAGTTTTATGATGTTTCTACTAAGTGTTTACTGTCCAGAAATATTTTGAGCACACTGAATTTAAAGATTAAAAAACAAACCCCCAGTAACACAATTCAATAAAACAAATTTTATTCACCTAATGCACATTTTAGTAACATAGTTACCATCCTGAAAGGTTGAGTAATAAATAAACAGAATGCATATTTCAGTAACATAGAGGTTGTAACATTACCATCCCCAGAGGTTGTGTATTAAAGTGTTAGTCAAAATGGTAGTCTAGGTAATTTAATAACAAAAACATAAATCTTGATTAAATTAAAAATTGAAAGTTAGTTTAAAGTGTTAGGTTTTTAACATAATATAAAAGTAACAAATTTAGTAATCAGTTTAGTATTTATTATTTTGTTACTTACTGAGGTAATTAATAGGTATTAATATTTAATATAAACACCAATAATAATTTTTTAAAGTTTTAGAATTTTAGAGCTGAACCTATCGTAATTTGCTCTGCACATAATTATGTATTATTCATACATATTAACCTTTTCACACACAAAGATGCCTAACTTTGCTTAATAGTAATCATAGAAAATAATGTTATTTTATCATTAGATTTAATTATTACAGGTTGTATTGTCAGTTGATGCCAAACCTTACAACTTTGCAAGTGTGATCGGAAGAAAAGATACCAACATGAAGGTCTCACATAAGTTTTGTAAAGACACACTCTGTTCTAAGGTGGAATTCCTTCAAACCACATTTATAGATAAAAAGGGTCAGTAGTTTTGATATATAATTAAATATGTATATTGCTAAAAACGTAATGCTTAAATTTTTGTTAAATGATAGAAAATCTAATCCGAAAATGAAATAATCCTATTAATTTAAGGTAAAACAAACGGTCATTTAAAAATTATTTTTTACTTTATATTAAGGAAAAAAGTAAATTTTATTAAACTCAGTGTTTAACACATTAAGCGCTATGTGGACCATTCCATTTCTCCACTTCAAAATCCCAATTTCAATTCAAAATTTTATCTCTGGAATTATGCATGAGTATTATTGGACTGAGTATTGGTTTTAAGGCAAAACACCTCACGGTCATCACTACATTAAAAAAAAAGACCATAAAATAGCTAGGACCTCCTAGCCCTCGAATATTCTAATAGCATCAGGATTGGAAAGAACAAGACAGACGTTAATAGAAAAGATGAAAGAGAGGGATCTAACCCAAGATGACATGAAGTAAGGTGTAAATCCAGCTAGAGTACTTTGGAATTGCCATACCAATACTCATTTTAAGTGAGCTCTTGTGGATGAAAAAAGGATATTAGTTATTGAGCCTTACTGCATAAATGTTATTGGTACTAATTGTGTGTTGTTATTTAATCATACTCTTAAAAACACTACACATGTAACCCTCCGTATGTCACAAATTGACAGCTTTCTTTATAAATTATCTTTGTTACAACAGTTCAGAGTTATTTCACCTATTATGTCATCTACTACAGAGTGACCCACTAGCTCTCGACCACAGATATTCGCTTATAAAAATTGGTGATTGTCATAATTAAATAAAATTTGGTATAGACATACTTTGGTGTGAGAGAAGTGTGGTGTCACACTCTCACATCACAGCAAGTGTTGGAAGTGATTGTTAACATTAGCATCAAGGCATGCCTGCTCTATGTTACGGAAGCATGTCGCCAACATATTGGAAGTCACAGTGTCAAATGACTGCTAAATGATGTCTTTCAGTTGAATGAGAATCCACTTGTTGTGATACACTTTTCTTTTCAGCAGGCCCCAAAAGAAGAAAATACCCAAATCCGGTAGGGTAAGGTCAGGTGATCTTGGTGGCCAAAGTCCCTCCTTTGGAAATGACTTGATTTTCAAAAAAGGACTTGATATCTTTCATGATGATATTGGAAGTGTGGTAAGTGGGACTATCCTGCTGAAAATAATTAGTATGGAGTTCCTCATCATTTAACTTATTTACAATTTCATTGAAGTTTCAGTTTCCCATGTTGACTTCAGTATCCACTGCTGTTTCGTAAAAGATGGGACCAATATTGCGGCACCGTGATGAAGCAATCTATACACCAATTTTAACATCATTAAGTGGTGTCTCATGCACAGTGTAAGGATTCTCACTAGCCCATAACTTGATATTTTGAAAATTGACAATGCCATTTAGACAGAACTATACTTTATCTGTGAACCATCTGTAGTCAAGGATTACAGGGTGTGCATTGACAAATTGTTGGTACAGTAATTCCTTATTTTATGTTTGTTAGAAGGTTGTAATTGTTCCACAGTATGCATGAATTTTGCTACTTTTACAGTTCATTGGCAGGTGCTTCTAGAAACCCCTATTTCCTGTGTTAGTCTCTGTAAGGACTTACTAGGTGATATCAGCAATCTATTTTTCACATCCTGCACTGTTCATTCTGGCAGTTTTGGATGTCCTCCTCTATAGACATCCAACAATATTCCGGTTGTTTCAATTTTATTCACCAAATATTGAGTGATTGGTTTTGCAGATAGTTTCCGGACGTCAAATTGTACAGTAAATTGTCGCTGCCACGCCTTAATAGACTTCGTTTTCCAGTATGTGTGGATGATAAAAACATGCTGGTACATTGAATAATGAATCATACTGTATTTACACATGAACCACTACATACTGTGCATCACAACAAAAGGACCGCAAACTTACAACTGTAACAAAAAGCAAGGGTCCATATGATAGCATAAAATGGCTGACTCATGCATGTGTATGTCTAGAAAGTCTTTGGTGTTGCCTGCAATACCATAAATAGGTTGACTCATGCATACGTACTCTTCGAAAGTCTGTGAAACCTCCTATCATAATTTCACCACTTATCTCGCATACCAAGGCTTGTCTTTACCAAATTTTATTTAATTACTGCAATTACTTCGATTTCTATAAGTGAAAATATGGAGTCGAGAGCAAGTGGGGCATCCTGTTCTTATCTTTATCTATTTATATTAACACATGTTATTGAAGTTTGAAAATTCTATGCTAGTGCATCGATAATTTTAGTGATGTCAACATCATAAAAAGAATGTATTGTCATGAAAGATATAGAATAATAACAAGAGTTATATAATAAAAATAAAATCCTTCTTTTTGCCGTCATTTTTATTAGTAAGCAACGTCTTTAATATCCATGATTTTCTTAAAATAAACTACTGTTTTGGTATGATTGGTATTTTGACCTGTTTGTTACATGAATAAATAAACTTTGTTTCTGATAATAAATTAAAACAGAAACTTGTGAAAAGATTCATTTGTATTTGTTTCATTTTTTACATATAGACATATATATATATATATATATATATATATATATATATGGTCTTCTTCTTAACTCTACTGATTGAGAAAGTGAACAGTGTTTACGAAATATTTCAAAACTATAGTGTTTTTTTATAGTGTTTTTTTATATTATAGAGACCATTTTCCAAGGTAAGCCTGTCTCCTGTCCATACAAAATGTAACCAATTTATATATATGGTAACCCCAGCAAAGCGTGTAATTTTTGAAAAATAAAGGTCTTAAAATGACATTTTAAATGTGTTTAATGTTTTAAAAATCACCCGAAAATTTGTCCAAACATAGTGTTTTTTTAAAAATTAATTAAATTTTTATAAATTTTATGAAAATTTTAAAAGTCTGGCCACTGTTTATCAACCTTCTATGACTTCCACAAGAGAAGAAGTTTGATCTTATTTCATTGGCGATAGTGGTGTTGGGCATTTTTCAGCTAGGAACTGTGAAAAGTTAAATATTTTCCCGTGACGTTGATAGCAAAATTAAAAAGTTGGTCTAAGCTGTTTTACTAATTTTTCTCACTTTGATTATCTACTCTTTGTATTTTCAGTTTACTACAAAAATTAGTTATATTCTGCATTGTATTAATGCAACACGGGCGAGCACACTTTACCCCCTTTAATTACAGAACAAACACAACACTACTTGAGAGAACTGAACAAACACAATAGAACAGGGTGACAGGTTGAGTGGGCACCTGACACACCGAGCCAAGTTGAATGAAGTGAAATGTTGACAGTGGTGGTGGAAGGTGTGGAGCAGTGGATGGGGCAGGTTGGGAGAGGAAAATGAGTCAGCTGGCTGCCACCAGCAACTGCGTACCTAGATAAAGTACAGTTTAGTCTTCCACTAAGTAAATATATAATGCTTTGACTGTATCATTATCACACCACATTTCTAATTTCTAAAAATCGTGTTCTGGTCAGTTCTGATTTTTTTCTTAGAGGTACCAGTACGGCATACCAGTGTGTATTGTCACAACACAGCTCTGTATAAAAGCTCTGTATTTTAAAGAATATGGTTTTATTTGATTGCTTTTATGTTAAAAGTAGATGGAAGGAACCATATATGTAGTTTTTCCTATTATACTATGTTTTTAACTTATTCACCCACTTTATGTCCTAACATCTTTCCTTATGAATACATGGAAAACTATAAAATAGATGCTAATGTGATCATGTCTGTTGTAACTTAAAAATTAAAATTTCCTAAAGAGATATAAATATATGTTTATAAATTAACTGGAAACAACTTATGTAGTATTAGTTTAACATAATGTTTATGTTATAGATGTACTATCTTTCTCCATTGAACGTGAAATCACTATTGATGTTGAAAACTTGTTTCATAACGTCAATAAGTTTAATTACAAGAACTCTTTCACAAAACAAGGACCTTTTGTTGATCATAAAATAAGTTCTACATATGGAAAATACTCATCTGAATATCATGCATACTTCAAAGAACAAGAAGCAGGTATGTTAAATTATATGCTACTATTAGAAATTTAGTAAAAAGTTAGTATATGCTACACGTTTACTTATGTAAAATACCGGTCAAAATGTATGATTCTAAGTATTAGAGGCAGAATGTTGAAATTCTTACATGATTTTCTGAACAACCAGAAAGATAAAATCATAATTAATAAAGTCCAATCGGAATCAAGATGTGTGAACAATCGGAACCTCAAGGTGCAATATTGATTTCCATACTATTCAACATTATCCTTAATAACATAGCAAACAATATTTCAACAAATTTATATTATGTAGAATATGCATGGTTCGCTTTTTTCTGTTATTGTGAACTGATTTTGTTATGTACTATAGAGTGATTTATTTATTATAATTTGTTTATATAAGTTATAATATGTGGTTTAGTGTTTCTAGAGTTTATATTTTTGAGTACATTTTAATATTTTCAGTATTTGTTATAAGCCTATCATACTAACCTAACCTAACCTAACTATCCTAACTAACTTAACCTAAACTAAGTAAAAATTTATTTTTATATGAATATTGTATAGGCTTTTTTGTGGCATTTTTTTATTGCATGATGTTTAGTTCCTGACATATACTAACTCCAAAATTTTTACATCTAAAATTTTTTTCATTACACAAATAAATTCTATGCAGCTTTCTGAGAAAAATTATATATAACAACTTGTATTTTCCATAATTTTACTATTTTTGGTGAATTTTTCAAAATAGGCCTAACGTTTTAGCTATTTTCCACTTTTTACATAAAAATTTATTTTTTCAAATGAAAATTTTATATATTTTTTTATTAAATCAACTTTTATTCACAACCATATTACAAAACTTTTGTATATCTTGACAAAATAAAAAAATTAAAAAATGTATGGTATATAAAGTCTTTTTTGTGGCATTTTCACTTCATTTTTAGCACATTTGATTCCTTACTTACTCTAAAACCTTACCATGTAATTTTTTTTTTTCAATTCTATGCACTTTTTTGAGAAAATTTTTATATAACTTGTGTTTTGCATAATATTACTATTTTCTATGAATTATTAAAAAAGGAGCAAAATGGCCTGGCGGTTAGAGGGTTAAGTTTCACATTAAATTATATTTATTTTATTTAAAAAATGTTATTATAGGAGTTGTGCTGACAATGCCTAATCGAGTGATAGCTCTTGAAATAACCCATGATAATGTTGCTGGAAAAGGAAAAGCATTACCAGACAACTTTGAAATAGCATTTTATCCAAATAAAAACAATGCAGATGAAAAAACATGTCTGAGTTACAAATCAGACATTTCAAAGTTTTTGAAAAATGCCTTAACAGGTCCATACACTTCAGAACTTCGTTTTGCTGCTCCTGGAATAAGGGTAATTAAAAAATATATATACTATACTATAAATAAAAAGAGTGAAGAAATCAAGCATTGAAAAATTAAGAAATAAAACTTTATATTGTTTTAGTTAATGAAAATGGGGGAAAATTATGTCAGAATAATTGTAATAATATTATACTGTACATTACTGAATGGAACAAAATTTCCATTGGATATATAAAAATGTTGTTTTTTACTCTAAAACATTTTCCCTATATTTAAAAAACAATAATTTGAAATCCAACATGTAAAACACATTGGGATTTTACACATAAATACATTTTCAAATTATAAAATATTAAGTATCTGGTTTAAGCATAATTGTTAATTTCACATAGTTTGTCTAAGCCAATATAGAATAATTAATGGAGTTAATGTAGATTAATAAGTTTTTACGTTTAGAGGATATTTAAGAAAAAAAAAAAAAAAAATATATAGAAAATTTACAGATATGCAAACAAATATAATAAACATAAACATCTAATCCTGCATTTCATTATCTCTACCATTTACTATTTGTTAAAAATATGTTTTTTTTAGTTTTGATAATTTTTACTTTTAAATTAATACTGCACTTAGAATTTTCAATTAAACTTTTTTACCACTCTTTTTCAACCCCAATACTCTTTTTTTTTAAACAGTCTATTATCTGTTGTCATGGAATAGAATATTGTATAAAATATTGTGAATATTTATTTGCTTTTGTAGGACTTGATATTGAAATCACACGGAGAGGTATCAGCTGATTACAATAAAGTGGAAGGTTCATTAGATATTGATATATTCAATAAAAAGCCAAACAAGATTGTCATTGATTACTCAAGAAATACAAAAAAAGGAAAAGGAGAATTATTTATTGAACAACACTTGAAGATTTACAGTAAGGTAAGAAAACAGAGTTAGATTACCTACTTGGTGTACTCACACACACAGATTAAGCGAAGATGAATTAATGTGAAATATTTCTTTTTAGAATTTTATTGACAGCTTCTGTTTGACTATTCGTTTTGCAGAAATTGTAGCCAAACTATTCAACATAACAATTTGAAATTTGGTATTGAATGCATGTGAACATTTGAATCCAAAATCTAAAAAATGAGTACAAATTTTTAATTTCTACACATTCCAAAAATAAATGTCAATGTATAACATTCAAAATTAAATTCAAGAATGGTATTAAAGTAACCATTTGCAATCAAAATGCAAATTGTAGTAGATGTCCTACAGAATGTTGAACATCTGAGATATGCTTGCTCCTCTATCTAGTCCGACTATGTACATAATCTCTCAGCTCGTAACTTTTTACTGTTTGTTGTGTAGTCTTTATTTTTTTTGACTAATTTTTCAATTGACAATATATTCACTTCATATTTATTATCTAGTTTAATACTGAATATTTCAGGAATGTAGTAAAAAAATAACACAATTATTATAAAAGTAATTTATACTTTTTATTTTATAAGACATATCATAAAAAAATAAAATGCACCTTTTATTAAATAGTATAAAATAATTACATATTATTTTATTTAAAATTTGTTAATTTGTGAATTTTTTAAACATTCTCTTGAATTCAGGGCTGAAAGCAATGGTCATCATGGTGTTCAAATTGTAATAATAGAAATATTTATAAAATTAAGTGTTAGAGAGAAAAACAATATCGCTGTATCTAAATATGGTGTCAGATTTTTCATTCCATACTTAAGTAACAAGCTGTTAGTCAACAAATTTGTCTCATTTAAAAGATATGTTACAAGGTCTAGGGTGTTTGTTGCCTTAGTATTATCTAGCAGATGAAGTATAGGTGGTAGGATAATATGTTTAATGATACCAAGTGTCGATAATGTAGTAGAAATTCATCTGTAAGATGATATCAACTGTAAAAGGTCTGTAAAAGATTAAAGGTCAAAATTTTTAGAGTATGAAACACACACACACACACACACACACACACACACACACACACACACAATGACATTTGCAGTGCATTTTGAATTTGCTGTGGCCATGGTGTTTTTATATATTGTCGGTTTTTTATTTCTGAAAACTTCATGATAATGGTTCTTACTACCATTACTATTTTGAATTACAACATAGAGGGTAGAGATTTCGTATTTTAGACTCTAATTGCTAATCCATTGTTAGTATTACACACAAAAAATACAGTGGGATTTTAATTTTTTTTCTGAATTTTTCATTTGTTAGTTTAAATTAAATGTTCCAGTTTGTAGTGTTCTTTCTTAATGTCCTTGACTTTTCTTGAGTAGCACATTGTTTTGAGGAGGCTCTCTTAATGCACTTGCTTTGGTATCAGTGATCGGTTTGGCTGTGTTATATAATTAATTTGAGAATTAATGAGTAATTTTGTTTACTGATGTCTTGTAAACCTCAAATCTCTCTACTTACTTTCCTGGCATTGATAATAATAATAATCAGGCAAAACAAAAATGAAAAAGCACTTACAATTTCACAAACAACTTTATGATAATAAACAAACAACTTTCACAATAAATGAAATTATAAGTGCTTTTTCATTTTTGTTTTGCCTTATTATGGAATTTCACCGAGTACCGACTGTAGTCACACTCAATATAATAATAATCCTTAGCATTACAGCTGATGAGGCAGTTTTCCCTACCAGATAACTTCCCTTCCAGTCTTCTCGTTCTCTACTACTCCCTTCTTTGACTCCATCTTTGGATTTCCACTTTTTTTAGATCATCCAACCACATTATCTTCAGTCCTCATCTGCTTGCAGAATTCAGAGTGCAGATCATATCGATAGTCTATGTCATAAAATAACTTTAGAATTGTTTTTGCTCCGTATTTTGTTCAAATACTGTAACTATCATGATTTAGGATTGGATTATTATGGTCTAATACATTGATACTTAAATTATGGGATTATCTTATGGAGTAATTATAATAAACAGAATGTACAAAGGTTATTTGGCCTACAGAAAAAGGCAATAAGAATAATTTCAAAGTAGAGGGTCATGTAGGGAGGATTTTATCCTAACCCTACCAAGCATGTGTATCCTTGAAATGTTAATACATTATTGATTTAAGAGCCATTCAGCTCATACAGTGCTTTTCATTTTATGACACAAGAAGAAGAGGGACTTTAGATATGATCAGTGATGAGCATAGATTGAATATCTATAAAAGACTCGCTACTCAAGCTGGAATTACTCTACATAATAGACTTCTAAATCTGTGAAAGATATAGACAATTTAAAAATATTTAAATTTGAAACACTTGTTGTTGCTGGGGAGTATATATTGAGTGGGGGAGTTTTATTCTGTGGAAAGGGGACAATCATCTCATTGTGTCAAAATATTTTCCTTTGTTGTTGTAACTATATTATTTATTATATTTTATATCTAATTGATTTATGTTTTATTATTCTATTGAAATTTGTTATATTGGTAGTTACTGTTATTTGTTATATTGTTATACTGAGTAGTTGTATATTTATTTCCGTTGTTTAGTGTTATTTTAGTAACCTAGTTTAATTATTTGACACTTGTAGTAAAACAAAAATTGTCAACAGCAAGAGAGAGTAATAAATTAATGAGTAATTTCTTCTTCTCCCTGGTTTTTCCCAAAATGTTTCTTCATTATTATTTCCTCTGATATTCTATACAAGTAACCAATTCACATATTATCTAGATTTGTTGATCTTCACTAATTATTCCTGACTCTCTATACAACATCTCAAGTTCCTTATTCTCTGTTATCCTCTATTTTTCACCTTTATAAATTCAATTCATATAATTATTGAAGTTTAAAAATCTCAGTTAGCTGTTGTATACATTATTGATTGATCATCAGTATATTATAGTTGGATAATAACGTTGCTTTGATTTAAAATATTGGTACACATTCAATTTATATAACTTTTGAAATTTTATTTAGATCTTATATATATCATAAATACCATAAATTTTGATGAACATTATAAATATAGAGCCAACATCAATTTGTTGAGATAGTTTTTAATTATTGAACTTAATCAATTTTGTTTAAATTGGTTAATACTATAAATGTTGTAAATATAGTAAATATTAAAATATTAGTTTATTTGCATTATAAATTATAATAGTTGAAAACGATTTCCATTAATGTATTTCCAGGGTTTAGTTACTTTTAATAAAAAAATAAATTTTCATGTTGTTACAGGGTCAAGAAATTGATATGCAATCAGATCAAATTATGGCAATAACGAGAAACTCTTTTTCATTGAATTCCAAAGCCTATTATATAGATGCCAAAAAAAATAAAAAAGAAGGTATTTTAAAAGTGGAAACAAATGAAGAAAGTTATGTGTTATTTGTGAGTATTGCCTTACAGTTTATTTTGTAACAGAGCATAGTTTACAAAAATGGTACACAATTTTTCTCACAAATAAATATGTACATAAAAATATAATCTTAACATTAAACAAAATAATTGTTTTCAGCGATATCAGAAAAGGTTAAATTTTGACAGGCTTAGTATTTTCCATAATTCATCAGATTTTAATGTATATCAGTATGTACTTTTGTTTCAAATACAATCTTTAATCCTTTTTATTACCAATATCTTTTCAATAAATCAACTGTAATGAGACACATTTGTGGAAATTTCAATAACCTATGAATGAAAACACAATTTTTGATTAAAAACCACTTTATTTATGCAATACAAATACAAGACAAAATTTCAATAACTGAGTTATTATCCTCAGTTGCTACATACACACAAACCCTACTGACAGTATTGTACAAATATAGTTTGTTTGTTTTTTATTGGAAAATTGTGTTTTCATTGTTTTGTGCAATATGTTTTGTTGGGAGAAAATTAGAGTTTTGTATTTTATTCCTCTTTAAGAAAATTACCTATATTCTTTTGTCATAACACCTCTAGGTAATCTAAATTGACCATGTATCAAATTTGGTCTTAATTTTTTGAACTATTTAGACCATGATATTCATATGAGTTTATAGGGAGACAAATATTCAGACACTAATAATGCCTCCAAACATGAATGTTTTTGAGTTTTTCATCTCAGAAAACTTTAAAATATTATATGTACTTAATAATATTTATTTTAAAATTATTACAACACTTTCATTCAAATATTTTGGAGGAAAAATAAGTACCAAAATTAATAAGCACTAGAGTAGATTTTTCCCACTAATTTAACTTTCTCACTTATTATGGAGAAAGTACAGAATTGCTACAATTTTCAGTAAAAATTGTTATTGATTTTAATATCTTACGTTTTATGATTTATAAACTCTAGCACTTAAAAAGAAGGACAGATATTAACAACATTCAGCACTACATTATTATATGTAGTAGAAACGTATAATAATTTACTATTTATTTAATTTAGTAATATATTCTGAATTGAAACAATTCTTTTATTTTCAGCTTCAAATACCTGAAGGTGTAATCTTTAACTTAAACAACAAAGTTACGAAGAGTAAGGATGGTATCAAATCTGTTGGCAATGGTGAAATTTTAGGCAAGAAGTACACTGAAACTATCGATATCACTAAAAACAAACTAGGATATACTTTAAAATATGGCAAAGGTTGGTTTTAAACCTATTAATTCAATAGTTAAAAGATATTTAAGTAATATGGATTAATATTTTAATATAATTCAACTGAATATAGATTGATTACGGTTTTACATAAAAAAATCAACTATCTTCTTTTTTTGGTTAACATCCATTCTTATATAATGGGAAACTACCATAACCAAGGGAAAGAATAGAAATCTACGATCAGAGAGGCCTCACTGTGCCGAACACATGCCTTAGTTATCATGGTGCTTAGTGTAAAGTACATAATCGGTTTTGAATAAGTTTGGATTGGTTTAAGATGATATATAAATTGAATGGTATGGAGTAATCAAAAGTGAAATATTTTTCAAAGCTTCGTCTGTTAGTAGATGCTGCAGCATCTTATTTCTGTTTACTATCAATGTTAATAGACAATGCAGCATTTATTACTCAAGTGCTCACTAAAGGCACTCAATCTTTAGCAATTTTTTTTCTTTTTAATGGTAGTATTTCAACAAGAAAATGTTTTTAACTGTTTTAATGACTTCATATTGGTTGCCCAGCAAAACATCAGAAGCATGAGACAAAATTTTGATTTGTTTGCATTGGAATTGGTGAAACTAAATAGATTGCCAGATATTTTAATTTTAAGCGAAATATGGACAGTAGATAACGAGATTGCCCAGTACAGTTTGCCTGATTATAGTATGTTTGCACAATGTAACAATCGTTATCGGGCGGGCGGAGTAATTGTTTACATATCTAAAAGTATTTCCTGTGAGCGTGTTAATAATATTATACTTTCAACAGCTGATGTTGTTCATTTGCAAATAAAGATAAGTAATGACGTGGTTATTGATGTTATTGCTCTGTATAGATGCCAGGAATTTAAGATTGATAAATTTGTTGATGAATTAGATAGATATATAGAAACAATTAACAATCCAAATGTTATAATAAGTGGAGATATTAATATAGATTTACTTAAAAAATCGTGCTCAGTTGATAACTATTTAATCAGGATGGCATCCCATGGGCTAATATCATTAGTCGAGGATCCCACTAGAGTGACAGCTAACTCGAGTACATGTATTGACCATATTTTGTTTAGGCACAGGTTTGGTATAAATCTAAAATATGAAACTAGGGTAATTGAGAGCGGTATAACAGACCACAGAATGACAGTTTTATGTTTAAAGTATAATCATATTTTGAGAAATAAAGCCACTCAACCTAATCCATTCAAGGTTAATTATAATCAGTTCTCAAAAAGAATTAAACAAACTAAATGGGATCAAATCTACAATGTCCATAGTGTTTCCGTAGCTTTTCAAATATTTATTCAAAAAATTGAGTTACTTTTATTAAACTCGCAAAAACCATTGTGTAAAAATAGAAACAATAAGATTAGATTGAGACCCTGGATAAATAATGAACTCATTAAGATCATAAATATGAAGAATAAGTTATACAAAAATTGTCTAAAACACCCAAATAATAATCGAATAAAATCTATATATAATAAATTTAAAAATGAATTAATTAACATAATTAGGGAAACCAAAACAATTTATTACAGGCAATTAATTGACAATAACAAAAAAGTCCCCAAAAGACAATGGAAAATCATTAAACTGATCATCGGAAGTAATGATGATAGTGGTGAAAAGATTATGCTAAGAGATAACAATTCTGACTCCATGATTGATTCAGCTGAGGTTGCAAATGTTTTTAACAACTTTTTCTGTTCTATTGCGTCCGATCTTAGAGAACAAATTAAACTAGATAGGAATTCGATGATATCTGTAGACGAAGACTATGTTCGTATATTTTATTGTAGTTCTCGTAGTGACTCGATGTTTTTCCACCCCACTACAGCGATGGAAATAAGTACTATTGTAAATTCACTTCAAAATTGTAAAGCACCGGGGTTTGACAACATAACGCCAGTTTTAATTAAGCAAAATTTGAATTCTATGTTAAATGTTCTGGTCTACTTAGTTAATCTAAGCTTAGGTTCCGGGGAATTTCCTGAAATATTGAAGAAGGCAATAGTGAAACCCTTATACAAAAAAGGTGATAAATCTAACACAACTAATTATCGCCCTATAGCTCTCCTTTCGGTTTTTTCTAAAGTCCTGGAAAAGATCGTGAAAAAACGATTAATTACATTTCTTGAAAAGCAAAATTTCTTTACTAACAGACAATATGGTTTTAGGAGTAAACTAAGTACAGATAATGCACTATTAAATTCCATGTCTCAAGTATATGATGGTATTAACAATGGGTTCTACTGCGCTGGTATCTTTGTTGACATCATGAAGGCTTTTGACACTGTCGATCATTCTATTCTATTGACAATGATGTACGATGCAGGTGTAAGGGGTGTTGCCCTAAACTGGTTTCGCTCTTATCTGTCGGACAGAACACAACAAACTACAGTAAATGGCAAAATCAGTGACCCAGGGAAAGTGAAGTATGGTATCCCACAGGGATCAGTACTTTCTGGACCCCTCTTCTTAATATATATTAACAATCTTTGTAACAGTCGTTTTAAGAGTAGTCTTGTCGCCTTTTCTGATGATACTGCTTTATTTTACAAAGCCAGATCCATGGAAAAATTAAAGCGGGACATGCAAAATGACTTAAATGCATTACGTTGGTGGTTCACAAAACATTTCATGTTGATGAGCCCTAAGACAAAGTATGTGATATTTAATACCTCTAGGAAGATTTTCTTTTCAAACCAATTGAAGTATCACGATCTAGCGTGCGGAAAGGTTGGGGATTGTAAATGCCCAGAAATTGAGCAGGTAAGGGACATTAAATATTTGGGTTTGTTTTTGGATTCTGGATTAACATGGAGGGTACACATTCATTATTTGAAGAGTAAGCTAATCATATATATCAGAACCTTTTATCTATTGAAATCAGTATGTAAATTTCAATTTTTGAAATCTATTTATTTTGCTTTAATAAACTCCAAGCTGGGATATGGTATTATCCATATCCACCACCTCGATTATGCTCTGTACTAATGAAACTAGTTTTAAAACAATTTTAATGTTTTAACTACCGGTATTAAATCATATATTAACAATTTAAATATTTTGATAAGTATTATAATTATTTGATACTATTTATGCTTGTTCTTTGTCTGGTGAAACTAAAATATTTCTTTTAAAAAATCTAGAAAGAAAACTTAAATATGTAGCATTTATGGTTTTGCTAATTTGAGTTAACATTACTATACTAAATAACTTTGACTCTAACAAAGCAAACTTTTAATCAAAAGTAAAATGTTTCTAAAAAAGACTGTTGAAACGAACTTTTTACTATCAGCTGATTAAGAATTGAATATTTACATGCAACAGAATTGATTATAAGTACCAAATGACCTTAAGATGAATATTCTAATGAGATTGGGATAAAAGGTGTTACTTATGACAAAGTTTAGTTTATATATGTATTTATTAACCTTTGTATCACCATTTAATTATATGATGTATAACTTAATCAGTTACATCATTTTATACACATTTATAACACACCTATGTGTTTTATAATTCAATAAATGTGTCAAAACATGAGGGAGTAGTATTTTCTCACTTATTTCTTTAAAGTTTTAAAAACATAATATGGCTAATGATCTATTGTAGAACTGAAATGTGACAAGTTATTTCAAAAAAACTATTTAAAACAATTGCAATTTGTAAATTTACGAATGGTTTTTTCTGGTTTTCAAATTGTACAATTCATAATGCCTACTTAAAATATTTTATAGACTTCTTGGATATTCATATTTTGGGTGTTGGAGTTTCTATGAGGAAGATCAAATTAGATATAATTTCTATTTTGCAAATTCACTGAAACAGAAACGAGGAGAGTGATGTAATGAATGATCATATGTTTTCTCTAATATTATCTTTAACTGCATGCACTAAATCCTCTTTCAACAAAGTTCTGTTAACTATTTGACTCATTTTTGTGTCTTACATTAAAATTTTTTACCCATCTTCATACAATTAAATATTTTTCATAAAGATAACAAAATTCAATGTTGAATTTCAGCCGGTTTAAAATTCTGTAAAAGACATTACAGAGCATATATTGTTATTGTTGTTTATTACTTTAAAGTTTGTTTGTCTTTATTTTTAATGACATATCCCTCATCTCCTCCCCATGCATCAGAGGGAGAATTTCACATGAGGCATACACTTAAATTTTTTAAAACATTGTAACCACTCTATAATGCATACATGGAGTTCGAATATCTGGAAATGACATCAGCACAACATTGTGACCACAGCAATATTTAGAAACAGAACATACTCTCTCAATATCCCTAAAGATGATAGAATGGAGTGAAATTGTAATTTCTGTAATAAAATTAATTGACCCTCTTTGGCCATAGAAATGATAGCAAAGTATTAATAATGTTGGAACGAATTAAACCCACATATTTTAATATTTTTAGTAAGGTCTGAAACTTAAAAAAAAAAACCATATCTTTTTTTAAAATCTAGTGTCCACAATCATTTTAAAGTGAATCTTAAGGTACTTATAAGTTTTAAATCTGAAAACGGAAATTTTATATTACTACATAGTTTTAATTAAATAATATTTGGTCTCAAGTTATACAAACAATATTCAAGTAATAAATAATGATTTGGTTTTTTGTAGATTAGAACCATTCAGTGGATAGTTATTCATTTACAATACATACTTTAATTTTGTTGTCTTGTAATTTTACTGCTCTCAAAATGTTGCCACCTGGACCATGTGGAAATACATGAAGATTTGTATATTAGCATTTATAACGTATTATTTTTTTATTTAACAAAAAAATGAATAATTTCCTTGTCATATTTTCAGATACATTTGACGCAGATATGGGTTTTGCTCTTGGTCAAATGGCTGAATATAAAGCTACTCTAAATAACAAACCTTTAGTAAACTTTGTAATCAAACTAGATGATGTCAACTTTTTGAAAACAACGTACAGCTATGATATTGATACACTTAAAGAACTTATTGTAAGTATTTACTTTATTTTTACACAAAGTATTGCATGAGCCAACATTTCTGATGATATGGGTGCAAAATTTCATCTAGATTTAAAAAAAATATGTTTTTAATAAGTCCTTATGCTATGGGAATGTAATGTTTCTAGGCCCAAATAAAGTTTGTCCTGGACATTATTGAGTCAGTCAGGACATTTGTGAATATTTGTTAATGTTTATGTTAAGGATTATGTTTTTAGGCATTCATATGATGGGTAATCTACGTAATCAAACTCCAGATATATATATATATATATATATATATATATATATATATATATATATATATATATATATATATTAATAAATATATATTAATAATAAAATAAAAGGCAATTTGTACTTCCACAATATTTTTTAATGAACCGTGCCGACCAAGGTTTCGCCAACTACGGCATTGTCAAAAGCAGCTTATAGACTAAGGTACAAGAATTTTACAATTGATGACTGAAAGGTTTTTGCCTTTAAATGACAAGGGGAAAAAGTATCCATTATAACTGCTTTATAGAAAATCCATATTGTTCTTTTTGTAATTTACCCAACCCTACTTTCCACAAAATGACCATTTTTTTTACCAATACAAAAAGCTGCTGTAGTAAATGTTTGTGGAATGCTTGGTGACAATTTGGTTTAAATTAGTTCATAAATAATATAATAATATTGGACATATGATTTTCAAAGAGAAAAGTGACTGTAATAGTCTTCTTGTTTTTTTGCAAGAAACTCACCTAAAAAAATATTATATCAATGTTTTTTAATTATGATTAGTGTTCTAATGATTATTTGAGATTAACATATTTTTTAGTTGAAACTTTTTGCTATGTCTTGTTTTTCAATGAATGTTCAGAGTTTTGTGTTCTTTGGTATGTATACAAAGACTAGCTCTCTATTTTCTTAACATGTAGATTAATGTCTAAATATGTATATTTTCAGGAATCGTTTAAAGTGTATGATTTAGAACTATTGAATGAACTGAGCAAAGTATCCAAGGCTGTTATTGAACGAGTGTCGACTGAGTGGAGTGATAGAAGTGAAGATTTGCGCAAGGCTGCACCTAATTTTAAACCTGTTTTCAATGCATACATGACTCATTTTAAGAAACTAAGAGAAGAGTGTGAGAATGATGAAAGCCTTAAGGACATTATTGAAGCAGTGTAAGTTGAGATGGGGATGTTTTGCTATTATTAGGTTATCTTTACTGTTATAAATTATTTTTGACATATTTGGAATGATTCCCTTTTAAACAGTGGGGTTATTTTTGTTAACTTTTCAGAGACAGAAAATATTTATTATATATATAATTATATATATAATAATATATATTATAGTAAGTATATATTATATAATTATATACTTTTACAAAAAATTAAGTCTTATATTTTACTTCAATATTCATATAATATAAAAACCTTAGCGATAATTAGATATGCTATTAAAGACAAATGATATTTGAAATATATATTTAGTTTCTTAGCTTTAAGAGCTAAAATCTAGCAAGTGTGGAGTTAAATTAAACATACAGTAGATAGCCTAAAGATAAATTGCAAATAATTTTGGATGATATTTCAAATTTTAATTTGCTCTAAGTTAGGTCTAAACTAATGACAGAATCAAGTTCAGCTTCCCAAAAGACAAGGCGGAGTTGAGTTTTGAGAAAATCAGTTCATAATAAAAAAGAAAATAAGGGAAAAAAAGGAAAAAAAAGAGAACATTTTTGTGTATGCTACACTAAAACAATTGCTAAAATCTTGTTCAGAGTTTAAAAATACATGTGAAAAATAAGTTTCATAAAAATCAGTATACGTCAAATTAGTTGAACATTTCTTTGATCATTTTGAATATTAAGGGATGAAATTTTTAAATTTAACATATTTAAAACTATGTCAAAATTTTAACTCACATTTAAATCAATAGAAATCAACTCGTATTTAAAAAAAATCTAGGCCCCATAAAAAAGAATTAGTGAAAACAGTTGAGCTGTTTTTACTGTAAAGATTAGTGTAACTTTTATAACATATATACTATGCCATGATAAACTTTTATATGTTTTTAGAACTGCATATAATGAAAAAAAGTACCAATACCAAAAATATTCTTAAAAGTGGTAGGGCTGGCTATTAGGTACAACTGAAAATTAACGATTTAAACAGTCTAAAAAGAAAACACCTATTGAATAAATAAATTTATGTTTTGTTACCAAATGTACAAGTCTCACAATTAATGAATCTTATATTTTTATAGGAAAACTTATAGAATTCTTCTTGTGGATCAGATCACAGAGGTGTTCCAAGAAGCCTCCAAGGCTGCAGAAGCATTACTCGATCTCATAAATGAAACTTGGCAGAAACTGAACGAAGCAGTACAGAAACTGATTCCCAAACTAAGTCAAGCCTACTCTCGTGTCTGTGAAGCTGTTATCTCACTGGTAGAAGAAGCTTACAAGTATGGCACTCAAGTAATTGTTGCAATTCTGGATGAAATTAAGAAGCACGATGCAGAAATCAAAGAATTAATTGGTCTGGTCGCAGATTTTGTACATGGTAAGATATATTTACAGAATAATACATATTAGTACAATTGTCTAATTTTTAAACACTTATAAAGATTGTAAATTCAGTGTTTTACTCACATTTCTTAAATTAAACTAATTCCTGCATTAAAGAAATAGAAATTGCAGTCTTTTTATTGATAAAACATTTTTATTATTCAATCATTTTTTCTTATGTAAAGCCCTACGTTAAATAATCTTATATAGGTACCTTTATTTTCTATAAAAAGTAGTGCCTTATTAAATACTGTGTTATAGCTGTTCAAGCATTTTAGTAATATTAGATCATAATTTGATTTTATGCCATGCCTGAAAATTCCTTCAGTTGAGGTGAAACCAAATTATAGTATTATTTTATAAGGATCTATATTTATAGAAAATAAAAGTTATGTAAAACAAATTTTACTACATATTAATTGAGGCATTTTGAATGTTACCTTGTAAAAATAAAGGTACAACATGCAAATTAAAAAATATATATTTATAATATATTTATGTATTTAAGTAAAAGTGTGGATGTGTATGTGCGAAATGCCGAGTCGAATTTACTCAATTTCTTTTGGATAAGAGGCAAAAAGGGCCTTTGTTCCCTACTAAGAGTAAATTTTTTTAAAAGATGATTTTTTTTAGAGTACTTGCAAATAATTTCATCAGTTTTGTTTACATTTTAATTTAAAAATATATTTGACTTATTTCAAGATGGGCTTTAAAATATTATTTTGTATTGAATTTCTGAATGGAAAGTAAGTTTTTGAAATATTTCACATAGTTTTTGTTGTTTTTTTTTAATGGGTTAATATTCAAGGAGTTAAAATAAGAAAGTTATTTTAAATCTAAATATTCCAAAGATTTTGTAACTTGTAGTGTTAGGTAAATCTTAAAAGTTCAAAAATTGTATTCAGTGTTGATAATCCTTTTCATAATTATTGTTGATTAAAGAATTTGACCAAGAGTTTGTATCCAATTAGATCACATCTTTGTAAACTGTATTTTTAAATCAAATAATTTATATAAATATCAGGATGCAATACATTTTATTTTAAAATGTATAATACGTTAATGTATAATATGTTAATTTTTATTCACAAAACTAAAGTTTTTAAATAAATGAAGTTCAGATTTGAGCTGAGTCTGTAATCATACATACAATCATTCCAGATTTTATTAAAGACCCGATGATGTTTATATAGATTTTAAAGTTTTACATATATATTTTTTAATTCTATGTTAAAATTAATGTCAATAACTAATAAGTTTTTGTGTTTCCCAGAAATTGGAATATTGTGCGCCCACACCTTAAAATCGTTTCAAACTGAAGTTGTGAATTTTATTCGAATGCTAAATGAACAGATCGAAGCTCTACCAATATTTTCAATGCTTAAAGAAAAACTGAAACAGGTAATTGTGTAATGCAATTTGGAGTGTGCAAGATTTCAAACATAAAGGGTTGTAGTGAGAAAAACTTATAATTAACTATGTCTTATCAATGAGAAAAGATCATTTATAGGAAGAAATTATCTCAATTTGTTTGTTGATTTTGTGATTTATGTATAATGACCTAATGTTTTCCATCAAGGCATGAACATATTTTCTTGATTAATAATTTGTGTGTGGCATATATATTATAGACACTGTATGTATGTGCCATTCCTTTTCACTTTCTTGCTTATACGTTGAAACAATTCAATATTTATCAAGGGTTTTGAAATGCCACATGTTGATGTGACAATTGAAAGAATTCAATATTTATATGGAGGTATCTTTGTTTATTTTAAATGATTTAATAAAAGTTGGGCGCCGTTTTATAATGTTTATTACAAAAAAAAATTGTTATAAAACATTTACTCTTAAACAGAGTATTAAGTTTCTCTGAGGTCGTAAGTTCTTCTGAAACAGTGTACTTTGTAGAATATTAAATAAAATACAGAATCCTTTTTTTCTGAAATGCACATTTTATTATTAATAAACATCTTTTAACATAAAATTTCATACAAATCAAATAGTACCTGAAAAGACAAAATTATACATAACACCATACGTTCTATATTAATCAAAATTATGTTTCATTAAAATTTATTTTGTTATTATTTTTTATGGTTGCAACGTAAATTTTTAATGAAATTTCTAAGTATTCAGAAGCTAATATTTTTTATTTTACACAATTACTTTTATAAAATATAAAGTCTTTTTAAATTTAAAATATCAAATTCAAAAAGTTAAACAATGAAAATAATTGAATTGTAAATGATTTCAATAATTATATTCAAACAAAACATTATCTCTCTTTGAAAAAACGTGACTATTCTACAAACATTATAATACAACTTTCAACAATAATTCACAAATTCTAATTATTTTCATAAATATATGAATTTCTATAAAAGATAGTTTAAGCATGTTATATCAGACATGCATTCACTCACAGAAGTTAAATCGTTTGTTTTACATACAACTTAATTAATTCACTTTGTTTCCGGGTTGAAACCGCATGGCGTTGTTTTATCAAAATCTTGTCTCTCATCTTTAAAAATAACTTTTTTAGATTTCCCTTTCACTTTTATAACAGTCACAATTACGTACTTTGTCTTTAGCTCAAAAACTTTATTTAAATCAAATAGTTTTTCTTTAAAACAAATATTAGTCTATTTTATACACGTTATACCTGCTTACGTAGCACACTTTGTCTATTGAATTATGTTATACAATCATGTCTTTTTATTTAAAAAAGTTTATTTCTCACTGGTTGAAACTAATTCACTTAATTATTCAATTATTTAATAATGTTCTTTTTAATATTTAAAATTGATTTAATAAAAGTTTGGCGCCATTTTGTAATATTTATTACAAAAATATAAATGAAAATTAATTATAAAAAATTATTACTCTTGAAGAGAGTTTATGTTTCTCTGAGGTCGCAAATTCTTTTTTCTGAAATGTACATTTTATTATTAATAAACATCATATAATATCAAAACTCATACAAAACAAATATCACCTGAAAAGACAGAATTATATATAACATCTTATATACTAAATTAATCAAAAATTATGTTCATTAAAATTTTATTTTTTATTATTATTTATTTTATTTTTTTTATGGTTGCAACCTATTTTTAAATTGAAATTTCTAAGTATTCAGAAGCTAATACTTATTTATCTTACACAATTACTTTTATAAAATTTTAATTCTTTTTAAAGTTTAAAACAGCATATTCAAAAAGTTAGACAAAGAAAATCTTTTATTTATAAAAGATTTCTATAATTTTATTTCAATAACACATTATCTCTCTTTGAAAAAACATACGACGATTCTACAAACTTAATATTCAACTCTTAACAATAAATCACAAATTCTTAATTAATTATATTTTTTAGTTTCTATAGAAAATAGTTTAAGCATGTTATACTAGACAAGCATTTATTTACAAAAGTTAAATTAAACGTTTTACATAAAACTTTGAATTAAATCACTTCTTTTCCGGGTTGAAGCCACATCACGTCGTTTTACCGAAATCTCGTCTCTCGTTTTAAAAAATAACCTTTTTATATTTCCTTTTCACTTGTATAACAGTCATATTTATTTACTTTGTCGTTAGTTCAAAACATTCTACTCAAGTTATTTAGTTTTTCTTTAAAACACAGTTACTTGTTCTTTTTATACATGTTTTCCTGCTTACGTAGTACTTTGTCTATTGCACCATGTTATACAATCACGTCTTTTTACTTTTAAAAGTTTATTCCTTGCCGATTGAAACTAACTCACTTTATTTCACAATAGTACTTTTAAAACAACTTTTTATTCCTTAGAAAAACACTTTCTTTTCACGTCTCCACATTTTCTCGGCAAACATACTTATTTTCTGAGCGTGCTCTCTCTCTGAATATTAATCTTGGACTGACTTGTCCCGGTCGGTAACAGCTTTCGTCCTTTATGTTCAAATTGTTAATGTTGCAATTTTCTTACAACTAAATTTATAGCTGTTTTAAATATTAATATTCACATAATAAATTTCTATGATAATTTTGTACTAATTATTTACTTTATTCTTTATTCATTTTATTCAAAAAACAAAAATACATTTCCTGTTTTATGCATAGATTCAAACAAATACCCCATTAAATTTAAGATCACCAAACTGAAAATTACAATATTACAAGTTATTTAATAATTCCTCTTGTTCTGTACTTTTATGTATTTATTTTTAATTTAGGAATTAATTTTACTTTGATGTCATCACATTTTCTCACTCTTGATAGTGCATCGTATAATTGTCTGTGACTGAATACAGATCAGAATAGGTAAATGCCAACTATTCCAGTATCTGTCCCTGCGATTTATTAATTATTATTGGATAGGGTAATTTTTAAGAAAACTGTCTACTTTTTAAAAGAAATGGTAGATATGTGTCATTTGGTGACAAATTAATTCTGAGAATAAACACATTTTATCCTATGACAATCCAGTTATAACTTCTGCAATTATTAAGGTAAGATTTAACTCTTTTACAAATAATTGTGTCCCTTTGAATAGCTCTCATTCTGTGTTATATTTTCTTTATAGCTTCAATATATAGATTTATTTTGTGTACTGACATTCTTCAAAGTATTTGTTGATTTAAAAATTTGAAAGTATAATAGAATCTGAGCTCAAATATGTGAATAATGTCCCTCCTAATAAGTTTTTAATTTTTTAATTTAGGAACTCAACATCTGAATTTTTAAAACATAAAATAGCTTTTTTGGTGAATGTATGAGACTGGAAAATTTCTAATCTTTTCCCAAATATATCTGTAGCTATGTCTTCATTGCTTAAATTGTTGGATGGTATTACTATTAGTTCTTTCGGTAGCTTTTCACATCCTTTCAATCTGACCATTTCCTACACATAACAGCCAATCGGTAAATCAATTATCTACTTACTGTACCTTGTTATTTTGTTGTAAGATCTTAAATTTTCTCACAGTGGGTGGTGGAATTTTATTCTTGTTTCTAGTACTATGGTTATATTGCTATGTCTCACAATCTATTATATTGGTAGAGTTTACCTAGAATCTCCACCTAATAATATTACTTTTCCACCAAAAGGTTTCTTGATGTTCATAATTTCTTTTAGTATTTGGTCAATTGCATTTAAAGCAGTTCCTGGTGCCATAGTTACTTCATCCCAAACCAAATTATTATTTAAACTGATCAAATAAGATCTGTGTCAAGGTAATTTAACCATATATTAGATGCGGATATTTCATTCAAAGGGGTGGTAATTTGAACGGGTTAAAATATGGTTTACCACCTTTTAAATAGATCACCAACAATATTATATGGTGGAAGCAACGGGCAAAGTAATATTTTTCCTCCACATTTTGAACTTACAGTATTAGATATTATTCTGATACAAAAATTAACTAATGGTTTTATTATGTTGAGGACTTTCCCCCAAAACCCCATAAGTCCTAGAAAAAGGTCCAACTTTCATATTTATTTGCATATCTGAACAGTTAAAGGTTTCCAATGACATGTTAAACATTAATTCGGCCTGATGGAATTCTAAATTTATTGTACAAATATATGTCTCTTACTTAATTATTATACTAATGATATTTCCCATGATTAATTTTCACTTTTTGACTTACAATTATTAAACTGTCACTCACCCGTGACAAATAGATTTTAGTGATTTTTGTTTGCTTTTAGGGATATGTAAGTGAATAAGTAAGAAAGTTTGTGCAATGTTTTTACACTGTTCATTAGTTACGAACATATCAAAAGTGAAGATAATCTCTATAATTTGTTCAAGTGTAATCACTTGGTATTACAAATTTATGCAATGGAATATTAACCACTTTTAGTAGATTCATACCACTGGTATTCATGAAGATATTTGCTTTAAAAATGGTAATATCTGAATATATCTTGTAGTCCATAAATGATTTAACATAACAATAAATATTTCATAAAGTCAAAGAGGAAAGGAAAAGATTTTTATAAATTATTAATTTTATGGTCAAATCAAGGAAAGTACATCCAATAATTAAATCTTTTGTTGCTAACAATTTTTTTCTGTTAAAAAACTTAGTTTTTGTATACAGTATATCTTTAATAATTTTGAATATATATATAATTAAAATCATCACAATTTGTGTATGAACTATTTTCAATTTTCAGTAATAATGCAACTTATTTTATTCAAGAGAAACTACAGTCTTGTTTTTCAAAGAGTTAATATTTATATTATACAATAATATTATATTATTGTTTCTTTTAGTTTTTTTACCTTATGAATGATGTTTTTATTACAGCTGAAGGAATATCAACTGCCAGACCATGCTTTTGCTATGTACTCAGAATTTGTTCAAGCAGCAAAACAAGCCGCACCTACACCGGAATTTCAAATATTCATTGATTGTGTTGCATCTTATGTTGAAAAGGTTAGTAATTTGTATAATAGATTTTGTGGTTGTTTCATGACTTTTTAATTACGTACAGAAAATCAAAATCAAATTAAAATTCAATGGCTTAAAAATAATTGGGTTTTATCAAAATCGGTTTGTAAGTAAATTTTTCAAAGTTTGTTGGGTTTGGTTTAGATTTTTAAGTGATTTAGGGTCCAGATATATACAAACTGAGGTCAAATGATAACTAACTTCTTCAAGATATATGAAAGTTAAAAGTTTCTTAAAAAACAAATAAATAATACAAATTTTAATATACTTTGATTTGGTATCTATTTTAATCACACTATCTAGGACGATTTTGACTAAATCTAATTATAATGTGGCACGCCTAAATCTGTAACAAATTTGATGATTTTTAATCAGTCGGATTACCTACTGTTCTTCAATAATAACTTTCATTCTCACCTCTTAATGTCTTTGAGGAATTTGGTCAATAATCTAATCATCTCCTGGAATACTTACCCTGCATCAAATGTAAACATTTAAAGTCAATCAGACAACCCATTCTTCAAATCAAATGTGAAACGAACATGTCACTTGCAAGTTGCTATTACTCTGAAATCATTCTAAATGTAATGCTAATCGCTTAAAATGTCGAAAACCTCCACAAAGGTAACATCAAAATATTCTCACCATTGTAATTTTTCCTAACTTTCTAATTATGCAAATATCACAATTCACAGTTTGAAACATTGGATTCTAGTAACTCTGTTCACTTGATTTTGTGAACTTTTTTGTACTTCCTATGTATTCTTATATATCCTCCTCATAACACCTATTCTACAAGAAATATTTGTTCATTTCATTTCATTTCAATTTTTTTTTCAGTTAATTAGATATAATCACAAAAATTCTTTTAACAATAATAAATAACTTATAATTTTCTATGGATAGAAGACACAAGCTTACCATAGAAAATAGAAAAGTATTTTATTGTGTGTTTTTCTATTTGTGTACTACTAGGTGATACCAAGGACCGGTTTTCAAGGACCAGTTTTCTATGTCTCCTACCTATACAAAATCTAAAGATAATAAGTTATCTGCCCTATTAAACTCTAACCTAAATTAAAATTTCAAAATACATACAATAAAATATTCATAACGAATTTTATTCATCTTAACATTACCAACACATTAAACAATTACCGGGGTTAAATAGCATTTTAATGAATATGTAGATCAATAACAATTTAAAAATTTCAAAATGTAACTTAATATATTGTCTACCACTATGATAGCAGGCTATGCCGAGTGAGTAAAGGCTCAGTAAATGCCTGCCACATATAGATATTAAACTCGCTCACTAAGTATTGAATGACCCAGACAATAAAAGTTGTATTTAGGTGGGTTTCAAATTTGCTAAAATTTACAAGATGATATTTGATTACTGTGTGGTGTACATGAAACATACAAGTCCCTGATGCAAGTGGGGTGAAACTATAGGGTGTTTCAAAAAGGACGCAACCCTATTTTTGATGACATGAATTTATTACCTTAATTATACAATATTCAAATTTAATCTTTTATAATAAATGTTCAAAATGACTTTCTCCGTTTTCAATGTCATATGTTTCATAACATTTACAGCCACTTTTCGTAGTGTTTGCTCAGTATGGTTTGAAATCTCACTTTCAATGTTATCCTTCAATTCGTCAAGTGTATGAGGATTGTTTTGAAAAACCTTACTTTTTAAAAGAAAAAGTCTGCATGAGTAAGATCTGGGGATCTTGGAGACCACAATCCTTTCGATATCACTGGATGGCCAAAAAAATTCCTGTAACATATCCAGCGTTTCATTAGAAGTATGACATGTTGCATTATCCTGCTGGATCCAGAAATATTGTTTGTGTAAATCTAATAAGGTAATAAATTGTTCAATTAAGTTGCGATAAACCACACCATCTACAGATTTGTCAAAAAATAAAGACGCTATAACACAACACCGGGAGATCGCACAACAAACATCAATTTATGTGAGTGTAGTGTTCGTTTGTGAAAGGAGTGAGGATTTTCAGCGCTCCATATTCGGCAGTTTTGGTTGTTAATGTAACCATCCAAGTGAAACCATGCCTTGTCACTAAAAAGAAAACATGATCTATCATTTCAATACCCTTGTTATTAACAAGAGAACACATCCAACGACAATATTGTAGACTTTTACTGTGGTCAACTTCTTTCAGTTCATGAAAGACACCGATGTGTCTTAATTTTAGCACGCAGTTTTAATTTTATAGTAACCCTAAAAGTTTTAGGTAGTGAAAGCACAGCCTGTGAAGATAATTTTCTAAATGATTTGCTGGGTGAGCGATTCAAACATTCTTTCACATTGTCCAGAACTTCTACTGTTAACCGTGATGGTCGAACCTGTGCTTTTCCGATCATATACACTGCCAGTCTTACGAAATTTATTGTCCCAGACTCAATGTTGTTGACTTATTAGGTACTGAAGAATTGGGAATTTGTAACTGGAACTCGTCTTTTACTCATTTGTAAGATGTATACACACAATAAATCTCAATAATAAATACAGGTTCATCCTTGGAAAAGTCATAGTTGAAAATACGGTATACAAACACCTACAAAGACAAATGTACACTGGAATAGCACTAGTGCATTATAATAACACATGTAGAGTCAACAATGATAACAGTTTTCCCAATTGATATTTGGGGAAGAAAAAATGTACCTATGCGTAACTTATTCCTTCTTAGACTTCGGGTTGCTTCTTTTTTGAAACATCCGTTAGCATGGACACTGTGATTGATAGCATATATTTGACTTATAATCTTGACTGTAGGTAAGGAGTGGCTGTAGGCAGTACTGGAGGAACATTAGAGTCACACTGTATATATGACATATAGACAACAACATAATTATATTAAGTGAATGAGTGGAAACAGTAGAAAAGCAGGTTTTTAAAACCAAAATTCATTTTTTTTAAATAAGGTATACTGTAAAATAGAATTTGGTTTACATTATGTTTTGAAATATCAGTAGATTGTAAAGAAACATTCTAAATGTGAAATTAACTTCTTAATGATTACATGAAATTTTACAAAAATCACAGTTTTAATATACATCACCATTGTGTTACAGATTCTCAAACACCAACCTGTGGATGATGCAGCAGAATTGAAAGACATCTATAAAAGCCTGATTAATGCACTACATTCATTAATCCCTTTCGTTAATGCTAAAGATCCTGATTCACCTCTTGAACCTCTTCGCAATTTCCTTCAATACAAGGTATGTTCAATTTAACATCATTACCCATGACATTCAACTTAAAATTAACAGTAAAACCTTGGTAATCTGAACTGTGTGTTGTGCAATAATTTGTGGATGCTCTGTTACTGTAAATTTGTCTAAATGTAAATTTGAATATGCTTTACGATTACTTCTTTTAATTTCTTTAATAATATTTTTTAAATGTTTGGACTAAAATATGATATGCAGAATAAACACATATTTTTTAGTTGTACTTCTAAGCAGAACAAACCTCCTTTTTGTTTATAAAATAAAGGAATGGAAACAAAGAGACTCCAACTAGCATGTTGTTAGTATATTTTAAAACTGTACTCAAGAATAATTGTTTAATTTCAATTCTAAACTTACCAAGATTCCTAAAATTTTGTTTGCACAAAAATATTTAGAGTCACATGGTCACCATCCTTGAATATCTCATTGCAGATTATTTAAAAAAAGGATATGATCTGCAGCTTAGTGATTAAATTGTAGTAATAAATAACACAATATAAAAAACAATTATATGATGGAACCCTTGTAAAAAAAGAGGGATGACGGCTTGGTTCTTGGTCACATTTTAGGCTCAAAGGGCTTTTTTGTATTCAAACCTACAGAATATGCTGGAAGAAAGAATAAGAAGAGTTTGGTGAGATAGCTCTCGAATGCTTGACATGGCCCTCACAGAAGTTGGGCTATCCAGCCTATAATTTGATACAGAACTCTCCATTTGAGGATTAAGAAAGAAAGTTACAGAGAGACATTCCTTTTATTGTTTGGAATCTGCACAAGGGAGTGACACATTATCTGGCTAACCATAATAGACTGTTCAGTTTATTGTATAGAAACACCTTAACAACAAATTTACTTTTTTCCAGTTTTGAAATTTGGGATAACTATCTCGTATATAGACATTGGAGTTGCAAACCATAGAATGATATGTGTATAAATATGATTATCTTTAATTCATTATACATTTTTATTTTAGAAATTACATAAATTGTAATATATTTAGAAAAATAGATACTAGACTTTATTCTAGGCATGTATAGTGACATTTTGATAAGTATGTTTGACAGTTTATAATTGTTATCCCAGGTGTTCCAACCATTACAATTATACCAACCTTCCAGAGGTGGCATTAGAGTAAACATCTTCTCATTACTCCAATCACCAGATTTACCTTCTCTCTCTGAGATTTACCACACTTACAAACCCACAAGATATATTTTGGACTACTTCCCACCATACAAAGGTTTGTATTTAGTGTTTTGCATTATAGTTTAATTTTATATTGTTGGTATTTATTTGTTACTGATTTTTTTAACACATTAAGGTTCATTGAACACATGGGTTCTGGGAGAACATAAGAGGAGACATAGAAATAGACAGAATGAACAAACTCTCATTTCCTGCCCCTTTATATATTTGACCTTCTCTTGTTAGACAGATGCAATATAAAGAAAGTGTAGAGTTTGTTACAGATAAAATAAGTGTGTAGGATAGGGACATTGACTGGTGAAACTCTATTAGTAAACTAATAGATCTGCATGAGTAAACTTCTTAGAATATGAATGGTTTGTTCAGGAAAGGACTGAGGTCCCTAGATCTTTTACAATTTTTTAAGACAATTTTTCAGCCAGATTCGTGGAGTTTACAGACCTTCCTGGGGATATCTAGGCATATCAAATAATATATTTTCCAGTTGGGAGTATAATATACCCTTTTGGCTGAAGTGAAAAAGGATTGACTGCATAATTGAAGAAGAAGAAGGTTCATTGAAACAAAAGTTATAGAAGGTTTTAAGAAGAGGAATTATGAAGTCAGAATTCCCCATGAGATTCTAACCTAACTTATATTATTCACTTGGAACAATAATTTCATACCCCATCTTCTAAAAATAATTAATTTGTCCTCTCATGATAAATGTTTTTGTTATTAAAAAAATAATTAACCTGGAAACATATTCAAGTGTGCCTTGAACAATTTTGCTACATTTTTACTTAAAGTCTAAGACTACATTATTTTGAATTTTCAGGCTACATTAGTTGTAATTTATTCCGATACATAGAATATGCATTTATATTTCTTACTTGTCTGTGATGAATCGATCTGATTGTATGAATTCCTCCATATTGGACGTAGGCTGAGTAATCTGTATAATGTATAACTGAGTATGATAACATTGTTGTTGAAATATGTTTGATCATTCACCATTATTTTTATGAGAATCTATGCCCATTTATTAGTGTTAGAAGTCATGGTGGAGAGTGAGGTAATCTAATTGACATTTAGCTTGCAGTAACTGTGACCTGGTATGAGCATAACAATGTTAGGTAAAAAAAAATAAAAGGGAATTTAGTAAATGTAGAGTAGAGTACTAATTGTATATGTACAGAGTATATTACACTACAGTTGTTTTAGGCTGATCTTCACGTTTAATGATGAAAACATAGTTTTACAAATAGTTTTCATTTTGGTTGTTATTGTCATTGTTTATATGCAGGACTTAAATTTTGTGTCGAGGTTCCTTTAGCGCCCATTTAAAAACATCTTGATGTGCATAATAAGTCAACAAATTTTTTTAAATAACAGCCATTTTAAATTTTAAAACATAAAGAAATGATTGTTTTAAAGATAATGAACCAAAATCTCTATTATAAAGAGTAAAGAGATTTAAATAAGTTTAATTTTGTACACTAAACTCCTCCAAAAAAGTTTTCTGATCCTTATGGGTCAAGATTCCAACATAAGTTTAGCAACTGGCAGTTTCATTTATATATAATAACGAGTTTCAATAAATCGTTGGAAATAGATAATTTCTACAAGTCTAGTAGTTTAACAGTGAAGGTTAAAATGAGGCCAAGACTTAAAATATGATGACAATTATTCATATTGTAAAATTCTGTTTAATAGGAATTTTAAAAAGTTACTAATTGATAGTTAAAAAAAAATTCATAACAATATTTCTTTATTTAAATTTAACTTTTTTATCTTAATGAGTTATTTAAATTTTTAGAATGAAAAAAAAAAAAAAAAAAAATGTTATAAGTTATAATACTTTTCTTGAGTATTATATTTATTTAAATTAATTATAAATTAAAAATTATTTATATCATTAAGTTCTTAAATAGCACAATAAAAGAAATATTCACTATAAAAAAATAAATGTTTTTTTATATTTTTATCTCGGGGTCAGATTTGGGTTTCACAATTAAACAGAAATATATTTAAATAATAATCAGTTTTAAATAATAATTAGTTCATCTCACCATCATTTACAATGTTCCTTTTATATACTTCTTGCTGGTAATTGTTCAATATAATAATTATTTCAATATTTCAATATTTCACTTAAACTGTTTTTATTTTTCAATCGTATCCTATCCCTTTAAAAATATCAACTTCACTTCAGATCATCTTATATCAGAATAATTTGAAAATTTCTTCCTCTTTTTTTAAATTGTTATTATAAATCATATGATTTACTTGTTGTTTCAATCACATGGTTTTCCTGCACCTGCTTATTAAATTTTGTATTCTTCTATGTAACATTTGAGTAATTTTCCATAACTTTACATTTATAATCCTATTCCATTTACAAATTTATTCTTCAATTATATAAAAATGTTACAACTGTCCTCCAAAATTTTAATTTTTTAAAAAAAATTTATTTATTTATTTATTTTTTTTTTTTTAAACAAATTACTAAATTTTTATCAGTGACATTTTTCTATAGTCATTGACTATTTTACAAACTTTACATACATCTCCCTTTAATTTGAATTTAAATTTATAAAACTTTTCTTTAGTTGGTGTCAGTGTTAAATTTCTCATTTGTATTATTTCATAGTTCTTTATGTCGCCAATTTGTTCATCCCCATTTCGCCACTTATCATAATATTTATATATTTCTAATATGCCATATTCCTCCTGTCCTACTATCTCACTTCTAACTCCATCTTTTATTTCTTTATCCATCTTAATTAATTACCACTTGCCTATTATCATAATTAATTATTACATTATCTTCATTGAAATCTAACTTCATTTTCAGTTCATTTATACTATCCATGCCTATTATTACCTCTCGTAACAAGTCTGGTACTACTAAAAATTGCATTGTACATAATATCTCTCCTATTTGGACATTTAGCATTATAATACTCTCGATCCGCCGACTCTTCTTCCCTGTTGCTGTCACAATACTTACTCCTACTACTGGTAATTCTTCACACCTTCCTAACTTATTCTTATTCTGTATAAACCATTCTTTTTGTATGCATGTAGCATTACTACCTGTATCTATTAAACTCTTTACTTTTATTTCTCCTAACTGTATTTCAACTTCTGGATTATCATTCTTATATTTTTCATTTCCTATGGCTATATCCTCCTCCTTGTCAAATTCTGTCAAAAACTTCTTGTCGCATAATACTGTAGTTATTACAATTTCATTTTTTGGAATAGGCCTATCTTGCTTTACATCCTCTAAAATTAGTTCTTCACTAATAAGTTTTTTATACCTCCTTTCTGTTATATTTTGTTGCACTGGAATATCCTTTATTAACTCTTTATTTGTATTATTATCATGGCCTATAATCTTATGTGATGTTCCAGTGCTTTCTAGTTTAAAGCCTGGGTCGTTGTACACACTGCTTCTTGTCTTTGTTCTGGTTCCGCCCTAATCATATTCATTGCCTTAGGTCTATTACTTTCTTGTCCTCTGTGTCCTGCATTACTTTGAAATTGAACTATGTTCTGCCTAGGTGGACTGTTTGGTGTAAATCTGTATGGCATGTTATCATTTCTAGGCCTATACTGTTCTCTGTTACCATTTCCCTGGTATTGTGGTCTATATACATTATTTCTATTGTTAAATGGCCTGAAACTGTTAAAGTTATTGTTATTTCTGAAAGGTTGTATGTTTCCATCTTTATATTGTGGTCTAAATTTGTTTTCATTTTCATTTTGTCTGAAATTTCGCCTTACTTCTTCATTTTTCCGAATTGTGTCATTTCTTTCTTCGATGTCCTCCTCATTTAGAAATCTTTCCATGTCTCTAATTGAAATTATCTTTTGTACACGCCGTGCATCCCTTATTTTGTCATCAAAATGTCTAGCCAGTCTTCGTACTATTTCATCCTCAGATGGTGTTGGTGTTAAATTTCTCATAACTATCACCTTTTCAATAAAATATTCTGCTCTGCTTAGCTTTCCATCTTTTCTATATTTCTCCACTTCTAAACTGTTTCTAATTCCGTTTTGTACTTCATCGTTCCAATATTTTTCTAAAAATCTTTCTTGGAAATTTTCCAAGTCTTCTATGTCCTCCCTTGTAATTTGCCACCATCTAGCAGCATTTCCTTCCATAGATATGTCCATTATATCCTTAATGTCCACCTTTTCTCTACCTTCTCTTTCCCTTCTCTCTTGCATCTTCTCTACATATCTCTTCAACTTTCTTATATATTCAATTGGGTTTATTCCCCTTCCATTAAACTTAGGCATTGTAGTCTGAGCGTGGCTTTCATCATTAGCATAATATATTATCTGAGTAGTTCTATTTTCCATACTATCCTTCTTATTTAATCTCTCCTCCGTTTCCTTCATTTTCTCTTCCATATTACTAGCTACCCTTTCAAAATTTTGTTTATTCATTTTAACCCTATTATTTAACTCTTCAATATTCTCCTTCTGTTCTTTTAATTCCTCTCCCAACATCTGAAAATTTTCCTCTACTTTCCTCCCAAATTTCTTATGATCTTCTATTATCCTCTCTTGTTTCTCCTCTATCTCTCTCTTAAACTCATCAAATTTATTATCAATCTTTCCCTCTAACTTTTCAAATTTTTTCTCAAATCCTTCCAATTTCTTCATCATTTCATTTTTATTCTCTTCATTTTTTGTTTCCATTCTTGACATTGTTTCCCTCATTACATCAAATTTGTTATCCTTCTCATCCATCTTCTTCATCATTTCTCTCAATAATTTCTCCATACCTGATTCTTCTTTATTCACTGTAACAAGTGTAACACCTCCTCTTTCTATTTCTATCTCCCTAACATTTTCTTCTACCTCAGAGCATGGTACCCTATCTCTTTCATCCTGTCCTAACCTGTCCTGCCCTGAATATGGGAAACATTCATCAATTTCCTGAACCTCCAATATTTTAACCATTTGTCCTTCCTCCTGTACCATTCCCTTCTTAGGCCTATCCTGTTTCTTTTGATTCTCCAATTCTCTTTTTTTTGTGTCTCTTTTGGGTTATCTCTTAATTCATAACGTCCTTGCTCTGACATTTTAATTATTTATTTTGTTTAAATTGAAATTTCTTTTAATTGAATAAGTTAATATTAAAAAATAATATATATTTAAAATTATTAAATATATATTATAAAACCTGAAATTGCTTATTGTTTAATTGCACATTTAATCGAGCCCCACGTTGTGGATGCCAAATTTATAATACTTTTCTTGAGTATTATATTTATTTAAATTAATTATAAATTAAAAATTATTTATATCATTAAGTTCTTAAATAGCACAATAAAAGAAATATTCACTATAAAAAAATAAATGTTTTTTTATATTTTTATCTCGGGGTCAGATTTGGGTTTCACAATTAAACAGAAATATATTTAAATAATAATCAGTTTTAAATAATAATTAGTTCATCTCACCATCATTTACAATGTTCCTTTTATATACTTCTTCCTGGTAATTGTTCAATATAATAATTATTTCAATATTTCAATATTTCACTTAAACTGTTTTTATTTTTCAATCGTATCCTATCCCTTTAAAAATATCAACTTCACTTCAGATCATCTTATATCAGAATAATTTGAAAATTTCTTCCTCTTTTTTTAAATTGTTATTATAAATCATATGATTTACTTGTTGTTTCAATCACATGGTTTTCCTGCACCTGCTTATTAAATTTTGTATTCTTCTATGTAACATTTGAGTAATTTTCCATAACTTTACATTTATAATGCTATTCCATTTACAAATTTATTCTTCAATTATATAAAAATGTTACAAAGTATTATATACTTTTACTTAAGTACTGAACAATTTTTCTTCATAAACGGTGAAATTTTTTTTTTTTTTTGACAACATAATGTTTTGTACAATTACTGTTTTCTGTTAATAGCACAAGCTTCATATGCTGATTCAACAGAAATAGTTACTTTCGATGGCCAACAAGTAAGCTTCAAAGGTTCATGTGGGTACATCTTAATTCAAGATTATGTAGATGGCAACTTCTCTGTCGCTGCTTCTTTGGAGAATGGCAAAGTTAAATCACTTGTCATTAGTGACCAAGAAAATATCGTTGAATTACAGTCTGATCATTCGGTATGTGTGTTTATATTTAGTTAAGTTGTATTGAATTACTTAACCAATAAAAGATTATTTATCATTTATATTTGATATGAAATATTTTAATTTATGATATTATAGTTTAAACTTGGGAAGGTCAATGGATTTGTGAAATTTTAAATCATTCATACAGGAAAGTGGACATGATTTTCTTTCATCATGATATCCACTCATTTGCCAACTGTTGTGTTAGTGATAGTATATGCAGAGCCCCAGCTTCTTAACTAGGATATCTACATGAGCCTATAACAGCTCATAGAACTACCAAAAACTGTTTGAAACAGACGCCATTAAAAAAAATTTTATTATTTTTTCAATCATTTTCAACATTAGTAAAACATACTTTATGTGCTAAAACTCACTAAATCAACTACAGTTCCAATTACTAGAACTATTACTCTGATTTTATTTTCTAATTTTGTTTGATTATGTTTTTTTATGATTTTTTCTTAGTAATACTTTATTATTTATCTTGGTTCACACATTTGTACATCATTCGATGAAGATTTGAAAGCAAAACGAGGGATTGTTCAATATTGTATGATATATGGGTGAAGAATTATTCTAAAAAAAGTTTTTTCAATTTGAAATTTAAGACCATTTTTTTGATTGTCCATTGGTTTGTAAAACTGAGTCTACAATCCAAATTTACTCAACATTTTACCAACATCTTACCAAAATTGTGAACTCTTAAGTGTTTACTATAGTAAGTCAAATTATTTTAATAAGTAGGATCGGTGGACATTTTATAAACTCAGGTATTATCATTTGCTTATAAGAGATTTTAATAGTAGTTAGAATACCAATTTAGAGGGTAATTAAAGAAATAAACTATAATCATTATTTCAATAATTGTCTTTAGTTTTTATACCTGGAATTGTAGTTAGGAGAATTATCAATTTTATATTATGAAGTATTGCGTTTGTTATGAATGTATTTATCACTAAAACATGTTAGTTTCAAAGTGCCTTGTAAATAATAAGCGGTTTTGAAAATGTCTGTCCATCATCTAATATATACATTGAAGCCTAGATGAACTTCCATAAATTTTCCAATTTTGTCATATTTTTATGATATCTCCATTGTTTTTTGTTTTTTAAACTCAAAATGTACCAGACTAACATAAAATCACAGAAATTGCAATTTTCTATAAATTTATATCTAAATTTTTAGCTCCCAAATAAAAGTCCAGGGATTAATGCTCCCATTAATTACCAGGGATTAATGCTCCCATTAATTACCAGGGATTAATGAGCTTGAAGTTTTTGTTAATTTTTTTTTTTTTTTTTTTTTTTTTTTTTTTTTTTTTTTTTAACGTCTTGAACTGTCATAAATATAGTTTAATTTTTCAAAAATGGATCTACCAATTTTAGTATACTCTATTTTGAAGTAGTATGATTAATTATTGTATAACACTGAATTTTAAAGAACTGTACACATTGCAGTTTGAGATCATAAGTTTGTCAATTTATATTGAAAACTCTGTGTTATTCAAAAATTAATATGTTTTTAGTTATACTGCGTATTTTTAAACTTTACAGTACATTTTATGTTTGATTATTTGGAAATGTTGGAATACAGTTTAATACTAATCTACTTGTTTAGGTTGTTGTGAATGGTAAATCCAGTGAG
Source organism: Aphrophora alni (assembly GCA_963513935.1). Lineage (NCBI taxonomy): Eukaryota > Metazoa > Arthropoda > Insecta > Hemiptera > Aphrophoridae > Aphrophora > Aphrophora alni. The sequence continues at coordinate 116,946,929 of OY740766.1, read as the reverse complement.
TACCCAGTCTCTGTTGGTGACATAGAAGTATGGCGTAAATATCATTCTGTTGGTCTATACTCTAAAGCTGGTCTGAAAGTTTTGTGTGTTGAAAGTCTGGAACACTGCACATTCATCCTTTCAGGATTCTACTTCGGCAAGACACGAGGTCTACTTGGTACTTACAATAATGAGCCTTATGATGACCTAACTGGACCAGCTGGAAATGTAAGTTATGTGTGCTCCGGACATCATCTTTTATCTTCATATTACAAAATAAATAAATAATAATTAAATCTATTTTAAAGACCTATAATGAATTCTTTTATCAAATTGTCTGAGAAAATAAAGATAATGATGTCATAGACATTTGGGAAGAATAGGTGTGGCAATTCTGAGTTCCACTAGCTGGATATAGTCTTGGATTAGATCACTCTCTTTCATCTTTCCAATCAATTCTTGTTCTCTACCAAAATATTTATCATGTGCAGGCCATTGGTCTGTTAACTGGACTCATCCAGTGAGAGACACTTTCTAAAAATATTGGGGCAGTAGAATGGGACATCTGTTGGTTTTGTTCCTGTACGACAGAGAAAAGTTTTTCCTGAACAGAGATTCAGTGTACCTGGAATGGTATATATAAGGTCTGTTAAGAATGGTCAGTTCATACTTGTAATTTAGTCATGTATCAATAAAATAACTAATATTCATTTCTCAGTAAAGTAAATTTCCTTTGAAAATGTTAAACATAACTAAATTACTTTATTTTGTGCAGTATTTCAAACTGACTTATTGTAACAAACAATACCCGAATGTTGATTGGTTTAATTATTTTTGGTCTTATTACTGCTGACTTAGTGCCATGTAATGGGTTTTCCTGGTCAAACACTAATCTTGAGTTAATTTTGATATAGCTAGCTCCAAAAATTCACAGGGTAGGCTACTGAGCAAAAATTGTATATTACCACTTTAGTCTCCATTTTGTGAACCAACCTAATTGGACCATTATTCAGTTTAAAACTATAAAATAGACTAAATATTTATCATAAATTATATAATTAATATGATAAATGAACTGTTTAGGTTTGTGGATCTACAAGTGAATTTGGAAATATTTGGAAGACAAGTCCTCAGTGTTCCGATGTTCCTCAAATCGCACACAATCATGTTCATGTTGAAGATTGTTCAGAGTATTTCACGTCAGGCTCACCTCTGCAGTAAGTTTATATTTTGTTTATTTCTGTGTATAATCTCAATTAATTGTTATATGTGTTGATTATACTCTTCACAAACCAAAGCATATATTGAATTTATCAAATGAAAGAAACCACAATTTTCATTGACTTGTTAAGTTAGTTTGTAGTTCAGTGTGGAGGGTTTCTGTACACGTGACAACTGAGGATGATGACTTAGTCATTGTAACATCATCTTGTATTGTACAAATAAGGTGTTTATTATGCAAAATTTTGTTTTCTTTCATTTGGTGATTGATGCATTGCTCGTTACTGTGAGTGTATATTGCATTTCTCAATAAATTTTAAAATCATTAATCATTTATATCACAAATATTATGAGTGCATTTTTTTTCTCTTCAAATTTTAATAAACAATGTCTACATATCTGTTTCTGAATTATTAAATATATCCGAAACTCGAAATAGCCAATGAACTCAAATATAAGTTGTGCATTTATTACTCACTCCCAAAGACATTCAAAAATGTAGGCATGAAGAAAATAGGTGATGGGATTCAAAAGTATAATTATTTTCGAATTACACATAATACACTCTATAAAATAAATAAGAAAATTATTATTTTAAATATAGATGTTTTAGAGAAACTTTTAAAACAAAATTAATAATCTCAAGTTCCTTATCAAATTAAAGGTTAAACTCATTTAAAATTCAAATGGAAGATATTTTATAAAAACATATTTTAATTAGTTTTAGAGTGACACATATTTAAAATGTATAATTTTTTAGTCTCTTCTAGCTCTTACACTAGTTCTAAATTTTAAAATTTAGTAAAAATTTTAGTTGAACTTTGTCCTTAATTTGAATCTTGTCCTTTTTTTGTTAGCCAAATTTTGGCCTCTAATCTACTCTTCAAATTAGTTTTCCTTAATAACAGTCAGTTTTACTACCACCAATGTGATGTATAATTAAAAAAACATTATAATTTCACTAAAGAATGATCTGCCAATTACATAGTTGTGTTTTATATTTAATTTGCAAGTTCTTAAAAGAAATGAAGACATAGGTTTATGAGAGTACCACCTTACACATTTTCTTTAAGGCCCTCAGAATTCAAATTGATAGATTTAGCCATTGCATTCATCTATGAGGTGTTTCTGTTGAATAATTTACTGATATAATAACTCATCTTTATTTATTTGAATCACAATTATAATGCTTATGTTATTCAATGTAATCCCATTTGGACTTACTGAATTTTACATGCAATTATGTTTTTCACTGTTTGAAGGCATAGAGTAGTCATTGTTCTATCAGTTGTTTTAATACACCTGCCATTATTTTCTTTGCTGCATCAACTGAAACAAAACATATCTTTTAAGTAAAGGTTTCACTTTAAAGATGAGAATAAGTCACTTGGTACCAAAACTGGAGAATATGGAGGATGTTTAAGTGTAGTAGTGTGTTTGTCAGCCAAAAACTGGTTCACAGAAAGAGCTGTGGTGTGATATCAGACGTTGTCCTGATAAACAATGAAACCGTTTTTCCACAGTTCTGTTCCTTTTTTTACTCTTTCGCTGGCAGCTTTGTCAAAACTTGCTGGTTTTATATTGCTGGTTAACTGTTATGCCTTCTAGAACCCATAATTTTCAAAAAAAATACACTCTTGACATGAAACAAAGAGCATGGCTTGAATTTGTATTTGGTTTAACAAACTCTTTTAAATTCTTCATGCAGCTGGGTGATGTTTTTCAGTGCATTGGCTGTCGTTTTGTTTCAGGATCATACTGGAAGAGTGAGGTAGGAATCACGTCCTGCAGTATGTCAGCATAAATTGCCTTTTATTTTTATTTTTCCTCTGGGGTGAGAACCCAAGGGACCAGCTTGACACAAACTTTTTCTTGCAATTTCTTTGTACTTACATACTGAGCTGGCAGTCTTCTCGAATAATCTGGTTAATTTCATTTAGTTTTTAAAGTGACAGGTCATCCAGGGCATTCACCATTATCCATGCTCTGACATCCTTCACTGAATCCACATTCAATACAAGTGTTTTACTCTGAATAAGAATTTACATGATTATGGTAGCCAATTCAGAAGCTACTTACGGTTAGGGCAACGTAGGGTCAGTTTGAAGAAAAATCTATCATCACAAGCACCTAGTATCAGTCTTGTTATATAATTAATACACCTCATTCATAGGACAATAACGTCGGAACAGATTTATAAATTCCTAGTGATATTGGTATTTAGCTACTGCTTATATATTCCTTGGACAAGTATAATAATGAACAAAAACAGAAATTTAATTCTTATCTTGATTTTTCAATATTTTTAACAACTACTAACTAGTTTTTTGTTACTATCATTTTCAAGTGTTTAGTATCTTTCACAGTTTATAAGAATTTGAATTACTAAATAGTAATTTTATAGAAAGTATGGTTTTGATACTAGTTATTGCTTCAAACAGTTTTTGAGACAACTTTAGAAAAATTATTTTTATCGCAGAATTTGTGTGCAGTATGTAATGTTTTTTATTTATCAACTTTACTTCACATTCTTCACTTTTTACAATAATAGTAATCTTTAAAAATGTTTTCAAATTTGTTTCTAGATCTTGTTTCTCATACGTAGACCCTGCTAATTTCCGTAAATCTTGTGACCACAAAGTCCAAGAAGCTCAGGGAGATAAGAAGGCCACTCTTTGTAACATTGTCGAAGCCTATGTTGGAGCTTGTTTGGCTCAGGATATTCATCTTAAATTACCCAAAGAATGCTGTAAGTATATTATTAGTTACAGAATTTTCACTATTTTTAACTGAGATAACTTATGGCCCTTATTAACTTATGGCTCTTGAAACTGCAGACTAAATTTAAAAGTAGACTTTCAAAATGAACCTCCACTTTTTTTCAAATTTGAATGTAGATCTTTACTTATTCTTTTAATAAATGTACCAGTGGATTTATAGGGTGATTCAATAAGAACGCCGGTTTTTAAGTGTTGAATAAAGTACTCTATATTTATAAAATATATTTCAACATCAATACTATCTATTCACTTTTATTCAACCTATATAAAAAAAGTCAAAGACCTACAATGAAAGACGTCTGTCGCTATCTTTCGCCTGACAACTGGACATAACTGCTTGGACGAACATCTGAGAAAATTAAGGATATTAAATTGTGACAAACGCACCTTGAGTGGCAGCCCCAAATCTATCGTGAACAAGGACCACCTTCTGGTCTGGAAAGAATTAGATAAAGACAAACAGAAGTGAAAGGACATGCCTGGTCTATACTGGGAGAAAATATTGAACATACATCCTCCATGACTTTCTCTGCATGTTGTAACTCGATCAATGAAATTTTTTATAACCTTCAGATAGGTGTTCTTCTAAACTTGTGATTTGAAATACTCCCAAAGAAAGCAGTCACAGTTAGGTCACATGACCTTGCTGGCCAGTTCTGATCAAAGTTGCGTGAGAGGACTCGGGTCAGAAAATTATTCCTCAGGAAGAGGTTATCATATGAGGTGTTGCAGGTAGTGCCATCCTGTTGGAACTATAATTGCTCAATATTCACATTATTACGGTAAAGCCATAAAAATGTTTCAATCATATTCATGTAGCATTGTCCATTCACTGTCATTTCCACCTTCATTTCAAAAAAGTAAGGCTCGATGACCCACTAGCCCAAAATCTATAGCACACAGTTTCTCTTTGCGGATACATTACCTTGGGATGTGTTACACAAGGATTTTTTGCCCCTCAAATGTGACAGTTCTATTAATTAACATAGCCATTTAAATGAAAATGGGCCTCATCAGAGTAGATTATTATATTTGCAAAATTGTCGTTTGCATCTTGTCTTTCCAAAATCCATTCAACAAACTGCCTCCATTACAAATGGTCTGTTGTTTTCAGTTGTTGAGTTAACTGAATTGTGTAGACCTGCATAGGGAGATGCTATGTGAGAATTCTCTGAAGCGAGCTTTTCAAGATGCCCAACTGTTATGAACAACGGTGAATTGTCTTTTGTGAACTCACAGCAATACTGTTGTGCACAATTGTGATATTCTGATCATACCGGCTGGATTGAGAGTGCACTGCTGTTTTGATGTCTGGAGTCGAACCCGGTGTCTCAAATTTGTTCATTAGCCTATGAACTGTTGATTCATTAGGTTTATTATGATGACCTAGAGCTGTACGAAGCTTCCCCACAGTTTTTCCATAACACTCTCCATATTTGTAATGTCTTTTCACAATTAATATTTGTTGCTCCATCGTAAAGCGTTCCATGATATCTAACCACAAAAAATATTGATTAACAAAGATATAAATAAAAATTTGCAATGGTAACAATGCAATAATAGTTTGCAATTAAAAACAGGTGTTCTTATTGAATCGCCCTATATTATGATCAACAAATTTAACATTATTAGATCTGTAGATACTGTAGAAAATTATTTTGACATATTTACTAAACATTAAACATAAATTTTCACATATTCATAGTATAGAGAAAGTTATGTGATGGTCAAAAATCTCTGTTAAGTTTTTTGTAGATTCATCTATTTTGAGGCCTTCCGAGCCCAAAGAAAGTGGTTTTAAAAATAATGTGTGTCTGTCAAGCATCTGGCGTTGGTCGTCTGTGGAGTGCTCTATAACCCTAATATGTAGACTAATTTTAATCACATTTTTTGTGGGCATATTTTGGCCATATATTGGAACTTTTTTCAATTTTTCAAGAACCAAAAATGTGGGAGTTACTGCCATAAGAAAAAATACAAAATTATGATTTTCTCGAAAACGGCTATAACAATTTTTGTCAAGCTCTAATGTAGCCTCTAAGGATGCAATTAAAATATGATAGTTATTATCTCTACGGAAATTCAGGTTCGTGGGTTATTAAAACATAACGCCCAAAAAATAGTCATGGGGCTATTATAAAAGAAGTAATTTCTCAAAATTAATTGTAACAATTTCATTCAATTTTAGTGAAATGTGGAGATTAATTACTCAAACCTGTGTCAAAAATTACAAGTCTACAAAATAATATGGTTCAGGAATAATTGAAAAAATCAGAACTGTCTATTCTAAAGACTTTGAAATGAAACTTCTGAGGACTTTATAGCAGAAACAAAGCAAGTTTAGGTCTTACTAAAATATAAAATATTTGTTTTAAAACGATGTTTTTTAACTGAAAATTGCTTACCTGCTATTTTTGATAAAGAATAGTTTTGGTTAGTTTTTATTCGATTTTAGGGATGAGTAAAAAAATTTGTGTAATGTTTTAGTACTTTTTATTTAACTAATTATTTCTTATGGATTTTCTACAAATTTTGCTTAATGTATTTAAATAGTATCAGAAAATGATAATATTCTAATTGTATAAAGGTAATATATGAATTGATACCTTGTTGCAGTTTCTTGCCAAGTTGGATCTCAAACTCTGAAGGAAGGTGAGACAGTGTCAGTGAAAACTCCACAAAACTCTGCAGATATTGTTTTCTTTGTAGAGGAGGTGGAATATAATGAGGATGTTTACAAATCACTTATTATTCCATTGGTTCCACTGTTAACCAATGATCTTAAGGAGAGAGGCATCACGTAAGTTGGATTTTTTTAAATGCTTAATTGTATGTTGTTGAATTAAGATTTTTATCTTGAAGGACATTATAGATGACTACTGTACCTGAAAAACATAGTTTTAGTCAAGAAGTTGAGTGAAATCCATTATACATTGAACTAAGATCATTGGTGAGTTGATATTTCATGATCTATTAGTCCTATTTGGTAATATGATAGTCTACTATAATGTACTAGTACAACTTGAATTCAAGGCATAGATCTCTCTAATTTTAAAAGCTAAATCTGAAAATTGATATTGAGAAATAAAAAAATGTATGTTACTTTAAGCTTGGTGTGCACTTTAGATTTGTGCATAATACCAATTTGATTTAGAATTGTGTATAACGACAACAAAAACATTAATAATGTTGTTAACATTACTAATGAGCAAGTAACTACAGTGTACAACAATATCACAGAAATAACAACAATAACATATATGAAAGTGTTAAAGCAACTTTAACTCTACATCAATGACAAACACAAAACAAGATAATTCTATAACAATATTTAGAATTCAAGTCTAAATCATCAAGGTAGACATGATAATATGACATATATGATATATTCATTTTTGAAGTTATTAGTCTGCTATATTATAAACTGAATAGCCATAACAACTATATTTTCATCAAATGTATTGGTTGTACCCAAGTATATTTTTGTGTACATGTGTAAGTAAGAAAGTAGTTGCCTCATTTTTGAAGGAGCCTTATACTGTGAAGAATATTTACGAAATGTGAGAAACACATTTAAAATGTCAAAAATGGCTTCTAAAATAATAATGTCCATATCTATGTTAGTTCGAAATCTAACTGCACTTCAGATTTTAATAACAGCTTTTTCCTAAATTAAAAAAAAAATGATTTTTTATATTTGGGTTTATATAGACTTCAGTTTCTAAGGAGGCCAAGGATTTTATTTGAGCCATATTTACATACTCCATAATGTATTATTTTGGTGTTTTATCTTACAACATCATCTTCAAGGAAAAGAAGTAGTAATTGATTTAAATAATTTTTATTTATCTGAAAACATTCTATCATATATATTTTTAAATATTTCATATTTTAATAACAAAATATTTCAACAATAATACTTATTATCCACACTACTGTTCATAACTAATTATAAAACTAAATAATTAAATTAAAAAAACACATAATAATTTTAACTACACCTGTAAATAATATACAGCTAATTTAATAATTAAGTTTAATGATCTCTCTTTTCTGTACATTTGATATTTTTTGAATCATATTATTTCTTGTGATAATAGTTTAAAGTATATTTTCTGATAATATAATATGAAAGCTTTAACTTTAGATAGTTACCAACAAATCTAGATCTGTCATTGTAAAAACTTAATTAACTATTTTATACTGTGTCACATAATAAATACCACAGGCTATAAATAAGATTCAATAAGACATTTTCCTTGTGAACTATAATATTAAAATATCCACTCTAATAAATTTACAATGTCTTGAGTTAATGTAATGATTTATTTATGCAGTATCTAATAATAATTTGTACCTTTAACAGAGATGTTAAATTTGCACTCATCGGCTTTGGTTCACCAAACCAGTATTGGCCAGCACATTACACCACCAATGGCGACATTGGATATAATGGCAAAGCTGACATCAAGTTTGGTAAATTGAATAATGACACAAATAGAAGTGATTTGGTCGGAAAGATCAGGTTCCTTAAACAACAGTTTGATCTTGAATTTGGTAAGTGTGTGTTTTAAATTTCTTTATGTATGTAATAATAAAACATATATTTTGTAAGGGGGATAGAATAAAGCCCAGCATATCCAGCCCTATCAGTCTAAAACTGGCAACAATTACTAGACCTATTTTCTCTCTTAAACTTTCAAAAAGATTTAATCAAAACTTTTTTATGATTGTATAAGATATGCAAAGAGTGTAAGCATTTACTTTTTTTAAATGAATTATTTAATGTATGTCTGGTTCACCCATAGAAACAAATCAAATTTAATTTACCAGTTACAAAATTTTATTATCTTGTACTACTTATTTTATATTTTAAATAGGTTTTATTACACTATTGAGTTACGAAAACAAATCTCCAGGTTCTGAAAATAATTATACTATCACTGATTTTTACTATTCCATGTTTTAGATTTTTTTATATTGACTTATGCGAACAATTTCTAGAAAGTATGTTTCTATACGCTATTATTTCTAAATCATTGTTATTACTATATGATGTATACACCTCTGACATTACTCTTGAACATAGTTTCCACCACAGTTGAGGCATTTATCATAGCAGGCCCCAGGTGTTGAATCCCTTTACTGACTGAAATTCAAATCACATATTAATAGTTTCTTTGACCACATTGTCTACATAGAACTTACCGTTTAGGAAGAAAGGATTTTAAATGTTGAACACATGAAAATTACTAAGTGCAAGTTCTGAACTATAAAGGCAATGATCGAATTTCTCCCAGCTGAAGATTGAGAGATATTGAGTTCAACGCCAGTGCATGGGTAGGCATTGTTATGAATAATCAGTACAACACCCCTAGTAAGCATGCCACGTTTATATTCTGTATCACACAACATGATTTCTTGAGTATTTCACAATAGACAATTGTATTTATTGTGGAGCTTTGAGTAAAAAATCCACAAATAAAACTCTTTATCTAAAAACATAGTGCACATGATTGTCTAAATATCAAAAATCTCCTTGAATTTTTTTCTTTGTGGTGTGCCTCCATTCTATGCACTGTCACTTTGATTCAGAGGACCCTCAGGCTCATTCTAGTAAATACAGGCTTAGCAATCTCTAGGGGACCTAGCTGGATCTACACCTTTTTTCATATAGTCTTGGGTTAAATCCCTTTCTTTTACCTTTCCTATCCAGTCTCTCTTAACCAACTCTTGTTCTTTTCCAATCATATCATTATTAGAGTATTTGAGGGCTAGGGGTCTTTATTTTATCTTCTTTTTATTATAAGGTGATGATGTCCGAGAAGGTTTTGATTTTAAACAACAACAACAAATATTTATTTAGAGTTTGTATATGACACTCATGTCTCATTGCCAATGATTATATGCTTCAAAAGTCATGCCTTGCTTAGGCCTACTGTATCATGTCAGAAAGACACTACCCTGCCATTTTGTGTTGTTCCATAACCATTTTCATCACTCAGCATGCACACAATTCCGATACTGTAGTTCTCAGACACAATTTCACGAAGAAATAAATGTGAAATTTGTGAAAAATACAAAGAAAAGGATGAACCATCTATTCTGGCTAATCTTCTTTTCAACTCCCAAATCTTCATTGTGCAAAGATGGTTAAATCCACTCATCATCGTCAAAATTTTCGTATCTTTCATTACATATCCATCTCCATATCATTGAATCTCTCACTGCATGTTCTTCTTAACCCTTAAAATGGCACGCGACCTACAAGTAGGTTAGGTTAGGTTAGGTCGCCCATGTGTTCCCAAGTGATTTCACCAACTCTAAAACACGTATTTTGCAATTCACCATTACGCCCACTTAGAATGGTCCTATCGCAATAAATAAAATACCGTTGGAAAGCTAATGTTCCGTAGACGCATAACCATGCAAAAAAAATAATAAAATACCACAAAACGTTATAATTAATATTCCAAAAATTGGTGAAATTCGCATATTTTTTATGGGTAAAATCGTAAATTTCAACTCTGCGCCTTTTCGTAAAATGCGACGCCATTTTTCCCCGATATGATTACAACTCTATTTATCTGTCAATTAAGTCAACCAAAACACTGTTCTATAGATCACATGTTTCTCTTTCTAACCGTAGATTACAAATTTTTCTGCGTCTCACAGATCCATATATATTTCTACTTGATGAAACTACAAACTTGACGGCACGAAATTCACTTGGCATTCGGTGCAGTTAACGAAATGGCATAATCGATTACTGAGTTCAATTTTTGTAATCGAACTTTACAGTAGGCTATGTTGTAGAGGAAATTTCATTCTACAAGTTGGTAGTACTTGACATACTGTACAGTTATTTTCAGATTCTTCTTTTCAAGACCAAACGTAGGCAATATTTCGCGCTGCAGTGAAATAAAATAGGCTCAAAAGGGCGTGGCATTTGTGTAATATTTTTATTATTTCTTTTATTTTGAAGGTTTGTGTATACAAATTGTATATAAATTGTGTATACAAGTTACAATATATGTGTTTTTATTTCTAAAGTTTATGTTTTTGAGTGAATTTCGAGTGTGTATATGGAATAACCTAAAAGGCAAGTTGTCTATATGCAAATTTTCTTATATTTAGTGTTTTATATGATTATAAAAGTGAATAAGTGTGTTATTCTTTGTAAAGTATATTGTCTTAGTAAAATCCAATGATTTTGTCTTAGGCCTAGCTTTAGAAAGTTACTAATTACGCCTAAATGTCGAGAGTTCAAACCTAACCTCACTTGTGAAAGATACCTTTTTAGGGAAAATCGGTATTTTTATTTAGAAAATGTAACAAATTATTATTTTTTTCCCCTAAATATATTCAAAAATATATTACAAATCTCAAGTAATGGTTGAAAAAATCCAAAAAATCTATTAGTATGTTATTCATTACCATTTCTGTGAAATTTCTGTTCCGTTACTCTTTGATTTTTTGGTATTTGACCAAAAAACTCCAAATGTGATACATCTAACATTTTTTTCACTACACACCTACATTCTATGCACCTTTCTGAACATAATGAGATATAGAACTTTTGTATAAAATATATATTACTATGTTTGGTAAATTGTTGAAAATAAAATGAACAATGTCCCAAAATTCATAAAATAATTTTTTACATTTTGAAAATGTAACAAATTTTTTTTTCCTAAATATATTCACAAATAATACACAAAAATTGTGTATATCTTAGAAATAGGTAGTAAGCTATTGATTTTGGATTATACAGATTTTTCCTGAAAAATGGTAACTTCGTTTTTGACATGTAACATACTTACTCCAAAACCGTTTCAAAATTTTTTTTTTATTACATAGATGAATTCTATGCATCTTTCTGAGAAAAATGATATCTTATTAGTTAGGTTTTGTGTAAAAATAATATATTTTATTAATTTTTAAACAAACGAAGAATTGTCAAGAAAATTAACATTGCCGGTTGGAGGGTTTTAAACAACACACAATTGATGCTGAATTCAGTTTAGTGGTTTAATGTTACTTAAATTAAAGAAACTTATCACAGACTGCTTTTCATACAACAGATATCTCGATTTTATGAATCATTATAACCACACCGCAATCCATATGAGTTGTTTGAATGTCTAAAAATGGCAACAATGCCTTGCCAATAAATTAACTAACTCAGCCAGTATGCTCTACATAGAAACCACAGTGTCAATATTTAGAAACATCTTTATGAATATCCCTTGTTTAGTGTATGAACAAAAACTTTGACATAGTTAAATCTGTCCAAGACGTTATAAAAAAAATTAATATGATAATACAAATAAAGGTAATGACTATCAGATGTTACATTGTTGGTCTGAGAATATTGTCACTTCTTAAAAAAAAAATTGTTTTTTTTAGGTAAATCTTGCACTTGCTTGCACATTTGCACACACTCTTGAACAAAACATGATTTATATTATTTTTTACAGGCTTAAGTTCCTGGCACAAAGGTCTAGAAGAGCTTATGTTTTACCCATTCCGTGCTGATGCCGTCAAGTCTGTCATCGGAGTCCATGCTAAACCATGTGAATCAAGTGCACTCCCTATTTCTGTAAGTTGATCAATATCATTTCTATATGTTTCATATGTTTTATAATATATGTTTATAGTTATAGTTATTTTTAGGAATCATTAATAACAGCATGATTATAGACAACATTGGAGTATTAACCTCACAACAGCAAAATAATGAAAAATATGGTATTATGAAATATTCTTATGGTCTGTGTATTACCACATTCAAAGGCAATTTGGAACATATTGTAAACAATTCTAAATTGTAATATTTTGGTAATTTATTTGAAATACCCACAGAGAGATCATTAGAAAAAAAAAAAAAAAAAAAACCAACTGTGAAATCTTGTATGGAGTAGCAGAAATATGCCTAAAACGCTTAAAGAAAATTCAGAATGCACGACTGAAAGTCTGTCTGGGTATCCCAAAACCACAACCTCACACATAGCAGTGCACTGCAGGTAGATTTGAACATTTAATCAATAACACTATATCTTAAAGAAAGAAACAGGTTAAAACACCACTCTAACATCCTTCTAACTGATTAGATCCAAACCAGAACACAAGTAAACAATTATTCGGATTCAAATTCACACAACTTCTACGGAAACACAATACCTCTGCATCTTTAAAATTCCTCTCAGTTAACCCAACACCTCCTTGAATATGATCAGTACCAAGAGTGAATAAATAAATAATTGGCAATCTTGCAAATAAGACACTTTAATTTTTCTAAAACAAACTGTGTTTGAGATCATACATAATGAGATCATGTTTTCTGCTCATCTACATTGATGGATTTTTTAACTCAATTTAATTTAAATCGGTCATATAGATACACAAGAATACCTTCACCTCTTGATGATTTTAGATTGACCAATGTGTCAAGGTGTGAATAAAGCATTGAAAACTTGAGGCACATTATTCTTGAATACAGAGAAGGGAAAATACAAAATGACCTACTAAAACTTACAATGACGAGCTAATTTTCAAAATCCTTACCACACCACTACTGTCCCTCCTTACTGCTGAACACATCGGCATCACTTAGTGCTGGAAACATGTACTAAGTAAGTAAGAATTGCCACAGGAGTTTATTTGATTTCACTATGTAGTGGTGCTAGTTAATGGTGAGAGTTGTTGGAGAGAGAATGTTTTGGGAAGTAGAAGGATCAGAGTTGTATAAAATAGTACTGACAGTAGAAAACTAAACTTATAAACATGTGGTATTTACTAAATTTATGTTTGTTTTTTTTTCAAATTTATTTTATCTTTCTAATTCTTAGTAATTATTTTAATGAATTCATTGAACAATATTTGAACTACAATTGGTTACAGATATATGTCTATCCAATTTTGTTAAGTTTGAGGCTTCATTAACCATTTATTTGGCATTATTTTTTATTTGTGATTTTCAAGAATAAACTTTAATAACAGACATTTGAATATTAATTTTTTTTTTCAGACTATACCTGTTCAGATGTATGCCGGTAGCTTACAAGTGATCAAAAAAGGAATTAAATACAATTTAATTACTCCATTGAAAGATCTTGAAATTGAAGGAAAAGACGCAAAAACAGCTGCAAATGTTGTTGGTAAGAGTTATTATAATAATCAGAATATTAGTTACTCTATTATAGATTTGTATTGTATGACAAATTATGTTTGATTTTCTACACAAGAGCAAAATAAATTATTTTTACAACTTTTATATTTCAGGTTTTGACACAGAAGCTGTGTACATGCAAGGAGAGGCAAAGAGGAAAGTATTGAGAGGAGACGAGGAAGCCTACAAAAACCTTAAATACTCACAAGACAGATGTGTTGATTTTGCTCAATCTGTAAGTACAACTAGAAATGTTCTAATTGTTAGATTATTTACATTTCTGCTAGGAACTGCATAATTGATTTGAGTATATTCTTCTACCACTCCTCGTATTGAAGATAATATAATTATTATGAATTCTAATCATCCAATGAAACATAAATTAGCCGCCTTCTAATATATAATTAATAGATTAAGTAGTTTACCTTTATTTAACTAAAACATACAAATACAAGAAACTTTATTTAATACAGGAAAGAACTAAATATATCAAATATCAAAACAATAATATAATAAGAAATCTTATACAAATTTTTTTTTTAAAGTTAAATTGATGTTGTTGCAAGAAAAGTTGTAGAAAAATAAAAAAGCTGTGTTGGGTTAGATTTCCCATAAAAAATGAGACATAATCAAATAATTTTTTAAGAAATATAATAATATATAGGTAGTTTTAAATACACTTAAGAATAGAAATAAACAATACAACTAAATAAAATGATAGTGGATAAAACCAAAGTGGAGTTTATGGAATCAAATGTCGGTGTAAGGTAACACAGATTAGCCAAATGAGGTGTAAACATAAGATACAGTATCCTCATGGTAGGAATGTGTCTGGGGTGGAGAGGAAAAGAGGGGCCCCCACACTTCTTTTGTTGCACTTGCTTTCAGCGGTACAACCCTAATAAAAATATATAGACCTCAAATGCCTCTGTGTAAACGCCTATCATACTTTCGTTTCTTTTATCCGTGTAAATAAGAATAAAATGTTTACAAAATTAAACTTTTAAGAATTAACTTGTACTTAAATTTTAAGAATTAAATGTAGCTAAGCAGTAATTTGTGTACATAGTTTTCTCTGGAACGGGTTGTACCGTCAAGTCAGGTTAGGGAGGCCAGTAGAAGGGAGGACACGCCCATTACACCTGAAACAATCCTAGTCTGATGGTACTGTACAATTTGGTGAATACATTAGATCTTATAAATATAAATTTCACATCTCATCTGTTAGAAGAAGATTTTAAGATCTTATAAAGTATTACATTGCTGTAGTAGGTCTGGGTGGGTAAATATATTGGAAAATTTGTAAATATTCAAAGTAAAGTTAAAAGGACAAAATATTATTAATGAGCAATTAAATATTCAGTTAATTATAATGTTTAATAATCTAATGCCATTAGTTAAAACTTTACTGAAACCGTGAACTAAGGAAACTAACCAATAACATTTCAGCATGGTGTCAACAAGCACAACAGAAGGTGGAGTCTATAGGTAGAGAAAAGTTGATGTTATTTAGGTTATACAAAGGACTCCATTTAAGGGGCAAAGCAATACTTAAATAGCTTTTGAAAATGAAGGTCAGGTTCACCCAAAACATACCAGAAGTAAAGACAATATTAGAAGTGGAAGAAGAATTTACTCAAATCTGTGTTTTTTTAAAATTTACTTAAAAAATATGCTTCTATCAATTTTACATAAATTTACTGGCAAAGGAAACAATATTACAAACAAAGATAATAACATTAGAGGCAGTTCACAAAAACTCTTAACTGATAACTCTTAACATGACTAATTGTATTATGGTAAAAAAAATAAGATTAGATCTAAACTTTTGAATGCTGTTAACAATTAATTAAATATTTGTTTATGAATATTTTTCTTGAGTAACCATGTAGGAGTGTGTACTAAAATTTGACGAGCCTGGGTATGTTTGTCTGGTTATCTGATTGATTTAAAAGTTCTTAGAAATTTCTTTATTAACTTGTAGCCTCATGAAACCATCCTATTTAATTGATTTCTGCTCCAAGATTCATATGAAATTAGGTTTTAAAATTATTGTTTTTGTTGTAAAGTTACTAAGTTTCCTATTAATTATGTTTTACTTTAATATATATTTTAAAATATATTAAATCATCGATGTCCATGATCTAATCTTGTGTAAAGCTGTGTCATAACCGTTATCACCTATGGTTGTTATTACATGACTTTTAATAGATTTAACAAGTATTTAATAATGTGTTGTAAAATATATAATGGTTTGTGTATATATAATTTTTTAAATCACATATATCATTCGTATAAATGAAATGAGCATATACTACATAAACATCTTACTACTGCTTCTTAGTCTTGTCTTCAAAATTACATTTTTTTTTTGACATGACTACTAAATCTTATTAACTGTTTGGTATAGGTTGATGGTGCCATTTTTAGCTCGGACAACTTCATCCAAGGTAAATCAGGACTTCGCAAGAACTTCTTACAAGTACTATCAGACAAGATTACAGAAGACTTAACAGGAGTAGAAATACAACAAGAATGTTGGTGTGAGTTGGACAGGTTCTTCCCCATTACAAGATGTAAAGTGGTGAGCAGGAGGGAGAAGGAAATACTTGTAAGTATTGTGTTTCATTATATTCTGTCGTCTCTGTTTCTAGTTTAAACATGCTATTTTATTAACAGAGACAAGAGTAACTTATCACTTCAATCAAAATATTTATTAATTTCTCTAATATAGGCTAATCTTACTTAGTAGTTTAAAGTTATCTCATATCCAATAATCTCCAGGTCTCTGTTCCCACATTTTGATTCTAATCCAAAGATTAGTTGTATACCAATTAATTATGAAATAATCAGCTGTTAGTTGTAATTGAAAAAAATATTACATTTTGGAATATTTCTACTAAATATAATATTGTATTAACACCTAAAGTTCATTCCTACAAATTCCTGCAGTCAGTAGATCGTTAAAATGTTTTAACAGGGCTTTGTAAAAGGTGTTTCTTTTAAGATACAACCAAGACTTTACAGGAAAAATAACACACACAATAATACTAAAAAAAATATTTGTACAAACATTTAGTACAAATAAATACAAAGTTTTAACATATTAAAAAAATATATTTCAGATGTGATGTTGCTCCACCATAGATGTGATAGGCCACTATTAGATTAATGCATAGTTGAGCTATTTTTCTCATGTTATTAGTAATTTTTATTAAAGTGGCTTTCTTGATTCATGCAATAATATTTGTAATGTTTATTTTTAGCTCATGAATACTTGTGCATTATTTTCAAACGTTAAATAACCATATAAAAATACATTTTTAGATCAGGAGATCTAGCTGGAATTCTTATTCCAATAATTCTTTTGCCAAAAACTACTTAAAATACCCAAAGTTGTATTCGCTATATGGCATGTTGCTCCATCTTGTTGGAACCAACAGAACAATGAACTGATACAGGAGTTAATGGTAGAGCACTGAGTCTAGAGTTGTTGGGACCAACAGTACAGTTGCAAGAGAGCATGCACTATACCCTATCTTTTGACTATGCATTGGTGTAGATGAATACATGAGGTTTTCAGTGATCCAATGATGACCTTTTATGCTATTGATATATCCATTCAAGTGAAACCATGCTTTATCTGTGTAAAATGTATTGTCTAAACCTGTAATGGTTTCTCAAGTGAATTATTGAACCCATTGGCAGTAGCGCAGTGTAGGATTACCAGTCAGATTAATTTTATGTGACATATTCTGTAAGGCTAAAAGTACCTTAGTGGCTTATCTTTGGTGAGCATTAGAAATTCATCCTCACAACTTGTAAGAATTCATCATTGAACAATAGGTACTCATTGTGACATGTTTTCAGTTTCTCACAGAACCTGTGTCCTCAAAATTTCTATATCAGTCAATTTATTGTGGATGTGATAGGTGTATTTATATCAAGGAATATTTTATAAAATCTTCTTGGTATGGCTAATGATTTTGTTTTGTAATATTGCTTTGCAATAAATACTCTTAGTTTATTATTAAAAACAATTTTCACAACTTCAATCAATTAACCTCTAAACAAATGCAACTGACTAGCTATAATGTGTATCAGCTGATGCAAAATGAACTGAGGGAAATATGGGTGCTAATTTTTGAACCTAAATTGACCAATATTGATTTGTCACATATTGAACATTTGAAAATACAAAAATCAGTTAAAAATTTGATTAAAATTAAATTTTTCTGAGTTTTTTTAGAATGTTGAATACAAATTTTATACTTATTTTAATTTTAACTTTAAATAAATAAATAATTCCAGCACCAAATATTTTTGACTTACACTCTTGTCTTGTTGAAATTTTAAAGACTGATGTGGACATTACAAAAAAAAAAAAAAAAATTAACGTAGTAGATGGAAGCATCAACACCCATACATACTTGTTATTCATATATTAATGTCTTCCTAATATTTTGTTTTCTTTTTACAGGCAAAAAATGTGAAAGGTGGAGTAAAAGGTTGACCATTTCCTACTTTTATGAAAGTCTGAGTATTTTTACACTGTTTTAAAATAAACCAGTTAATGTATAGTCATTTCCATAAATTGTATCCTAGATATAAAATAAATAATTGTAATTTTTGATATCACCGAATGGAATTTATTTAATAAGATATATTTATATAAGTGTATTGTTTGAATGATTAGCAGTATATAATTTTACTGTCATCTTTATATATTTCTAAGGAGAACATGTATGTGAAATAAATTGAATGTAAATATAACAAATCATCTATTGTATGTTTATATACAAATATATGGAAAAAGTGAATGTATGAAACACCTAGTAACCATATATTCTGTATCATAGTAACCAGAAAATGGTACTAACCACTAACATGGAGATATATAGTTATCCTTCCCTGTAAGTCTGAAAAAATTTGAATAGAAAGCAGGAAAAATTATTATTATCAAGAACGGTTGAATATTTCAGGAAAATGTAAAACTACTGCTTAAAATTAATGATTTGCTACAAATAATATATATGGTATGAAGCCTTCTTATTGGTCAATTTGTTGTGATTCAGGGTGTTCAGTGATAAGTTAGTTAATAAAACTGACTTGTGTGGATTGAATTGATGGTATAAATGCATCAGGTGGAAAAAGAGGACCTTAAAATTGGATGGAATTGTATAAGATTTAACTGACACATCTGAATTTATAAAAACGGCACTGATGTGATGTTGATTTCAGTTATATTTTTTTAAATTTTGAGACCAAAAGATATTTTCACCTATATTTTTACTTTTATTCTGTTTTGTTATTACGTACTAAAAATAGCTGTACACGAAATTAATTTTACTAGACATCATAACTAAAACCAAGTTTCCAACGTAAATATATACCCAGAACCTCTGTATACTTGGAATAATTGAAAATTAAATATTTTATCTGCCCAACTCCCATTGAACTCATTAGTCTGAATTGTCAGATACCTTTCTTCGAATTGATCAGTTTGAACTGTTACATGGATGCCTTTACATGGAAGGCTGTGAAATGTCGGTAACAAAAAATAACAGTTTTGAATTGCAGAAATTTACTTTATGAAGGAGTAAAACATATGCTTGAAATGGAGACTGCCAAAACAATGTTGAAACCTAACCTAACCTAACCAATGACCACATGTTACTAAAAACTCTGGTAATTATATAGCAGAGTAGCCTCACTTCAAAATCAATTTACTTTCATATTTTCTATGTTTGTTCATTTCACGATGACGTTTTCTGCAACGAAATATATGCCGTTCTTCATTCAAAATCATTTCGGCATCACAGGATGGACATTTCTTATGTTTTGGCAATATTCCATGGTTATAAAAAAACTGTCATACATTATCGTTGGTTTGGGAAAACTCAATAAGTTTAATCAATGTAAATTCACATCCATTGCAGATGCATTTCACATTTAACACATTTTCTTCGTTTTCACTCATTGCAGTTCACTTTTGCTATTATATTCTTATTTAGTAATTTAATTTATTATTCTAAATTTATTATTCTTATTTAGTAGGGCTGTATTATTATATGTCATGAAAGGTTTGGCCAGGTTTTGCTATATATATATATATATATATATATATATATATATATATATATATATATATATATATATATATATATAACCACCTGGCCAAACCTTCCGTACGTTTATTGAAGTGAATGTCATGACTATGAAAGATAACACAGAGTTAATTTTTTCACGAAAAAACAACTTGTGTAATTATATTATGTAATCATCTTTCCGACATTTTTTTCGATAATAAAATATTTTTCCAACATTTATTTGACGAATAAAACCCATAAAAATTGATTTTGAAGTGAGGATACTCTGCTATATAATTACCAAAACTCTGAGAATGAGAAATGTTTACTGAGTAATTATCTCTGCCAACAAATCTTACTTCTACGTCCTTGAAGACTTCTAGATGTGGCATTTCTCTGGGGAATGCAAGGTATGAATTGGTGTGTTATGTAGGTAAAATAAGGTAAATGATGAGTTTCTGGTGCTTTAATTGTATCAAATTGGATAACATGTAGTAACTCCAATAGATATGACTGGTTTTCCAAATCTGTGGATAGCAGATAAGAATAATGGTCCATAACTTCATATTTATAAAACTGAAAGTGTTTTACCAACAAAAACGTTCATCTACAAAATGGACAATGAATACTGGACTTTGAAATACACAAAGTATAATGATGAACTACTTCTTACTTCTTGCTGCTGCCTTCCAGCACTAAATGTCGCCGATGACCCAGTGTCCTTTAAAAGTCAACATCATCAGAGACCATAGTTTTCTATTGAAAGTACATTAGAAAACCCATCTCCATTGACCTTACTCCTCAATAAATCTCTCACTTGGTTTGGTGTGGAACATCGTAGGAGGATATGGTTCAACATTTCACTGTCCCTCCACAAGCTGCTCAAATTGAAGAATTACTAAGGTGAAATCGGTGGAGGTTAAGTGATCTGTTCTTGTTCTTGGAATAAATGATACCACATCATGAGTCACTCCTTTATACATATCAGGGGATGCTGGCATAGGTTGAATTTTGAACAACTCTCACCCAGTGGTTTGTATCTGTCTCGTTTATTGTTTATTAGATATAGGTACTTTCTCATATCATAATGAGAAAGGAAAGTATAAAAAATCATTACTCAATATGAAAAGGGCCCACACTTCAGGCCCAGGAAAAAATACCTGTATAGCTAATAAAATAAGAAGGTTCCTTTATAAAAAAATGCCTAATTAGGCTTCTTGATACACAATACAATAAAATTTAAGAAAGGTTTGGAATCGTCATAACAAATTAATTGTAGTTCTGAGTCAGGGCTGAAGTTATGTCTCCTCTGCTATTTAATTTGTACACAGAAACTGTGAAAAAAATTATAATTGAATAGGAAATGAAACTGTTTTCTCTCTTAAATCCTCCATCTGTCTATACTAATTTAGGGTCATTTCCCTCCTTTTTAATAATTATTTAAAAATTCACAAAAATAGTAATTTTATGCAAAACACAACTTATAAGACATCATTTTTCTCAGAAAGATGCATAGAATTTATCTGTGTAATGAAAAAAATGTTAGATGTAACGTTTTTGGAGTAAGTATGTTAGGAATCAAAAATGTGCAAAAAATGAAGTGAAAATCCCACATAAAAGGTTATTATTTTATATCATACAATTTAAAAAAAAATAAAAATTTAAGATATACAAAAGTTTTGTAATATAGTTGTGAATAAATTTTGGTAAAAACAAAAATCGATATCTAAAATTTTCATTAAAAAAAATATATTTTTACATAAGTTGAAAATCGTAAAAATTAGCCTAATTAAAAAAAATTGACTAAAAATAATAATATTATGCAAAACACAACTTATTATCGTCATATTTCTCAGAAAGGTACATAGATTTATGTTTGTAATGCCAAAAATTTTAGATGTAAATCTGTTCGAGTTAGTATGTCAGGAATCAAAAAAAAGTTCAATAACCGAAACAAAATTCCACAGAAAATCGTATATTTTCAATCAAATGATTTTTTTCAAGACATAAAAAAGTCTTGTAATATAGTTGTGGATAAAATTTGGTAAAAACAAAAATCAATTTATAAAATTTTGTTAGACAAAATGGAAAAGCTCTAAAGAAAGTAAGGACATAAACCTAAGGAAAGTAATTTGACATAATCTAAAACTTTGTAGTAGGTATGCCTGAAACAAAATCACTGAAAAACTTAAATTCACTTAAATAAATAAACTCTAGAAACAATCACACTCACATTATAACTTGTATATCTAAATTATAATAAACAAATCACTCTACATAACAAGTAAGTTCATAATAACAGAAATAAATTGAGCCATGCTTGAAAGACTACGTTCTGTACACACAAATTATGAAATAACCATTTGACACTCAGACACAAAACTTGCCAAGGCAACGAGATTTCCAGTTCAGAAACTTGTCTAAAAATAGGCCTATAACTTATTGCTTTGTAGGATTAGATAGATATAAATATTGTCTTTTCAATGGTATAAAACATATGTTACAAAATATGAAAGTATATCTTTGTTATTCACAATTCACTAAAGACTTATTATCACAAACTAGTCTGGTTAATTTGGTCACGACTTAGTAGAATATATATATCCCAAAAATTATGAAAGCTACAACAATTTCGAATACGTAGTTCGAAAAAAAGAATAAAAAATCTTAAAGATATTATGAACATATGGTATTTGGCCAAGTATTAATATTTCCAAAAAATATATTAAAAAGGAGTTCATAATTCGTTATATTACGACTTGCCATGACTTGCTGCTCTCTAATAGGAAAACAGTGATTTTATCAAATTTTTACGATTTCTCCTTTCGTTTTTGGCACTATCTGTTGAATGAATATGGAAGCTTGAAAGATAAAGAGTTCAACAGTATTTTATTTATTACGATAGTATGTGTATTACTAGGCTAAAAATTCAATTAAAAAAAAGAAAAGATCTTTCAGATGAATAAAGCTGTTCAAAATTCTTGGTTTATTTTTATAGATCCAAAACTACAACAGGTAGAATAATTTGGAATATTAGAAAGAAGAAGAAAAATAATATAAAACAGTATTACTCTAAAGTTGTGAGACAGATATATGACCTTATGAAAATTAGAAGAATGGATGACATAATTTGTGTATTACTTTGAATTATGTAATTCTCGCCTCGAAACTCGTTCGCGAGAAATACACAAACTTTACCAATTTATTAAATAGAATTTTTAATGTTTTATGAACTTTTGATTGTATGATAATAAATATAGGGAACATTAGCATTAAAACAGTATAAAATTTATTGCGGTACAATGATTTTTACTAGGGTAAATGTTGGATTGAAAAAAAAGAAGATTTCCCGTCGCTTACCGCGAGTTTATATGCTCGATTCCATCATATTACCAGAAGGATGGTTTTAATTGTGTAATAGATCAGGTGAGGCTGGCTTAAGATGCCTGTGATTTGAAATTTATGGTTTAATATGAGAATGACCAAATTAAACAGGTGAACAAATTTCAGTGTTTGGTGGTTTATTGATGAGAATGGGATGAGGCAAATAGAAAATTTAAAAACGAGACAAAAGAGACAGAAAATAATAGGAATTTTTAACTTGTCATACTGAAAAAAGAATATAACAACTCAGAACAAAAGGAAGATTTAATTAAACATTTGAAGTTTCTATTTTGTTTTGGAGCTGAAATTTGTGTATCAAATGCAAAAATGAAAAGAAAGTTAACAGCAGTTGCAATGTAGTGTAAGAATTTCAAGAATAGACAGAAAATCAAGCGAACAAGTAAAAATTTGCAAGAATACTGGGAAGCATTTTTTGTATTTCCTAAATTTTACATTTTATTAAAAGATGGCATGTGTTAGACTCTTCTATTTAAAAACCAATAGAGCAAACTGTCCCTTCTAAATTTTCTTGTCCCCTCTCGTACACACGTGCTAGCACAAATCAAAAGCTGTCATGGTCAAAAGCATAAAATAAGAAGTAATCAAATTTCATAGTGTAATGAATGTGTGTTTTATTGAGGTTTTTGCTTGATAGCTTGGCCAAACATGGTGACATGTTGCTCATTACTTTAAGAAGTCTTATAAAAAAGGCTCATCCTCACAACACATCTGTTGCGACAGTTTTTTGTTTCTACATTCAAGCATTAAACATTGCTTGGTTGCAACGTTTAATTTTAGCACAGTCGTACAGATGCACATTGAAATTGCACTTCACCAGAATGGTTTAGTTTAGTAAATATTTATGAAATCATTGAAATCAACTACTGTATTTTTGATTTATTGAGCCATTATCTCAATAAATCTTATATAAAATAAGATTTTAGTATAATATCTTGAACAATAACAATAATGTAAAAATTATTGATTTTTCAAAAATAAAACGAACATGAATATACCAACTTTGTGCAACATAAGTGCATGAAGATCTACAACTCCAGAAATTAAAAATACAAAAAATTCTTTCTGTATATAACTTTAATAACCTGCTCAATACCCCTCTCCCAACCTAGTTCAATCCTTATTTAACACTATTTTAATACAAAAACACAGAATATTATAAACTGTTTTTTAATTGTTTTGGCATTTTGTTAAATAAAACATGTAAGATATAATAAAAATTAGTATTTAAAAATATTTAAATTAATATTTGCACTTATTGAATTAATTTGACTAGTCCAATATAACTGTTTTAACTTGACGAATATATGAGTATGGGTAAAAGTTTTTTCACATAAAGTTTATCATTTTGGGGGAAATGGTGATGAATATATATATATATATATATATATATATATATATATATATATATATATATATATATATATAATTATATATTTGTTGTAACTATTAAGTTCTCTGGATTGGTGTGTGAGAAAGTTAGTGCAAAGTTATTCTACTATTTATTTTCGTAATGGTTATAATCTAGTTTCTTTATCATAGAAATTGAAGTTTAAATAATTTCATCATGAAAGAATATGGTAGTGTTCGCTTCTCTCAAATAACAAACTAGGTACCATTATTAACTAACACATTATTGATATAATTTATTTGGACAATTGCCATTATTTACAAAAACAATACACAATATTTTGACACTATAAATTAACTCTATTAATCATTTATATATCTATAAAATAAAATCATAAAATTACAGACATAGAATCCTAGGCCTATGTTTGAAACTAGAATAATTGCTAATGAACTGGGTCTGAGCAATCAAAATAAACAAAGTTATTACAAATTTGACCAGGAAACAACAGTGATTAGAACTGTCCACTGTACATCAACACAGGCAATGGAAAACAACTAACTTGGTCATCTAAACATTTTATGTTTTAGTTTCTAATATAGGCCTATGCTTCTAGGCCCTTAATTTCATATATTTATTATTTTTATATCCATATTTTTTAAATTTTGTGTATTATATTGTTATATACAAATTATTTCTAATATCTTAACCAATATTGTAAACATTCTGTATCAATAATTTTAACAATTTATCACTAGTAGACAGTTAACTCCACTCCTTTTGGAAGTTTTTACACATAATAAATCATTCTTGTAAATCAAATAATATGGTTACTAATGAGCAAATGCAAGACCAAGACCAAGACTCCCAAGTCTTGGTCTTGGTCTTGTTCTTGCACACCAAGTCTTGGTCTTGGTCTTGCATTGGTCTTACGGTCTTGGTCTTGGTCTTGCATAGTGAGTCTTGGTCTTGCTCTTGTTCTTGCTGCAAGAGTCTTGTGAGACTCTTGCCTTGAAATTAAAAATCACATCTTTTCAATAAAAGGACTCACATATACATACATATTTTTTTAACAAAATTGAAATGTTTGCAAAAATGAATTAAAATATATTTCTTTAAAGCACACTACTAATTACATCTCACATTAAAAAATAGTCCTATTTTACAAAATGAACTAAAAATACATTTCCACTAAAATAAACATACACACTGTTCATATTATATTTAAAATAACTATTAAAAATTTGCAAAAAATATATTTTTTAGTAGATTTAAAATATTATTATTCATTTTACAATGCTTGAAAAAATATGTTTTTAAACTGACACATTACATCAATGTCCCTTATTTAAAATAAAACTGCAAAAGAATTGTTTATAAAGTTAAAATGTATGTATTTTGCATCAGTAGGCCTATATCATATTTACAATAATATTTCAAGTGAAAAATATACGACCTAGACTTGAAATATTATTGTAAATTCAATATTTGCTAGTAAAAACGTATAAGCGGAAAAATAAAATAATTAAAAAATCTATATCATATGTTTTAAATCTATGTACGTTACAAAATTTGGGGGGGGGGGGAATTAATGTTTACAAAAAACACATACATTCACAAAACGCACACTCATGTATAGTTATCAGCCTACATTTAGAAAAAAAGTTACATATTTTTTGAAAGTTACAGAATGCATTATTAATGAAACACAAAATCGAATTCATATTATTTATTTTAAAATGAAAAAATTAATAAATTAATGCATATGCAAATTCTAATATCTCTTAGTTAAAACCATAACAAAAAGGTCTTAAACGGTAAAATATTTAGGGTTTACATTAATATCATACTTTAAACAACTACTACATCATTTGCCAAAATAGAAAAAAAGGAGTTTTTAAATGAAAGTCCTCTCTCTCTCGTACGCACGCCCGCGCCACACGTACACACATACACACTATTATTTATTATTAATACAATTAAAAAAAAAGCAAAAAAACAAACCCACATTAAAACACAAATATATATATAACACCAATATATCTTGCTCTTTATCTGTACTGTAAAGTACGACGGAAGCGACGTTATAATATTTCCGTTCTCAAAGGTTTTGTGGAAATAAGATTCGGCACTTTTTAATTTACCGTTCGTGGGAAAATTCAACTCTAATTCCAAGAAGTGACCAGATGGGAAATGCAGTTGGTTTTGTTTGGTTTTTTTTTTTTTTTTTTTTTTTAATTAAAAACGTTTCCGGCGTTCTCTGATATCAAATGCCGCACAGAGTCTGATATCCGGCCAGACTAGAACACGATACCTGCAAGACTTGCAAGAGTCTCGCGAGACTTGCGAGACACATGCTGCAAGAGTCTTGGTCTTGCACACTCCGGTCTTGGTCTTGCACACTCCGGTCTTGGTCTTGGTCTTGCATTCGAAAGGCGGTCTTGGTCTTGGTCTTGGTCTCGTATATTATGCAAGACCAAGACCAAGACTCCTTTTCCTCATCACTAATGGTTACCTACTATCTAGTGCATGACAACAATATTCAAAGGCCAAGACGTAATATTATGATACCAGAGATAATGAACTTGAATAAAACACTACTCGCAGGAAGAAATGATAAAGGTTAAATACTTTAAGGGTGACTTTTCCTTTCTTTGTGATTACCATATAACTTTCATTAGAATCAGAGTGATGGTAAATATTATGGGATAGGGCCAACCCATTGATGTATATGAACTCTGGAATTCTGACTCCCTTAACTGAAAAATTAAACTTTACTCTAACTTCTGGAAGCGATCGGTGGCTAGTAGTCTAATTGGATTAATTTACTTTAATCCATGGATATGTACAAATAACATAAAAGTATTATAAAGTTTTAGTGGAAATCTCAGTAAACAAAGCGGTAGCCTAAGTTTTATGTAAATAATAATTTATTTGATATTTAAAAATCTTATAAAACTAGAAAAGTTTTTAATTTACATAAAAGAAATAGTAAAAATGAAGTGAGAAAGATTTATTTTTTGATCAAATGAAAACTTCTCATGAGAAAGTTGTAAAAACCGTTCAAATTTCACCTTAATATAACTGTTCACACCATTATATTTCATGTTTACACTTTTTCCTTCTCATTATTTGCGCTTTATTCCTTGTCGGGTAACCTACACCCTTGTCTTAGAACTGTGTGCTGTTTTGAGTAAAATTTAAAAACTTTGTACATTCTTAGTTTGGTCTATTGCAAAAAATCAATTTTGTAAGATTTGGTACTCTCATTTGGACATAAGTACAGTATGTAACAAATCAACATACAGATGAAATACCAAATGGTCCAGTTAAAATAGCATTTTTCTTTGATAGTTCAATAATTATCCAATAATGTTAAAAACGAAATATTCAGCGCTCATCATTCTATTCGCAAGTGAATTAACTCTGAAGAAGAGCTACAGCTCCTTATCTCCAACATTATATTTATAGGCTTGTTATCTCTACCAGCAACTAAAATCCTTTGCAGCTCCTCTAAGTATTATAAAGTCTTCACGACCTTGGTTTCTAAGTATCTCAATTACATTTCCAAGATTATCATTGGGAGTTATCACCTACTCACTCATCTTCTACTTATCAGAGTTCAATGAAGTCGGAAACTCTAACATTAGGAGTTGTCACCTACTCACTCATCTTCTACTTATCAGAGTTCAATGAAGTCGGAAACTCTGACATTGGGAGTTATCACCTACTCACTCATCTTTTACTCATCAGGGTTTAATGAAGTCGGAAACTCTGTCATTGGGAGTTATCACCTACTCACTCATCTTCTACTTATCAGGGTTCAATGAAGTCGGAAACTCTGACATTGGGAGTTATCACCTACTCACTCATCTTCTACTTATCAGAGTTCTATGAAGTCGGAAACTCTGACATTGGGAGTTATCACCTACTCACTCATCTTCTACTCATTAGGGTTTAATGAAGTCGGAAACTCTGACATTGGGAGTTATCACCTACTCACTCATCTTCTACTCATCAGGATTCAATGAAGTCGGAAACTCTGACATTGGGAGTTATCATCTACTCACTCATCTTCTACTTATCAGGGTTCACTGAAGTCGGAAACTCTGACATTGGGAGTTATCACCTACTCACTCATCTTCTACTTATTAGAGTTCAATGAAGTCGGAAAGTCTGACATTGGGAGTTATCACCTACTCACTCATCTTCTACTCATTAGGGTTTAATGAAGTTGGAAACTCTGACATTGGGAGTTATCACCTACTCACTCATCTTCTACTCATCAGGATTCAATGAAGTCGGAAACTCTGATTTTGGGAGTTATCACCTACTGACTTATCTTCTACTTATCAGAGTTCAATGAAGTCGGAAACTCTGACATTGGGAGTTATCACCTACTCACTCATCTTCTACTTATCAGAGTTCAATGAAGTCTGAAACTCTGATTTTGGGAGTTATCACCTACTGACTTATCTTCTACTTATCAGAGTTCAATGAAGTCGGAAACTCTTACATTGGGAGTTATCACCTACTCACTCATCTTCTACTCATCAGGGTTCAATGAAGTCGGAAACTCTGTCATTGGGAGTTATCACCTACTCACTCATCTTCTACTCATCGGGGTTCAATGAAGTCGGAAACTCTGATTTTGGGAGTTAACACCTACTGACTTATCTTCTACTTATCAGAGTTCAATGAAGTCGGAAACTCTTACATTGGGAGTTATCACCTACTCACTCATCTTCTACTCATCAGGGTTCAATGAAGTCGGAAACTCTGTCATTGGGAGTTATCACCTACTCACTCATCTTCTACTCATCAGGGTTCAATGAAGTCGGAAACTCTGACATTGGGAGTTATCATCTACTCACTCATCTTCTACTCATCAGGGTTCAATGGAGTCGGAAACTCTGACATTGGGAGTTATCCATCTATTCACTCATCTTTTACTCATCAGGGTTCAATGAAGTAGGAAACTCTGACATTGGGAGTTATCCATCTACTCACTCATCTTCTATTCATCAGGGTTCAATGAAATCAGAAACTCTGACATTGGGAGTTATCCATCTACTCACTCATCTTTTACTCATCAGGATTCAATGAAGTCGGAAACTCTGACATTGGGAGTTATCCATCTACTCACTCATCTTCTACTTATCAGAGTTCAATGAAGTCGGAAACTCTGACATTGGGAGTTATCATCTACTCACTCATCTTCTACTCATCAGGGTTCAATGAAGTCGGAAACTCTGACATTGGGAGTTATCATCTACTCACTCATCTTCTACTCATCAGGGTTCAATGAAGTCAGAAACTCTGACATTGGGAGTTATCCATCTACTCACTCATCTATTACTCATCAGGGTTCAATGAAGTCAGAAACTCTGACATTGGGAGTTATCCATCTACTCACTCATCTTTTACTCATCAGTTTTCAATGAAGTCAGAAACTCTGACATTGGGAGTTATCCATCTACTCACTCATCTTTTACTCATCAGGGTTCAATGAAGTCAGAAACTCTGACATTGGGAGTTATCCATCTACTCGCTCATCTTTTACTCATCAGGGTTCAATGAAGTCAGAAACTCTGACATTGGGAGTTATCCATCTACTCACTCATCTTCTACTCATCAGGGTTCAATGAAGTCAGAAACTCTGACATTGGGAGTTATCCATCTACTCACTCATCAGGGTTCAATGAAGTCGGAAACTCTGACATTGGGAGTTATCCATCTACTCACTCATCTTCTATTTATCAGTGTTCAATGAAGTCGGAAACTCTGACATTGGGAGTTATCATCTACTCACTCATCTTCTACTCATCAGGGTTCAATGAAGTCAGAAACTCTGACATTGGGAGCAGAAACTCTGACATTGGGAGTTATCACCTACTAACTCATCTGCTACTCACCAGGGTTCAATGAAGTCAGAAACTCTGACATTGGAAGTTATCATCTACTCACTCATCTTCTACTCATCAGGGTTCAATGAAGTCAGAAACTCTGACATTGGGAGTTATCACCTACTCACTCATCTTCTACTCATCAGGGTTCAATGAAGTCAGAAACTCTGACATTGGGAGTTATCCATCTACTCACTCATCTTCTACTCATCAGGGTTCAATGAAGTCGGAAACTCTGACATTGGGAGTTATCACCTACTCACTCATCTTCTACTTATCAGGGTTCAATGAAGTCGGAAACTCTGACATTGGGAGTTATCACCTACTCACTTATCTTCTACTTATCAGGGTTCAATGAAGTCGGAAACTCTGACATTGGGAGTTATCATCTACTCACTCATCTTCTACTCATCAGGGTTCAATGAAGTCGGAAACTCTGACATTGGGAGTTATCACCTACTCACTTATCTTCTACTTATCAGAGTTCAATGAAGTCGGAAACTCTGACATTGGGAGTTATCACCTACTCACTCATCTTCTACTTACAGGGTTCAATGAAGTCGGAAACTCTGACATTGGGAGTTATCACCTACTCACTCATCTTCTACTCATCAGGGTTCAATGAAGTCGGAAACTCTGACATTGGGAGTTATCACCTACTCACTCATCTTCTACTCATCAGGGTTCAATGAAGTCGGAAACTCTGACATTGGGAGTTATCCATCTACTCACTCATCTTCTACTCATCAGGGTTCAATGAAGTCAGAAACTCTGACATTGGGAGTTATCCATCTACTCACTCATCTTTTACTCATCAGGGTTCAATGAAGTCGGAAACTCTGACATTGGGAGTAACATCTACTCACTCATCTTCTATTTATCAGGGTTCAATGAAGTCGGAAACTCTGACATTGGGAGTTATCATCTACTCACTCATCTTCTACTCATCAGGGTTCAATGAAGTCAGAAACTCTGACATTGGGAGCAGAAACTCTGACATTGGGAGTTATCACCTACTAACTCATCTTCTACTCACCAGGGTTCAATGAAGTCAGAAACTCTGACATTGGAAGTTATCATCTACTCACTCATCTTCTACTCATCAGGGTTCAATGAAGTCGGAAACTCTGACATTGGGAGTTATCCATCTACTCACTCATCTTCTACTCATCAGGGTTCAATGAAGTCGGAAACTCTGACATTGGGAGTTATCATCTACTCACTCATCTTCTACTCATCAGGGTTCAATGAAGTCGGAAACTCTGACATTGGGAGTTATCACCTACTCACTTATCTTCTACTTATCAGAGTTCAATGAAGTCGGAAACTCTGACATTGGGAGTTATCACCTACTCACTCATCTTCTACTTATCAGGGTTCAATGAAGTCGGAAACTCTGACATTGGGAGTTATCACCTACTCACTCATCTTCTACTCATCAGGGTTCAATGAAGTCGGAAACTCTGACATTGGGAGTTATCACCTACTCACTCATCTTCTACTCATCAGGGTTCAATGAAGTCGGAAACTCTGAAATCAGGGTTCAATGAAGCTGGAAACTCTGAAATATACCCTGGAAATATGTCTTGCACAGATTTACTCAAATACCATGACAATTGAATGATGATTTGGCTTTAGTTAAGTCAACTATTAAGGAAGATTCTGGAAGTTTCAAGGGTGGTTTTGGCATTTTAAAGATGAATTCATTTCAATTGCCACATATGTAGCGTGGGTTTTATTAAACATATGGGTTGTTTATATATTAAAAAAAGATATTACATTTTTCATGTATCCTCCTGCTTATTTTATTTTATTCTTCTATACCCACACCCAAACACAAAATTACTATTGCGTGTGTTCACGCACACGCGCACGTACAAACGACAAAATCTTAATGTATATATTTACATATTATGTCTTTTTTAACCACTGTCACTCGGGTTTTGAGGTATTTATCCTTATAATCACTCAGAAACGAAAAGTTCAGGTTCAATTGGATAGGTCGATAGTGCAGAAAAGTGTTTATATCGAGCGTTCTGCTTGTTACAATATAAATGTAAGTTACCTTAAAATGTAAATATCTTTTGTTCTAGAGATGATGATTGAATAATTCTTTGTCTAAATGGGAGAAATTTATTTTTAATAACAGCAAACACTATGTCTACAATAGGCCTACACTTTCCTCTAAATGGTCAATCAGAAAATGTGATAAGATTGGAAAAGTATAACAAAAAATTAATAGTGGGATACTTGTTCCACATTTTAAGTTTTTCTTAACGATTTTGTACCGATTGGTAGCTTGGATAGCCATAATTAAATGACACTGTCTAACAAACCATCCTTCACTCGATCAATAAACTTCAACAATGGAATACCTACAAATGTTTGAATTTTTGTACATATTATGTACAAATGAAAAACTTTGTGCAATGTCTGTGTATCATTTATTTTTATTCGTTATTCTTAATTGGTTCAATATGTACACCAACCATAGCTTTAATTTATAATAAACGTCTAAAAACAAAAAGCATGCAGATTAAAAAAAACAAAAACACGAAAGAAAGAAACGTAAATAAAAACTGGTGTCACATGACACAAGTCGTTGTACGATGCGAGTGTTTTTATCTCTTCCAAAATACGTTTTCTTATGGCAGTATGAAATATTATTTTAAAATTATCGGACTAAAGTCTCCCGCTAAGTATTGTCGCACGTGCACACGCTCGAGCCCCGCGCGCGCCGCACCAGAAGCCAGAAATACTCCAGTAGAAACGTGGGAGGTGGACGCTCAATTAGGCTCTTACTCAACAATGTTTTTTCTAAACCACATTTACTTTATAAAAGTGAAGCTTGTAAGTTTTAAAACGTAAGATGAAATAATGACGAAACGCAATTAGCTTGCGTTGTTACGAACGCGATTTGCAAATAATTTGTCATGCGCCCTATTTTGTTAAAAGTAGGTTTAATTGACAATTTGTGATATTTATATAAAATACCTATACGATTTACTAGTAAAGTTAACAAAATATACCGTACTTAGTTAAAAAAACTAATATATATATATATATATATATATATATATATATATATATATATATATATAAATTTTCACGTCGGTTACGTACAAATATATACATTTGGGATTCTTATTGTGTGTCTATATAAACCCTATTAAATATCCGAAAAATTCAAGGAAATATCTTGAAGTGACAGAAATTAGAATATCTGTTTTATTCATATCTGTTGTAGTACAGGAAAAATAGATATTTTAAAGAACAAAAGTCTTTAGTCGAAGAACATGTCCATAGTGTTTAATCTACTGTATATATAGTTTTAAAAGAGCTGAGAGTTTAATCGTGGAGAGGGTTTTTTCTTTGAAAAAAGTTAAAATGAAGGTTTTAGCAGAAATTCTGTAAACAATTAGTTTTTGAGAGAAAAAAAACTCGTAAAATTATTTTTAAAGCTTACAAAATTATCTTCTTTTGCGATAATATTTGACCGAGATAAGGAAGATGTAAAGTTATAAAATTCCTAACACAAAAACGAAATTCATCTAGGTTTCCTATTTTTATTAATCCACAAATGTGATTTTTAGTTTATGCTATAAACCTTTCAGATTTTAGTTTACCTCCCTCAGATAAAAATTAACCAAAGATATGTTTATTTAAACATTTTGTGTGTAATCGAAGTACATATTTATTTTTTCGCCACATATGTATTTAAAATAGCAAATACATGACCAAAAAATAGACAATACTATTTTGTTGAATGAATTTAACTGTATATTCTAATTTAGTACTAAATATATAAATATCACAATAACGCTTTCGCCAAATTTAAATTATCGCAGTGGGCACTTTTTTACTGTCCAAGCTGAAGGAGTATATTAAAACTACGTTCGACCTTGATAACAAAATGTTTAAATAGACATATCGTTGTCACTTTTTGTCGCAGAGAAATAAATAAAAAATTAAATTAAAGGAAAATTCGTAAATTTAAAATTAAAATTTTGAATTTTTAAATGATTTCAACTCTTATATATTATATCCAATAAAAACCGAGCTGGAATTTTACGTTTGTAATAGGGTTCTGAAAATTCTCCATTTAAAAATAATCTTATCATGGTCAACTGGTCTTAGAAAGTCTACAATAAACTTCCTGATTAAAAAAAAAAAAAAAAACGTAAAATCTGTTTCTTTCCAAGTGGTGTGCTTAAGTGGTTAACGGAGATACATATTTTCGTTTCTTATTTAAAGTAAATATATATGTTTAATTTTAAATTAAATTAGAGTTTAGTTTGTAGATATCATATGAACTCATAATATTGTAACACTGAAGAAGTGATACGTGAAGTATGAACTATATAGATATTTGTACTCATAGTATTAGTTTCCCTTCTGTTTCTTTATTAGTTAATTTCATTTTCTTTTTACTCCAGTTAACCGCTATAAAATATATGTAGGTGGTTAGTATTTCCAAATCTACATTTATGTTTATTATTGTATGGTCTATAAAAATACATTATATTACTTTAGTTTTTTTTTATTATTAACTTTTATCACGGAGCAAAATATAAAAAAACTCAAATTAAAGGTAATTTTATAATATTTAAGAACATTTTGTGTAATATTTTTAATAGTTTTCAATACAAAAATCTTTTTTCACACCTATAAAAAAACCTGAGCCAGCGATCCAATTCGGTTTACTTAAAATATAAAATCTTAGGCATTTTTATTTTCCTCCTATCCAGTTGTCTGAATCACTGCTCTACATTCTCACTCAGACAACCAGATCTTATTTGCTCCGGGATTATTTGCTGAGTTTAAATCGTTGTATCTGGCTTTAATATACTAATGACTAAATTGTTGGGGTTAACCCCCTCATTTTAATTTTGCCTGCAATATTAAGTCTCTAAATGTTGAAAAATGTTTTTAATATTTCTAAATTTGGAAAAGGTTCATTTGTATAAGGTATTTTGTGTATATTTATATTAGTTTAAATTTTATAACTAAATTGATAGTATATCAGTTAATCAGTTTTAAACATGATTATCACGTGGTAAGGTTAACAAAAGAAATATCAAATTTCATATTTTTATAAAGTGTCTTACAACAAATCTCCAAAGGTCTCTGTCAACTGCTAAAGTACAAAAGTTATAGTTTATGTATTTCCCTTATTTCGCCGTAAATTACGCCAAGGACGCACCTTTGCTGTATGAATACTAATCATTAAATAAAAAATATAAGATGTCAGAATTAAAAAAAAATCAAGTTTCAAAACTTTTGGGAATTACATAATAGTATAATGTTGTGTACAATTTAAAGTTTCCTCACCAAAAAATCTCCAAAGACCATTTTATTCTAAATGTCATTTGTTGTAAACACATGAGCATCGCTGAACGACCTATAAGGAACTACTTGTCAGAATCAAATCTCTAGGCTAAGGAAATGTTTTAAAACAACCTGTGATGAAATTATAAAGAACCGACGCCAAAACGCATACAATTTACTAAAATCATGTTGAAAGCCCAATTTTACACATTTTTGTTTAATATTTTTAAATAAATGCGAAGGTTTTTTTTTCTTGAAGGTCAGGTGAGACAAACCAGCGATATACAGCATGCCAAGCTGGAAGGTTGAAATAATGGGAATATTATCAACCATGGACCACACAAATAACATAAAGTCAAATTAATTACAGTCCCTAACCAGCTAATCACAACAAAAGCTTTGTCTTTCGGTTACTAGTAGGCGAGGTGAGGATTTTTCTGATTCGTTCGTGAGAAGTCAGAAGACTCAAAGATACCCTACAGAACAGAGGAGACCTTCCCTAGCGAAGATGCTATGAAGTAAATTTTTAACGAACTTGGTGTTGGAGAAATCTAAATTAAAAGTCATGGTAGTACGGAATAAGCAGCCAAGAAAGTAAGTGCAGTGGGAGCAACTATTGTGAGAGAGATATCAAATGATCCGGCTATGAGCACAGAGACGATTCAACGGCAAACCTAGAAGTGGAAGGAATCTTGTCGCAGGAAGGGGTCATGGATGCTGATAACCTGGAGACGTTTGAAAAAATAAGAACTCTCCGTTCGGATGATGATAGATATTTAAAGATAAATAGGTGGTTGTTAACTCGGTCTCGAAAGGAGATGCTGAATGGTTCTTTTCATGGTGGAGGAGCAAGATTCTGGAATGGACAAATCGTCAGTAAAACGTCAGTTGATGTTCATTTTACTTTTTGCTAATTATTCCTAAACAGTAATAAGTTTTACGGTTCTACACATGGGTTTGGATAATTAATTTTCACACATCAGTCAAGTGTGAATGAAATCGGCAAAGTTTGTTTAATAAATTAAGACAGAAATTATAACAGCTCTATGTTCAATTTTTTGTTTTTTTACCGACAATTCACAATCTTGTGATTATTAACTTTGGAGTAATGACAATCAATACTTTGTTTGGGTTCTTTACTCTTTAGCAAAATTTTATTAAAAACGTTAAGAGCCGATTTTGAGAAAATCATAATTTTGAGTTTTGTTTTGCTTATGGCAAAAGTATTCCCAAATTTTCAGTTATATAACAAAAAACGTTCTGAGTTTGGCCATATACCAAATTTTAATAAAATCGGTCCAAAAGTTAGCTGAAAAGCACTTCACAGACTAGAGACAGACCACATCATTAAAAAAACACTTTCTTTAAAAATCAAGGAACCTAAAATATATTCGTGAAAACTCGACATCTTTTTTTTTACCCATCGCACATAATTTTCTCTATACTACTTTTATATAGACTATGAGATAGTAAAATTTACGCTTCTTAAACAAAATAAATCCATACGTTTGCAGATGTTCAAGGAAAGATTTCCAAATATGAGTGATTTAACTGAGCGCTTCGAGGTCTTAGAACAATTTACAGTCTGGACGACAGGAGGCCATAGAATGAAGTCTACATCTAAACTCATAGTCGGGATTGTTACAAAGGCTACAATTGAAGATTTATGCAGAAAACATATCGAGATCGAAGATTATATTTGTAGTAAAGCTATTAAGAAATTGATAAATCATAAAGACTCATCTTGCTTGAAAACCGACTCTGAGGAAAATTGTCCGGTTATCTTTGGTAAGGGCAATACGAAAATAGAGCAATTCATCCATAGGACTGGCTGCTTTTCCCTATGGAGAGTGCTCATTGTGTTTGAAGAAAGGACATAAAGCGGAGAAAGCGCTATGCTCCCAGTTTAGAAAGGCCTTGAACCGTCTAAGAGTACAAAAGAAATGGTGAGGTCTAGGAGAAGAGAAACTAATGAGACCGGAATCAAGGTAGTAAAAGAATAATGAATATGATTAGAATACTTCAATTAAATGTCAAGAGGTGTAGGGGTGGAGATCCTGGAAAATACAGCTGATGGACTCAGAGTGGATATAGTATTGTTTACCTAACCCAACAAGAGGAAGGTCGAGAGCCCAACCTGTGACAGTGATGTAATGAAAATCGTAACTTCAACAATGGGATTACTTGGCAAGAATATGCTACGTGAAATAGTTTCGCATAGGTGAATAATGATACCCTTAGCTTTTATAATGTGTCTTCAGGAAGTTATAAACCTGAAAGTTTATACAATTTTCCTGGAAGGTTTAAAAAAAATGAAATGAGGAAGGGTCATCGTGGCCGCCAAATAGCGGTCATTGGTGACTTTATTTCTAAGGGTTTTCTTGAAGATTCTAGAGGCACAGTGCTGTCGGAATGCTTGGGATGGGATTGTTGAAGAACTCAAAAGAAGGAAGGTTGCTGTCTATTTTATGAGGCTTGTGATGAATTATCTAGCAGGGAGAGTATTGTAATGGGAGAGGAACACGAGATGGGTATGTTATCTAAAAGTTAGGGAGAGGTCGATCTTAGGAGCCAACTTGTCAAAAATATTTCAGTGAGAGCTGAGAAAGTAGTGAAAGAGTTGAAGCGTGTGCTCAGAAACGTTGATGGTTCTTGTGCCAGTAAGAGGAAAGTTTCATATACGCTGTTTATTCTATATTGCTGTACGCAACCCCAATATAGAAGCAGATACAAATCAAAACACAAAGGATTTTTAACGAGAATACAGAGGAGGATTTTCTTAGCACAAACAGTGCATGCATGTGGGACAGTTGGGACAGCTGCTGTGTTTGTTTTGGCGAGGGTTTCTAGTGGAAGAACGAGATACAGGAATGGCTGAGGGTAGCCACTATAAAGATGTCAGAAAAAAGACTTTTGAGAAATGGCAGGTGAGATGGATGGAGTTAAATGTTGGCTATAACTCCATCAGAAACCTCATTCCAGATCTACCTGTGTGGCTGAAGAGATGATAAGTTGAAATAACTTGCTATCTCACTCAGGCGCTTACCGTCCTTGGAGATTTCTGTGAGTACTTGTACCGATTTAAGATTAGGGACTCGAAATGCTGATACTGTGAACACCGTCTTCCACTGCTAAAGATGGGAGGCTGATAGAGAGGATGTAGTAAAAGAACTTGGTTTAATGCCCGAGCAAAATTTCGGCTCTGCTCGATAGTAGGCATAACTAGACTGCGGTGTCGAAGTATATCACCATCATCAGTCAAAAGGAGACAGAGCAACGTCTGATGTAGAAAGACAGTATGAAATTACGCTTGAAGTAATGTTTTGATAAACGTCCCAGCCGTGGCCTTAGGAAAAATGGGGGGATGTGAGATCCAAAATTTTGGGGGTTGCGTTCCCTGGAGTCGGCTAGTAGAGCTTCCCGCCTTCACCTCTAAAAAAAAAATAAATAAATAAAAAGTTTTGGTTGGTTAGAGCGTAAATTTTTAACGTTTTGATAGCAAAAAAAAGAAGAAAAAAGTTAACACCAGCTAGATGAAACACGTAAGATGACAAAGTGATGAAGTTAGGCTTATTTCACGGGTTGCTTTTTTCGCATATTCAGTCTGAATACGTGATTTATTAGTAATATATTTAATCGGATAATTCATGTCCAGCGGCTCACCCCTAATAGAATTGAAATAGAGTACTATCAAAATCGTCCTGTAGTTTACAAGTCGGTAAAAATATGTGCAAATTACCCCAATGGATAGAATAGGCGAACATTTTAGTGCCAAGTCTCGACGTTTTCATTTAATTTCAAAAATAATGTATTTTAAATTACCCTAATAAAAAAAACCAAAGAACAATGACACACATTAACAAATTTCACTATTTCTACTTTTTCAATAATTTGTTTTATAATTAAATAAAGTTTAACTTAAATTTGTAGGTAAATATTAAATAAATAAATAATTAAAATGCATTGCACAAACTTTCTCGCTCACAAAATCAAATAAAATCCAGCTAAAACTTTTGTTGGAAACATTATTCATCACCAAAAATGTCAGGTCGGAATGCCCAATTGTCAGTAAAAAAAGTAAAAAATGAACTATGGACTCCGTTTTTGAAATATATTTTATATTTAAATAAGGAATAAATTTACTTACCTTGTGCCATAACTGAGTTAACTTTAAATGGTCAGTAAAACGTCAGTTGATGTTCATTTTACTTTTTGCCAATTATTCCTAAACAGTAATAAGTTTTACGGTTCTACGCATGGGTTTGGATAATTATGGGTTTGGATAATTAATTTTCACACATCAGTCAAGTGTGAATGAAATCGGCAAAGTTTGTTTAAGAAATTAAGACTTTTATAACAGCTCTATGTTCGATTTTTTGTTTTTTTTCCGACAATTCACAATCTTGTGATTATTAACTTTGGAGGGATGACAATCAATACTTTGTTTGGGTTCTTTACACTTTAGCAAAATTTTATTAAAAACGTCAAGAGCCGATTTTGAGAAAATCATAATTTTGATTTTTGTTTTGCTTGTGGCAAAAGTATTCCCAAATTTTCAGTTATAAAACAAAAAACGTTCTGAGTTTGGCCAAAGTGCCCATATACCAAATTTTATTAAAATCGGTCCAAAAGTTTGTGTTGAAGAGCACTTTACTGACTAGAGACAGATCACATCATTAAAAAAATACTTTTTTAAAAACTCAAGGAACCTTAAATATATTGGTGAAAACTCGACATCAATTTTTTCACCCATTACACATAATTTTCTCTATACTACTTTCATATAGCCTAGACTATGAGATAGTAAAATTTACGCTTCTTAAACAAAATAAATCCACACGTATTTATAATTCTTTATTAATACAAACTATAAATAAAACCATATAGGTGTTAATTAGTTGTCAAGATAAAAGAGCGCCAAGACAAACTGCCCATTTAGACGTAACAAAAAACCTTGGAGGACAAATAAGACCGTCTTATTGGTAGATGAGGGAGCGGTGCACACATGTTGAGATGGAACATATGAAGAATGTTTAGCCAGACACAGATGTAAGTAAAGTGGATTAAAGAGGTAGAACTGGATGTCACGAAGTTGACACGCATTCATTTATCTATGAATTTATTATAGACAAGAGAAGTTATTAAAATTGATGGCCAGGGATTAATTTGTATTTTTATAATGTCTTGAACTTCATGTTATATCAAAATTTATACAAAATAGCTTCAGTCAAATTATAATTATATTTCATAAAAAGCAGGATAACTGAAAAGGCACGAAGTTTTATTAACACATATCTTACTTTAAATGGTGGACACCTTTGATACAGATTTCACAAATTTCGTGGGTATGTTTATTACACAGTTACGGCAAAACGGGAGTAGGCTATAACTCGTTATCGAATTTAGGAAAGAGAATACAATTTAGGAAACTTTGCTACAATTCTAAGTTTTTTAATTTTATATTTTTTATGTTTACATTTATACAAATTAAAGCATTTTCTAATTTCACAGGGTTACAAGATATGAAAAAAAAAATTGTTATAAATAACAGTTTAGTGTTTTTTGAAGTTTTTTCTAAAACTATGTAACTTTCACGTAACTCGTATATGATGTACATTACTGTGAATCCGAGTGAATAAACAATAGTCAGATTCCTTACGAGTCCGACAAATTGAGTCACTAGACAGTGGATCGGATTGTTTCACTTTAATTTAATCATCATTCCAGGCTTTATATATTCATGGGTGCAACATAACCACTGTGATCCTATGCATGGTAAATCACAATCACAATGCAAGGATCAATCCATGCGAGTAGTGTCCCTGTGTACAGTAGCTGTGGCATTACTAAGTCTTAGTATATGGATATTACTGTTACGTTAGGTGTAACCTTATGGTGCTATTCACTAATGTCGTTCAAAATATAATGTACAAAATTTGTTATCTCTTTTGAATTTTTCTCCTTTTACATTTTACGTACGTTTTGTTTTTTAAATATTGGCTGTTATATCTACATTAGAAGAAAGCTTACAACAGCTTTCCAATGGTCTTCGAGATCGGATATTACAAACGTTAAGCTGTCGCCATTTTAGAAATATGCAGAATATATTAGATTTTACTATGCTAAAAATAATTATTTAATTTATATAAGAGGTTAAATTATTATTATTTTTTTAAATAAAAAGAGAAAAATACGCAATTAGTTTTAGGCATATGTTTGTATGAACTTTTCCCACATTTTTATGTTAGGAATGCACTTTCAAAATTCTCCTCGTATTTTAGGAATATCCTCCTAAACTAAACTTGACCATTTTGCTTATATACATTTTGACATTTACGATAATTTATATATTTTTGATATTTTTATACTAGGATTTCCGGATATGCTCATAATTATGGATGATAATAAAATTTATTTTTAGATACCGACTACAATCCTGTTATTTTAGTCCTTTTATTATTTTACAACACATGTTTTGGATTATTATTACAGATTCTTATTTTTGTATTAAAGTACTGTATTATGAAGACATGACGATGGACGAATATTAAGTCCGGACTTCTTTCTTCTTTTTGTTAAAAAGCGAAAACCTATTCAGTCATCATCCACTTATAAAAAAAGAAAATGTACTAAAACGCCCTAGTTCTTCCAATACTCCCATAAATACTCTTAAAATCACAGAAATACAAACCCGCTAAACACGTTCACGCTTTCGTAAAATGGTACAAATTTTGTATGGAGTCCCAAATTAGGTTCGTTAAACTTATAATTATGGTCGTGAACTAAATATATTTCGAATTTATTTTGTCTTAAAAACATAGAAACGCAATACAAGTTCTCATTTTCATAAAATGTACAATATATTCATGGTAACTTATAGAATCTCTGTATATCGTAGACTATAAGATAAGCACATTTGATGTAACTTCAATATTATATTTATATAAACTTCAAGTTTATAAAAAAGGGAAACTTTATTATGTTTTGTATTTAATAAGAAAATACTTTCCTTAATATAGGTTGACGTTATATAGAGAGAGTAAAACCAATCAGTGTTGAGTGTTTCACGATACCAAACAGTTTGAGTTCCTTTGAGTCATCATAAGTAGTTTTGTCTGTCTGTCGTCTCTGTATTAGCATACAGCCCAAAATGAATAAACTGTTTTTGATTTTTATACGAAATATATTTCATTTTACAATCATATTTCGGCTATCCCATCTAAATAAGCTAAGCAATATTTAAATATATTTTAAAATATATTAAAAACACTTTACAAAAAAGTTGATAAGGAGGGTTTCTTCCATACTGCGTTATCGCCGTACATTTAGAGGTATTCTTGGGAAAATGGCAACGTATACTGCTTCTTGTTTATAACTCGGATTTGTGAATGGGTGTGCAAGAAAGTTCGTGGAATGTTGTGACATAATTTATTTGTCTAAATATTAACTTATCCAATCCATTGTTATTTAAAAAAAAATGCTGTAACAAAATATTTGTTAATTTATAAATTTAAAAAAATTAGTAAATCTTTAAAAATTGGTAAAACCAATATTGAAAATTTTTAATGTGTAATTTTTACCACATCCATTCCCACAACAGATACACCTACCAATATGAAAATTAGCTAAAAAGTTATTATAAAAACAGATTTACATGTTTAATAAAAAAAATACTAATACTTCATTTTCGTGGTATGTATAAAATCGTTTGCTGTATTGAATGACGTGAAAGGCAGACCAGACCAATACTTTATCCGCAAT
Source organism: Aphrophora alni (assembly GCA_963513935.1). Taxonomy (NCBI): domain Eukaryota; kingdom Metazoa; phylum Arthropoda; class Insecta; order Hemiptera; family Aphrophoridae; genus Aphrophora; species Aphrophora alni. Next base: position 116,902,941 of record OY740766.1, on the reverse strand, counting down.
AGTATTCAAAATCCAAGATAGATTAATAAGCTTCGAGTCACGGCAACTGTGCGCTCATGTGGCAGCAAACCCCCTCATCCAGGCTGACTTCATATTTTTTGTCTTCTTCTTAATCTTGCTCTTTTGATAGAACAGGACAAGTGTCGGCCATGCTGTAACCGACTCTTCTGATAGGCGCCTTAGAACATGTATATAACATGTCATATTTCTGACACTTTGTTTTACGGTAGTTGTTTAGATCATGCTATGCCAAGTGTTTATCAAAAAGAAACGGCCCCACTCTTGCTTCTGCGTGTAGGTCTATTATAGAGTAAGATTTTAAAATTAAATTTGATGATGTCATCGACGGAAGTAATCTTGACCTCAAATATAGAACGACTGTTCTGTTATTTTTCATCTAAAATAAGTTTAATTAGTTGATGAATTACTTATGAACTTGTCTCACCAATCAATTGTGAGCTGTTACGTCTATCTTTCAGGCATAGTCGAATTGGTATCCCGATAATTCTACAGAATATTTCAATTATATTCTCTACGTAAAATGTAAAGATTATAGTCGAAGCCAACCTACCAAACTGTAGGCCTAAGCAGAAGAACAATTCCTAATTTTTAAATGAAAATACTTATTGTAGGCTATACAAGATTGTATGAATACTTCAAAAAGTGAAGTTTTAGTTTCGTATTTCTAAGTTATTCTTCTGTGAATAGAAGAACTTGAAGTTTTTAATAAATTGAATAAATCGTTCTTGTAAAATGACAACTTCAATTACTAACTTAAATCGGATGTCCAGCACTATTACTGTAGTTGGTGTAATTAATTTTACAATTAATTAATATACGGAGAAAACAAAGAAATGTATCTATTATGTAAATAACAATTTATTTGACGTTAAGAAACTCGAAAAGGTTTTAATTTTTTGAAATTAAATGAAAATTAAAATTAAATAAAAATTAAAAATAGTTTCTTACAAATGATACGTTTATTATTAATTTATCCACCCCCTTATTGTTTAAGGGTGAAAAACTCTTGATCACCATCGCTTAAAAAAAGAAAGTGAAAATAGTAGATATACTTCAAGGTTGGATCTAATACATCGTTGTCGAAAAAGAACAAGAGTTGGTTAAGAGAGACATGATAAGAAAGATGAAAGGAGGAAACCCAAGAATGGCGTCCATCTTCAGGGATGCAAGAGCTACAATAATCAAACAACAACTAACTAAAACATAGAAATGAAAATATCAAATACGTAGTAAGCAATAGAGTTTTTAATATTTTGGTAAAGTAAAAACTTCATTTAAAAAATATTTATTATCTTATTTAAGCCCGCCAAAATCCTTCTTGTAAATGTTTTATTTGATTACCAGTTTCGACAAATTAGATTGTCATCGTCTGATCAACAAACACAGTCGCATTATAAAAACACAAATAAAACACATAGACAACCTTTTCTTATTGCATATTATTATGAAATACTTAGTCGCCAGTATGGTGTGCACTGCTTGAGAGAATGATTGTGACGGATCTAAATTGGGTAATAAATATTAAATTATAATTACAAAAACTTCATGTATCGTTTTATATTTCAAGTAATGTATTTTTTATTTTTAACGACTCCTTATTACGCTTCGTTCACGCCATTATATTTAATACTTCGAAGCATGGCATGTACAGTAGTACTTTTTCCTGGTCGAAGTACTCGCGTCCATGCCTAGGAATAGTGCAAAAAGGTGTTCATTCCTGGCCGTCAATTTAAACAGAATGTAAAATAATATAACTTTGTACATTTATTCCAAAGAACCTTATTCTCGAATTTCATAACAATACGTACACACTTTGGGCGTACCTGCGAACAAACACACAAACAAGACGGAATTTCTTAATAAAATACTCTTACTAGAGAAATGTGATTTTCTTTTAGATGTTGATTGCTATGTTGGATTAGGTAAATAATATGCACTACGCACATACACCCATTCACCCACAAACATTCACACACAAAATAAAATAAAGATTAAAATCAGTTGGTCAACTTTGGACATCGGGGTCCATTCTAAATTAAGTATTTTTATTCATTCGTGTGCACTTGAAATTTTCTAGCAGAACGTGTTTCATTGGATTATCAAGATGTAAAGTTGAACGAAATTTAATTGAAAATTTGGAGCAGATTCTAGAAAATCAGAAGTTATTTTCACAAGTATCCCAAAATTTTAAGTCAATAAAAAAATCTGAAGATGCTATTCAATGTAGTTATAAAATTTGATCGAAAACAGTCAATCGACTTCTTCAAAGCGAGCTTCACGGATAAATAATGGAAACAACGACATCTTGTCAATCCAAAAACAGTCAATCGAGTTCTTCAAAGCGAGCTACACGGATAAATAATGGAAACAACGACATCTTGTCCACCCAAAAACAGTCAATCGAGTTCTTCAAAGCGAGCTACACGGATAAATAATGGAAACAACGACATCTTGTCAATCCAAAAACAGTCCATCGAGTTCTTCAAAGCGAGCTACACGGATAAATAATGGTAACAACGACATCTTGTCCATCCAAAACAGTCAATCGAGTTCTTCAAAGCGAGCTACACGGATAAATAATAGTAACAACGACATCTTGTCCCTCCAAAAACAGTCAATCGAGTTCTTCAAAGCGAGCTACACGGATAAATAATGGAAACAACGACATCTTGTCCATCCAAAAACAGTCAATCGAGTTCTTCAAAGCAAGCTACAGGGATAAATAATGGAAACAACGACATCTTGTCCATCCAAAAATCAGTGTCGAGGAATCAATGAATGTGTAAACAATATTTTCATAAAACGCCCAAACATAAATTTTGTTCAAGGATCATAATAATTTCCAGTCTTGTACTATACAAATTATTGGTTCTAATAATACTAATGAAAACATGTTTATAAACTCTATTCTTGCTAATTTTGTTTCAAAAATATATTCTTAATTTCTTCTTTCAGAGTGGTGTAACAGCAACTGTTTAGTCACTTCCCATGGCACGACTTCCCCGAAGCAAATAAAACTATAAGTTGTAAAACTATAGCCTATGTCTATTTAAAGTCAATGAAGTTCAATATATAGAAACGAATAGTGGCCTAATGACTAAATTAACAAATTTAAATCATGAGAAGTAGAAGTGAATGTTGCAAAAGTTAGTCCTCAGTACATAAGCTCCGTAAAAACTGGTCATCGGAGTCTATAGCCGAAGACACACGAATACATCCAATAGTGAAATCGACTTTATCAAATGCTTCCAATTCAACAATGTATCGTGTGTCACACAAAAATGTATAGCCTTAATTTTATTTGATGATTTGACAGTACGATATGGCAGAATAGGACCTATCCTATTATTACTGCATATAGTTAATGGTTTTCAATTGCCTTGACTACGAAAATATAAGTTGTAGTGATTTCAAATTAACATACTATTAATAAAATCAATAATTTAGCATATTATGTTCCTATTTTAAATCTGCATTTCTGTGGTGTATAATATGTTTTATAAATAACCTATTACGTGAATTCAACTCATTAGTCTGTAATAAAATAACAATTTAAACTCTATTATCTTACCTTCTAAAGCGAGGAAAAATTGCTTGTCTGCACAACGGATCTCGAAACTCCGTCATAGAAATTAGTCGAAAATTTGGGGATTACCGTTTTCGACTGCCAGGAATTGATTGGCGCTATCCCCATGTCCTGGAAAATTCGTTTACAAAGGTTTTTGGGGTCCCAGAAAATCGAAAAATCCCATATGAAATACATTGGGAAAATTAGCGACTTCTGGTTTTTACACTTCCATTTGTTGTACTAAGCTGAAATATGGTATGAATGTTGTTCTTTGTGGTCTAAAAAGAAACAATCGTAAAAATGGAAGAATTTTAATTTTGGGGTCCCGTGGAGATAAAAATATGATTCAAAAATATATTTTTAGAACATGTCATCATATTTTCTTAAATATCTCGAAAACGGTAAGGAAATCGGCCAAAGTGGATGGTGATATTATGAAACTACATGAAATTTGCTACCAAAATGTTTAATGGGAATTTCCCTATGATTTAATTTAACCTAAAAATTTTGGCCCTAAATAAAATGTTTAGTTTTCGCCCTGTACCTAATGTATGCACGTTGGATATATTATTGAAATGACTTCTATGATTTTATTTACTTTTTGTGTCCCATGGGGTTTGGGCTGGTCCCAAAATTAAGAAAACTCAAAAATCCCAGCAACCTGTGTCTAATAAATAACAATTATATCTATGAGAGTTGCCCGTAGATGCCGCAAGGCGAAACAATTGTAGCTCATTCATACTATTAAAATATTTGAAACTTTAAGCTTTTGCTTTATTTATCCTTGTATTGAATTTGTTCCTGTATTTGGGCTTTACATCGTGAGGAGTAGTGGAGTTAATTTCATTTTAAAGTATACTTCCATAAACTCAATTTAATTGGTCCATAGCAATCATAAACGACTTTGCCATTTTACAATGATTCAATCAAATGTTTTGTTTATCATTGTACATGTACAACAGATTGTAACAGGATGTGTTTAACTGTTTAAATTTATTAACTTTGAGGTTATGTTTACATCATTGCTCAAAAGAAATGCACAAAACTTCTACAGTTACTACAGGTATTTGTCATTATATAGTATCTAGTATTCATGGTTGATTGTTAGGGTTTTCAAAATAACAGGTATCAGGGGTCCTATAATTTATTGTCTTTAAAAGTTTCTTGCTAGTTATTGTACAATCATTGGTTTTACCTATTCAGTCAGCTTGCTTTGGATGCTTATTGTTGTTACAGAAATTGTCACGTAATTGCAAATATAAACTTTCCCATTACTCATTGATCTGTTCCTTTCCGTAGCCCCTAAGTAAATTACGGAAAGTGATTTTCGAAATGTTGTTTAATTATCTTAGGCATCTTATATAAGTAAGCAATATTAGCCACAAAAGTTGATAGGGAATATTAAAATTTGTTACGAACCAATAAATATATGAGTTTGTTGTAAGCTTATATATCAAATTTTATTAGAAACCTGTTGAAATTTCGTAAAAATTGGGGATGGTGGCAGTTTGTAAACTTTTTTTTTTTTTTACTTATATTTTTTTAGTAAAATAGACACAAATTTGTATTTTTTAATTCACTTGTAATAATATCTACACTTAAGTTACTTTCGTTATAATTGTTGTTGAATACTCAGCACCTGAAAAGCTGAGTTTTTATAAAAACCAATATTTTTATATTAAGAGTTTCTGACTATTAATGTAAATATTGGGTTAACCACTCTATACGCTCTGTTTGAATGGGTACAGAGAACGAAGCTCGTAATCTAAAGTATCACATATAATGGGTGTACCTAGAGAAAAAAAATCAAAAATTAAATTTGAACTGTTTTCTAAAACTACACATTACTTTTTTCATGTTTTCATTTAGATGAAATTCATTTACCTTTTCGAGTTTAATTCTACAAAAATATCAAACAAATTATGTATTCCATAACAGTTTTACTGTCTTGTTTCCTAAGATTTTCTCTAAAAATTTAATTACAAACTTTTATTCTAGTTATGCTCATGTAACTTTTATATATTCATCAATACGATATAGAATAAATTATAAACAATAGCTGGAGACTTTACGTTTTCAATAAGTTTAGTCACCAGTAGGTGAGGTTATAGAATAGTTTTTCAGTTGAATCAGGCACAAGTATTCCAGGGTGTACATCGATGGTTATATTATAATATTTATTACCACTCTGATCCCATTGACAGATAAATCACAATGGAAGGAGCAAACTCCCCATAAAGCATTTAACTTTTAAAGAATGATATTATATTTAATTACTTAGGACCCCTCGGACCCCGTGGTGCGCGTGTTGTCGCCAGTGGTTTTATATTTTTTTATTCATGTGTGTTTTTGTATTGGTTTTAATGTAGACTAGTAATGACGATTGACGAATATAGTTACAGAAACGCGTAACCAAGAAAATAAAATGTCACAAGATGGACGTTAGTAAATATTATTCTTATTCCACTCAATTGTGACTTGTATCAATCTTATTACGAGTTTTTCTCTCAAGAGGTAATCTCGAGGTATTCTAACTGGATCTACAACACTTTTTATCTAGTCTTGGGTTAGATTCCTTTCTTTTATCATTTCTACGGGATGATAGAACTTATTCTCTTCCGACATTAGAAACAAGCTATCAGAATATTTGAGGTCTAGAATGAGTAGCTATTTTATGATTTTATATTCTGCATCTTTTTGTAAGACGTTGATGACTGGTTTTTCGCCTTTAAATCACAAAATAAAAAATATAAATTAATTAATCTTTGTTAGTTAAAACGGCTCGTAGAAAATAAAATGTCTGATCCTGGACTAGTCAAGAAAATTTAAATATTTGCAATGATAAGGTCTGCTAGGGCTGAGTCAATGACACGAGAGAAAGTTTTTCCACACAACTTTCATTTTGCATATGGTAAACATGAAATTATAAACTTATTATGGTAGGTGGTGACAACAGAGTCTTTAATAGTGTTTTTAACCTGTCTACCCCGAGAAGAGGGGGAGAGGGTCGTCTAAATATTGTGGCAAACGCTTCAACCCTGTCAGCGTTAAAAAAACAAGAGTCATCAAATAAAACGAGGGTCACCAGTCACGGATGTTTTTGTCGCCTCGTATTACAGATTCTTTATGTTGGTTTATAAAAATATAAATTACGTTAAAACTGCCGTAAGATGTTTCAACCCTTCTGTAGGGGTTTGAGAGGTCATTGAACTCACTTAATTAACAGCTTACACTACAGTGATGCATGCAAGTCCTAGATGGTTGACAGTAGCAATAGGGCATGACCTCGCACCCTAAGGAACAGGTGCTGTCGATCTGTCATAACCAGACCACTTCTTGACTTCTTGCCATCGTTTTTTGTTGACACTCAGTGGCCTTCATTATTTTGTCTAGTACACATCTTAATCTGATGTTACTCATATTGTCCAGTAATATTTCATCAGAGCTGTTGCAGTTAATTTTACATAATATATATTTGTACTTATATATATATATATATATATATATATATATATATATATATATATTGTATTTTATATTGTTATGTTTTTGCCAAATCAATTGTAATAATTTTATTTTTTGTTAAGGCAAAAAATTGGTTTAAATTTTTGGAGATATATCTGTGTTAAGGGTCCAGAGTTCCACAAAAGTGGTTGTTGTAAACATATCTGATGTGTTCATCTTTTTGTGAACCGAGTTGTAAGTAGCCTTAACGCTTGGGCAGATTTTTATATTTTTTTAGAATTGGTCATATTTTAATAATACTCCAGACGTTATTTTTAGATTTGATGGATAATTTGTGATTTAGGGCTTTGCTGATTTAAGACACAAACTTATTCAGCTTTATCAATTTTGATCAAATTTTGTTCTAATGTAGCCTTTACCACACGAACGTATTGGTCCCAATCGCTTCTAAAATTCTTATTCGGGAGTTAGTGATAAAAAAAAGGATAAAAAGAACTTTGATTGTTGTCTTAAGAAATTGAATATCCAGAAATTAGAGTACATTGGAAAATACTAAAAAAAATAACTTTTACCACTGTTAAGGTATTTTTCACATTACTCTTCTTTGTTAGGCATGCTAGAAGGCTTTTCATCGATTGATGTGTGGTCAGCACATAGAGTTCCTAGCTTTCGTGATCAGTTTCTTAGCTACTAATTCTAGTTCTTCACTTTTCTTGACGATACCAAAACCTCTGAAGCCCCCTCGGACATCAAACCCCAATCATTTTGCACACAATGTGAAAACTAGACCGCTGGACCAAATTGGGTTTCACGAACAATAATTATTAGCTTTTACTTGTCATCTATTAAATTTGATTTAATAAAGCTAGACATTTGGAAATATAATCCCTTACTAAATTTTCGATTTTAACCTTAATTGGTTTCTAAGAATATTGGGACACATTTCAAAAATTCAAGAAATGTACTACAGCACATAAAATTTTGTTGACAGATAATAAGTAAATTACATAAGAACTCTTGAATTTCTAATCGGTTTCAGACTCACAAAAAATTCCCAACATAATCTCAGAAATCATAAAATATCAAAATTAAAAAGTAGATATTATTGGGGAAACTGTATCAATTTTTAAAAGTTTTAAAAGAACAATAATTACAAAACGTTGTCGTAATTGCTTAAAATATCAGTTTCAAGGTATTGTTTTGGTTTACATCTTTCTGTACCTTCTCCCCATATATTCCGTGGGGTTATTTCATAACTCTTGTCTTAACTTTAAATATGTGGGGACCCTAATAGTTTGGTAATTGACTAATTGTAAAAACGCTAGTTTAGAAGTTTTTGGTTTCATCTTCATCAAAAAAGATTTCTTGTGACGTTTCTTACAAAATGTCAACAATAACAAACAAATGGAATGTAAAAATCACTTTCAGATTTGTAAGTTAGGAAAGTGAAGATCAGGAAAACATATTAAAGTTGAATTTCAACGTACGGTACTTCATTTGATAGATTAGGCTAAGTAAAATGGAAATGTATAACAATTAGTTGGTATTATTTGATTGATTGCTAAGAAGAGACTAAAAAATTCGAAACAAGTCGACAAGAAGAACGAGTGTGCCAGAATTAAAAAAGCATGCTCGGCATAAGGACATGTTGAGAACAATTTCGGCTGTAATTATGTTTCTAGGCCAGATGTTCTGCAGATTTCATATGGCAGTGCTCTTCATGACATGCGAGACAAATTATTTATTCGACTGCGACTGTTTGTCTAATCAAGTGATAGGACATGTTATCTAGTTGAATTTAAAATATCATCCTTCATTCAATCAAGATTTTTCAAACGTGTTTATAAAAATCATCGGCGAATTTTATAGTGGATTACGATTTCATAACATCAAAACTCGTCGGGATTTAAAGTTTGATAATTAATCAAACCTTTCATTATTTTCTTTCTCGTTCTAAATGGATGAGGACGTTTTATACTAAAAACTCATTACCTCTAATTAAAAACAAGTTGATGGGGCATATCATGGTACTTATCCAGTCTCATAATACAATGTAATACAAGCAGATCCTCTACAAAAGTTAGCTTGTTTGGTCCTTGTAAGATATGTATTGGCATATTAGTTGTGTATAATATTACTACTAGGCACTAACGGAGTTCGAAGATATTAACAAATCTGCGTTCTTTTCGCTAGTGTAGGTATCTCGACCCTGCCGGACCTCAATATGTCAAGGAGCATCCATTCGCTATGGTCATGTCGACGAGTAGGCCCTACAGAAGTGTCAAACTCAATTTTGCAGAGGGCTATATATATTAAATTTAGAATGTGTAGGCGGGCTAGATTCAAATAAAAAACAAATGTACTGAATTATTATAACATTTTATATATTTAATTTTATAGTATAATATAGGGTTGTTAAAAATCATAACTAAGTTATAAAAGAGGGTAATTATTTTGAGCTCGAGGATCCAGATACCTGACTTCTCTTGTTTTTGACAATCTCATTGATGTCAGGTATCATATTCGTTGTAATTATTTTAAGAATTAATTGGGGATGTTCATTCGTAATCTTGTGCGATGTTTGTTCTAATTTATTTTCATGACGGAAAACATCTGCTCACATAAATAGGTGCTACCAAACATGCACAGAATGCGTGCTGCATGCTTTTTTAATTCCGGGTAGTTTTCCAAACTCTTGAAATATTGTGTATAAATGTAAGAGCGTTAACCTCTTTAAATTTTTCTTTCAAAATACTGTCCGATTGAAGATCTATCAACTCCATTTGCAAATGAACTCCAATGCAAATGATTTGCCTGTGAAGCTTCAAAATCGAATGGATTGTTGAAAATTGGGAATTCCATTCCATTCATTTTGTGGAAGTCTTCAAAAAGATTTTTGAATTCCGTGATCAGATTTTGCAGAAGTTGAGAATATTGATCCAATTTTTTGGTTCACTGTGCCAAATGATTTTAATGAGGGAAATGATCCAAAGTTTGATTTTTTACCTGATTTTCCCACAGCCTCAACTTTGTTTCAAAGGCTTGAATAGATGAATACATTTGAGTGACAATCAGATTTTTACCTTGTAACTTTACATTCAGATCTGTCAAGTGTTTATTTATATCTACCAAAAAGGCACAATCAACCCACCAGTTATTGTCATAATCAATTGGGTTGCCTTTTTCTAACATGAAAGCTTGAATAGGGTCACGTAATGCAATAAATCTTTCTAAAACTACTCCGCGACTGAGCCAACGAACTTTGGTGAAATAAGGGACATCAGAAAAGTTTTCGTCCAAATCTTGTAAAAACTGCCTGAACTGTCGGTGATTTAGTCCTCTGCTCTTTGTAAAATTTACTCTTTTAATTATAGGTTGCATGACATGGTTCATTTTTAAATGTTTGGATGCCAATGATTCCTGATGAATTATACAGTGAAATCCCACAAAATTCCCTGATGTTTTCCGTTTTCATCTTAATCTTCATCTTCATGCATCCAGCCTCAGGTAATGCCGACCGCACGGTGCCTCTCATACACATAGCTAGCCAGTCTCCAGTAGGTGGGATCAGTCAGAATTCGTCCAAGAGTGCAATTTGGTTGGAGTCTTCTCCTCAGCTTATCTCTGACATCCGATCTGATGATACAATCAAGGAGGATGTGTTGTAGGGTTTCTTCTTCCGCGGGCCGTGTCTTTGACATGACTGCCCTACGGGATCTAGTACTATGCCGATATTATATATTCTTCCGAGGGTGGGTTCGAATTTTTTGACAATAACTTTGCTATTTGTCATTATAGAGAAGTGTGATTGATACCATTACATGCAGAATTGAAATACTGTAGTGACATATAAGTTCAATAGCACAAAATATTGTTTAAAATTACCGCCATTTGACATTTTAAATGAAAATTTTCTGAAACTCAATAAGGTTCAACATGAGCACATTATAGTCCCCTATCCCAAACTTCATTATCCTATCTTAATTTTCGTGCCCGCTTTCATATCATTACGAATTACATTTTTTTTAGGTATTTTTTACACTACATTCATGAAAATATCTTTGTAGGCTATGAAACGTGAAGTTCAGTCAACAAACGGAGTCAAAAATAATCAAATTTCACTATACTACAAATACTGGATGAGTTCAATATAAGTATATTATCTAAGGAAATCATAACTATAAACACTCACAAGATATGAGTGTAAGTCAATTACTGATTAGACTACATTTTCCATTATAAATTGATGCGTGACATCATAGTACTTACCCAATCCCATCACCCAATCAGATACTCTAAATGTAATGCTCACAAAGGGCCTCGTAGATCAAGAAGTCTTAACCAGTAGGGTAAATTTAATTAAAACAGTTGTTACACAAGTTTTCTGATCCTCGTAATTGTTTATATCTGTCTCTTATCTCCCTGTGCATTTCACATACCTTTGGCGCTATACACTTATAGCAAGTCTCTGGTGTAATCGGCATCCTATGGGGTTTCTTTGCTATTTTAGAGTGGAGTCAACTTTTTCCTTCTGTATACTATTTTGAAAGTCCATTTACATTTATCCATAAGTAAGTTTCCAACTCCAGCCGATAATAAAGCTTTGAAGCACGTCTAACTTTTAGATCAAATCATGTACTGAGTTCATTCAGCCGTGCACATTGTATTGATTAGACCTCTCATTGTGTAACTCCCCCGAATAGAAAAGATCTGTCTAGCTTCATAAAAACCTCCCCCAATTGCTTTATTGCTCTCAAATTTAGAACCATCTAGAGACCAAGCTCTGACTCTCTTCCTAGGGTAACCCTGATATCATCACGAAGAGCTTTGTACATCTATACATCTCTCCACTCCTTCCAACAACATAGGTAGATCCCGGATCACAGTTCCCCGTATATCAGTGTACACACACTGGTGATTACTTCTTTTAACAGACGTATATTGACCATAACCTCCTTCTGCAGAAGAACATACATCAGTAACAGGGCTACCATTGCGGTGGATGTCATAGCTCCTTGACAATATTTTATGTGCTTTTTAAAATAAAAAAAAGGAAGCTGATCATTACTTTCGCCATTTTGAATTGTTATGGTATATGAATTGTATAACTCTGGATTAATTTATCGCCACTGCAATGAAATTCCACATGTTTAAAATTTAACTGTTTTAAAATATAACTCTCTTTCAAACTATGTACAAACATATAATATTAAACTGTTAATACTAAAGTTCAAAATTTAAATTTGGCCTCATACTACGTAACTAGATTTTGTATGTATTGTAAATGTATGGTTACTAGGAACGTAATAAATAGTATAAAAAAATATATTCACAAACTGACATGTACTATTTATGTGTCCGTAAAATTAGGTTAAAGGTTTAAGTTAACAAATTCAATACACGAACTTAAATTAAATTGAGGAATAACTCGAAAGTTTTAATTTAGCAAAGATCAATGCTGGCTCGCTAATTGTACTTATAGTGAGTATAGGTGTGCCAATCACGAGGTGTTCTAGCTGGATTTACTCCTTCCCTCTCTTTCAAATTTCTATTTAGACCATTCTCGTTCTCTCACGACCCTTACGCTATTAGAGTAAGAGGTCACTTATACAGTACGGGTGTGGTAAGCTCGAGGAAGCCTAACTGGATATACACCACTTTCTATGTAGTTTTGGATTAGGTCTCTCCCTTTTATCTTTACTAATAGGTATCTCTTGACCAACTCTTGTTCTTTCCCGACCCTAACGCTATTAGAGTAAGAGGTCACTTATACAGTACGGGTGTGGTAAGCTCGAGGAAGCATAACTGGATATACACCACTTTCTATGTAGTTTTGGATTAGGTCTCTCCCTTTTATCTTTACTAATAGGTATCTCTTGACCAACTCTTGTTCTTTCCCGACCCTAACGCTATTAGAGTAAGAGGTCACTTATACAGTACGGGTGTGGTAAGCTCGAGGAAGCCTAACTGGATATACACCACTTTCTATGTAGTTTTGGATTAGGTCTCTCCCTTTTATCTTTACTAATAGGTATCTCTTGACCAACTCTTGTTCTTTCCCGACCCTAACGCTATTAGAGTAAGAGGTCACTTATACAGTACGGGTGTGGTAAGCTCGAGGAAGCCTAATTGGATATACACCACTTTCTATGTAGTTTTGGATTAGGTCCCTCCCATTTATCTTTACTAACAGGTATCTCTTGACCAACTCTTGTTCTTTCCCGACCCTAACGCTATTAGAGTAAGAGGTCACTTATACAGTACGGGTGTGGTAAGCTCGAGGAAGCCTAACTGGATATACACCACTTTCTATGTAGTTTTGGATTAGGTCTCTCCCTTTTATCTTTACTAATAGGTATCTCTTGACCAACTCTTGTTCTTTCCCGACCCTAACGCTATTAGAGTAAGAGGTCACTTATACAGTACGGGTGTGGTAAGCTCGAGGAAGCCTAACTGGATATACACCACTTTCTATGTAGTTTTGGATTAGGTCTCTCCCTTTTATCTTTACTAATAGGTATCTCTTGACCAACTCTTGTTCTTTCCCGACCCTAACGCTATTAGAGTATTAGAGGACTATGGGGTTACTATTTTAAACAATTTTTCTCTATTTAAGGGGATGATGATCGAAAGGTTTATAACCTTTAAAAAATAAAGGAAAAAGAGCTATAAGAGTGTTTAATATATGGGGTCTGTATTTTATGGTTTTTTGTTTAGATGATGATGATCGAGATGGTTTTCGCCTTTAAATCACAAAAAATATCGATAAATATTTATCACACCCAACAAAGAACATCAGGAGTAACGGATTACACGATTCGTATACAATATAATGTATCACATTTATTTATGTATTAAATTCATCAACAAAATACTACCATGGACTATAAATATATAAGATATTGTTCCAAGTTATTGATAGATCTCTGCTCGAATTGTTAACCTAGCTCTACGCAGTTTTAACTATATAATTAAACTCAACATTTATTTAGGCTGTAATGTTTTTTAACCAAATTTTTTCGGTTTTTAAATGAGAAATATTAGTTAGGAATTAGTTCACCACTTTTAATTGATGTTTTAACAATACAATAACATATATCAAAATGAAGAATGAATAGGTTTGGCGTTTGTTTGACATTTAACAAGATTACATAAATGAATGTTTTTCACCCTAAAGGTCACAAAAATGAATAAACAATATCAAAACATTTTTGAATCGCTGTGGATTTAATCGCTAACAGATTATGCCGGAACCGTTATGCCCCTTCACTTAAAATATGTGACATTCCGTTATTTCAACACACTGATGTATTTTCTTATCTCATTATCCTAAAAACGAGTTGAAATTGTGAAGTTTGGTGGGTGTTAAGTGTCCTATTAAATAATTAAATTTTTATTAAAATAATTAATGAGCTGGGAATAAAAAAAAAAGAGTAGGCAAAATATGTATTATCAATTTTATCTAATGGTCCGATTTTTATTATATTCACAATATTCTCGTATTTTAGAAATCTGAGTTTGAATTTGACAAATATGTGTATGTATCTCCAAATATACTCCAGTACATTAAATTTCTTTAAATAGAATAAAATTTCTTTAATTGATTTATATGAAACTTTTATTTAATTTTGTGAGGTACTGAGTTCAAATTTATCGTTTTTATTCGTAATCGGAAAGTTGTGTGCTGGCGAAACATCAGTTATATTTTTTATTATACCCTCATATTTCTCTTATGTTCTAGCATAATTATTTGGAGCATAATATTCTAATATTGGTAGCTATATAACTTGTTCAAGGAATTTATAAAAGCTACTCTTATTTAAAATTTAGTACTAGGTTGTCATTCAATAACACATACTGAAGTGAGTGAAGTTAATTCAATATATATATTGTTGTAATGGATCTAACTAATTAATTTAAACTCAAACTGATTTTATGGTTATTCTAATAGATCCGCTGTTATTAAATTAGTAAAATTGGTTGTTAAGGAATGTTGAAATGGTTAAATGTATAAGAATTAGACCGGTGATATATAAATCCCTATAGACTTGGCGTATTTTTAGTCCCTTAGAAATTTCTCCATCGTTACGACCTTCATTGTCGTGTTCTAATTATAATACAAAATTATGAAAATTGGTCGAATATTTTCGAAATACACCTTCTTCCAAAAATCAGATCGTTCTTTAGGCATTCGACCGTAGAACCGCTCACTTAAATTAACGCATGTTGCAAAAAATTGTATATTTTATATTTATATGAACCTTAAAACGTTTTGATGCTGTGGTAAACTTCCTATTTCCCTCGTGCCTTCGTCATCAGTAGTTTAATTTTCCATGGAGAATTAAGAATAACGGTATTGGTTTTTGCCAAGATATAAAGTTTCTTTTCTGTAGACAATGCGCCGACTGATAATGCACGGAAATATATAGTAATAGATAAAGATAAGTGCAACAAGTGGCGCCTCGGTGTCTGTTAGCTGCGTCACCTTGTGCAGTGCAGCTGTGAAGCGGCTTTCTAGTCCTTTGATAAAAGCACAGTATTATATGACAAGTGTAAATAAAGTGCATCCATCTTATTGCGTCATTGCACGTTATCAGTCCACTGTAGAAAGCAATAGTCTTCAAGAGCTTATCTTTATTTTACTTAAACATATGTTATTGTGTTTTATTTATCTTTCAACGACCGACATTTTGAAATCCTTCTAAATCAACAGATTAGCAAACGTTAAAGACGATGGTCCTTCTTAGGTGTATCTAAGTACAAAGACTATACGTTAGTTTAAAAACTAATTATGAACTCCTTGAATACACTTCAGGTCAATTTCAGCGTCTTTAAAATCTCCAAAAATGTAATATAGGGTATAGCATGTACATCTTCTTAATATTGGGTTCTAAAACAAATGCTCCTATTCTTTAGATCAATCTCCCAACAGTCGAAGATTATAATATGTGCAACAATTTTAATATCGTATGGATAGGCAGGCTCCGAAACCTGAGCTGTACATGTCCTGGAATAATGGCAACGACCTGTCTAAAGGACTTTCTATGACGCCAAACAAGTGTTTGGTAGCGCCCCGAGAATATGTTTATGCCCAAAAACTTGCCAGGAAATTGACGCCATCAAAAAATGTGTTTTCTGGCCGTATTCCTCGCAATTGCACAGCTAATCCCTCAACCAAGTTCTGGTCTTACAAAGTTAGTACAGCACACTCTGTCTACCTAACATGTCTGATTTCTCAATCCACAACACCTGATGTACACATTTTTTTTTACAGAATACGGGGGAAGAGGAGAACGAAAAAAATCCCTAAATTTTAGCTTATGGAGAAATGTCAATTACAAAAAGGCAAGAGGAATTTTAAAATGCGGAAATCATTTAATTTATAGGTTATATCGAATTTACGAATAATTTTCTTGTCGGACAATTATTAAAATTGATTTATGTTTATTTTTAAAATACCGAAGGGTAAAAGAGAATGCAATAAGGAAGAAACGTCAGAAAAAATTGTTAAGAAGTAACCTAAATATTGGTGATAGTGTACCTACAAAATTATTATTTTTTCTATATAGGTTATTTTTAAAAACCTCTTTGTATTACATAGACAAAATTTGTTTTATAGTATATGAAAATATTTAATCATTCATTTTTTCATACTATCGCCAACTTTTTAATTGTACTATTTACAATCACCAATCTTTATTATACTTTTTATGTTCTCTGAGAAACTCGATGAAGACTTATATGGACACTGCTATCAGCTGTTGTCATATTACTAAAATTTATTTTGTCTCGCTAACGTAACATCACTAACTTGTGTCGTCAACCCTTATCTCAAACTTATTTACGAACTCGCTTGAGAAAATCAAGAATCCATTCAGCCAGACGTGAGTAGGTAAATTTGTCATCACTGAGGAATGATTCTAAAAACGGCAGTAAAAGTCTTCTGCAGTTGGAAAATGTATTTCTGAAGTTCTAAGAAAAGGAAACGATTTTTACCTACAAGGAAAAAGATGATGTGAAAATTTTGGACTTCGCAAGAAAAGAAGATCTATCCGAATTGAAAATTTAATCAAATTTAAAGATTTACAGGGTAATCAATAAAAAAAATTAAAAAATCAATTCAAAAGAAGGGACCAAAATAAAACGAGCCAGGGACAAAAATAATGCTTGTATGTATACTTTTGTCTTATTTGCTTTTATCTTTTTTTATAGGAGAGACTCCCATCAGCGTTTCATCGTTATCTACATTCTGAGGGTATACTCACTAAAATCACCTTATCTTCTAGCCTTGAACCATTCGCACATAACTTCAGGCTAGGACTCTGCTAACGTCTTATACTCTTATACAACACTGCAACCTTGCCTCTGCTCCTGGCTCTCATCTTCGCCATTTGTCACACTTACTTATATCCTTCATATACTGGGCCACTAAAGTTCACTTATCTTCATTCTATAGTATTTCTCTCATTAGATTCTGTGCTACCAGTATGCATCTCAGGATGTATTTTCTTCTCTTTCATCCTTCCACGCACAACAGTAGAAGAGGGTATATTCAGCAGTATCCTCCTTACCACAGTATATACGGATATGGTTGTATTTTAGGTGGAATTTGTGTTTATATTTACAGAAGTATCCGTATACTGTCGTGATTTGTGATACTTAAGTTGACTTCACCGTGCCTTCAGCTAATCCACTCATTGACGAGACGTCAGACGTCGAAACAAATCAGTCTCTTGGTCCATGTACTCTTCTCAGATTCACCCAACTTTCCCGCTATGAGGGGAGTTTCTACCAGCACAAAGGCTGAGTTCGTGGATGCCTACGATACGCTCAGCATATCCGCATTAAGATTAATTCTCACTATACGTTCCGTCTCCATTTCGTGTTGGAAACAGTGTTTATAGTGGGAACATCGTTACATTTTTAGTTATATAATTATATTTTATATAATTATCTAGCCTACTATTGAAGTGAAATGAAAAGTGTGTTTTGCATTAATATTTTATTTGAATGACGAAAAGTTAATTGAACTGGTGAAGCAAAATACGGCCCTCTATGATTTTGAAAATTCTAAATATAGTGACAATAACTGAAAAGAGAAGATCTGGTCGCCAATTGCAAAGGCATTGAACATCACACTGTATAAGTAAAAACATATATTTTAATACTCATTTTATTACGAGAATATTGCTATTTAAACATGAAAACTAACTACAGATTGATAATAAGGTTGAACTTTTAAATTGCACTCATTTGCCAGTCAACAGCTCCTATTGGAAAATTAAATAATCTTTGTAAGTATGTCTAATTTAAAACGCAATAGCTGTTGCATTTCCTCCTTGTGACAAATTGCGTAAGGAAGAGCTGATAGCTACTATAGATTGTCAAAATTCCTTTGATAAAATTATGTAATAAACATGTAGTTAAGGAAATTTTATCTACATATTCTCGTGTTGTTTTAATCTTCTATCATAAAACTGAAACTTTTGATCCAAAGAAGAAAAGAGATTTTGAAGCATCTTCGACCACGTGATGATCTATAATTAATTTTTGTTTTGTTGTATCATCTCGTTGTTGAGCTGAAGAATAGGGTTAAGAATAAATTAGGTTTTAAGGGAAAAGCATCTCCTACTGTTACAAAAGTTGCTTTTGGTTCGTACCGGGAAGTTCAACCGGATTGGGGATATTTAAGGCCTTTTAAAGCCCTTCCTAATTTTGAGTGCTGAACAATATTTCCATCACTTTTATTCTCATGTGCACGAGTATCAAGAATAATAAAATTAGTTTGCCCATCAACTAGTGCTAGGAGAACACCGACAGGGTTTCTTTATAATTTAAAAATTGAGAACTGGAATTAGGTTGAGCTTGTATCACTATGTGTTTCCCGTCAAGAGTTCAAAGCAATTGGGAAAGTTTCAAATATTGAAAATTCATTAACATTTTTTCTCCAGTCGTCATCCGTGGTTGTGGATATCGACATACTGAATCGCAGTCTTCTTTTACTATATATAGTAAATACTGTTGAATTTCCGAGTCTGTAGCTAAAAGCTATTGTGATCTTTCATTCTTTAATCCCCCGTTGTCAAAAGCCTAAAACAACATAACATTTTAAAGTTTAACAGTAATTAATACATACTTTTTATTTACAAGGTCGATTTGCAAAAAAGGATGGAATTAGCTGAGATTCATTGAGAAAAAAAAGACGAAATCGGGGCAAGTTAATAAGCCAATAAAAAGTGGCGATAAGAAGAACAAATGGGTTTTTAGAACCATTTTTGCGCCATCGTGTAAGAATTGGCAATATTGACGATGGTGACACAGAGAATGAAGAAATAAAACGACAGAAAAATATTGCTAATATTATGACCGAAGAAAATAATATTGGAACTATATCTAAATATATCAATTCCGAAACTATATCTACGCCAACACCTAAAGACAAAGATTTTCTTCTAATTTTAACCAAATATAAGGAAAAAAATATGAATCCGCTTCTGCATTAGTAATGAAATACCTTATTGAAAAACAAGAAAAAAAGGAAATGAGTCGTCCTGCAGCAAAAGACCAAAGGATATATATTTTGGAAAGTATGGAAAAGTTGAAAGCTTCACTCCATATCATAGAAACATTGTTACAAGTAGTATCTTTAGTTTGGTGCAAGAAATAGATCTGGAACTAAACAGTCAAAATTCAAATTTCTCAGTTTCAACAACACCAACCCACTAGTACAATTACAGTTTGGACAACCTCGTTCCTGCTAACCAATCTTCTGAATGTGTACGCCCTGTATTGCTACTTCGTATTCGACAGTTTCCTCATCATATGAATATTAAAATGTTGAAAAAAATGACTGATCATATTATTTAATAAATATTGTTTGTAATTTTGTTATAAAAAATAACGACTTTCCTTACACAAACACAGAGTTTGTTGTTTTGTTGTTATAGATTACATGAATGTGGTATTTGATTTTGTTATCACTGGTTCTTGAGTTTAGATTTTGTGTACACATTTGTAATGCAACTGTTTATATGTATACAAAAAACAAAGACTTTATTTCAAATATTTTCAAAATGACGGTCATTCAAAATGTTAACCTCACATATCTCGAAAACCGTTAACGTTACAAACAATTTACAAGTTGATTAATATGCTCTGGTTGTTTAATTTCTGAAGTCTACTTACAATTTCTTCAAGAAGAATTGCCACAGCTGCTGGAAGAATTTTTTTTCAAGCTTTATGATGTACTGAATGTACTTCCAGTTTAATGCCACTTTTTTCACGAGTCGTTTCCACCCACTTAAATCAACGTTTTCCTGAGCAGTGGATTGGTCGTGGAGGTTCACGCTACTCCCCCCCCCCATGTTCACCAACACTATCAACACTAACATTGTTTGTAAAGTTTAACGGTTTTCGAGATATATGAGGTTAAACATTTTAAAAGGCCGCTATTTTGAAAATATTTGAAATAATGTATTTTTTTGGTACGGATGTAAACTGTTACATTACAAATACGTATACAAAATCTGAACTCAATTAAGTTTCATTTTTCAAAGTTATAACGGTTTTTACTTAAAAAAAGTTGCTTCGGGCCGGAAAACGATGCGTTTTCGTACATAAGTTTTATGAACTTTTTCCTTTGTCTTTACTTGGAGAATAACATCTGAGGAGAACTTCATGAAATATTCTGTATATGAGAGAGTAAAATTAAAAAAAAAATAGTTCCAAATATTTGATCAAATTAATAATTACGTGAGTAACTAGTTTTATCGGTGTAAATAAACAATTATATTTATTTGATTACAACGAAAATAGAATACATCTTACGAAACTTTTGTGATAAAAAAAAAATTTCAGGCTTTAAAAACAAAAATTAAACTTGACAACTACATCAATCAATGAAGAGAATATTATAAACGCCTTGAAAATCGGTTTATTATATGTCACAAGACATTCAGACATCTTTCGTTTTTTTGGATGGATTATTTCTTATATCTGAAAATTAAAGGGTTAATTTTTCAAATTTGTAATGTTGTTTACAATATGAACAAAGCGAGAATTTAAAATACTAGCATTATGTCCACAGATAAAAACTATTTCGTTTACTACATTCCATCAGAAATTATTTTTCTGTTATAATACTTTATTTCATAATAGATTTACTTTAAAATATTTTCATTATTGTTTATTCAGAAGATGAAACACACAATTGTGAAAATAATCGTGTGATATTTTTGGAAGATTTTGATTATCTGCCATTTTGAAACTAGTAACATATAATAGTATATACATTTGTTCAATCAAATTTGAGGATGTTTGGGAAATTTTAGTAAATGTTATGAATACGTGAACCTAATTGAGGTCATTGTTTTACTTTCTGGAAAAATTTCGCGAACATTATGTTTTTCAATTTAATTTGTATATTATAAGGTTATGGTAAATCTAACCGTTTATTTGTTATTTTTAATTTATTACGGCAATTTACGACATATAATAGTTTTAACATGAAAATAAAACCAACAAATCTCTTAGATACTTAAAATATTTATTTTGCGTGGTAGGTCATAATTTTGAATTATTTACATTATCCGAAGTGATAAATAATGATGCCAATGATTAGATACATGTTTCAAGTATGGACAGACATTGGGCCATATATTACACACTTATAAGTTACTTATTTCCAACTAACATAACTGGGGGGTTTGAATGGCAAAGGATCAAAATGTATTTAGTAATTTAAACGAGTTTACGGTTTTTTTCAGATTGACGAGATTAGCCAAATATCTATTACAAATGCATTAAAAACCTTTGCAGATCCCCCTTCAAATCGTGGATTAGATTAACCTTACACCACTACAGCAATGCTTGAAGCCTAGGGCAAGCCTGTCGTGTTTGATCAAATATATGATATAGACTAATATTTTGATCAAGGTAATCTACAAATGGGTAGAGAGGGTAATTCAAACGTCAAACTAAAATACAAGATTAATTATACTTCAAAATAGAAGAAACCATTTTAATTATTGAGATTTTCATCTCCAACACTCTATTCCACCTTCCGAGTTCTATTGTAATTTTCTATGTACCCCACCCCCTCTCCTGAATTGACAGCAACGTCGATTGACATTTTGTTCTATTTTTTACTCTTTTAAAGTCTTACATCAGGAAAATGGTGAGAATTCAAACAGAAAGGTTCTTATAAAGCCGTATCGTAATTAAAATTGATTTTTTAAATAATATATTTTGTACTTTTGATAAAGGTTTTTTTTTAATAAACCTAAATATAAAGTTTTTTATCTTAATTTTGTTGTTATATAAATAAGTTTCATATCAATTAGTGGACTTTAAACGCGTAGGATGTAGAATACTATCGCAAAGTTATATAGACAGTACTAATTAGTACTATGTAATAATAATTATTTATTACTCATAACCCCTATAATGATCAATTGTGTTGTTCAGTTATTACACTACACAGTAACTTCTTTCACCAATATTTATTTGTAACTAAGCATAAAACTGGATTTACACTGAATTATAATAATACAACGTATAGGCTACCAATTACTATACAGATATTAAACTATGATAGAATGTATAGCTAGGCAACCAAAATAAATATATAACTCGCTTACCACTTTCTACTGTACTGAGAGTTGTGCGAGGTTGGTAAACCACATTCACATAGCGTATGTATTAGTCACTCTATAATCACACTATAGTTTGTTAATAGAACGAAGACGGCAACTACCTGGAAAATCCTCTCTCAAGCACCAACACATAGTAGACGTCCTGCCCCAGACGAGGTGCCTAATTAGTGACTACTCCACTGCAAACTCTTTTGATACAAAGGCAACTATTTTAAGGGTTCCTAATTGTTAAGTAATACCAACTGAATGTGAATGTTCATAAAATTTGATTGAAAACTACTCCAAAAAAGCCATTGTGACACCACTATAAGGCAACAATAAGGGAGAAATGATGTAAATAGGAAAAGTCAAATATTTAAGAAAGAATGATGAAAAATATTTGTCATATGATTTAAAAACCGTATTGAATAATTACATAAACGACGAAAATGTTATCTGACATGTCCTAGCTTAAAATATATAAATAAAAACATAATTATTCACAAACATTGCAAAAAAAAGTAAAGCATTAAAATCTACAACCTGCTTCTTTGTTTTTAACTGAAACCTCATATGAAATAGCGATTCAGTCGATACAGCAAAAATAAACATTATAAAATATTAAAAGAACATAAAATATAAAAAAATATTGATATAATTTATAAAAACATCGCACAGATATCAATTAATATAAATAATCGGAAAGCTGCTAAAAATCAAGCTTTAAATGCAACATCCCATAAACTTTAGACTAATAGACCTAAACAGTTAAAAAATAAATGGATCAGGAATTTAATGAAATGTCATTTCTCCATGGAGTTTTAAATTAGAGAAACACAATTTGGTAGCACATATATAAGCAAACATATCATCTGTAATTAGGTATCATACCACACTGAAAAAATTGCCCCTTGCATTAGAAAATGATGCTTTATTTTAAGTTTAGTTAAGTTATATTTGAAAATTTAACTTGGTAATAATAAAAGAAACACAGGGTGATTTTGTTTACTTTTAGTACTTAGTAGTATTGCTATGATTTTAATTTTGTGGGGAAATAGTAGTAGACTTCTTCACTAGACCCAAAAGTGAAGCTTTTCGATACAAGCTCAAGTTTAACGGTCGAGAGTATCGGTTGATTTATAGATTGTATTACAATCGTTAATTCATTCGTATAAACGAAGTAACAGCTGATGACCTCAACCTCAGCTGATGTTTTTAGGTCCCAGGACTAAAAAGACCAAACTTTAGCATCTCAATACAAGTATTGAAAACAGTTGTTTTTGAAGCAGTATGGCGAGTTTTCACTTAATAGAGAGGAGTGTTGCTACAGTTACTAATACATACAACACTTTAAATAATGAGATTAATGGCAGAAGTGTAATCATCTCCTTAGAAGATAAGTAAAGGGCAGCAATTGTTTGAAATTGGTGTTATATACCATTTTCCTTAAAATTTTGCTTCACAGAACAATAATAAATGTATTTTCAAGTTACACGGTAAAAAAATAAATTTTTGCAATAAGATGAGCCAATAGATGAATCATGCCGTTCGCCAAGGTCCAGATATAATAAAACTCTATGTTTGTGTGAGTGTGTTAGTGAGGACGTCCTTCCTCCAGCTGTCTTTGTTCATATCCTGATGTCTTACTCGACAACAAGCGCTTTTACTAAATACTAGCATTGATACTCTTAAACCTTCAGGGGATCACTTTAGTAAGTACGGGCTTAGCAATCCTGAGGAAACCTAGCAAGATGTTTTTTCGTGAAATCTTGGGTTAGATTTCTTATTTCATCTTTCCTATCCGGTTTCTCTGGACCAACCATTGTTTTCTTGTGATCCTGATGCCTTGAAAGTATTCGAGGAATAGGGGTGTATTTTGCAAGGCAATGTTGACCAAGATGTTTTTGCCTTTAAACAACAATAAAAAATATAACAAAATACTCTTTAATTGCTGCATTGCTTCTCAATTTAATTTAACCTAGTCTAACCTACTTCCTTTGAAAAAATAATTAGTTGATTTTTTTAATGTAATATAGGATGAACCTCACAAACTATAGGCATATGGATGAATCATTACTGCTATACAGAAAACGATAGATGATTCTAACTAAAAGTGTTCGTCACTGTAATTCTAATTTCTAGACAGCCGGTTTTCGAGTAATTAGTTGAAAAGTGGAAATGATCTAAGAACGCTATCCTAGGATATGAAATATCTCAAATCCTCGATATTAATGATATACACTATTATTAATTATTACTATCTCAGAAAATATGTGTAACAAACTGTTTTAAACAAACTTACACTACAGGATAAGACTCTTCTATCTACCAATACAATTTAACTTTGCGGTTCGGAAGAGCTATCTCGAACTACCTGTCCCTCTCGACTCGATTGTTGTCAAACAAAATGTCCCTTTTAAAAGGGCGTGACGGAGGTGATTTATTGCCCTTTTGACAACTCTCTAAATATTCTTTTTGTTAGTTTTAGTTGAGGAATCTTATTATTCGTCGATGTTATTTCTAAAGTAGTGTGTGCCTGTTTCTTTATATAATTGAAGAACAGTTTTTTTGTTTTAAGTTTTATGTGGTGTTACAGGAATATAATGCTCATGGCAACACAAAACGTACCATTAAACAGGTAAAAGGTGGTTGAAAGAAGAGTCAAATCATCAAGGGCTGCAATCTCCATGTCAATATGAAGGCAGGGAAATGGCAGGATTTATCATCGATCAAAAGCCATTGGAGAACATCCCGGGTGACGATAACAACTACTTACGTGAGTTTGATTTTTTACTAAGGTACGACTAGTTCATTTGAAAAGAACTGATTTACTGTGAGATAAAAGTTAATTGTAAAAAATGGTATTCATGTTCTCTGCCCATGAACACGTATTAATAATGTACTGTATTAAGAATATGTTAGTAATACTTTCATAAAATGTTGCCAGGGTTAATTTAATGGTAAATATCTGAATTTACTGTATTTCGGGTGTTGTTTAGATGAGGGAGGTGGTGGAGCAAACGACCCCAATGTTTCTGTCTTAAAACCACCAACATCCACATAGAATTTTAAATGTTCTCCTGGGACTCGTCAACCTGGGATAGGGACACCCCCTACACCAGGCGACGTTTATTGGCAGTGGGAAAAAGGCAAAGAATGTAGTAACATTTTCCCTTGGATTTAAAAAAGAACTTTTATTCTGTTCATAATGTCAACATTTATTATAAACATATTGAGATAACTGTTTTGTAGTTTGTGTAACTTTGTTTACTATATAATGTTCTATAAAAGGAACCAATAAAATATATGTTTAGTGATTCCACCAATCACGTAATATAAAAATTGACGATTTAACCCACCTTATACATTGATAATCAGTAAAAAGTGAGTTTAAGAAATATTTTATCATTGGTTAATTTTTTTAAACTCTCACAATATTCCAACAGTACTATTGTAATGTCTCTTGTTTATTGGGGAAATATTTTTTACATTCTCTTTTATACTTCTCCTTTTAAAGTTTAAAAGTGACAGAATTATTTCAAACTAACTTGTAATGTCACACCCTCTGGAATGTCAGCCATACACATCTCGGTATCGTCATTTCGTTTAAGTTCGTAAGATCACTGGACCTCTGGCTTTCCAGAGTCAACTGATCGTAATAACTCACCCTCTCCCCCAGTCTAACAAGCGCGGCTATTGAGTTCATTAGACACCTAGTGGCAAAAAAATACTTGTGAAATGACTTTTTTATTTGCTAAAACGTCGCATTCGTTCTAATATTTTTGAAATCTACGTAAAAAAAAAAAAAAAAAAAATTGATGCCAAATACGAACTTATTATGTTGAAAAAAACGTGTGTAAGTTGAAACAACAAATTACCAATATTTATTTTTTACATTATGTTTAATAATTCATATATGTTTTAATAACGAAATAACACCTTTGTTTTTAAAAATTCGGACATAAAAAACCCGTCCTTTCACTATATAATAGGCCAACTCATTTTAACAATAACACCAGTTTTAATTTTAATACATTACATTGAGCAGTAAAACAACTGCTATGCTGTAAAATATAGGTGTCATCTGAAAATAAAAATTGTAATTTTAAGATAATAATAAAGTCAATTTACATAATTAATACATATAAATTTTACCTGTTGCATCCACACCTTTATTTTGGTTCAAACCTAGCATATAGGAACGATTTTTTTAACACCCTGGTGTCATGTTTGCTTCCTTTCCACACAGTTACAATAACAGTAAACTTCAGATCTGCACCACAAGCTTCCAAAACATTCATAGAGAAGTAGGCCTGCACTTTTCTATTTTTATACTCTTCTTTCTCAGGAGTTGATTGGCAAAGAATTAGGATATGAGTGTCATCCATGGAACACAAAACACATACAAAATTATGTCTTGTTCTTGTTGCATACTCGACTGTTGGTACTGTAAGTATTCAGCTCTCAATTCTTCACAAATCACTAGAGCTCCTTTATGAATTTAGTATGACAAGCGGATCTTTTTATCCTATGTTTACTAAAAACACCTGTTTCTCTGTGGTAAGTAGCCTACCATGACCAAAAAATCGCAAGGAAACTAATACTTCTCTCCATATTGAAATGTTATGATGAGCTCTCGGGTCGGCGAGTTCAAGTCTTGGCATTAATTAATAAACGAATCAATTCTTCGGCATTTATTTTCGAAAATCGAAATCTCTGTCTTTAAATACCTCTTCTGATAAATCATTAAAGCGTTTCGGTCGCGAATACCACATGAACCATGAGGTAGAATGAATCGTCCGCAATCCAAATAATCAAGATATTTTATTATTGTGTAAAAGCACAAATCACCAAGTCACAAGATCACTTGATTAGACTAGGAAATGAAATGTTGAGCTGTAAACAACCCTGAACCCCCCTCCGCCGTCCGTACTGATAAGAGAAGGGAAAACCCTATTAAAATGTGTTTACATTACCTTGCGTTGAGGCTACATTTACAGACTCAAGACTTTAGTAAAGGCTACAGTTAAACCAAAACTCACGAACCCGAATTTTTAAGCCACGAACCAAAATAGGTTTTTAGGTATGGACTAGCGTAAAACACGTGTTCTTGAACTACTACTTAGAGGATCTGCTTGTATTACATTGCATGTTGGAACTTGTTTTTCAAAGCGATAATAGAGGTTTTTTCCTTTAAACAACAATTTCAACAACTACAAAATTCCCAAGTTACCATTAAGAATACTTTATGATGGTTAAAAACATTTTTAATTGCTTCAAAGTGAAACAAATATTTGATAGACTGTCGTAATTTAAATATTAATTACTAAACGATAATTTTATGAAACCCATTATTTAGTAAATAAAACGGCCACCAAATGTTTATAGAGGGTGTGTTTTTATAAATACAACACACGTGTTTCCAAAGAAACTGACGATGGGCGGAGTCAAAAACTCTACCAATCAAAACGAGAAGCTATAACCATACTATGGTAGCGTCTTCATCTGTAACGAGGCATTTGCATTTCTGTAAGCGGGTCAGTAAGTTCGTCTTGTTTGTTTATTTTGTGTTGTGTTTATACGGGACATTGGTTGTGTTTGTTTACAAAAGTTTGACGAAAAATTTACTTGTAAGTAATAAATTATAATTGACATATATTACAAAATACAAGGTATTAGGTTATATAATTTAATAAAGGCAAACAGTTTTTGAAATTAATTAATAATATTGAAAATTTACCATCACAATGGTAGTTGTTAAGAAAACGGTATTTTATTTTGACGGTCCTACATCTAAGACGTGGTAGACTAGAGTTTTAAGTCCCCTTAAAATTTTAAGTAAACGTATTTGGGGACGTTTGGAATTAAAACCAAAACATCGCCTATATAGTTCTGTTGCAAAAGGTCTAAATTTACATAATTGGTTGAAGTAGACTTAGTAAAAAAAATAATAACAGAAGGTCGTATTCAAGAGTTGTGTTTTTATGTGAAAATATATTCTGACTGAAATATTAAAATGTAAATATAGAATCGTGAAATGTAAAACAACGTGGTAATGATAATTTGTTTATAGCTTCAATTTCAATACATTGTTAAATAGTTTCGTAGTTATAAATGAATGAATTATTTGTGGATATAAATTAATCCGTTTATCAACAAGAATTAAATGGTTTTGTTTTTAATTTTGTATGTATTTGATTTATTATTTATATTTTTAAATATAGGTCATGATTGATAACACTGGAAGCAATAACAGTGGAAAAAAACAGATCTGGAATTTGATTCGTCTCAACATTCTCTGCTAGTTTATTGCGAAATAATTTATTTTCGTTGTTATTCATTTATTTGTCTTTGTTGTTGAAGGCAAACAAACTTTCGTTAACCTTAAGCTCTCGAATACTCTAATAGCGTCAGGTTCGGAAACGAACAAGAGTTGCTCAAGAGAGAAGCAGATACCCGTTAGGAAAGATGAAAAAGGGGGATCTAAACCTAGAATACATAAAAAAAGGTCTAGATCCTGCTAGGTTCCCTAGGGGCTTGTACTCACCAAAGTGAGCCCCTGAAGGCCGTTGTTGTTTAAAGAAATATGAGAAATATCGTGCTTAAAAGGACATGAACAAAGTTATTATAGTGTCACTTCAAAAACTATTGTTCTAGCTTTGTGAAGAAATACATAGCTACCAACTGGTTTGTAACTTCCTTCGCTCATCAAACATGTAACATTCTATTATATGATTTCATTCCTGATTTATCTCCGTTAACTTCCACACGAAAGCTAATATTCATTTTAAAATGCAAGCTTCCTTAATGGATTCTTATTAAAATTTATTAAGAAATAAACGGTCCAAAAACATCGCACTAACTTTCTTAAGCAGGCCCCCCACACTATTCGCGAATAAGATCGAATGTTAGGCCGTAAGATTTAAGTGTGGAGGTATAACGGATGGCGGAATGGCAAACATTCAGAGCCAACAGATAGTGACCGAATGTAGGTGTTAATTCGAGAGAAACATTCGGGAATAGTGTAGACCGGGCTTATACACTTATCTTCAAGACCATAAAGGGCTTCGAGCCTACAGACAAAATATAACACGCACCACTAGTGTACACTTTAACCTTCTTAGATGAGGAAGAAGAAAGTGTAATGTTTATTTATTTTTCTTCATGTATTTCTCATGGAAGATTAGTTGTTACAGGAGGACTCTCCTTAATAAACTTTTGAGAAATTATAACAAATATATTATGAAAGATATTTATTTAGAAAATAAGTTGGATTCGCTTGTGCCATAAATTCGTCCTAAGCTTAAATTATTATCTGATTCAAATCCAAGTCATTTTTGTTTTTATCCCAATAATTCCAAAACCGTATTTTTTTTACTTACGATGGTTTTGGTTAATTTGAACGAAATCGGGAAATTTATTTTTGAGTAGTTGGAATTTTTATAATTGCTACACGTAGGATTCCCCACCTTCCCACGAAAATTCCTGAACCAATATTTTAGGAAAAAGGTATTAAATACGTTTGATCTAGTCTATAAGTGCTACATTTGAGCAAATTTAGGTGTGAATCGTTAGTGCCGATTTTGTGTTTTAATATTATACCTGTTATCCACAAAAAAAAAAAAAAAAAAAAATAATTAAAAAAAAAAAAAAAAATGAGAAAGTCATTTCAGAATTTATCAAAATCTGTTTCCTCGTATCTCTCGGATCACTTCAAACAGACGACAGACTGAAAACATTTCAAAAAACAGTTTTGGTCTCGGTGAACCTCAAAAACGACATTGCTATGAAAATCTTGACATCGTATTTTTGGCCAATCGCATAACTCATGCCTATAATTAGTAGCCCTATGTATATTATAAAAAAGTAAAAAAAAAAAGAAAGAAATAGTTATATTAGTTTGCTATTCTAATATTTTATAGAACAGATGGTAATTTAAGCAATTTATAAATTTTCCATAATTTGTATTAAAATATTTATATATTTTTCCCTTTGCTCTTTTCTTTTGACCAAATAATTTATTTTTCATTGTAGGATTTAACCAATAAGTAAGTTGTCGCCAACTTGAAATGGATTTCACGGATTAATAATAATAATAAGTTTATTTTGCAAAAAGAAAAGCACAAGACATAAACATGTACATAATTCCTTCTCAGTGTTAATAAAAAAAAATATAGGCTACCAATTTCTGTTTATAGCAAAACTTAAAACTACAACTTGTTAAGTTACTAACACATTAATAATTATTAATTACATAGAATCATTTATACAGAAAAACATTTAATTAACTTTGCCCTGTGGGTGTTTTCTATAAAATTAGGCAACCCTTTAGCCAAGCAAGGCCGTTTTGAGTTTACCTTAGAAATTTTTACTTCTAGGACTTAAAAGATAAACAGTGTCTTAGTATCTCCTTCTGTATATGCATAAATACCTACACATATACGTATACAATTTTAATTTTTATCCTCAATTGTTAGTATCCTATTAATTTTTGAAATTTGACTCATCTTCTGCGACAGACCCTCTCATCTTTGTAGTCTAAAACAATAACTTTATCAAAATATAAAACAAGTATTGCTGAAATTATTTTCTAAAACACGTCTTCCTTATTAGTTATTACGAGAGAAATAACAAGGATAAAAAGAAGGATGTACATTTTCTTGACAACAGTAGTCTAGTGATTTTGATTGTTTTATTTATTTTTAATAAAAGAGGAAGTTTTGTAATTCAAACTCATTAAATTAGAAATAGTATATTTCATCATGAGTACCGAATATGGTTCTTTATCGGTACGCGATCAAGGACCGGGAATGATAGGTACGAGTTATGAACGATACTTTTCATCACAATGTATATAATAATAAAAAAGAAATATAATTTATCAACATAATCTAATTACCCCAAAAAAGTATAACTTTTTTAAGCAAACATTTATAAACATTAAAGGTTATAGTTTCTAATTTTTAAACTTCATTTATTTTATGACAATTTATTTATGAATGAAAATTTATATGAATATTGCAGTTTTCATTGTTACTTAGCCTATGTTTATTCCTTTGTTGGACAATTCATTCTGTAGAATCTGAAATGTTTGCAACTGTTGAGTTTCCATTGCATTACTTTCAGCTGCTTTGTTGCTAGTATTCATAATTAATAAAAACAGCTGATTTCAATACATAACTACTGATAGAAGCAACATGCTACTAGCGCAACTGGTGTTAGAATGGATAACTACACACAAAACGTACGGCCAAATCTTCAGCTGTCGTGCCCGGACTAAACCGGGTTATATTGACAGTTAATAAATAATTAAAAATGGTACCATTACAAAAGGTGCCTATTTAAAAATGACTACATATTTTATTTTATTTATGTAAAATATTGATAATCTAAACAAGTTTGACAAATCATGTAAACCAATACAGTTCAGGAGTAATTAATTGGTAATAAGTAAAAACGAACTTTTTCTGTGTTTTTGTTTTTTATTATCCCTTGAGGCTGTAAGGCGACAGGTATACATAACCTTCCTGCATCTCGTACATATGTGATATGTTTAAAATTATTTCGAGATACTATCTACACTTCTTACAAAACCACAAGGACATTGGGATCACTCATAAAACATTCCACCGGTTTACAGTCTGGCCAGTCTCGGATGGCGTATATCGGATTAGTAAACCCTTCGCTCTCGCACGCGCCGGTTCGGACCGCCAGACAATGGCTGGGCAAGCTACCTATCACTCATAGCAAGGCGCCTAGTTTGCTACTCGATTTTTATACATTTTAGAATTGTTTTAATACGATTATATTATCTGCATGTGCATGAAATTACAAAAAAATAAAAATAAGTCCAAACTCGACCATATCACTGCAAAGTTAGGAATAACTACAATAATTATTGAAACATATAATTATATATTGATGAATATATATGTTGTAAACATCTTTAATAAATAGGTAATTACTGGAACATTATGCAGGCCTATATATCGTTTAACGTTGTATCCAAACGAGTTACTGCATCTTCAACAAAAGATTTACAATATTTACATAATCCACTGTAATCGTCACGTCCTACTTGGTTAGTCACATTCGCCTTTTCTACATCCGCTTGTAAATAAGTCAATGGGTATTACAATGGTTATTGGAAACCGATTAGTGACAAATAAACCTCCCCCTTTAAAACCATTTAAAATAAATCTCGTAGCGGCCCCAACTGCCGTCTTGAAGTTATTTCATTTTGATAGTATTTTCGCTAAATAATATTATCAAGGAGCTATATTTTAGTACTGTTTTTACTATGATTGCGCCGAAAAAATGTAAAATTCTGCACACGCAAACCAGGACGATTATAGCTTCCCTCTTAAGTTACTTCTACATAGAAGAATAATGGAGGTCTCCTTCTTGATGTGAGAAAGATCTTACAATGCGTTGGCCAAATATGTGGAACATGTGGAAAAAATCATGGAAGAAGACTGGAAGAGTGAAGGCCTTGATGAGTCGAGTGTACAACTATTCATCATCAACTCGGCACCAGGAGACGAATGGAGCATGGACGAAAGTGATGACATCAGCTGTACCCCTTTAGAATAAACAGCCTTATCTTTTCATAAAGAAGTGAAACATGAAAATACACTTTTTAAACATTTTGTAAATATTGTAGGTACCGTAGGTTAATTTGTTCTGACTAATTAATTAACACAAAAAACCAAAAGAAAATTTTTAATGCAGCCATGGGCAGTCTCAAGCCTGCAAAACAATCTTTAAATAAGCTTGGACAAGCAGAGAGGAAGTTTTTTAATGTTTATAAGTATTTCTTACTTTGCAGTAATATGGTCGAGTTTGGACTTATTTATTAATTTTTATTTGCAATTTCATGTACATGTCGATAATATAATCGTAACAAAACAATTCCAAAATTTGTAAAAATTGTAGTAGCATACTAGGCGCCATTGCCTGGCGGTCCATCCCTGTGCGAGAGGAAAGGCTCTACTAATCTGATACACCCCATTCGAGACTGGCCAGACTGTGTGTATCTTGAATCTCTGTCCAGTAAATATTTTATATTTGTGCAAGATATTTGCTTTCATTCAGAATTTAATTAATAACTTATGAGCTATGCTTTAGAGAAGTTTATACCATGAACAAAACAAGGAAAGCAGGTATTTAAACATGAACAACTATGAGGTTTATTAGGGCTGTGTTATCAACTAAGCAATGCAAGTAGATATTCTATTGAAGAATACAGCAAGTGTTTGATATAATCAGATATGACTATATCATGTTGGCAATGCACTGTATAGTCCAGTGTAGGCCTGGTGCATTATGGGTAGCGACCAGAGATACAAGATAGCTGGTGTAATTTAATGATTGTGTTTTGTTCTTTATATGAATAAAGTATTTTACTTTTAAAGACTTTTTTTCTACTTCTGTACAAATATATGTGTGTTTATTATTTTTATTTGTGATATATTAGAAGTTGTTATATTAATATTTAAACAACAAATTGTAGCTGACAATTTTAACTATGAAAAAGGATTTGACGAAAATTAACTGATTTTCTGGTTTCCAGTTGATTTTAAAAGCACACAATAAATAGATGAGTTTGTAATATATTTATTTAGTTTGTAATTAGTTTTATAATATTATTAAATTAAATTCTGTATGGTACTAATTTTATTCTCTTTCTTTTTCAGATAACTCATTTGAGATCATTTGTAGGATCTAAATTATATGAGACTTATAATTTATTAACATAATAACATGTTAATTTGTAATAACGAAATGTTAACAATATCAGAAGATTCGAGTGACCTGCAATGTGGAGCAATGGTGGTTTGTTCAGCCGATGAGTACAACAAAACTTTGTACTATGCTGATACAGAAGTTAGTCAAATGACGAACTGCTTCAGGCCTCAGATTACTGACATGGGAGAAATTTCCGTATCTAATCTACAATACTATGAAAAAATATCAAACGACGTATCTGGTAATTGTATATTTTATGAAGAAATCGTCGAAAATAAAAGTCCTGTTTTGGAACCAGCTGATAATTATAGTTATAA
Source organism: Aphrophora alni (assembly GCA_963513935.1). Lineage (NCBI taxonomy): Eukaryota > Metazoa > Arthropoda > Insecta > Hemiptera > Aphrophoridae > Aphrophora > Aphrophora alni. Next base: position 116,868,190 of record OY740766.1, on the reverse strand, counting down.
AGTACTACCTGAAGAAGTAGCATGTGAAATAAAACCAGAATTTACATCCTGGTATTCAAATCCTGTTAGTAATAGGATCACAATCCCCACTCCACCTAATACATTTAGACCTATAAGTTGCTCAAATCTTGAAGATAACTCTCTAAATATGAATACAAGTTTTAAAAATCAAATAGCTTTACCTTCTTCAAATCAAGATAGAAAAGACTTAACATGGTGTAGTGATAATTTTGGATACATAGAGTCAAACTTTGTAAAACATGAACGGTGTAGTCCTAAAAAGGAAATATCAGATCCAAACACAGATGATGCTATCTTGAAATGGTTGAATGAAGAACAAGATGTATCCACAGAAGGCAGAGATATTGAATTGATTGAATTATCCTGTGACAAATCTGACTCATCCGTAATATCTATTGATGATGATTCAAATTCTGTTTTCACTTTAAACAATCAATTGTCACCTACAGATTCCAAAAGTTCATGTTTTCTGCAGAATGAAATTTCAATGACACATGAGGCCAATGATTCATCCTTGCCTCCTATACAGACTATGTTTCCAGCTGGATCAAAATGTTTCATGGTTCAATCCATTAACAACAATCACAAATCAGCACGATCAGAACTTTCTTTCAATAGTTTGATTCGTAATTCATCAACAAGTCTTCATATTTCATCAATTGTAAGTATTACTTTATCGATATTAAGTTTTTTTAAAATAAATTCATATTAATTCATGTTATGATATTATAAATCAGTTTAATAAAAGAAAATATTAATTTCCACATTAGCATCAGTAAAAGCAACATGTATGTTATCAAAAGCTCATTTGTCAGATGTACAAACTGAAAATATCATCCCTTACTTACTTCCAATTGAATTTTTGGAAATTTAGGAATTGCAAAATGTAATGTCTGAAGTTCAGATTATGAGGTGGATTGCCATTGATGGTATGAGTTTGTTAAAAATAGCTTTGTCAAAATGTTAATGTTAAATGTTCAAAACAGATGTTTGACTCATGTTTTCATGTGGCAGTTTGAAATGGTCCGCTAAATTAAGTATCTTCTAAATTGTGGTAAGAAATATTTATGGAATATAACTCATGGACTGTAATTGAATTAGTTTTATAGTTTTAAAAACTGATATCTAAAAATTGCAATTTCCATTTGTAATATGGGAGGTTGTAAAAATGGCTTCTAAAGTACACAGTTGTATCCTAAAGAAACTAACTCCATAAAAATTCATTAATCTATGTAGATTCACAAAGATTAACAAGAAAGATAAAATACATTAATATCACTAGTTTAGAGAAGTAGATGTTAAAAGCCGTGGGTTTGTAAAGATAATTAATTTCAAGACAAATAGAAAAATTCGATCAAATGTTGAATAATAATATTTGTTTACTTTGACCAAACAATGTAGTTTATTTCAGAATTTTACTGTAAAGTACTACATTTTCTCAAAAGATGTGTCCATAGGTTTGAAAATGAAAAATAAATGTTGCGTTCAATAAGTTTATTTATTGATAAATCCTAAATTATGATAAAGGTTTCATTTTTTACTTACATTTGTGTTTTGTTTTTCTCTCGTTAATAACGAATTAAATTGATAAATGAGATGAAATGCTCTTCTGAAACTATTCGTTATTAATTTTGAATAAAATAAAAATTTAATAGTGCAATTATTTTGGTGCTAATAGATGTTTAAATTATAGAAGGCAGACTATTTAAGTTTTCATTATTATTATTGTGATAAAATATATGTAAAAGTATTAGCTTACAAATAAACAAAAATAATTTTGATTTAAGGAAAAAGATGGGCACGGAGGATACGGACATTTGAACTGCAAAACCTACACAAAACAAATCCAATCTGATGATCAGAATGATTCCATTATATACTACGATCTCTCTGATAATCAGGTAATTTATTTGGAATAAATATTGTACTTTAATTTGTTGTAAGAAACATTTATAGATTGTAAATTACTTTAAATTCAATACTATTAGAAATATTTTTGTTCATTATATCATAGGTAATAAACAGGCAAGTAAACTAACTCATAAGGAAGAAGTCATTCTTGGCTAAAAATTAAAATTACACTAACATCTAATTCATTTAATTTCATCAATGTCAAATGGTATTGAATAGGTCTGTTATTTGAGAGGATAAACCAAATATAGTTAAGTTTATCTAAGAACATAGATTCACAGATAAACTTTCAAATAATTATCTAAAATAAATTCATTTATATTGAACATAAATAAATTTATCTTCTTCTAAAGATAGTTCAATGCTGATCAAAATAAGATTCAAACTATATCTTGCACTGAGGTCATCAAAATTTATAATCTAAACTTTTTATTTGAAAATAGTACAATTCAATTAATTAAAATATTAAACATGAACTGAAATCTTAGATTTAATGAGGAGACTGTTTTTTGTGTTCTGTAATCTATTTCTAAAGGTACCACCATCGAACTATTAGGGTTTACAAGGTTATCTGGTATTTGATTAGAATTCTTTCGAAGAAGGGAACAATATAGTCTGATGGTAATAAAGTATAATCACACCACATTGCAAATGTTAAGAAAAGAAGTTATGGTTTAGTGTAGTGAAGTTTTTTAGTAATGTGTGAACAATTTTATTACCCTCAGGTGGTTGTGCCACAAGCAGAAGGAGAGCTTTTGAACAATTTGGTATGTCAGAGTACTCATAGAAGACAAGATCAGGAGATGAGGTCACCCCCTAGCGCAGAAGAGGATCATGATATTCCAACAGGTAATGATTTACTAATAATTATATATTTTTCCAAACTTTTTTTATTATGATTCATATTATTTCATTATTGTCCTACACAATTTTTGGAATATTGGAAATTACAAACCAAAAACTTAAAGTACTTATGTTTATACCAGTAAAATTTTATAAATTTTTTCTGGTGATCTTCAAATAGTTTTAAGTATGTTTTACATTTAAAACTAGTGTTTTAAAGATGACTGTACAGTATTGTTAAATTGTTTATTATTCATATATAAATTCACCATCAGTGATTATTAGGCGAATATATTTGACTACGCCATCTAACTCTTTGTTCAATCGCATGAATTGTGAAGGTTTATTGATTCTATCTCAGTTATTGCTATTGATTTTTTTGCACACTTTATATCACTCACCTAGTCGGCATAAAACATGGATGTTAAACTACAAACTAATAACTTTTTTAAAGAAAAGATTTAGTAAAATGTATTCTGAACTAAATGATATTTATAATTTCATATCAATGCTAAGCAACACACCTTGGACAAAATATTTAACGAATCAGTCCTCTAAAAAAGTTACACAACTAATTTATTTATTCTCTACAGAAAATGTTATCTACTATAAATATATTCAATATTTATCCCTAAGAATAGATACTAACAACACAAATCCATTAAAACTAACAGGTGTTATGTGTATTGCCAGTTAATAGATGTTATAAATTAATTTTTTTGTTTTCTTTGGCATAATATTTGACTTTTACATTTTACATGTTATTTTTCTTGTTATTAGGTCTTATGGAATGCCGGTGGGAGGACTGTTGGTCACTTTTCCCAGGACAAGCAGCCCTAGTCCGACATATTGAGAAAACACATGTTGAACTTCGACGAGCAGATGAGTTTGCTTGTCTTTGGCAAAGTTGTCCTCGTAGAACAAGACCCTTTAATGCTCGTTATAAACTACTCATTCATATGCGAGTTCATTCAGGAGAAAAGCCTAACAAATGCCCGGTAGGTAAATTACAAAAGATGTTAATAACTTATCATATTGGTATTAATATGTTTATGGGTTTACATTCTTGGATTATCTTAATTCATTGAAATTATAATAAATAATTTTGAATTAATAAAATATACATCTCTTTTGGATTTCCCTAATTTGACAAATGTTTTTTTTACAAAATAACATACCGTAATTCAATAGTATTTGAAAAAAAAAAACAAAAAAAAACAACTGAACTTAATTTCTTCAAATTTGGGTTTTTAGGACTCGGATTATATACCTTAAAATATGATTATTAAGACTGAAAAATTTCAAGGTATTTGAAATCAATAAAATATCAAATATCGGGTGAGCCAGAAGTTACGAAACCCTAAATTCAAAAACATATTGTGGCGGGAAATTTGGATTCTTGCAGGTGGGAATGCTTGTGTTGGCAACGGCTGACCTAGTGGGAGACATATAGCATATGATAATCAAGCAATATCCCTCATATTTGATGTCAGTGGTGAATTAGCTGTGTGCAGACAAACATGCATTTTCCCAGGCTGAACGTGTGCATTCATTCTTGATAGTTATTTTAAATCATAATCATTTTTTAAAATGTCAAGAAGACTTTAGGGTACCTTTTCCTGAAACAAGGGTGCCTTATAAATCAATGTTTTCATGAATCACACTTGTTTTAGAAATAGTGGTAGGGTGAATGATCATGAACATTCCGGCAGACCTTCAGTGTTAAGTGATGTTTGATTGGAAAATATCAGCACATCCTTTCTACGTTCACCAAGAAAGTCAGTACGAAAAATGTGAGATTTTGAAAAATCAAACTGGGAGAGTTTGCAGAGCCACAAAGCAGCTGAAACTCTGTTCGTATTGCATTCACTTTATGCATGAGATTCAAAAACCTGATAGGGGAAAAAGACTATTTACTGTTAACAGTTTTTGTGTTTTATTCGTAACAGTGTTCGGGTGTTGAATTATGTTTTCTACCCTAATGAAGCATGAACAGGGTAGGGTTTTTCTATCCTGTTAGGTAGCCAGAACCCTATATAAACAGCCATATATAAACGGCCCTGTTTTCTACCCTATATAAACAGCCAGAACAACAGATATTGGAGTTCAGACAACCCTCATGATTTCCATAAAATCCGGTTATATTCACAAAAGGTCTCGTTTGGTGTGAAATTTTGCAAAAATTATTGTAGGCCTAATTTTTTTTCAAGGAAACGATAACAGTTGAACATTACCAGGAATTGATCATGCAATTCGTAGCATTGGTAGAGGCTGATGAACAAGACTGTTGGCTGCAGAAAGATGGAGCAACAGCGCACAGAGCGAATAGCACAATGATAATGTTGCCCAAGTTCTTTGGGGACATATCATTTCATGTGGGCTGTGGCTGCCTAGATCCCCAGATATATCCCCTTTTGGTTGTTTTCTTTGGGGGAAATCTGAAGCAAGTAGCAACTAACATGAAGAAACGTGTTGAGACATGTGTTGCAGCAGATGGAGGACATTTTCAGCATCTATGTTGAGAAAATTGTGAATATACGAGGGGTGTTCAATAAGTAAAGAGACAAACCTTTCCAGGTTCCAAAATAATCACCTGGGTAATTTTATAACTATCAATATTCTAAGTTGGCAACACTACTAACATTCTAATACAGCTGTTTTGTCATTGTTGAACGTTTGTTTATTTTTGCAATGTTTTGAAAATGGCAAGTTCTCTTAAAGATTGCACTTTGGAAGAGCAATGAGCTGTTATTACATTTTCGTTTTCTGAAGGAACAAAACCATCTGAAATTTATTCAAGAATGAAAAGACAATATTTGAAAAGTTGTATAAACCGTGCAAACTTTTATAAGTGGATAGATCGGAACAAACTTGGGCGAACAAATGTGAGTGATGTGCAATGTTCAGGCTGACCTATTGAGGTTTCAAATACATTAATAGAAAACCGAATCAAGAATCAAAACTCTTATTCAGGAAGACCAAAGAATTACAGTCACTGAATAAGCTGAAACTTGTCATACAAGTGTAGGCACCGTCCACTCAATCATTCATGACAAGTTTAAAATACTGCAAAACATGCGCACGTTGGGTTCCAAAACTGAAACCACAAAAATGTCAGCCTTCAAATCTGCCAAGAACTAAAAAGACGTTACTAGGAAGAAGGAAAAGCTTTTTTGGAAAGAATTGTCACTTGTGCACGAGTCCAAGTGCCAAAGCATGGAGTGGAAACATGCGTCTTCTCTTGTAAGGAAAACATTCAAGCTCAAAAAGTCATACTTACAATTTTTTGGGACTTTAAAGGTCCAATTTTCTGTGACTACCTGGAAACTCAGCGCACTGTTAATGGAGAGTTCTAGAGGGAAGAACTGGAAGCAAAATTGAAACTAGCAATTCTGAGTAAGAAACAGGGTTTGCAGAGTAAGGGAGTGCTTTTTCTCCAAGACGATGCTCGCCCGCACAAAGCTTACAAAACACTGGAAAATGGGTAGTCATCGTTAGTATATTGGAAAGTTTTAGATTAGATTGAATGACAACCCAGGGTAACATCCAGGGAATCTTTAGGTAAAAATCGTCTACTAAGATTGATTCCCTGAAGAAACTTATTAAAAATCTACTCTTTTTACCAGAGTCATAAATTAGTTCAAACACTAACCTTATCAGAAAAATGTTTTCCAGAGTCCCATAGGTAAACTCTCTCTCTAAAAAACAATTTTACGAGCAGTCATAGTTTTTGGGTAGCAATATGTCATTGCACAGAGAATATGAGTACATTTTCAAACTTTATATATGCTATCAGTTTTGGGATGATCATATTTATTATTGATGATCATGAATAATGTGAAGGAGGAAGGTACTGTGGAGAGAGCATGATTTCTTAAAATATGATTTAACAATGAAATACTTTGTTATCAATGTATCAGATTTTGCTACTTGTTTAGTTAGAAGGCTAGTGTTATGTTTCAAGAAGTGATATATTTTATTGAATAATATAGCTCAGTTCTAAAAAAAAAAATAATAAACTTTTTAAGACAGTGGAAAATTTATATAACAGATAAAATTTTTTATTCACTTCCTAATGGAAACGTGCTTATTGTTTATTTGGTTTTGACCTTAGATATAAGATATAGTTAATTAGTGGGAGACACTATAGACAGACGAAAAAAGAAACAAAAATGTGAATAGGTCATTTTGCATGATGTTCGAATTCCACATTTTGCATCATATTTTGTTGTTCAAAGTTCTTTTAATAAGCCTTTATTGCTTTGATAAGATATTGTAATGCTATTATGAAAAAATTCTTACTGAAATTAAAGCTACCGTTAAATACCAGTTTTTATATATGTTTTTTTCTTTTATTTTCTCTAAATCATCATACATTAATGGGTTCAAATCAGTAATTAGGATTTAGTGAATAACACTAACAAATATCTGAGCTTCTAAATTGGGTAACTCTGCAAAATATTAAGTTTCCAAATTTATCAACTAATGATTAGTTGATAATAAGTTAAAGTTTGTTTACTTTATCATAACTCTATTGAAATATCTAAAAAAATAACATAATTATAAACAATCTGTTTCTCATTTATTTACACCTATCTATTTAGGACAATTTTGAACAATAATAAATATTTAATTTAATTCTTTCTACTTATTTTAAATTGACAGTTTCCTGGATGTTTGAAGGCATTTTCAAGACTTGAAAACTTAAAAATTCACCAGAGATCGCATACCGGGGAGCGCCCATATTCTTGTCAGTTTCCAACATGTACCAAAGCATTTAGTAACAGTTCGGACAGAGCAAAACATCAAAGAACACACTATGATACAGTAAGTTGTGTTTCAAACAAAAGTTATGAGAAATTTTAGGAAAGATTAGTTCATAGTATTGACTATGGAATGTACACAAATTACTACTATAATTATGATATCTTGCAACTTTAAATGAGGAATCATTCAACTGTTAATTTTATAGTTGTTGTTATAAAACAAATAGCATATCTTTACTGTTTAGGTTTATTAGATACACTTATACACAAGATTGGTTTAGTGCAACTTGTGCAGCAGATAAATCTCTGTCTGTGTTTTGTAAATATAGGTACAGAGGTGTAGGTTGGGAATAATTTTGAAGACGGTGTTACACTTAAGAAAATGTTTAACTGTTAAATTATAGAGTTTGCAATGTATAACTTTTAAATTATATATATATATATATATATATATATATATATATATATATATATATATATATATTACGTATGGAAAAAACAGATTATATACTGGGTTTGAATTACACAACCTTTCAAGGTTCAGAAGTTTGAAATGCAGTGAGATAAGCAGGTGCACCTATGAACAGAGCCACAGCGCTCCCTTTATTAAATTGAATTTTGCTATTAGCTATTACAAAAACAAACAAAAATAATAATAAAAAATAAAATAAACAAATAATAGTTAGGCCAAAATATCTGATTAATAGTTTCCTTCATTCTCAAACTATTTTTATTAGTGTCTAATCTACAAATATTTCTTTATCAAATTACTGATTAGATTCCTTGTCAAATAAAAATGTATAATTTGTTAACTGATATTATTCTGAAAATATTATTTTTGCCAAATTGGTGGCAATCAAAGATAAATTAACAGATGTTTCATAAAAACCCAAACCTAATGTTTTGTACTCAATGGGCTGTTAAATAACAAGATTATTCAAAATTTATGTATGGTAAAATTTTATTTAGTATAAGATAAATAACATAGAACTTATATTGGTAAAATATTATACTAATGAAAACTTTTGTTATACTAATGAAAAAGCAAGCTGTAAGTGTGAAAATTTAATTTTAAAACACATGCCAATGTTGTCATTTTTTTGATTATCTCTAGATTTAAAATATACGAGTATATCTGTTGAACCTATATACAGTTAATCACTACAAATCACAGTCATAGTTTTACAGTACCATTACAAATTGTTTTATTGATACTAATGCTAATAATATCTCTTATTTATATTAATTATTTTTAAACAGTAGTGTCATATTTTCCTACACATTCAATCGCAACTAAAAAAGTAAGTTTACAATATTGTCTAGAACAAAAATTATTATTTATTTGGTCATTCTTGACAGATAGGATCATTGATGTTTGGACTCTAATGGATATGTCATTTTGTCAAATTTGTCTTCTACAATTTCAAGAACACAAATTGTTTATTTAATCATTCATAGCGGAGTCCGATCATCAAATTCAAAGAAAAATGTAACTATATTCATCAGTAGTGTATGAAATGTGAGTGGTCTTCAGTTACTCTTTTCTTTTATTTCATTCTAAAATTATTTTATCTATTTGTTTTCAAGTATTACTTATTTTTTAATTAAATTACTACAAGCCAAGTACATCACTTTCATGCTTTATATTAATTGAATACTGATTTTTTTCTGCAGAAGCCAACTAAAATTTTTTTTTCATTACAGCCACCACCTTAATTACCTATTAACTGCAGCCCTGTGCCTTGTTTAGAGCAGGCATAGTTGATGAAAAACACAAATAAAAACATTTTTTATACCTATTAAAATGAACTAACAACATAAACAACATATTTACTATGTGCTAGAAGTTTAAGAAATGCTTACAACTTGAATGTTTTTATTACAGAAGCCATATGCATGTCAAGTTGTTGGTTGTAACAAGAGATACACAGATCCTAGCTCTTTAAGAAAACACATAAAAAACCATACTGGAGCACCTGTTTGCAAATCCAAAAAAGTAGTAAGTATTCTTTTGAAATCCTCACAAGAACATAATTATGAAACTTTTTTACATAACCTATTTGTATATTTATGCACTGTAAAATAATTGGTTTTGAATGTAAATTTAGTTTATATTAACTCTAGGTCTTGTATCATAAATTTTTCTTTATGTTGTTACCCCAATGTGTCTGCATTAATAAGTGTTTCATTAAATAATTAAAAAATAATAATAAACATACTTTCCTACTGTAATGTTTATCTAATGGTTAATATAATTTATAGTTGATAGATAAAAAATTAGTATACAATAGTCTGATTTCTATAGTTTTCTAAATATGTTGTGTAACATTTTTCAGGTCGCCAATGAACCTGTAATGATGCCTTCCAAGTATGAATCACACTCGAGGTCGAGGCTTGATTCCATTGGTAAGTAAGGGAAAGAATTATATTAAACTAATAAACTACATAAGTATATAATTACATTTAGAATAATTATTTTGTAGAGAACAATAAGTGAATATATAATACCATTGTAAAAAGCATTCTAACCTATGACTCAGAGTTGTAGCCTGTAAAAGCGAGAGTGGAGTGGAGTGAATGATACCGAAATTTATTTTTGGTGATGATCAGCAGGTATTTCTTGAGAAGATAACATTACCAACCAGAAGAAAAATAGAAGTCTTCTACTTTGAAAGATGATGTTAAAACAACTAAACAGCTGGTTTTGTATGGCTATGAGTGAAAATAGCGTTTAATTCAATGGCAGTTTGTTTGATGACACTGTTTAAGTGTCGCTTCTTCTGTACAAAAATAAAAGAAAGAAAGAATATAAATGAAAGGGAGAGAAAGTATATAAATGAGAGAGAGGGGGGGAGGGGAGAGAGAGAGTTTATTGTAACAGGAATATCTTAATCTTCCCTGATGCTAAGTGAACTTTCCAGACTCATACCTTCTTGGAAAAATTAAAGTCCCTTCGAACATGGCTGGTTACCATAACAACTCATGCTACCCCTCTATTGTACCTAAACAGTTACTTTGGTGATATGATAGAAGTGAACAGACAGAATTAGGTGCTTCCATTGCTTCAGTCATATACATTTTTTAGTGTGAACTTGTTCATTGCAATGCTTCCATTGAACTATTCTATTCATGTTTTAATTTAAACTCCATATTTACTGGTAATTCTAAAACAATTCAAAATTGAGTACTTTTCAATATATCGATGGACATATTGAAAGTGATACAATTTTTTTTAATGAAGTAAATGAAATCACAAATATTACCCCCAAAAAAAGTTACATTATACCCATTGGAAACTTAGTGGAAAAGTTTTGGGGGATTTATTTTATATCTGTTCCAGCCAAACTGCTGAAACATAGTTTAATATTGTATCAAGTAGCATTGAAAAATATAACTATAATACAAAACATGTCAGACAAAGTTTTGATGGGACTGGTGTAATAAGAAAGCAATTAAATGATATTCAGTTGAAAATCAAAGAAGCGATTTTCATTCACTGTTGTCTCATCATTTTAATCAGGTACTGTAACAATGCTGCAATACTATCAAAAGAGATGCATAATATTGTTTACAAACCCAAGTGGTTTGTATGGTATATAGTTTTAATATAATGTGACTATACTTAAGATAGTAAATATTTGTAAAGTAAAATGACTGTACTGACTTTTGCTTGAATACAATTGGTTGTTTATTGCGATTCCGATATACCAAAAACCATGACTTCCAACGCTCCCTCATGGGCTTTCCAGGGTTTTCCTGTCTGTACTAGCAATGGACACCATGTTAACTTTAACTGTGTTTGTGTTTCATTTAAGTTACCTCTCACATTAGTTATAGTTTCTGTATCGTCTTTCTTCGTTAATTACTAAGGTGATACACTACAGTTTGTCTTCTTTATTCTATCGTTGTGCTAAGCAAACACATACAGCAGATACAATTTTTGTAAAACGAATACGTATTTCTGTTAACACATTACTCTCATCAAACATAAAATTTTAAGTTTTATAAATAGTGAATGGTTTTATTAATAGAAATGTTTCTTGATATTATGAACAGTCCAACTTTTGAATGTGCTTCTATTTTGTAAAGTTTAAAGTTTTTAAATAAATTTTATGATTTTGAATTTAGATTTTTGGTAGTTGTATTTAATGATATTTGATCTAACTGTTTAAAAAAACAACATTTCTATTAAACTGTGTACAGAAAGGCAAAGAGTTGTCACTTTGATAAAGTTTGTGAAACATACAACGTTTTGTATAATATGATTTTAGACGCTGTTTTACATTAGATGACCACTCGTTTTCAAGGCGTTGAAAAACTTCATTTTATCATTAGTGGATTTATCAAAATTTTAAAATATTTTCAAAAATATTTCTTATTAAAGCATTGAGTAAATTATGTTATCCTAATATCTTTTCTGATTTCCCAAGACCGAAATCTAAAATACAACTTCTTAATAAAGATTTAAGCCTGTAAATTATTCACAGTCAGATAAATATAATTAAAAATGGTATAAGAATTTAATCAATAATATTATGTTTTCCAATACATTTTTGTACTGAATTTAATAAACTCTTTTTTCTTTTGTTACAGTTTCGGACACAACCAGTGATTGCAGAGGAGAGGAAGGTGAGTAGATTAAAACATATTATTTACTAAAATGTAGTATTTACTAAGGTATATTGTATATGCAGTTGAAATTTCACTTATATATTGAATCCTACATCAAGCACAACATAAAAGATATTTCATAGAAGTAAAACACTGTTATACTAACAAATTAAGAACAATAATACAATAAACAAGCTTACAAAATTTAACTTAAAATTAAACAATAATAGAAATATGTCTAAATACAGTATCTACACTTATGGTTTTTAAATATGGAAATCGAAACCATATGGACAAATACCGGGCACGACTTGTTATAGAAATTAAGACAAATTAAATAAAATATTTTTCAATAATTCCTGGTGCTAACATGAATACAAATAGAAAAGAAAATGGAATAAACACAAAACCAAAAAATAAAAATAAATTGAGACCCAATTATTATCTAAGGAATGTTCAAGTGTAGGCCTACACATCACCCAAAAGCAGAACCAACATCCTTTTCAGCACCTGTCTATCAGTTTCAAACAGAGATATTGATATGATCTTTACACAAATAGCTATGTATGTTCCTAAACAAAATTTGAGCAATGTAATGAGTTTTATAAACTGAATATGCTTTATTAATTTTTGTAACTCATATTTCCATAACAATAACTGTGTACAGTTCACTATCAACAAATAGCTGAAAGGAATTTCTGAAATGAATGCTAAGAGAGTCTTTACATATGCTATCTAGTTGAGGTTCCACACACTTATCACATAAAAAATTGCTTCAGAAGAAAAACGTTTTGGCACTCCAATGGTAATGTAATAATGCTTTTTTTGCATAACATTCTTATTCTTTTCCATTTACTTCCTCCAGTCACAATTACAATTTAAATAATAATTATTAGTTCAAATAATAGAATGCATAACAATTATTAATTGTATTACAGATCAATTCAGTTTGCCAGAAGACTTAGCAGATACTGAACTCTCAGATGCTCTCTTAGAGTATGTTCCTTATGAATCAGTGAAAAGACTTCTTGATGATACAAGCAGTAAGTAAAATACACAAAGGTAAATAATAACTCACATGTAAAATTTCACAAATCAACATATATTATGACAGATGTTTCACAATTAAGCATCTTCAGACAACTATGAACTAAAATTTACAAAATCCAACTTAATACAAACATGTAGCCATCAGGATTGCTGATTTAACTGTTTAGACAGAGAAAATAAGGTAATTAATTTATAATAATTATATAACTTTAGTATTTATATTAAAAAAGTGAGGGGATGAAGTGCAAGGAAGGAGGACTGAGCCAGCTAAATTACCTGACAGGATGTGTGACAATGGGTTTTAACAAAGGAGAAGAGAAACACTTGTTCATTGAGGTAGGAATCTCAAAGTAAATTTTGTTAATTTTGCTGTCACAATATATGTTGATTTGTGAAATTTTACATGTGAGTTATTATTTAGCATAATATTATGGAATTTCACCAAGTACCAACTGTGTTTACATTTAGTATAAAAATACACAAAAATAATTAATAGGTGAAATATTATAAAACACTGAATTAAATTTATTTAACCAACCAAACTCTGTACTGCATCACCCTATGAAAAGTGAAGGCAAACAAAATATCTTTTCAATCAGGTATTTGTGATTTTCACATGAAAATTACTATTGCCATTATTCTAGCATTCTCAACCATATTTCTCTATGAATTATAGCCACCAAATTTAGTCATGCCGGTTATATAGAAGGTTCATTGAATCATCCACTTGGAATTATTGAGATGTTAAATATTCAGTTTTCATTAAAATTTTTACTGGTTTATTTTACAATAAACTAACCATGGTTGTCTCTAGTTATGTAAGTGTACTTATGTATAGCATATGTTTGTGTTATTTATTCCTGTTTAACACATGTCTTTTGTTTTTTTGGAATAATGTAATTCATAAATCTTATGTGCTAGGTCCTTGACTAAAATGTAATAAAACAGAAATAATTTACTAGCTTATGAAAAACGCTTACATTGATCTAATGTTCCCACCAATTAAAGTTTGTTGATGAAAATATAAATTTTATAAGAAAATTTGATACATTTTGTTTTTAAAAAAATATACCAAACGAGCACAAAAATTGTATCTTTAGTCCAAACCTATTTTTATGCTGTTTTCACTAATAGTTTCTTTATCTCTGATAATCTAATTGTGGACCATGAAGCTTCAAATTTTGTTTTTAAACCACGAAAAACCTCAACTAAAACAAAAGTCTAATTTAAGAGATTTTTAACCATTAAATACATTAAATGCTTTGCTCATTAAATCTTGTGGCAAGCAAACATTTTTATCTTTAGCAGTATAACTGGAATGAAAAATTCATCTATAAACTTAAATGAAAAAAATCTTTCTCCTAACATAACATGGAGAGTTGATCTTGAAGTTATATTTAGCCAATGAAAACAAATTAAAATAAAATAAATTTGGTTCTCGTTCCAGAATGTGGAGAATTCAACTACTTAGAAGATGACATGGATGCAGATCTTGAAACAGATTTTCTCGACCTTTCAAAAATTGAAAATTCTTCAAATTTGTTATCATTTAATGATGAAGAAATTTTGAGTGGGTTTTACAAATAAACTGCTGTGGCAAATTGTATATACATTGTGTATAATATAATTACCTGTTCTTTCATAAATGATCTCGTAATTTAAGATCTTAAAATAAGCTCAGTATAATAATATGCTCTTCAGTAGATTAGTGAGATCTTATTAAATTATTATTTTTACTAGATTATTTTTATAAGGTTTAATATGTTAAGGATTAAATGTATTTTTATAAAGTATGTTATATAAAAAAACAAAACAACATGATTCCAAAATCTTTTTCATATCATGTAATGGACTTAAAATTACATGATTTTAAAAATAATAAGTAAACAAATCTTAATTGATCAAAATTTGAGCTCACAATCTCTAAGTTTATTCTCTATGAAGCTCTATCTATTAATTATTAAACTGTCAGGTAATTCTGAATTAGGTATTTCATTTGTAATTCATAATGCTATTAATATTTGGCTTAACTAAGTGATACTAGATCTAGTTCTGTATGGTGTAAAATAATAATTTTTTGTTAACATTAAACACAATAATTAGGTTTAATAACAGTTATTAAAAGTAGTTACAATATCTAAATCGGTTCATTGGAAATTTTGATTTTAAAACAGAAGACAAATAGAAGGCAAAGTGTATGTGAAAATTTTGTTCCTTCTTTTAATGTCTTAATTTTACTGCCAAAGCTTTTTTCTGTATTTCAATACAACCAATACCTATATACTAATAGTCTGTTGCAGGGAACCTAACCTTAATTTTCTTTGTACAAAATCAGCTGTTGTTAATCATGTTTGTTAAAATGGTTGTACTGCCCCAATATAAAAACATACATTGTCTATTCTGCATATCAGTTTTAAAAGTGTTTATTAATTGAAACACATGTGATGATATTGCTATGTAATATTTTTATTGTATATAAGTAAGAAAGAGAGCAAATGTTTTATTCTTGTTAATTTCTTTATTTAGTTTTTTGTTTTTACAAAAATTTGAATGTTAGATATACGTAATGTTGGACCAAAAATTGTTAACTTACTTATCTAGGATTTTTATACCTATTTATTGTTATATGTATTATCTAAGAATTAAGTATATTTTTATTAGTGTCCTGATAAATGTAAACTAGTTATAAGCTAAAAAAGACATACAATAAATATAATGTTTTAAATCATCCACTTTAATATAATTTGTTTTTATTCATTGATTTGGTTTTGTCCTAGCTAATATATGGTTACTTATCAATATTATTTGTTGTGAATAACAAGAGTAATAATTAATATTTGTTGATTACCAATAATAATATAGCATTGTGAAATTCCATTTTACAAATTTAATAGCTTATTAAACACATATACACATTTTTGTATAAAATTACAAGTTTAAATTAAATTGATAAAATTATACTACCATTGTTGTTTTATATTAGTTTAAAAGTTCCAAAGAAACCAATTAATTTGGTGTTGTGCTGTGGAAAGAACTATAAGCCAATTTATTTTTATATATCATACATATTAAAAAAATTAAGTAATTTCTTTCTGAATCCAATAGACAGATATTTTTGCCTGGATAACATTCTACCACAACAGTCTTAAAAAGCATGTTGTTACATATTTTTGTATTAATAAAAATTTGTACTATGTAGGCTTATATAATTCAATATTATACTTCATAAATTATATTTTTTATAATAATGTTATATGTGTGTAAATATTTGTATTTAATTGTTATATATCAAATTCAACAGTAATGACCTAGACTTGTGGAAACTTCAATAACCAAATGCACGAAAACACAATTTTCCACAAAAAATCACTGTCACTCTCAGTGAGTGTGAAGTCACAGTACACTATCAGTAGTAAAAGTAGGGTTTGTGTGCATGTAGCAGGGTAAGGATGATACCTTAAGCCGGGCCCACACTAAGCAACAAACGTTTGGCAAACATGCAGGAACAAAATAAGTTTAGTGTTTGCTGAACTTGGAGGGTAAACAAAAGAGTTGTTTTACTGTAATACCATGGTCAGTTAATTGAGTGACTTTCATGCAAAATTACAGTGATGAATCGTCTTATGGTATAATTTCAACATTGACTAGTTTGCATAGTTGTGGTGTTCGTGGTTATTAATCATCCTTGATCTCATAGAAGGTGGCAGAGAGAATTTTTACAATGAAGCTATGAATATAGTGTAGAAAATTACACACAGATTTAAGAGCAGACTGTTTGTTCACAAATTTTACAAGAATATCAACGCTGATTTTTAAATACTTCATAAGATGGTAGGCCCTGTTGTAGTTAAAGAAAACACTACGGTTTTTAGCCACAGGAGATTCGTACTATATTTTGATATATTTATTCAAAGTATCAAAGCAATGCATACCACAGATTGTTCCTGAAGTCTGTTCTGCCTTTATAAGCTGCTTATCACAATATGTTAATATACCTTCAAAAGCTTAAAAATGGCAATTGATAGCAACTGGTTTCAAGAAAAGTTGGCAATTTGATTAATGCATTTGTGTTCTTAAATACTCTTAATGGAAAGCATAAGGTTTTGCAATCTTCAGAGAACAGCGGGTCATGTTTTTTTAATTATAAGGTTCACCATAGTATTGTATTGATGGTTCTAGTGGACTCTAAGTATATGTTTGTCTATGTGAACGTTGGGTGTCAAGGATGAACATCTGAAGGAGGGTTTTTAAGAACTGTGGTTTGTGGAAAATAGTGCAAAACAACCACTATCCTGATAGAGGACAGACCCATACCGGGAAGAATATTTGCTGTACCTTATGTAATTGTAGCTGATGATGTTTTTTGCCTTGCACAAGTACATAACATTTTATTATTTGAGCACTTGGCATTAAAAATACATTTAAATAATCAGGAGATTACAGTTCCTGCAAACTTGAAAGAACACTAAAAAATGATGTCCCAATCAACAATAGAAATGACATTGTCTTCCTGTTCTCCTGATTCTTCCTAAGCTCTTTGATCTTCAGATGTCTTCCTGTTTTTGAAATTACGATTTCCTTGTTATCTTTGCTATACTTCTTTATTACTGCCTCAAATGTAATATTGTCTATTTTATTCTTTAACTTACACAGTCTCATTGGATTTTTTAACTTTCTAACCCTTTGTTACACTTGTTATATCTAAACTATAACAGTTAGAATAATTTGGAAAGCACAGAGTGAAAGAAGAAGAAATATACTATAAAATAGGGTTACTGTAATAGGATATATGGGGTTGTGAAAATTAGAGAAAATTTGTCTTTTACTTTGCCGTGGTAACTCGTTCACAGCAAAATACACAAATTATACCAATTTATTAAACTTAATTGAACTGTACACACAGGTAAAAGGGGTTCATTAGATATTTTTATGAATTGGAGATATGCCATTGTCTGCTGTAAGAGAAGTGGGATGACATAGTGTTATAAGAAATAGGAATTTGCAGCAATAGGTAATGAGAAAATACATGTCAAAATAATATTGGCCTCAGGAAAAGGAGCTCATTTCAAAGATTACTTGAGAAAAAGAGCTCATTTCACTGGGGCCTACATTACACAGGAAGAAAGAGTTCATTGCAGCAGTTGCCACAGGTGGCAGAATCTTGAACTACTTTTGTTTTAATTTTTCAGATATTATATTGATTAGTTTGATAGTTTGTGAAGAGTCATAAGTAAAACCAGTGGCGGCTTACTCATAAGGACTCTCGGACGCCGCCCCCCAATGATAATATTATTTTAATATTGTAAATACCTACAGTATATGTATTTAATTCTTTGGAGATAAATGAATTATGAATTGCCGCTATGGATTTCACCATCATTTGTAGCGGAAGTTTTACAATATAAAATATTTGACGAATGTATTCTGGAGTTCGGACGGTGGCCAGAGCGTCCCAGTTTCATTGCATTTAGTCATATGGGGCAAGCAGCAGACAGAGCTGAGGGTGCCGTGACGTCATTTACACAGCGTATAATGGGCTTCTAGGGCAGAGTCCGAAACTGCGCGCGCAGACATCAGTCAGTGCAGCCACCATAAATTAGATGTTCCGCATTAATAAAAACCTTGTTTTCGATGGGCAAAATAAGTTGGCGCAACTGTTCTAAATAGTGTCTCGCCACTCACACGAGTTGTTTGTTTATGTTTTTAAGTTTAACCCTTTGTGATTGTGAATGTTAAGTAAATGATAACATGTATAAAATAAAACAGAGCCTTACGTGTATAAAATAAAACAGAGCCCTCCCATTGCCCTTAACCATCGGCCGCTACTGAGTAAAACAGTGAATTTTCAGCTAAAGCTGTAGTGAGTTAGTGAGCGTGGTGGAGGTATTACCTAATTGGTGTAGCTAAATACAATGGAACATAATGTAGTGATCAAAAGCCTGAAAACAACAGCAATAAACGAAAATCTCATTGAAGATTGAAGGATGTAAGTAAACAAGTTAAACTAATTAGTAACTGAATGGGAAATGACTGTTTATGCTGGCTTAAGTGTTTTGAAGTAGTGCCAAAAGAAACTAGGCTTGATTCTAGTTTTAATTCTTAATCAGTTCAATTTGCTTGACAGCCATGATTTACAAAACTCATATCTTTGTGGCTTGATTAGTGTACTTCCAGTACAGCGACCAACAAAAAATGAATATGCTCAAAAATCTGATGCTAGTTTTTGACGGCCAAATAATAGTACAGATTGTTTGTAAGAAAGCCTTTATGGACATTCAAGGGATTTGTAAAAAAAAGGTTGAGTACCTTGTTAAGAATATGAAACTAACTGGGATGAAAGACCAGCATGGTAGACATGGTAACAGACCTAACAAATTGACAGAGGTTTAAGATAACAGTGTAAAGTCCCATATATTGTAATTTAAAGGGCTAAGCAGTCACTATAGGCTGCATGATTCTTCTAAAATCTGTTTACCAGAAGCTTTAAATGTAACAAAAATGTACAATATGTTTAAAGAAAAATTTCCTTCCTAAAACATAAAGCATGAAACTTACAGGAAAATCTTTTGCGAATGTTTTAATATATCATTTGGGTCTCCAAGCGGAAAGGGGATCAGTTCTATACAAGAAAAAGGCAAGCAAAGAAAAAAGCAGGGAAGTTGTTACAGACAATCTGTATGGATTATAGAAAAAACTTGCAAGTCCCAAATATACCAACATATGACATCTATTACAAAAGGCAGCTTTCTGTGTTAGCCTTTAATATTCACATTCTATCTGATGCTAGTAGTTTATTTTATAATTATCCTCAAACAGATGGAAACAAGGGTAGAGATTTAGTATGTACACTTGTGAACCATTTCGTATATAACTATTTGAATGAACGTGTAAAGCACTTAGACATATTTGCAGATTCTTGTGCTGGTCAACAGAAATTTTTTACTTTTATTAGGTTTCTTTAAAATTAAGTCAATAAAGAGAGAAACTTGAATCTGTGAAGATAACATTTCCAATAAGAGGTCATTCCTATATGAAAAAGGATAAAAATATGGGCCTTATTAATTACAAGTCCCGAGCTGAAACTACCACTGATTAGGTTAATACCTTTTGAGATGGTATTATAATAGCATAAATAAATATGACCAATATTTTACATTTTAATTTATCTTATAGGTACTTTAAAGTATCAAGTCATTTTTTGATTTCACAACTTAAAGCTGTCAGAGTGTTACAAGAATTGCAAGTAAATAAATTATTTCAATTCCATCTTATTCAAGGAAGGGAAAAAGAAAAAGAAAAGAAAAAACTTAACTCTGCTTATCTAAACAAAAATGTACTTTTCAATGTATAAAATGTTTAGTGTATTATTATTATTATTATTATATAATATATTTATATATAATGTTTTTTTACTAATTTATATATATGATGACATTGCTAGCACTTTTTTGCCCTCAACTAGAAATCGCCCATATAGGATTAATTTCGTTTTAAGTAAATTTAATTTCTGAGACAGGTCCCCCAACAATGAAATTTAATCATTTATTTTTCACTGTTAATCTTTAATTACACAAAATTCTTTGTCTTAATCCATATACCGGTATATATATATATATATATATATATATATATATATATATCTTACACTTTAAATCTGTCATTGGTGGATTAAAAGGCACAATTTATCAAACTTATGTTTTTGTATTTTAACCTTTAAACAAATGTTGATCAATATAAAGGTACATCTTCTTATTGTAAACTTGTAATTGGTGGATCTTGATCCCTGAGCTGACTAAACAAGTGAGTCCCTATTGATACTTGTACTAGTATATTACCATTGTTGCAATTTTGTTTAATTTTGTAACTCATTAGGTTGATGAAATAATTATTACATCTGAATCCTCGTGTTGTAAACTGTAGTAGATTGGTTTGGAATCATATTTAAGGGTTAAATTTTCTATTTGCTTTTAATTTCCTACATTTAAGCTAAATATTGGTACTGTTGTTAATACAATAATTAGTTATAATTTTGATTCATTTGCAATATTATATTACATCTAAAAAGATGATCACTATTTTCAAGATTACATAATATCTTAAAAAATTAATTTCTTAGTTTTTTATTAGTAAAAAAATTACATAAAAGTGTAAAATTCCAATTTTTGAAACTAATTATACATTTTTTAGGAATAATAATGACTAAGGACAGTTTATTTGTTTTTCCTTAGACTTCTCATTTATTAACAAAAAAGAGGCCATAAACGTGTAAAATTTTGGGCACAATTTTGAAATGATTGGAGATGTGATCAAACTTCAAATATAAAAAATGTTCAGTTTTGATATCCCTTTAATTTGATACACCACATGACCTTCATACAGTAATTTCCTACATAATTCTTTTTGCCAAGCCACAAATGAAGGATCAGATCAATTTGATTTTAATTCCCGAATTAAATGCCAAAACTGAGTACATATGGGGATCTTACACCAGATGCACATTTTATATTTTCTGTCCCTGATTTTGAAAAATTGCTACTTTATTTATAAATTATGTTCAAACCTTATATGACTGGTGCATGTTCAGTGATTATACTGAGATCATGTTCTTATAGGTTTTTTCACTTTTGTTGAGAGTACTGAAGGTTGATTTTTACTTTACCCCTAATCCGGAAACATGTTGGTTAAGTTTTTGATAAATTTTATAAATTTATACTGCTATCGGTATTGAAGATCGTAAATAGTCTTGAATTCTTAAAAGTAAGAAGCATATCAGAAACTTATTGTTTGGGAAATACTGATTTGGTAAAATCATAAATACGAGATATTATCCAATTTCCTTTCAGGAAGAAGTTGAAGGGCAACAGTCTTCCGATAGTTAAGTCCAAAAAATTATTTTTTTTCAGAAGAAAAGATCAAAAGAATTATGTTAAGGATTCATTTGGTCAATATTGAAATAATAAAATGAGTAATTATATATGAATTAAACTATAGGGATTCAAGGTCTCAATTCAATAGTTTTGTTAATGTATATTGTACAACTAATATAATACATTTAATCAAAAATATTGATATTTATTACAACATTTACATTATATTTTTCATATCAAATAACAATGTTAACAATAATAGTAACAAAGTTTAATAGTTATAATATTAAAAATTAACTTAGTTAAAATTGAAAGATAAATTAAATAACGATTTTACAAACTCGTTTGTTTTTTATATCCTGGTTTACATCATGTTCGAAGGAAAAAAAAAAATATATATATCATTTTATTCTCTACCCAGAGTATTGAAGTTTTCTCTTCAGTGTTGTTAACAGTTTAATAATAATGAATAAACCAATATGGTAGAGTTCGTCCACTATTTTTAGGCTCCACCTATAACAGATAATTAATGTGTATAAACTCTACTAATCTAAGCTGACAATACATAAATATATAGAGTAACAGTTTGATAAATGAAGATTATATATTTACAAAATGTTTGTATGTTAATTACAAGCTGTTGTCATTGTAAATATATATATACACAAAGTTAATATACACCAACTATAGATATAAAAATAATAAAAATAATATATATATACATATATATATATATATATATATATATATATATATATATATAGAGAGAGAGAGAGAGAGAGAGAGAGAGAGAGAAATAATTTCAATTACTGTTAATGTACTAATACAGAGCATAAAACGTTTCAAAGAGACTGGTCTATAACACAAGTGCACT